>OY987258.1:44615255-45260130 GCA_963920725.1 Rhamphomyia laevipes | reverse complement strand
CAGTCAGTCACCTATAGTTACCCGCATTCGAAATTAACGCTATTCATGATGATTTTGAATAAAGACGTCGACATTGTGGCAACACAATTTAGTTCTCATTCAAAAATATTTATCATAAAAAAAAAAATAATAATAAAAATTACAGTAAGCGTTCTGTATAAAAAACTTCTTTAAAAGTAAAAATGAGTTCAGCATTGAGATATAATTTTTTTTCAAATATGGCTTTTTTGTTCAAGCTTTGAATGAACTCCCACAGTACAAATAATCTCATTGATGTCATTAATTCTTTCAACAAAGTAATTGAATAGGCAGAAGCAAATCATCTTTCGAAAAATAACACAGTTTTACGACGTAATAGTATAAGGGAAGAGGCCGGAATTAATATAAATACTTGTAATATCTTACCTATTACAATTAAAATTAAAATTTAAAATTAAAAGAAGGTTTACATTATCCCAGAAACAATGCGGCAACAACAGCCCTATATATTATGAGGTATCCCAATTATTAGAAACCCACCCAGACCACATCTATCAAAGTTTTTGTGAGGAGATGATCATAGCTGCTCTGGGATCGCGAAGCGTAGTCCGACGTGGTGAAGTCTGGTATGAGCCAATCCTACATATTCACATAGAATGTGCTCTGAAGATTCTTCATTGCTTCAGCATATTCTCAAAAGATTATTCGCGACGAGTTCCATTAGGTGCAGATGCAGATGTTTATTCAGATTTCAATGCTCTGTAAGTAATCCTGTTAATGTGCGTATCTTATTTCTGTTCAGACCAAAAAGTTTGCGGGTTGTTTGTTCTGAGTGGTAATTCGGCGGGTCTGTTGCCTTGTGCAGCATTCCAGTAGGATTGCATTTCGGTGTACATCCACTTCTTTATGGCTATTTTTGTCGTAGCTAGTGTTATGCCATAGAATGTGGTGTAGCGTTAATAAATTTCTGTTCAGTAGGTCTTAACTATTAAAACTACATATTTAAATACCGAACTCATTTTTTAATAAAGTGTTTTCCAATTAACTTAAATGTGTTTCAAGTGAGTTGCTTATACAGAACGTTTACTGTATCATGAAAATGTGAAATAAATAATACATAAATATGTATATTTACAAAATAAGCATAAGCTTTTTTTTTTATAATAGAGTAGTGGATGTAGCAAATAACATTTTGTGAATCTTGTAAGAATGTTGCAGAATGTTTTTTTTTTAATATTTCAGATTTTATAGAAAATTTTATATTATTTTTTCAAAAAATAAGAAAATTTATTTTGTATTCATAATAATAATAAAAAAAAATTATTTCAACATTTTTTTTTGTGTTGTTTATTTGTGATGTACAAGAGAATTGAAAAGAAATCGTTCCCTTTGTTAAAGGAAACATGTTTTTTTTATGCTAAAGGTTGGACAAAGTTTTCCATAAATTTCTAGGAAAAATTATAAATCTTACTTAAGAATTTGTATATATAAAAACATATTTTTTTCTTCTATTTAAATTAATATTTTGATTTTTTTTTTGTATATAATAAGATAGTAAAGAAGTTTATTGAAAATTTATATATTATGGAAAAAAAAAATTTGAATAGGAAAATGAAGTCAAATTCAAAGAAAAATTTAAATTTATGAAAAATTAAAAAGTCATTGCAAGGACATTATACAATTGGATTACAATATTGTTTGTGCTCCTTAAAAGAAATTTTTATTGATTTTCAATCAGTGTCGGCACTTTAATGGCACTTTAATTAGCCAGAGTCCATTATTTGAAAATTTTGCGATATTGTGTCCATTGAATTATAATCTTACTAATCTTGCTGTGTAGTGATTCATAAGCGTAAAGTGCTTATTGTTGTTTTATTATGAATCACATTACACTTGCAAATCAGTCTACGCAACAACGCAACATCAAGACTAATATGATTACGATTGCGAAATTGTCCAAAAGTGGACTTAGTCTGGTTCTATATTAAGGTTACATTGTGATATCACTTTAAATTACAATTCACTAATTAATCCGGTATTTTTCAATACATTTATTTCAATGCTGTTTCAGTGACAATCGATATAACTCCAAAGAGCAATAATTATAATATCAAGGTATCGAACACGTCAAAGAGACCAGCAGTTTTATAGTCATGTTGACGAATATAGATTATTACAAAATATATTTATAGATATGCTATAAGGCAGTGTCTTCCACAAAGCCAGAGTGTTCTATATATTAGATTGTATTAAAATTACAAAAAGCTTTTTTATGTTTAATTAATTTTCCACTAAAACTTTTCCTGTTTCCCACAAATTTTCAAATATCCATATTTTTTCTCGCATAATTTTGATTTTTGTTTTTGTGCTTAATTTCGCTAATGTGTATGTAGTAGACCTTGCTACTCATACCCTCATAAAAAAATTAACACATAATCTTTTCATCAGCAATGCATTCAATCAACATAATGGACAATATTGTTATTATCATCATTATTATTGTCATCTAATATATTACACAATAGTGGATAGAGGAGCCTTTATAATTCACATATTATAATATGCCTCCACCACCACCATTAACAATATATCAATCAAAATAGAAGTGAATACGTTGATAATATTATAGTTTACAGCCAGTGATTCTCAACCATTGAAGATATTTTGATCATATTTGCAACAACTATATACAAATTTGAAATTTCAACAAAATAGTTTTCCTTAATATAATTTGGTGAAATATTCTAAATGAACTAGTGTAAGTAGCACTAGTACTTTTAGAATTATTCAAAATAACAATGAAAATTTACTTTAAGCAAGAATTTGCAGGAAATTTTTTCCTGCACATTTTTCTTTTAAATCTAACGAGTCCTTAGTCCTTTACGTATAAATTTTAAGTTGTTAAACTCTGATTTCTAAAAGTTCTTATGGTGAAACTGATTGAAAATAATTTAAGGTGATCGGATAGTAGTACAAAAAGGATACCATATTATTATATATACATAGATATTAAATAATAAAACGCATTAATGTATTTATTTTAAAGTGATTACTAATGCTGGTATAAAGGAGAAAATAGTTTATGAGAATAGACTTCGAAAATGTTGATGCTGATGTATCAGCATCAACTTTGTTCGGTGTTGCAAAAATTCATAATTTAAGTTTTCTAATAATAACTTTTGCACTTGAAGGAAGAAATGAAAAACAGCTGTTCAATTTCAGGCTGAAACGGAACAAAGCTGTTTCAGATCAAGTGTAGGAAAAAGCGCAAAAAACATTGATTATTTAGTAATTTCTTTCACTTTCATTGAATTGGCAATGGCAGGTGACAGCGGAGAAAAGTAGTTCATTTCAGTAGTTCATTTTAGAACTACGAAGCATAAAGCTATGTAGTATTAGTATAACCTATTAGTTTTTTTTTTTTTTTTTTTTTACTTTTCGTTACTTTCAATTTCCTTGACTAAGGTTAACGTTAAGCGGTTGGTTTAGACCACACATAGACCACCGAGGGTCCTTAGTGGTGCGGCTAGTTGTGATAGTGATGCCTGAAATCTCTTCGAGTTATCAGAAGAACGTTTGCTCCTAGAAACGCTTTTTCTTCTCTGTATTTTTGATATTTAATAATATTTTGTATCTAAAATAATATTATATATATCATATATATAACAATATTGTAGAACAGTTTTATATTTATATAATCAGAAGTTTCCCCATCATAATTTCACCATTAATCTTACTTTATCCCATAAGTTCAGCACCTGTTGCATTACCAATTCTCCTATATAAAGATATCTCGTATATATTTACAAAAATAAAAGCTTTTCAAAGGATATTTTCCTTACGAAGAAGAAAATATTTCATTTATTTTATAATAATATATAAAGACAAAACAAATTTCTTAAGCTCTTATCTTTTGAGGAATCTATCTTATTCTCTTTCAAAGATTCTTTTCTTTTAGATATTTCATCTCTATTGGTAAACAAAAATAAAAGGATCCAGAGAAATAATATGTTATCAGAATTCCTTTTACAAAATGTTTTAACAAAGCTTTGTTCGACCTTTAAAATATAACTCCTTTTTCTTGTATATTTATGTATATAATTTAAATACATTAATAAAAATAAAGAATTTTTTTTTTTTGCTTTAATTTGAAGATACAAAGACAACAGATTTATTCATCCTAAAAATCTGACAAAGGAGAAAGCATAGAGAATATTAAAAAGGAAAAAAAATCCTTCAAAAGCTATAAAACAATTTGAAAAAGTCTTTTCATTACCATTTTTATGTATATATATATATAATATTGAACACATAGAAATTACCAACATTATCATTTTTTCTTGATCTTTAGCTGACCAATTTTTCTATTATGTATTTAGGATGTCCTGTTTATTGGAAGAGGTTGGTTGTTATGATGGATAGATAATTTTTTTAATTTTCAATGAAGGACAAATCAACTTTCAATAACACAAATCGAAAAGTTACATAATAATAATTACATAGATTAATTTTACATTTAGTTTTTTAGAAATATTTATAAAAAATAATCAATTTTACTCTGCTGGATAATAAATATGGATTCACTGATATTTGGTAAGGAGTGATAATTAGTTTAAATGGCGGTGACCCCAATTAGTACGTTAGTACCATTTTATAACCACTCACGTGAGCACCAGGCTTAGCTAAGATAGTGATTTTGGATACACCTCGTGGCAATCAGGTACTCGTAACAGTCGCTAGTTCGCTAAAGTTGTTTAGTTTATACTAGTTTTTAAGTGTGTCCTTCATGGCTCTGGCCAGGGCTAGGCAGTTACAGGTAAAGTTGGTTATTGTTTCTTTCTCATTCAGTTCTCCACAACTGCGGTATTATTGGTTGAATGGGATTTCTAGTTTGGTCGCTTATTCACCAACCGTTCAGTGTCTTGTGAACACATCTGTTGATCTGGCTGTGTCGTTTCGGGATAGTTTTAGGGTATTTATTTACAATATCTTTACCGACATTACATTACATATAAATTTTATCCTTTGATTAATTTTGAATTAATTTTAGTTTTCAAAAATTCAGAATCATTCTCGAACTATGCACCTACGCTACAACAAAAATAGTAAACTTGTTAGTTGGTTTGTAGAAAGTATTGAGAGGTCCCTTTTTTAATCCGTTGTTTATAATAAGAAATCATTCTAGTATGCGATATTCTTAGCTTTTTCTGATGAATGAAACTAGTTAATTTTATCAAGCTTCACAATGAAATGATAATCCAATTTCTAAAGTTTTTTATATATCGAACGTATGTACAAGTCAAGAAATTGAGCTCACACGCTTGAAAACATTACTCCATTGAAGATCGCTATTTAAAAACCCAATCTGTTTTTAGATTTTAAAGAATCCGACTAGAGTTGGTCATATTTTATACAACTTTCATCATTTACAACTCCTTATTTTGATAGCTAACCATATATGTATGTACATACTCATTTATCTTCACTTTCAATCAATTATATATTATATTTTTCTGTTAAACAACAAAATAATGAAATTATTGTATTTATAATATAAATATAAAGGATAATTTGTGGAGACACATACAATCGGAAAGTGTACAAAAAAAGTATTCTAAAAAGTCCCAAAAGTAACCACCATTATCACCATAAGGACATTAAAATATCATATAATAACTAGTAGAATAAAAAGAAATGAACAAGAATAGAAAGTTTCTGAATGATTTCGAGATATAGAATTATAATTTTATAGAATATTTTTTTGTTCAAAATTCTTTCGGACAATAGAAACGATCACTTCTGTTCACATTCTATGTGGTTATATTACATTGGTTTTTATATTTTGAAGGAAACAATAGCATTGCCATCATAGAGAAAGGATAAAAGACAAAAACCAAAATCAAACCATTATCATATCACAGATGAATTGTTTATAATTGTGATAAAATTTTGGTTCCTTGTATTATTTCTGATATTTATTTATATATATTTAAAACGAAATTATTATTGGGGTTTTTTTTGTTGAGTCAATAAAGGAATGTATTGTTAAAGGATATTATATTTTTTTTTGTATAGAGAATGTAATGTTGAATATCATGTAAATTAATGAAGATATTTTGGATATGATTATATTTTTAACACTGCGAATTTTGGACCAGTTTTCCTTGTCCTATGACTAGTTATACCACGTTATTTTTTATACCGCACTGTTTAAGTGTTGAAATAGAGTTCTATAAATTTATTGGATGCTAAAGAAAAGAGTAATTGCATCACATTGAAGACTCACAGTATAGTACAAACATTGACCACTACATTCGTGAATAATAGCGTATATTAGACTTATCCAGCTACAAGTATAAAGTAAATCAATTTTAATTTTATTAGCTTTCTTCAAGTTATACAAGAAACTATAATTTAAAAGTGTACTTGTATTTATTTATATATCATGTAGAAACGACGACTTTAGGAGGAACAAGGATATAGTTTAATCTTCTATATCGAACATAAGAACAAGGATATTTGGAAGAACATACATTAATCTTCTATATCGAATAGAGGAACAATGATATAAAGTTTCTTCTAGTTTGTCGCATATTCTCTACACTACAACATGATACATAAGCGTACGAGCGTACCACATTATCCTTTACTCAACATTTTAAAAAAAATATAAATTTTTCCAGTTTAAATTAAAGGACAATAGAGAATTAACAAATCCGAGAGTTATTGTCATATATTTTTATTTGTTTAAATATTAACAGTGTAAGGATATTCAAATAAAATATGCTTTTGTCCAATTTCTTTTAAGAAATCGCATTTAAAAGAATCATTCTTATGCTGCCCATACATTACACATATATTTCTACTTGGCTTACAATCTATATATTACGACCGTCAAAAAGATGTCTTTATGTATGAATTATGGAATATCAAATCTATTATAAAAAAAAAATATTTTAGACATGATTTGTCAGAGTTTCTATGTATAAATTTTGTTTTTCTGAATTTTCAAAGCAGCAATGACACAGAACCGCGGTGAGAGTGTTTGCAGCATAATAATTTAATATAATTTCAATAAAAAAAAATTGTATAGAAACGTAAACACATAAAGAAACGTAATTTTGGTTGTACAACTTCCATATACTATACACTATACAATTCACAACCATTAACCGCACCCACTTAAACTATTTTTTTTAATATTTCTTCAATCGATTTATCAACGGTCGAAATGGTTGTCAACGTATTATAAACTTGCTCCCAAACGATACAACTTTTGACCGTGTTGTCTACACGCTGATAAACATGTTGTATAATGTATGGGCAGCTTTATTCATTCAATTTTCTTCCTTCTTCCATAATTTAATTTTATTTAATACGGAACAATAAAAGTTTCGATGTTTTTGTCTATACATATATTTATTTTGTACAATTAAATAGTGAATAGTTAAAAAAAAGGACGAAAATGACAAAAGTAAAATATTCTCCTTTATATTATAATAAAAGGCATAATAATAATAATACATACTTATTTGAAGTCAATCTTACAAGGATAATATTTTGTGTACAAAGATTTTTGAATATACATATTTTATATGTAAAATAATAGAGAAAATACAATAGTTAACGTATTCTATTCGATGTTTTATTTGTTTTCATAAAAGACAAAAGATTTCATAGAAATTATTATATAATAATGTAAAGGATATTATGCTCCTTTAATGTATGTTAAATATAAAATAATATATTCTTTTAGATTTTTTATTTTATATAAGCATATAGTTCTATTTCTATAGTTCATATTGAATTAATATATGATTAATAATATCCGAACTTGACGGTTATTTTATTGCAACAAACATAAAGGATACATTAATCGTAAAACAAAATTCATCACAATAAATTAAGCAATCATTTTCACTCCGGAAAATACATTTGTTCCCGATACATTTGTTTCATGTTTTGAGGTTCTCTGTAGCAATTCTGACATATTTTTGAAATACATATATTTCTTCTGTGGAAATGAAAGCGTTTTTTCAGGTAATGAAAAAGCAGATGAACTGGCAATAATTAGAGCGGTAGATACCTCTACTAATTCTTATCAAGTAGATTATCCAATCGCTACATAAAAAAAGATTACTGGATACAAAGAAAACTAAAAGTATTCTAACAATGAGTTTAGGCTGGCCCAAAATTCTACGTATAGGGTTTGCGAAGAGGAATATGAACCCTTGGATCACGTTTTGTGTCATTGCCACGCTGTCAGACATAAAAGATTTAAGTTTTTGGAGTCTCATTTCATAGGTAGGAAAATGAACAAGGCAAACGTCAGTGAGAGTGTATAATAACGGGTACTTATGGCCTAGATACGTGGAGGTCCTTGTGGTTTCTCTTCATTCAAACCAACGTATGAAGCAAAAAAAAATCAATAAAACATTTGAATTTAATTTTTTATCTGCCCTACCAGGAAACATCTATTGGAAATCAATAAATGAATTCGCCAACCAAATAAAGGAAAGGTTGGTATATTTAAAACGGAAACAGTCCTACTCAAGACTCTGCGATGTATAAGTATACAGAATATCGTAATAAACGAGATGTACCGAATTACATAATAACTTAAAAATTCTATTAATTATTTAAAAATGGTCTTAAAATATCCTTATACATATAATTTCATTTAATTTATACTAAATTTACAATCGTATTCTACTAGGTTCGGAAAGTCAAGTCTTCTGGAAACAAAATAGATTGTTTTTAAAACTATTTCAGCAATAAGAAGACGGAATTTAATGGTAATACTGTAATGAGAAAAGGAACAATTATTTTATTCAATAATATAACATAATTGGATTATGAACTGATTTTTTTTTTCAAAAATAAAGTTATATATAAATTGTGACATTTCACTAGAAATTTTATAAAACTTCTTAGAATTGATAGAATTTTTGAATAATTTAATATTTTCTAACCCTCATTTTATCGAAAATGTAACTTTAAAACAATTAATAATAATTATCCAAAATGTAAATTGTACAGAAAATTATTTAATTCATATTTTATATATTCTAATTTAATGATTTCCCTTTTATGTAAGTCCTGTCCTGTCCATTTATAATTCTTTAAATTAGTTCAAAATGATAATTTTCTTCTGGTCAAGTTGTTTTGTATGAACATTATTTGAAAGGTCCTTTAGGCATATATGTATTTATGAAGAATTATTATAAAATAAATTATACAAATTTCTATGATAATTAATTTTGTTATTTAACAATTAAATAAACGAGACAATAAGATAATTATTTTAATAAATAATTTGTGCAAATTTTACATAAATATCAAAAGATTTTATTCCTTGAAAATGTATTATTGTATTATAATGCAATAATGATAATTGTTAGTAATAATATTAATTTAATTTAAAATTGTATTATAAATATATAAAAATGAATCTATCTTTCCAAAATGATGTTCTGGTGGACCTGCAATAAAAACAAACCTGAAACTCCTATAATTATATGATTTATTTGATTATTCCTCATTATTTTTGGCTCTAGTGTGAACTTGATATAACGTAGTATAACGCGAAGGATTCAATAAATGATTTTCCAGTAAATTTTAAACAGGGCCTCTATCCCAGGCATGTATTCAAAGATCTGTAACAAGCAATCATTAAACGATATATTTTCAGATAGCTCCGTTTAGCTGCCTAAAACTTATAATAATAATAAATTGTTCTGTTTACTTTTTGATACATTTTTATTTAGAAAACTTCACAACTTGACAAATTGTCGCCAATTAGAGATAAATAACGTTTAATCCCTTTTTAATATAAATATTAATTATGAGTTAAATTTTCGACTGAGCTTTGCTGCGGTACTAGAACTTATTGTAAACTTCTTTATATATATCATTTTTGATAATTACCAATTTCCTTCAATATCACCAATCTTCGTCCATTTGATTTTTTTGGAAAAAATTTAAGAATTAAATCGAATTAAGGATTAGCCATTTATATGTATAAAATTGCGAAGATGCAGGTGATCTTCGCAGTTATTTAGATCTGTGTCGAAGGGCGCCAATATGATGATGAAATTAAGTGTTTTTTTTAGCTTGGTTAATGTGTTGATATTATTTAAACAATCTCAGCATATAAAGATTACTATAATGAAGCTATTACTTCGTCAAATATAAAACTGAGTAAAAAATCAGTGTCATAAAGTTTAAAATATATTATAGTTTTATCTTTTTACCTCATAACAGTGAAGTGTGCGCACATTTATGAATTTTATTATATTTTAAGCAAAATCCGTGTGATAAGTATATTGGTGATTTACAATTAATTTTAGGAATACTTGTTAACGCAAGTATTCCTAAAGCAAGTGATCGTGATTAAATAGTTTTGATTGTGCTGACTAATATTTTTCATATTATACACAATTTTCAAAAAAAGAAAATTGTTGTATTTGTTTTTTCGTTTCCAAATTATTTTATAGCTATAAATTCAGGAAACAAAACAAAATTTTAAGGATTGCTGCTCAAACTCCTCAAACACGCAGAACCACGGGTAACTGATAGCAAATTTCATAACTAATCTGTGGAAACCGATAATCGAACACAACTTTTATAGGAACATCATACTATGATTTAGAATTCCGTCCTTGAAACTTCTTTTAAACAACATGAATGAGGAAACCATTTTTGAAATATGAACACTACCTAGATTTTTCCTACTAGTCAATTCCCATACGATTTACCAAACCATACAATATTAATTGAAAGACTTGATAAATTCATTTTGTTCTCGGTTCCATAATCACATTTTTCGTTCTGATATGTTATCCTCAGAGCATGAAATAATAGGAGACGCTATAGTACAGTTTTGTACTTACAAGTTGTTGTACATTTGTTTGTTCTTCAGAAATCGCAGATGCTGTCCATTAGAAGTTGCAGATCTTGTCGTCGAAAACATATTAAAAAACACCTCTCTTCCACTCCAACAAAAACATATACCATAAATTATTTACTATAGCATCTCCTGTGATTCTACATTCGGTTTACCTACGGTTCCAGGCACTGTTAAAATATAATTAAACAATTTTCCAGCTGTCACGTTGTTTTATTCTGTCAAATTATTATAAAATCTTTATTACTTTTTATCTGAAATAATTGGATGGGAATTTTAAATAAAAAAAAATAACTTAAATTTTTTTTACATTTTATTTAAATTTTAAATTAATAATTATTATAATAAATACGTATTCACTGTGTTTTTTTTTTGTTTATATTAAAACTAAGAACCTCAAACATTTATAATATAATTGTAATAAGGATACATTTTTTTTTTTTGATTTTTTTATATATAATTTTTTTGATTTTTTTTTTTAAAAGATTATTTTCTTTATATTTTTTTTTTTTTTTTTAAATTTTACATAAATTGTTTTTTTCATATTTTTTTTTTATATTTTATCACATTGGAAAAAACAGTCTCAGATTTATGCTTGTTTCATTTTTAAATATCCTTAACTGTATAAAAAAAAATGTCTACTTTTGTTTATTAAATATGATTTCATATTTTTGATTTCATTCAATTTACTTTTTTCATAAATCATATTTTATTTTTGTGTATATTGTGTATTTAAAGTGTTTTTTTTAATGCGATTTGACTGTTAATTTTTTTGAAGGATTTAAAAATATTTTTTTTCTTTGCATTTATTATTAACTATAATTTTTTTTTTTGTTTTGTTTATTATTCTTAAATACTATCTTTATTTACCATGTCCGTTTAGAGTCTGATGCGACTGGTACCAAAAAAAATAATAATTTAGAAATTATAAGTTATACTGGACTTCACATGAAACTAATACAGGTGAATCCGGAATATACAGTGATACTTCTTATTATCAAGATCATCGAATTTGTACATCGTTTTATTATTGTACACATACAATCAAGATCATAAACAATATTTTGCTTAGATCTTCTCCACGTGCTTTATATACTTATGCCTACTGAGCGTATCATTCAATAGTTATAACTCAACCAATCTTATCATGAAAATGGCACTCAATCGTATCAGATTCCTTATAAGACTGTGTATAATTAAGGTTTATTTGTGTTTTTCATATGCACTTTTACCATTTTTGTTTTTAAATACATCGTTTTACAAGTTATTTTTTTAAAATACAAATTTATTTTATTTTTATTTTGTTTAGATTTGCTTTGACATTTTGTTATATTTAAATATATAATAATTATTACAATTTATATTATTATGAATTATGTATTATTAAAAAAAAAAATCAACTTAAAATTTATTAGAAGAACAAATAATATGTAAAAATCAAGAATTTCACACCAAAATAAAAATTAATATTTATACTTGTTGACTAAAAATTTATAATTTAATTTCTTTAATTTTTATCTCAACTTTTTTATTTTGTTATTTTCTTCTTGTTCTATTTTAATTTTAACAAATAAGGCACAAATTTGTACTATACGAAAAATAATCTAAAATATTTTTTATTTTTTTATTTCTAGAATTATTTTTCGTTTAAATATAATTTTAATTATTAATATTTATTTTTATTTAATAGATAATTTTTTATTTTTTTTTTTAGGTTAGATATTTATTGTAAGTTTGAAAAACCGAATTGAAATAATTTTTATTGAAAAAAACTAAATTTTATAAAAATGAAAATTTGAAATATTTTGTTTTTATATTATTATATATATATTTTTAATAGCCGCAAAAGTCTAGAAGAGGCCAATAAAAATAAGTTTTGGTTAATTTAATTTTCAGTATTAACTATCCAAATCATATTTTTAATCACTTACGAGTTAATCACTTACTAGTTTATAAACGAGAATTGAATATTTCTAATCATAACTCGATTTTTTTTTTTAAATTATTTTCATTTAAATTTCTAAAGTGTTATATTTTTCAAATGATATATTTTATTATATTCAAAAAATTTTAAGAGTATAAAATATTGTGATAATTTTACAATTGATATTTCATAATTATGATTTGCAATTAATTTGTATAATTAACAAAAATACAAAAAAAAAAATTAAAGCTATTTGAACATGAGCAATTTTATTTTTATTTTAAAATGAATCAAAGAAATTTTTCTAATAAATAATTTTGTACATAATTTCTTAAACATAAATCATTTTTTATAGCAAATCTCAGAAATTACAATTAAATTTTCATTAATTAAAATAATATTTTTTTAGTTATGTTTTTTTTGTCACATTAATTCGGGAGAAAGCTTTTTTATTTCATAAAAATAAATTTATTAAATTTAATAAATAAAATTGTAAAATATTTAAAATTAGTGCATTTTTTATATTTAGGTAATATTTTTTTTCTTTCTTTCAAATTCGTTGAGCTATTTTTATATGTTTTTCTTTATAAATTTAATCATAAATTTTGGTTTTTAATAAGTAAAATCTTAAATACAAGACACAATTTAATGTTTTTTAATTGTTTTTTTTTTTTATATATTATTATTAATACATAATTTAATAATTAGTTTTTTATGTTTTTTTTTTTTTTTTTTTTCAAAAATAAATCTCTTTTTTTCTAAATTTTTATTTTTTAATTATTTTAGAATTTTTACTGATTTGTTCCGATTGGTTTTTTTTTTTTATAAGTTTTTATATTTTTCATAAATTTTGAGTATATTTTTCTTAAATACATACAATAAATATTTCATTTTAGTGTTTTATTTGTAATTTTTATTATTTTAATTTTTGGCAACCATGTTTTAGTTTTATTCAAGCAAAGTTAATATTTATTATTTATATGGATTTAAAAATTCCATATTCTTGGATACATAATTATAGATTTCAAATTTTGAGCTTAACCTAAAAGTTAATTTTTTTTTTTAAATTATTGTTACGTGTAATTTGTTTTACCAGCATTTAATGGTTAATATAAATTTCTAGGACATTCTTTTTATTTTTTTTCATTTAGATCATTTTGTGATTGACATAATAAAATAAATAATTTCTTAAATTTTAGTAAGTATAATTTACAATATTGATAATTGCCATCATAATAATTGTTATTTTGGTGATTTTTTTTTTTACAATCAAATTTATTTGATAATTTACTATATAAATACATTTATTAAATCACTTTTTTTTTTTTAAATATTTAAATTGAAAAGAAAATTAATATAATTAATTAGCTATTTTAATAAAATTTAGCTAAAAGAGTCATTTATTTTAAACATCACTTTCACTTTATTACGAGAAAAAAAAACTTTCTGTGAGTGTGTTGATAATTGTGAATCAAAATTATCAATTACTATGTGTAAAAGTACAAAAAATTCTAATTTTCCTTAATACAATATTGATTTGATTAGATTTATATTGATAATTTATATCACAAAAAAGTAAAAAAAAAAAAAAAACTAAAAGGCGGTGGTGATTTTAATGATTCAAAAACATAAGTAATTTAAAATTATATATAATTTTTTTGAACAATTTTTTAAATGAATTTATTTAATATGTATATATATATATTTATGATAAATTAAGGCAGGGTTTTTTTTTTTTTGAAAAATTACATTTTATTAATGCTTTGATTTTACGAAAATATATAAATATTTATTTATTTTATACTGTGTGGGACTAGAATTTACAATAATAATAATAATAAAAAACAAATAAACAACATTGATTAGAAAATTTATAAGAAATTTGAAATAAAAATGAAGAGATATGTTAACAACCATGTTTATTGAATTTCTAAATTCAGCAAAAAAAAATTTTATTAAATTTCATAATATTACATTTATCTATAAAAATGATTTTGATTTTTCTTTTATGTTGTTTTTATATATAATTTTTTTTTAAGAGACACACAAAATTACCCTATTTACAAATTAATTATAATATAATAAAAATTTTATTTTTTTAAAATATAGAAAGGTGGTCTTTAGAGTCTTTAGCTGGTGTATTTTTTTATAGGCATTTTTATTTTTTTTTATTTAAATATAACTTAATTTACTACTTTTTGTTTTGGATTATTAAATATTATACCAAAAAAAAAAAAAAACAAGTCTTATTTACTAAAAATGATTATTTTTATATTATATATTAAAAACGACATTGAATACCACAAAAGAAGTCACATTTAAGGTTTTTTTTTTGATTATATATTTTAATTTCTAAATTTATAGAAAATAAAAACAAAAATACTTAATTCAATTTTTTTTTTAATTTTTGTTTATTACTAAAATTGCTGTTTTTTTAGTAAGATTTTTTTTTTTGAGAAATATTTGGAAGCAAACCATCTTTTTTTTATTTTTTTACTTTTAAGTCTTAATTCTATTTATTTTGGTAATTTGTAATTTTATATTCACAACACAAAAATAATAAAAATGTTTATTATTCTCTAAATTTACTTGCTAAATTTAATTTAAACAATTTTTTATTTAATATATTTATATGTATTTGTATTTAGTAGGAAAGACTTAGTATTTATTTTAAGATCAAAAATTCGTTTAAAATTTAATATATAATTTTTAATTGCCTCTTTTTTATGATGTGATTATTCTTTCTACACTAAATTCTTTTTAATTTTTTTGTATTAATTAAAAAAAAAAAAATCCCTGGAAATTATTAAAACTTTTCAGCCTCTCAAAATTAAATGTTTAAATATTTTTTTTATTGGACCGGTTCAATATTTAATTAAAATTCAATTATAAATTTATTGCAGGTTAATTTTAAACATTTTTAAATGTTTAATAATATTGTAAAAAAATTTATTGCAGTGTGTAATGAGTGAGGTTTTATTGGCATAAATTTGGTTTTTTAGGATATTTAGTAATGATAGGGTAAATTTGAAAACAGTTTTTTTAAATACTGTAATTTAGTGAGTTTAGTATACATATTTAATTTGAAAATTTGAAATTTTTGATTGTGAATTTTTGTATTATTGCTTTTTTTTTGGCAGAGAATACTCAATTTTTAGCTGCAGGAATATTCGAATAATTAATTTAAGTTTGTATAAAAATATTAGGAGCAATTCAAATTAAATAAATTTAAATTGCAGTATTAATTTTCAAATAACATTTTTGTTACTGTATTAAACATATTTTTATAATTTAATCGAATAATTTTAAAGTTATTGTTGTCTATAAACACAGACATACAGAATATAAATAAAAAAATTAATGATAGGTTTATAAAATACATAATTATAATATAGTATTGCCAAACTGAAAATATAATAATTTTAGAAACCATCTTTTTCTTTTTATTAACTACATAAATTTTCTAATCTTTAGAAACCTTTAGCCATCGTATTTTCATTATAAAATAATTTCGGTGCCGAAAATAACAATTTCTTTTTTGTTTTTTATATTTCATTTAAATATTTATATTATATGAAAAATAATAATAATTGATTAGTAAAAATTAATATAAATTATATATTAATAATATAATTTTTTGTATTTTTTTAATAATTTCAATAAAATAATATTCAAAAATATTTTTCACAACGATATTTTCTTATTGTACTTTTCATATATAAATTGTATTTTTTTATTTGAGGCAAATAATGGGAGAAGGATGTTTTTATTTTAATTAATTCTTGGCGCACAAACATATAAACGAATTGTTTGTTTTTTAAAATTTCATTTCTTACATACTAAAATATTTTTTTATTAAATATTGGTTTTTATTTTTCTTCTTCATTTTGTTTATTTATCTAACGTAAAATTAATAAATAAAGAATTGAGAAATTGTGTGGACATTTTATTTGAAAATAATTGAATAAATTTTCTTTTAAAAAATATAATTAATTTATGTTGTTTTTTTTTTATGAAAATACACATACAATTTTTTTTTATATAATTAATATTGATTTATAAATTATTAAATTTAATTATTAAATATATATAATAATTATGTATATTTAAAAAAAAAAAATGGCAATTCGATTTTCATTTTATTTTTGGTGTTTGGTTTTGTTTTATTCCAATTTTTTTTTTAATCCCCAATTGGAATAAATTTAATATATAATTATTATATAATAAATACTAGATTATCAAAAAAAAAGCTCTGAGAATTTGATCAGAGAGCAGGCGAACTATATATCGATCGCATACATAATTAAAATGATTTCTTATTTATTATTTGGTTAATAATACAATATTACTGCGATATATTTTAAGGCTATATACTGACTGACACCTATAATAATGCTTAAATTTACCAATAACAAATTATGATATTACAAAATTAGAAAAAATATTACCCAAAAAGTTATTCATTAAATATTATATTTTTTTAAAGCACGATAAATATTTAAATTATATCAGTTGTTTTTGAAGTATGAAATTCTAACCATAATAGACAATTTTTAATATCATTACACCCAAAAAATAGTAACATACTTTGGTTTCGGTTTAGAATTCAATACTCTTGAGAGTTAGTTTTATATCTTAATATTTTATATATATTAAAAATTAAATGGCAGGCTTTTGATAGTAACAAAAACAAACGTAATCTTGAAATCTATAAAGAACTACAATTTGACAAAAATATTTATATTCCAAAAATGATTTTTGTTTGTTCGTTTGTTTTATCAATAAAACCCACCTTATTTCTCTTTTACTTAATTTATTTACGTTGTTGTGATTTGCTTTTTCAATGAGATATATTATTTTAAATAATATTAAATGACTAAATTAATTCATTAAATCTTTATGATAATCAAGATATTTATAATGATTACACTTAATTAATTGTCTTATTACTAAAAATATTTAATTTATTTTTATTTAAATATTTTACTCTGAACAATTTATTTATTGTGCCATTTAATTAGTAATTATTTTCTTTTAAATATTGAATATTTTCAGGATTTTTCTTATTATATATTTTACCATTTTATATATAGATCTAATTATTATAAATATTTATTAAAATTAGATATATATTTGTTGTTTTAAGCTAATAAAATGGATGTTTCTTAAAATTAAGGACACTGATTTCTCATATTAATTAATTATTCTTTTTATTAAGGATATTTTGATATTTTTTTTTTTTTTTTTACATTTAAATTTTTTAATAATTACACTTAGTATTTTTTTTTTGGTTTTTTTTTAATTTTTTTTTTTATATTAAAATAAATGTTTTATTTTAACAACCCTTAAATTAAATATCCAAAGTGAAAATAATAATAATAAAAAAAAATTATAAGTATTTTATATATTGATGAAAATTGTTTTCAGAAAAAGGAACACGATTTTTTAAAGTACAATTTTTATTTTTATTAATAATTTTCTAAATATATTTCATTAAGTTTTTCATATTAAATTTCTATGGTCATAATAATAATTAATCATTTAGTTTGAATACAATTAATATTTCTTATATAATTATTGTTCGGGGGAGGGATTTTAATATTTAATATATTTTTTTTAAAAAAAATTGTTTATGTTCACAATTGGCAATTTATATCGTTATTTTTAGTCAGAATTTATTGTTTCTTTTTTATGTCAAAAATATTAGTCACAATTCAATTTACGATATTCAAAATTTAAATAATTTTTGTTAGTATTTAATAAAAGGGTTCACAAATTTGTTTTTGTTATTCGTTCTTTTATTAGTTTTTAATTTTTATATATACATATATATATGAAAATTTGAACGATTTTATTTTTAGCACCACATTAAATTTAATTATTAAAAAAAAAATATTTTTAGGTTTCTTGTTTTTATTAGCCATATAAATTCTACTTTTCTATACTTTTAATAAAATAAAAAATAAAATAAATTAATCTATGTAATTTTTGTATTAATTTCAAAAATTTTTTTAGAATCATAAATTTTTCTTCTTCGAAATTTTTGCTTTGTTAAATATTTAGTTTGGATTATAAATAATATTTGAATACTAAATTTGACAAAAATTTGGAAGACTAGAAGAAAATTAGTAGTTAATTTAATGAAATTCATAGTAAGTAAAACGATAATTATTATTAATTTTTAAAATACTATTAATGTATTGAAGCTTCAATGCTTCAATACGGCAGACGAGATTGATTATACAAGTATGGAAATATCGATTTTACATGAAATCGTACTCGTTTTTTAGTCCTTATTTCCGATCAAGTATATTTATAACTTCAATGTTTTCGATTATAGTGAATATTTAGCTTGATGATTCACAATTAATGAGTGTTCATCTCTATCATTGCTTTCCTATTACTTTTAGTTCTTGTTATTCAAAATAAACATTATTTAGATGAATTATGGATAAAATTGTTAAAATTTAACATTTGATAGAAATAATAGTTAATTAAGAGAACATTTATAAAAATTGACGAACGATTTAATGAACGAGATCAAATTCTTAAGATTAAATTCAAATTTTAGACTTTTTTATTATTTAATGAAATTCTGGCACTTTGAACACAATTTTCAAATTTTTTCATTTGTATAAATATGTTTTATTTCAAAATCACAATTATTTTTGGGTTTTTATTTTTATATAAAAATTTACAATTAACTAATAGTTATAAATATGTACTATCAAATATGCGAAATATATTCTCAAATAAAATATTGATTTACGAAGAATAAAATTTATGATTCTTTGGTTTTTTTTTTTTTATTTCTAATATTTTGATTAATTATTAATTTTATATATTTTATTATTATTAAATATTTTCTGAATTAGATTGGCCTATTCTTGGTTTAGAAATACTATTTTTATATTTTATACTTTGATGTGCATTTGTTCATTATTTAAAATAAAAACGGTTTTATTTTGTTTTAAGTCCTCTAAATGTGTTTGATTGATTGATTGATATTTAATTGATAGCAGAAATATTTATTTTTATTTAAATTATTATCAAATGGAATGTCATGGAATATACCATTGAATTTTTAATGCATATTATAAAAATTTTAGTTTTTATTTTCACTAATAATTACATAACAATAAAAACAAATTATTTTTTATCATCTACCAAAGTAGTTGTTGATTGATGGAAAGTTTTGTTACCAGAATAAATAATGCAATAATGACAAAATATTAGAATATAATATTTACATACGTACATATTTTTTGCATCTGATTGATTTAATTAGATTCAGATGTGAGAATACAAAAATATTGAAAAATATTGAATGACAGTCGATTCTTATGAGACTGGACTTGTTGAGCCACAAGGTCTAGAAAATAAAATTTTAATAACAATTATAATTTATCTAGAACATCAAATGCCACGACTACAACATTCAAGTTTGGTTAAAAAATCTTTAGCTCAATTAGTCACGCAACTCATGACAAAGAACCTTGAATTTTATTATATTTATGGATTGTATTTAGAGGACTTCATTACTTATTTCATTTCTTTATAGTACATTTTTTTTTTTTTGGTTTCTCTTTTATTAAAAATTGATCTTCACTTATAGAACTACAAATATTCTTATTAATAAATAATATATATGATTTTTTTTCAATATTTCTTAAAACTAATGATTTATTTTGTTGTTTTATATTTCAAAAACATTGCTTTCAACATTTTCACAGTTTTATAATATTTTTTTTTTTTATTTCATTTATTAATTTTTCTTGTTATTTCTTTATTTTATAAAATACAAAATAACAAATCTTAAAAATTTAATTTAATAGAAAAAAAAAATATTAATTAATTTAAATATTTATTTATAATTTTATCCTGCATTGTTTTATTTTATTTTTTTCTTTAGTAAGATTTATAAATTAATTAATATATATTTTTTAAGAGGATTTTTTACATTATTTAAAAATACGATCACACAAAATATTTTGTTAATTATTATAAATATTTCTTTAATGCTTTTTTTGAATTTCCTAATTTCTAGTTTTTTATTTATTTTAATTTATAATTGGTAATTTATTTAAAAAAAAAAAAAACATAAAGCAAAATATTAATAATTAAAATTTTCACTAGAAAAGTATTTTATGTTTTTTTTTTTAATTTAATATTATTAATTGATAACGTAATTATTTATTTATTTAAAAAAAAATGAATTTAAATTGAAATAAAATTATATTAACAAAGAAAAATAATGAACTAGAAAAAATAAAACAACTTTTAAATTCTAATAATAAATTTTTGGGAGGTGAAACGTAAACTTTTTTTTTAATAATTAATTAAAAAAAAATACTTAAACAAGCTAAAATAAATCTCAAAATACTTTACAATTTCTTTGAAAATCTGAAGAATTTGTTGTTTTTTATTCTGGAATATTGAATGTGCGCATAATTTCACAATTTTGGTTGTCAAATATATAAGAACAATATTTTTATTAATTAACTAAAATATTTTATATTAATATTAAAAAGGACGGTTAACTGGAATATTAATTAATTAATTAAAAAATAATAAAAACTTTTTTTTTTTATATTAAAATAAAATAAATAAAAAAAAAAATATTACACAGTAAAAAAAAAAAATTAAAAATAAAAATATTGTTCATTGATGTGACGTTATTGTTACTTTTGGTGTTCTTTATTTTAACTTTTGAAACACAAGAAAACTTCGATAAATTGTGCGTTTGTTTTATATTCGTGGTGATTCGGCAAAATTAAAAATATAATAATAAAAATAAATTAAAATTATAATTAAATATCACAATATTTTTTTCTAGTTTCTTTTAGGTAAATATTTTTTAATGAATGTTTTTTTTTTCGTTTTTTGATTTCGATTTATAGTTTTAAAAATTGTTAATAATTTAAAAGTAACTTGTTTAAAAAAAAATTTAAATAATTTTCGTCTTTTCGTTTCTTGGATTTACACATTTAAATTGAACAAACAAAAAATGTTGTTCTTGTCATTTGGCTTTAATTATAATGAGTTTTTATTTAAATATTTCTTTTTTGTTGTTGATTTTGACAATGTTGAAAAGATAAATAAATAAATAATGTAAAATATACTGATTTAAAATTTAATTTACTGTGAACAAAAGTTAAAATAAAGATTTTAAAAAAAATAATTAGCGCATAAACAATATACTAATATTTTTGTTAAACAAAACAATTCTTCAAATTTAAATTTCTTACTTAATTTTTAATAGGTGATTTTTTATTATTTTTTTTTTTAATATAGCACTTGGAAGATTATAAAAAATAATATTTTTGTTTTTTTTTTGTTTTTAACACAATTTCTTATTTATTTTTGTTCAAATCATTTTTTTTTGTTTAAATTATAAATTAAAAATTGAACTGCCCAAAATAATTTTAAAAACAAATATTAAAAATGAACAAATATATAACAGAAAAATATATTTTATATAAAATATTTATAATTATTTCTTGAATTGACTAAAAAAAAAAAACTAAAAAATTGTGTGTAATTTAAAGTTTAATATATATATTTTAAATTACTAAATAAAAATTGTTTATTATTGTGAATTTGTGTGTGTTGATGTGTGAATGAATGTAATATTTTGTTCGAGTTAAAAAATAAAATAAAATTATTTCTTGTTTAAATAATTTTTTTTTTTTTTTGATTTTAAAGATATTGGCAAAAAATAATTAAAATTTTATTTTCTTTCCAATTTCTTTTGTCTTAATTGAATGGAAAATTGTACTTGGAAATTATTGCAACAACATTTACTTATATACTATGAAAAAGTTAAAATTATTTAACAAGAAATAATGATTTTTGTCACATTTTTCTTTATAATGTTTTTTTTTTTATTTATAAAAATTCAGTCAAAATTGTATTTTTTCGCTAAACTGAGCGAAATTTTGTTATTGATTATTTTCGCTGAATCAAACGAAATTTAATCATTTATTTTATATCTAAATTTAAGTAAGCGAAATATTTTAGTTTTGAAATCAGTTAAAAGAGCAATTTACGTTTTTTGATAAAGCTAATAATAAACTTTTGTAAAAATATTCATTTACAAAAAAAAAATATACTATCGCTAAGATTAGCGGAACTTTATTTTTTTTTATATTCAAATTTATAGTCTTAATAAATTTTGGCTCATATTTTTTGTAACTTAAAATAATAAAATGAAAAAAAATGTGTTTTTGAGGTGATCATAATTAAGTCTTAAAAATTATTTTCTAATATATTATAATATTAAAAAAAAAATATTAAATTTAATTTAACAAAAATCCAAAAACAAATAATTCTTAAATATTAAAAAAAAAAAAAAAAAAAAGAAAAGGAAAACCATTTTTAATTCTAATTCTTAAAAATAATAAAAAGAATGAAGGAAAAAAACTATAATATTTAATTATTTAACACAATAAATTGAGAATTAGTTCTTCTGTCTTATAATATTAAATTTGAAACAATTATTTTAAATGTACTTATTTGAAATTAAATTATAAAATAAAAATTAGTTAGTTAAAAATTTTTGTTGAAAAGCGCAAATTTACAAAATTTTGTATTAAATTTATTGTATTTTTGTCTTGGTATATATTCAGTTTTTTTTAAGTAGTTATTTTTGCATGCAAAGTATTGTTTACAATTGTCATTATATTTTATGTATATTTTCAATATTTTAATTTTCAACCATAAAATATTATTTGTAATTATTTTTTTTTTCTTTAAAAATATTTATACATTCTTGCAAAATTTTGTTGTTGCTGTTGTTGGGCACAATTTTGTAAATTTGTTCCTTGTAAATTACCAACACTACCACCACCACCACCAACACTAACAGCTGAGATTTGATTAAAAAAGCTATTATTATTATTGTTGTTGTTGGTAGTATTTATAGCACCATTATTCCAATAATTTGAACCAATTCCATTATTATTGTTACCATTATTATTACCAGCAGTAAAAGAATTCAAAAATGAATAAAAACTATTATTTGATCCATTTACATTTCCATTATTATTACCACCACCACCAACAATAATATTATTATTATTAATATTTGTTATTGGTGACATTATTTTATGTTGTTGTTGTTGCTGCTGTTGATTAACATTTAAATTTTTCAAAAAATTTGGTTGCAATTGTTGTTGTTGTTGATATTTATTTGTAGCAGTATTAGAAGCAGCTGCAAATGCAGCACTAATTGAATTTGTACTACCACTACTATTATAACCAGATGATGATATTGGTGAATTTCCATTATAATTTGGCCATAATTTTTGCTGTTGCTGTGATGAAATTGGTGATGATAATGCTGATGATGCAGCTGAAATAGCTGTAGCTGTTAATTGTTGAACAACAGCACTATTATTATTATTATAATTTGTTTGTAGTTGTTGTGGTTGTTGTTGTTGCTGTTGCTGCTGCTGTTGTTGTTGTGATTGATTATTAAAATCAAAAGGAAATGGATTTTGTTCTTGTTGTTCTAATTGTATATAATATTTAAGGAAATTATTTAAATTTACTGAAAAATCAGTAGTTGAAGATGATGAACATTTTGGTTGATTCAATGAATTTGTTGTTGTAGTTGTTGTTGTGGTGGTAGTTGAGTTTATTGAATTACAATTATTGTTCATATTATTATTATCTGCTGATGATATTGAATTTAAATTATTAACATATATAGCTGGTGTTGTTGTTACATTTGTTGTATATGTTAATGATGTTTGACAAAAATAACTATTAATACAATTAACTGGATATTGATAATCACAATTATCACATTTCTTTAATGTATATTCTTGGATATGACCATTAACACCCAAACGATGATATTGTGAACGATTTGCCAAAAACATTGTTAAATTACTATTTTCTGGTAAATATGTAAATTTAAAATTCCATAAATTTTTATTTTTATAGATGATATTTGTACCTAAATCTAATATATCACGGCCATTGTACATAATTTTTAAGTCTTTTTGTGGTTTATTATTTATATTTATATTATCATTATTATTATTATTATTATTATTTAAATTTATTAAATTATTTATATCATTATCAATATTATTTATTATATTTAAATTATTATTATTATTAATAGTAATATTTTTTGGTGGTGACGATGACAATAGCATTATTGGTTGCAGTGGTTTTTCTTGTAATTGCTTTAATTCAAATTCATGAGTTTTTTGTAATAAATCATCACGTTCATCATTATTATTATTAGTAATATCATTATTTGGTGGAATTTTTTGTTTTTCATTATTTTCTTCTTCAGTTTCATCTTTTTGTTGTTCTTCATTTCTTATTATTGGTTTTATTGGTGATGATTCGGCCAAATGTTGATTATTTCTTTTCATTTGATTATCGTTGTTATGATTATTTGACAACAGAGCATTTTGTTGATTCTTTTTATTTGGTATTAATATAAAATCATTTCAATAAAAATATAATAATCGATGAAACAACAATTTCATGTTTGTAAAAATTAAAAAAAAAAAAAAAAAGAACAAATATATTCAATTTTATAATAAAATATATATTTCATTAGTAAATAAATATGAAATTATTTGAAATTAAAGTTTGATCAGAAAAATTAAATTTATGCAATTATATATACAAAATTTTGTATTTATTATGACTAAATATTTCGTGCAAAAAAAAACCTTGTAAAAAAATATAACATTAAAATGTGGTGTAATTAAAACATAAATCATATTGGGCTTACGAAATATATTCTACTTTTTATTAAAAAATACTTTTAAGAGAGCTAGATTAAATATAGATATGTATTAATATTTGCACAATAACTGAATGAAGTAAAATTGTCGATTATAATTTTTATAGTTTCATTTTATGATATATAAAAAATTGATAGAGTACCACCAAAAATAGTAAAACAATTGAGTTTTCAGTTTAATTATTTATATTAATTTTGTATCAAAATAACATAAACTGGAATTATGCTTGATTTTGCCATGTTAAGCTACAAGGTTGTTATTTTTAATCACTTAAAAAGAAAGTTTAATTCAATATTTTAAATTCATAACAATTTCAGTTTAGAATCTAGAAAACTAATTCTTTTAATGTTTGGATAAATTTCTCTATCTTAACAATATTATGTGGTCTGTTTCTTTTTAGTGCCTTACATTTAACTTTCCCTATCAATTAGTTATCAAACAAATTTCTAATCTGATCAAACTTTTTTCAAAATCAGTTTTTTTTTTTTTGTAAAATCATTTAGAAAATTTCATAAATAAAATCGTTATTAGAATAGTCTGAATTGAGTTCTAGTTAAAATAATAATAATATATATTTAACCAGCTTGCATATTGTACTAAAATTGCTAGCCACAGAGAATTCCAATTACTTCTATACAATGTATATTCCTCCTACTGTGGAGGCAAATCATTATAATGAAATAAAACTAACAAAATATTTTCTGGTACCCTGACATTGTTACTCGCAAATGTGTTTTGCTGAAACATACAAAAAAAACTAAGACAAAAAATATTGTCTCAATTTTAAAGGGCTATTTCTCAGACCTTCCCGGAGCAATATAAGAGTGATTAAACACTCGTGTTAATTGAACGCTCCAAGTGCAAGATTAATAACAATTTTTTTTACAAAACATTTTCATTATTATTTAAATAAGAAATCATCATTTTGAAAATTGGTTTTAAATGCTAAATTATATAAAATAATTTAAAAAAAAACTCACCTTTGCTTCCTCAGAATCAAGAGAACTAACTCCGCTCGATTCACTACCAATTGGTGACACCAATATTTTAATATTCTCCCAACAATCAAGGCCAATTGGTGATATTGGTGATAAGCCACCAACACCAGACAATGGCACGGCAATATTTAATGCCATATTTGAAATAATAATTATTCTCGTTTAGATTTGTCGTCGTCTTTTTTTGTTTTTATTTCGATTACAACAAAAACAGATTATTTACAGATTTTTTTTTGTATAATGAATAGCAATTTATTACTTAAAATCTTGTCCACGTGTTTATTGATTCGATAGAAAATCTAAAAATAAATAAATAAATAAATATTTAGTATTTTTGGAAAAATAATTGTGTTATTTAAATATATTTCTAAAAAAAATAATATTGTATATATGTACATATTTCCTATATTTTACTTATATATACCAAATTTATTTTCTAATATTGATTCCTTGACCTAGAAAGGTGACATCTGTTGCGTAAAGGTGCCAGAAGTATAAATATATGTATATGTATATAGGTATATTAAAAAGAAAAACATATAAGAAAATATAAAGCAAAACAAAAGGAAGGTAAAGAGAAAAAAATAGACAGATGTTCATAATTTTCATTAGTAAATGAGCGCATTTTTCTATATTATAATTTCTTATAAGTATGGCAAAGGTGCAAAAATAATATTTAGCGTGGCATGGGTAAATAATATATATACACATTTAGATGAACTAATTTTTATTGATTTTTTTGTATACAAAATCTATTTTAAAGAAGGTTTTATCATTGTTACATTTTTGATAATCTTTTACAATGTACGAAATGTTTTTTTTTTTGGCTGCACGTTAAAATTGTGATTTTTAAAATGGAAATTAATGAGCTTCAATATAATTATTCTTGAATGGAAAAATGTAATATATTCTTACGTAGATTGTTTGAGCTTTAAGGAAACATTATTTTAAAGTTTTTAACTTCCTAATTAATTTAGCTCTGAATTGTTTTTATTAATTTATGATACTTATTTATAATGATAACATTTGGCAATTACTTTAGTATCTTATCACAAGCACAATATTAAGCTGAAATTATTTTGTATGCCTTAATGCAAATCTGATATTTCATATCTATAAAACTTATTTGTCGTAGCAGATACATTTAATATTTTTTTGACCTATTATAAATTTCATACGCCAATATTATAATCAAATTTTTTTATCATTATCAAAAATTATATCAGTAAATAAATTTTTACGAAATGTTAACTACGAAATGTTGTGATCGAAAAAATGATTTTTCAAAAAAAAAAAAAAAAATCTTACGATTTTGAAAGAAGATTCCAATAAACAAAAAATTCGTGGTACGTGATTTAGGGATATTTGATTCACAGTATTGTGTAGGGTTCTAGTTAATTATATACGTTCAGTTGGACCCTATCAAAGGTTTCGAGATAATTTATTTCATTTGTTACAGTAATTGTTATATGATTTAATTGAAATTTTTCGCACAGATTAGTATATCTAAAAGTTATCTGCTTCTCCTTTATTTATTATCAGAAAACACATAATATCTATTTATAAAAATATTAATTTGTAATCAAAATTTTACCATTCAAATTAATGAACGTATGACCAATATATTATTAATCTTATCTCTTTTCTAAATTATACGTGATATAAAAACCAAAATAAATATTTGCAGAAAAATTTAAATAATATACTTGGAAATTGATTAAAAACAAGAATAAATAATTTTGTTGATATTTTTTTAAGATACAAAACTAAAAAAAAAAATACGGTAAAGCTCAAGAGAAAAACATTAAAAAATTAAAGTTTTTGTTCTAAAAAAATTAATAATTATTTGATGTAGTTAAACCAAAAACTCAACCAAGTGCATAATTTGAACATGCTATCAAAATCATTGTACAAAATTAAAATTACTAGAAAATATAAATTATAATTTTTTATATTTATTAAAGAAGACTTTATTTTGTTGTACATATATAAAATACATCAAAATGTTCCGCTAGAAATGGCCAGGGAAATAAGAAAATTATAAAAGATTGTTATGATAAGATGAATTATTGGGGAAACTTATGAACTTAAAATTTAATAAATCAAAATATAGTATATCTTATGAATAAACATTTTAAATTGCAGAGGTTTTAGAGGTAATATTAGTATTAATAAATTTGTCAACAACATTATATTTTTAAAATAATTCGGCATGTAATAATGGAAAAGAAAGAGAATAATTCGAGAAAATTCATGTACTCATGCCATTACCATAAATGCATTTTTATTATTTTTGGAGAAATTTTAAAAATTGTTAATTTATGGTTTATATTTTACAAATAAAGACAAATAGAAATATTGATTTGCTTCTTAACATTTTTGTATATGTATAAATTTTCCGTAAATCAATTTTTTTTTAAATTTTACAATCAACATTTGTTTTCGAAATTATTTGAATTAGGCCGGAGACGGATACAGAATAATCATGTTTTATTAACCGAGATAGATAACTCCTGTAATTTTAGAATACAATCATTCTCGTATTTTCTGAAATTAGTGCATGGTATATAATTATTTGCAAAAATTATATTTACAGAGTTAAATTTTCAAACTTTAGTTTAGTTTTGTGTGTGGCTAATTTAATAGATACTTCAAAACTCAAGAATCAACTACAATTTGAAATCGTTTTCCAATAATTTACATAAAACTTGCAATATTTAAAATAAACAGTTAAATATTTTCAGCCCTAAAATTAAGTTTTAATTTAAGTCTGAGCGGGGTTTGAAACAGGGTCGATCGACCTTTACAACTTAATAAAAACCTAAAAGAATATTAATTTACCTTAAATAAATATATCTAATTATTTATGTAAATTGAATAAGTATAGAAATATATATTATAAATTTATATTTTGTACTATACAAAATTTATTATTATTCATTTATTATAAATTATCCAACAATTATCAAATTTCATAACCTCCAAAATTTATACAAATGAAAATTTTACTATGAAAAAAAAAAAATTAAATTATTTTTATTTTTGTATAGTACTGAAACGAAATATATACACAAATATTTTAATCAACAAGTTGTGTATGTACATATATATTTAACTTTAAAGAAAAAAACAATATTTTCATAAAAATAAACCAAATTTCCATATTATAATTTTACTTTACATTTACACACTCTCACGCAAAAAGTTATGACCTCGAATTTTTTTTCTATTATATATATTCTGAAGTAGAAAAAGATCAACAAAATGTCCTATCGAAAATTATCATTAAAATTGTATCTATACCACAAAAAAATTAAATTTGATTTGAAATATAAGAAACTTGTAAAATTACCACAATTTCATTTTGATTTTTTTTTTTTTGGAGGGAACAGATTTAAAAATATAATTTTTCTTTTTCAATTCTAATATAATTTTATAAAAAAAAATATCTTCGTACTTTAATAAAAAGTGCAACTCACCTTTGATTTGATCTTGGCAGACAGAGTAGCGGCGGCGTCTTCTATTCGTGTGTGTTGTAAATTTTTTTTCACAATCTTAAGTGTCAAAATAACAGAATTATTTTTTATAATTTTTAAAAAATTATATATTTTTTTTCTATAAATGTTAATTTTCACTTTTCACGTTTCCTCAATCTCTTCATCAACGAAACATACAACACACAAATCTATCAAATAGAAAATTCTAGGATGGGGGGCGCTTAACTTTAATTTTTTTATTAATTCAAACCCCTTTCTTGCGCCTCTTCCTTCTGTCTAACGAAAAATCGTCGTGTCGTATGCAAAATACGTATTTTTAATTTTTAATATTGCTTGCTTGTTGTTGGTATTTTATGTTGCCTCGCTCCTTGACTGATTTTTTTTTTTCGCTATTTCAAAGATTTCGTATAATTCCTGCTGACGCAAAAACAATGCAATTTCACAGAAATATTTATATACGAAAAGAAAAATATTTATAAAATAAAAATAATAGAACTAATAAAAAAAAAAAAATAACAAATATCACAAGAAACCACCAAAAAAAAAAAAACGAAACAAAATTTTTTCTTTATTGGAAAAATAAAATAAGAAATGCCGCCTTTTGTATAAATTTTAGTCTGCTTTTGCAGTAAAAAAATGTTGATGGGAATTTTCTTTATATATTTTTTATGTATATTATTGCAATTTTTCCATATCAAGTAAATTTTTTTTCTGTTTTGTAAATTAAATTGAGACTTTTTTTGGTAGTTAATTCGATTTTTCTCTTCTTCTTCTATTGATGCAGTGAGGCCAACTATTGGGTTTTCTTCGTTTTAGCTTCGGTGCTGCTGGTGTTGTGCGCGTGCGTATACAAAATGAAAATGGTGCTAAATAATTTTCATAAAGTAATAGAGAGAACTTAATTGCCCATAATTATAATTTTATAAAATATCGAAATTGGAAAAAGTATCGAAATAACAAAATGTATACTTCATAACCAAATCATATGCTTAAAAATAAAGTTAATCAAATAAACAAATGATATTTAATTTGAAGAGTATAATACAATACTTGTTTTAAATGTTTTTCATTCAAAATTATAACAAATTTATTAAATTTTTAATTTATATTCTTGACGCATTATTGCCCAATCAACGATGAAAATGTCTACTGCAGTGTTAAGTATTGTAGCTGTAGAGCATTCATATTGTGGTGTACGATTAACTTTGCTGGTAAAGAAATATCAAAGTGACACTTTTGATTTTTTCATACCTCAATAAACATTTAAAATTTTCATTTTCATAAAGTTATTTGAAATGAAGTACAAAATTTGCTATCTCTATATAGTATACATATAAAACTATATTACACCTCGTTCTGGTTGATATGCACAAAAAGGGAACTAATTTTACAAAAACTAATATCATATCTTCAATTACATATATTTTATCAGCCATAATTTTATTTTATCGAATTTGTTCGTTATAATTTAACATAACTTTTTAATTTATTTCCAATGGCAGCACTTTTCAATCTAATTGTAATGGCAGCACTGTACTATATAAACTCTCATAAACCAAACGCGCCCTAATGTGATGATGCTTGCCTAAACCATTTATATTCATTTTTTTGGAAAGCATTATAAAAATTGTGTTTTCGCGGGATTTATTTGGCTTGTGGTGAAGATTGAGAAAAAAGTTATTACTTCGTCAATAATAAACAAAGAGAAAATTTGACTTTAAAATACTATTTTATTTAATTTTTAACCAACTTTTGTCTCATATTAATAACAGCACTTAATCTCACCATATCAAAAGTTATTCAGCAACTTTGTTATTCCGAATTCCGATTCTTTTATATTGTAGTAAAGATTCATGGGATGTTGAATATTATTTTCTACACGAAATGTAATACCGTAGATACCAACCAATTATAGAAAAGTGGTGAAATATATTGTGTTCTGTTCTTTGATTTGAACAATTTTTAATTTAGCGAGTATTGAAACCAATTTATAGTTCTTCACTTAGCGAAGATTAAAAATAATTGTTTTATTCAGGAAATTAATTTTAGTTGTAAATTTTGGGAATTTTATATTTTTTTATTAATAAATTTACATTTTCAATAAAAGTTTCTTTGGAAAAATAATCAAAAAGGTTCCGAAACATGAAAATTTCTCAAAAAAGTTAGTTTTTCAAGAAAATTTAAAAATTTAAAAATAAAGTAGATTATTACAACAATCCTTATGATTCAGAGTGGTCCAGTGCAGTTCATTAGAAAAAATCTCTTGATTCTGAGAAGATGTTATTTCCTTATTTTTTTTTTTTAAACTTTAAGATTTTTATGGGAAATTTGTTTGCAACCCAGGATTAGGAAATAATATGATTTTTTAAATAGAAACTAATTCTCAATTAATTAACTAATATAATTCGGAATTCGGAATAACATTTGCAAATATGTGTGTTTACAGTTTGGATAGTTTTTATAATATACATAATTTTGGAAATGGAATGAAAACTGGTTAATAATTTGAATTTAAATAAATTATATAAAAGGGTAAAAGTAATTTTACTTTACCATTTAAAGTAAACTATTTGGAATTTGTTGGAACGCTACATTTCACGGTATAACTATATTCGGCACTATAATAAACAAGTGATGTTTACCTAATGTATGCGTCTTTCTACCTCCTTGAACATTTTCCATCTCTTATTAAAAAAAGAATTTTTGATAAAAGTTATTTATCCATGAATGTTAAAATGGTATCGTTCTATGGACACGTGATCCATAAACAGAATGGATACCATAAGAACCGTGAATAAATGACGTTCCATCAAGTGAAAACTGTAAGTTATGTTAAGGATATTAATGACTGCACCTTCTAACAGAATAAAAATTTTAAATCTAAATTTCATTAAAAAAATATGAAATAAATTTCAAATTTATTTCAAGATAAATATCAAATCTTCTTGTTATGTGTCTCCCTCTATTTTAGTGTAATTCGTGACTGATGGAACTAAATGCCATAAAGATAACAAAAATTATATATAAAAATATACATATATTTGTATATATGTAAAAGATTATCAAAGGACATGAAAACTATGCGCGTTTTTCTCCAACTGGACAAATTCCCATGATTGATTTTTTTAAAAAAAAAATATATAAATAAAGTGGGAATTAGGATTTGTTATGTGTGGTTATTAAGGATGCAGAATTTATGGTTTATAATTATGTATGTATATATATATAGTTTTATAGGATATTAATATTTTGTAATGAAACACGAATGTTGACACGATAACAAACAAGTGGTAATTTGAATAAGGCGGTGGTGGTCAGTGATGTGGACTTGCTATTTTTCAAAGTAAATTTCATGTATAGGAATATTATTGAAATTTTGAAATGTATTTAGAGAGAAGGAATTAATATCATGTTTTTTTATGCTGGGAACATTCGCCGATATTTACACTGGTAGATAAGAGTTACAGTAAATTTTGTCTACAGTTATTATAGGAAGTCAAATCACAGATTTTTCAAAAACCAACCTTAAAAATTATCACATTTAAAAATCTAAGCAAAAAAATCAGGTAATTTTTTACCTGATACTCGTATAGATCCGAATTTTATAAAATGAATTCTTGATGTCTAATAAAATTTGATATTAACTCAGACCCCCACGAACTAGAAAATAGTTTCCAGAATGTTTTTTCTTGAATATATAAACCATTTTCTATTCAGTTTTGGTGCAATAAATTATTCAATTTGATCTAATCTGAGGTGTGAGTATACAAGATTCATTCAAAAGCTAAGGGATAGCTAACTAATTTCTATATTCATTTAATTACTAAACAAGTTACCACAAATATACTATAAGTATAATTTGGACCATTTAATTTGAAAAACTAATAATTTAAAAAAAATGTCTTAATATCTTTTACATAAATACTAAATTATCAATTTTATAAAATCCAATTTATTATTACACGTATAATCTTTCCTTTAAACATTCAAATGAAAAAAATTCAATTTTAATTCAAATTGAAATATATTTAAATTTACTACATTAAACTCTCAAAATAGATTAAAATCAAAATTATATCAATTTAATCATTACTCTAAAAAAAAAACCTAACCAACTGTTTTTGAACACGAGTCCTTTAAACTCTGCTGGATTACATCTGTTCCAGCTAAATAATTATGTTTTTTTACATCTCATTTTTTATTCACTTTTTTCGATACACCAAAAAGAAATACAAACATAAAAGGTAAAAAATAAATAAATAAATATATAAACGAAATTATTTGAAACAGATTTTCAAGTGGTTAATTAGGGGTGCAACTCTCTGACCAATTTTCTTTTTTATTATCAATGAAAAATATCAATGTACAAACAAAACAAAACAAAATAATCAACAAACAAACAAAAAATCCAATAAAAAAATAGGATACTTAAGGAAGGGGGAATAAAATTACTACTATACATAATTCCATTCCATCCGTAATTTTTGCAACAGTTGCTTAAGAAGTTTTAGAACAAATTTTCAGATTTGTTTTTGTTTTGTTATCCTTTTACAAATAAAAAACGGTTGACATAAACGCAAATTATAACATTACAAAAAAAAAAAAAAACATATTAAAAGCTAAATAAATTCTGATAAAAGATACAAACAAGTGCAGGGATGACACACAAACACACACACATAAATACACAAAAGAAAGGATATAAACGAAATAAATTAAATTTTGTTATCAATAAAAAGGATCTATACTAAAATTTGTTAAAAAAGTTTTTGTTTTTTTTAAGTCCACTTGAAATGAAAGTGAAATTTTTAAAATTTTTGATGTAAACCTTTGTCGCAGGTCGCAGTTATATGGAAATTTTGAACCAGATGATTAAAATATAATTAAAATTTCTTATATACCTACATTTAGTTAAACGTATTAATAAATTAAAATAATATTTAATTACAAATTAATATAAAAAACATTTTAAATTTTGACCATTCAATTTTATTGTTAAAAGTAAATTTTAATCTGGCAACACAAAATTTAATATAAAAGTAGCCATTGCCAAATTGTGATTGGACAAAATGGATAAGATTAACGCCGACGCTAAATTAATAAATCTCCAAAAAAAAAAAAGTTGGAGGTATACAAAAACAAAAATGTGGGGAAAATTTTTATAAGGTTTAAAAATTAAATAAATTTTATTTTATTAAATTAATTAAACTTTGAAATGATTTAAGTTTTTGAGAATTAAGTGTCCATAGCATTAAAATTAACAAAATTTTGAATTAGTGTATTAGGATATAAATTTCTTATCGCTGGATTAGTATGGTAACTGATTATTAATAAAATTTATAATTTTTTATTGGTACCATTAGTTTGGAATTGAGATGGGTCAGTGCCGGATAGAGTATTCAATGTTGCCATTGGGTAAAGCTGCTCTCCGACAAGTAAATATGTGAAAATACTGATTAAAAAATATTATATTCCCTTTAATATTAATTAGATTTTCAGTAATCCTAACAAGCAAAAGTATTTCCAAACACTTACCAAGCACTTACAAAGCATATAGTAGCATTTTTCCAATGCAGGTAAACTAAACTCTAACTTTTACTTTACGTACATTTTATCTTTAATTAGTGTTGAGTAGAAGTCGTTGTGTATACCCTGGGTAACTGGTACCTACCAGGCATTGAATGGATCCATTACATTTTCTAACAAAATCACTTTACTTTATAAAAACAGCTGTAAGAGTCCGATTTACTAACTAATAAATATAATAAAACTAATAAATTTTATAGTAATTATAACAAACTTACATAAATTTTCAGTTTTACTAACTTACAAGGACTTTCCCAATTGTATAAATCTTCCAGTTAATGGAATTTTTGTTACATATTTTTGGTTCTTCAATTAAATTAATAATAACAAATTTCAAATTCGAATATTTTCTAACATCCAAAATTATACTAAATTGTATTATATTTTGGGGGGATTGTACTAGTGTTGCCAGCATTATTCATTTATATTATCTGTACGTTTATATGGAACATTATTTTCAAATTTATGAAATATAGAAAATTTATATATAAAATGTAAATTATTTTGCTATATAGATTGTTGTTGTTATTGGCTTCGTCGTGTTATTTTTGCAAATGTTTTTTTAATGCGCCGAAGTACCACCACTTTTTCATAGGTCGATGATTTTACAGACACTGGGAGAAACATAAAAAAAAAATTTATATATCATAAAAAAATATTATGTTATTATGAAATATGAAAAGAAGAAAAACGAGTTGAGTTTTGTAACAATTAATTATCTTATATATATTTATATTTTATATACATAATTATTGTAATTTTTTATAATTTTTAAAGATTTTTATTAGACATTTTTATTTTTGTTGTAAATTTAATAATTTAAAGAGGTTTCTAATCATTACTTTGTTAAAAGTTTATGTATATTTAATTGGAAACCATATTGAATAATTTGGTTTTCATTTTAAAATTGAATTTTATATTTATATTATAAAAGAAAAAAAAATATTGTATAATAATTAAATTATAAAGTTTAGTAGAGTTTTATATGATTTCTTAATTATTTTGATTATCTATGATTTTTGTTGTTGTTCTGGTAAAAGGTTTTTTTAGGTTAGTACACCGAGAGCTATAGATTATTTCAATAGATTTATTTTTCCTCTGACTTACACTGTATACCTACATTAATTTTTAATTATTTTGGTGTTGGAAATTTTTCTATCTACGGATAGTAAACTTGATAGTAGAAAAAACTGTTGGAACACTGAAAAATTATAAAATATGTGCAGAATAGTACAGTAGATTTTGAACTACGATCCACGTGAACGTCATTTATTATATTTTTTTTTAAAAAAAATTTAAGTTGAGGAGTAATTAAAACCTACTCTATATAAATATTCTTTATTTTAATTTTTACTAAACCTTATGAAAAATGTACAAACAACTGTCAATTGTATAGTTTTTTAAATTTTTTCAATAGAAATGTCGCTATGGTCGACTTAGAACCCGAAATGTGTCCCAGGCTCTCAGATGAACACTCATATCACAAACGTATTTGCAGAACCACTACAATAACTACACACCATAATGCGGTCTTAGTTAGTGATTGCATGTATATAAGATTAGATACTCAATAACTAATATAAAGACGAAATTTTGCACAAATTTAAGTTCTCATAAATTTAGATTTGATATGCCTATTATCCCTTGAAAACCTCCATGTTATACTTTCATTCTGACTGATCCATCTGCTCATGTCGCACCAGATAACAAAATCCACTTTATGATTTGTTGCCAACTCTGATCATGCATGAGACAGAAACAATAATACAGAATGTATTCGACGAACATCTCAACTCGGAGCACTGTGTCTTCCGTTGCATTTACTGCCCCATGATGTTTTGGTAGCTACTTTTCTATAGGACTATATATTTTCTTAATGTTTTTTCTGGTTTCTCATGGGTTGGAAGAAGAAAATCATATTTCTTGACCTAAAAATTTCAGATTAGGTGTATCGTATTAGAAATAAACTATATTATATTTAAAATTATTAAAGCTGCAGTGATATATTGAAAGGTTGAGTAGACTGACTCTATTTATACATATCGGTACATAATGCGGCAAACCTTTTTTTTTGTTTTTTATTTTTTTTTAAATATTGATTTTCGCTATTTTTCCATAATTTTTATTTATATACTAAAGTAATAATTTAACGCATTTTTTTTATTATGAATTGAAATGTTAAAAATCATTTCATGATTTTTTTTTCTGTCCTGGCTACACAAAAATGAAATATATTTTTGTCCCAAAAGCAACAAGGAAACATTATAATGAAAAATTTAAAATATTTTTAAAATATTTTTTTTTTTTTGTGTGAGAATCTGTTGTCAGGAGTAACTAGCGCGTAAAAAATTCATCATCCCTTGGTGACGATGATGATATATTTACGTACCCTTTATCAATAAAACGCATATATAATCTGGCTAATATAAATTATTATTTCCAAAATGTTTGCCACCCTTTTTTTTACTCAATCGCAATTCATATCAGTGTATAGGTTTTGGTGTCCTGAGGGAGTCCTGAATAAAAAAAACAACACAAAACTTATTTATAATACCCGATATCACAGTGAGAGCTTAAGACTTTGCTAAGTTTAAGCTTTGGTTTAACTTATTTTCTGGTTTCTCAGTGCAAATGTTAAAGGTATAAGCATTTCTTAAAGTGAGGTTTCCTTAAAGTGAGGGTTTGAGGTTTCCTTTATTATTATTAGTTTATATTTATGCATACAAATAGAAAATAAATTCATGTTCTTTTAAAAGTTATTAAAGTTACCTCAAAGAACTTTTCGATTGAAAAACCAAGTGATTATAAATTACAGGCTTAAGGCACACAATCGGTTAAGTTAAGTTTGAGCTTAACAACCTATCGATGTGAAATCGGGCATAAGAATTGGTTTTTTGTTTATTAAAATTACCTCTGTTAAAAAATCGAATATTCCCATTAACAATTTTGAATAATGAATTGTTTTAGTTCACTGATGGAGTAAAAATATTAATAATTTGTGTTTAAGGTTTACACGATTTTTCGAATCTTTATAGGAAAAACAAACACTTTCTTTATGATTTTTATATTTTCAAAATGTTGCCAATTTGCTTAATGAAGTCTTAAAACAATTGTTTCGATGATGTTAGCCCAAATATATTTGACTGGCTAATTTTAGCATTGACTCTCGAATGATTTTCCTATAATTTGTAATTTTATATATATAAAACACAATATGTGGGGAGGGAGCGTATATGAACTGTTCGATCCACATGAAAACTTTTGTAGCTTAGTGTAGCAAGTTTTGACAGTTGATCGTCATTTTTTTTTGGATATTTCTAAAATTAAGTTTAAACTTAAGTCTAATTAACTTTATTTCTAATTTTTAATAATTGTCAATTGTATAGAATTTTGAATTTCTTCAATAGAGGCATAATATATGATAGACTTACAACGTTGTATATGTCAGACTCGCTCCTTTATTACTGGTTTCGGTTCTTTTCTACCTATTTTTCTGGTAGCCAGAATGTGGGGCTTGCGCTTGAGTTAGGGTTTATAAATATAAATAAAATTTTTTCAAGATTTTTTTATTTTGATGCACCTTTACGTCTTACATTAAAACATAGAAGATCCGCTCATCATTCTATGAGAACCGAATTACTCAAACTTGAAAGACATCTCGATATGCATAATTTCCGAAAACGTTTCAAGATCCTTCGAATTAATAGAAAATTATTCAATATTAACTCTATGTATCCTTGTTCATATTAGGCTCTGTAGCCATTATAACATAACCTATGCACAATATTGCCACTTTTTACATCTTTAAATCACTATTTCTTTTTTCAAAAAATATTTTTCATTTGAAGTGCATCTATACAAAATCAGTATTCGTTCATCGTGATGTTAACAGTTCGATGGACAACTTTTGTTCTTATTACATATAACATTTATATCAATTTCTTTATGAATGAATTCCACATAAATAAAATGTTCATTAGCTGTCGTATATTTTAAGATGTTGTTATATCAACTAATTTCTCATACCACTAATTCATTTTTCAACCAAGTTTACCTATTATTTAGAAGAGGCTAATAAAAAAGATAGACTCTGATGAATTAATGTGTTAAATAAGTGTTTTTTTATATGGTGCAAAGATATTAGGGACTGATTGTTGACACCAAAAGCATTTTTCATTAAGGAATGAGTTTCTCTTACATATATGAATTTAATAATAAAAATGGCTTTTAAATTAGTATTTTTTTTTGTACCTATTGTTTTATGATATTCAAATCATATCCGTATAGATTTTTTAGAGTACACGTTGTCATAACGAATATATGTAAATTATTATTTATGTTTAAGGGATATATAAAGAATGAATATTTTAGAGATGCACTCAAGTTTATTAGCTTCGCCGCGTTAATGTTAAAATTAGTAAAAAGTATTATAAAATAAACAATTGTTTTGAATGTTTTGAATTATGAATTTATATTATGTTTTGTAAGAGTTTGTAGTTGATTTTCAAATATACAAAACAATAAAAGCATAAAAACATAAAAAAATACAAAACTTTATTGAAACATTTCAAGTATATAAATATAGGAAAGGTGACGAATATTGTAAGAGAAATATATTAAAGGATGAGGGAAAAAAGGATATAAATGAATTTGAAACTTTTAGTTTATGTAGAATACAAAACAATAGACAAAAAGTGGATAGATAAAAATTTAAATTATCGTAATGGATTTTCATTAAAATAGTTTTTATTTTTATTCAGATGCTATATTAGAAATATTGAATTATATCAGTCTCAGGGGGGTTAGGTATAGATTTAAGTCAATCTTCATTCAAGTGCTATGCTAATATTTAATATATTTATTTAATTCAATAGATTGTGATGTACAGCGTAGTGGCTTGTAAACTTTTTAACTTCACTTCACACAGGGAGGGGTTAAATAGAAATAATACGTTTTATAAATAAATAAATTAAATTCTTAATCATCCAATATCAAAAAAGTCTCTATCTTTTCGGAATTAATTTTTATTATGTAATATAATTTTTGAAATCCCTGGTTATCAGTTCGTTGCGTATATGAATACCAGAAAACACTTATAATTCTTAACATATATTCCATATTTAATTTAAATCCTTTAACTTTTAGATGAAATTTTTCTATTTTATACGATTTTTCTTGGCAATGGATTTTAACTTTTTTTATTTCTGCCTTTTTTCATTGTCCAGATTGTCTGACCTATTGTAGATCACAGAATTTTCATGGGCTATTTAAATTCTTTTTGGAATTTTATATTTATTATAGATTGCGTAGTTTTCCCGGAATCCCTTATATTAAAAAAACAATCTAGGAACGGATAGGAATAACAATCAGAAAATACATCATTCTACTAATAATAATGCGGTACAAAGCAGTACACAGGAGAACAAAAAATCGACTGTGACTCAAAAGTTGTGAAACAAACTGGACACATTCGAAAACTATCCTTCGTCGAATAATATGGGAACCTGTAAAGGAAAATCGTCTTTGGAGATCAATATTCAACAATAAACTGTTACATTGGGCCGACCTAAGCCCTAGAGATGAAATAAATGAGAACAGACGAAACTGTTCTCATTTAGTTGCGTCGTTAACCTTAATGAAGCTATCGTCCTTTTAACATTTAATGTTATTTATATCTTTCAACTAAAATTTATAATCTGCTTTAAAATTTTAAAAGTTCTTTTTAAATTTTGATGTTTAATCCCTTACCACGCGACTATTACATAAATAAATAAAAAATAAAAAGGATATAAAATATAAATTGATTTTATTAATAATCATAAAAATTTGTGTCATTTTTTTGTTGTTGTTGCCCTTTACACATGAATGATTAAATTTATGAGTTTTTTTTGTTGCTGTTACCTTTTATCCACCCACAACTTTAATATTTATCATCAATAATCATCATTTTTACACGGATCATTACATTGAACCCCCAAATATAAAATATCCTATACTGTATAAAGGAATTGAATAAAAATCTTGTTTTTAAATTCTTATGTCATCAATATTAACGCGTGCACAAAAGGACCTTTAAAAATGATGAAGGACACATTGGTAATATATTACAACTCCCCGTACTTTAATGATTTCGCATATCCCTCGAAAATTTTTATTTTTCTTTTATTTAAAAAAAAAAAAATTTAAGGATATATATAAAGAATCCTTAATAGGATAAATTAATGTTTGTTCATTTATTTTTGCACCTGGGATATCTAAAATTACATATACTCATTATATATGTGGACATCAGCGGGTGATTTACAGAAAATTATCAAAAATTACTGAAAAAAAAAATTATCCTTATAAATATAGAATTGGTAAATATGTGTAAGGACAAAAAACACCTTGACAACAATAACATATAAACATTTAACAGAAAATAAAAAAAAATAAAGGATAATTTATTATAAAATCATTTTGTATTTCTGAATTGCAAAGATGACCTAAAGGTTTTCTTTCAAATTGATTTTAAGGTGATTCTTATTTTTTTTGTGCTCCTTGGTTGTTGTTATTGGTTATTTTTTTTTTGTTGGTGACCAAAAACGACTTTTTATTTTAAATATATCAATGATTATAAATAGAAATATTTTCTATGAATTAGGTTTAATTCATAAAATTTATAAATGTTCTTTTTGTGGAGAGTAATTTAATATTTGACAAAACATAATTTTAAATGATAAACTGGAAAATCATTAATGTTTTTAAAGGATATAATTAAAATTTAATTAATAAATATCATCACTCGTGCTAGGAGGTTTATAATTAAATAAAAACTTTAAATACTTAAATAGTTTTAAAATTGAGTACCGATTAATTTTTTTTTGTAAATAGAAATATTACAAATGTTGCCCTGACATTTGTTTCCATTCAAATGTTGCCCATATATTTTCAATGACAAATGTTTAAACAAATTGAAAATAAATTAGATTATTTTAAAATAATGTCGTCATTGATTTTTTAATAGACCATTCCACTAAGAAATTAAATCCATTTTTTTTAAGTTGTAGACCAAACAAACTTAAGCTTAGTATCGAGTTCGCTGGGGAGTGAAATTTTCATACTTTTAATTAAAACTTTTTAAGATAAACAAAAACTACGAATTTCACAACTTTTTTACGATCAACTCCATAGCACTGGAGTTTAGTTAGAAGCAGAATTTTTCACATCTAATTTTTGTATGAAAATTTCACTTTACAGCGAACCCGATACTTAGCATAAGTTTGTTTGGCATGCGGCTTCATTTGACTTTGACAGGTAATTGGAAATATCTATTATTTAACCACAAAATTTAAATTATTAATTTAAAAAAAACTGTATCAGAAATTCGTACGTTTTTATATTTGCTTTAAAAAATTTACTCAGAATATTAATATTTACAAAACATGGCAATCACAGTGCCACCGTACCGTGGCATTGACAGTTGTGTATAACACATATACCTTTATACCTAAGCAATTACAATGGTCAATATTGATGGTGACTGTGTACTAATTTCTACAATCGTCGCTGAATGACCACTTTGACACTCGTTGACCGTGACGGTGAGACTGTTTTTTTCAATTACATGTTTAATAAAACAAAACTGCTAACATAATGGCTAGCCCAAAAACTGGAATTTGTCAGCCTCTTTGTTGCCTCTGAGCTCACTCTATATCCTTGGTGACCAAACGAGTTTTAGTTGTTTCTTGACTATTTAGGTTAAATTTATATTTATGCACTAGTTTGAATTAAACCGCTTTGATCGCAAGTGCTTTAAGACCTGCTTGACTATCTGAACAAAATTTTCATATTACTCGACTAGTTTTACAAAATGCGATCGCTATCGAAATTTTGTTCCTTAAAAACACTATAAATAAAATTTCATAAAATGAAAAAAAAAACCATCAACATTTTTAATTAATAAAAAATATAATTTTGTATTCGTTTAATTAAATATTTATTTATATTTTTATATATAATTAATTAAAAATAAAATAATGAAAATCCAATTATGATGTTTAAATGAGTATTATATATAGAAAAAAAACCCTTATTTAAATAAAACAATAAAAAAATTCATATAAGTATAATATTTTTTTTTTCTTCCAAAAGGGTCCTTCATTATCCTTTTATGTTAATAAAAATTACTCTCAAAAGAAAAACTTAAATACAAAATTTATGTTTTAACAATATATATATTAACGTGTCATATATGTATGTATTAATTTGTTGATGTTGGCACTAATGTAGTCACAATTTTTCTTATGGTATTTTAAAAATAATATGCGAAAACTTATACAAATAGCTCATTTATACTAATTTCATAAAGGATTCTTAATCTGAAAAACACAACAAAAATTATTTATTAAAAAAATTTTGTATTATAATATATTTTCCTCTTCGTCTATATTATATGAAATTAACATTGCAGAAGAATTGCAATTAAAAATAAGAATAGTAGACGTCGCCGTTGTCGCCGCTGATGTTTGTCATCAAAACGACTTCAAAAACATAATATTTTTGTTGTTGTTGTTTAAAAGAAATACATAATAAACATGAAATTTTTGCATTAACACCTTATTATAAAAAAGGATATTTTTTAATATGATGAAAATCACGATTTAACCGCAATAAACCGTGTGTCCTAGTAAACGCGAAAAAAACTTTTATAATAATAGATGGTGAAAAATAAAAAATAAAAAATGGAGTGATATCAAAAGAAAAACTTCAATAGCTTTTTAAAATAATATATATCACAAAAACAAGAAGAGGAGAGTCCTTCAGGATATTATTAAAATATTGTTTTATGCAACACTAGAAAGAATATACTAAAAAAAAAAACAGAAATTCTTTATAATAAAAAATGGAGGCAAATTTAAATACGTAGAAGAATTTTTATACATATTAAGGATTTGATTCACAAAAAAAAATAAAACAAGGAGTACTAAAAATTTTTAAGTAATTAATTTAATGAAGATTCATAATTTAAAATAATTGAAATTAAGAATGAATAGATTTTAATTTCTGCTAATAAACATAAATTATCATATTAATTAATAATATTTTTTTTGTTGTATATTATTAAAAATATAGAAAGATTAGCTGGAGGGTGGCATTATAATTTTCATTGTGGAAATTTTTTGAAAAAAATAGGGTCACAATCACAATAATTTGCTGGTTTATATTTTTTCCGTACATAAATCTATGCATTGCAAATACGAAAGCTTTTTAAGAGAACATTTACTATACTACTGAACATTATAAAAGATTAATTGGAGTAGACAAAGCTGGCAAATATTTTACTTATATTTCATTTTAACATACTTATTACTAAAAAGAGATTAAGACTAGATCCGAAATAGTAGATAGAATTTGGCACAAATTTGTAATCTTTAACTTTAGTGGTTTTATATCAAAATTTCCAAATTATATTCTAGAATATTTTCTAGAAACTACTAGAAAAGTTGTCTTTAACTTTTCGTGATGTTTGGAACGCTTTCGATAATATTTTTCAAGCAATCCTTGTTCAAGTAAAATAAAAGTTTGACTAAAAATTAAGTTTTATTTATTATTTTAATATACTTTAAAATAATATCACAAAAATTACTTTCATTGAGTTTGGAGCATTGTTGATGATAACATTGAAATTTGAATTAGGCTCAACGGTTCCGTGGAACATTGGTTGAAGAACACTGTATGAAAACATAATAATTGTTATCAATTTGAATGACATGTTAAGTATTCTGATATAATATGTCGTTCAGTAAGGCCGAATTACATAAAATACATCTGGAAGGGAAGATTTGAAATTAAACATATTCCTGAATTTAAACACTGCTTAACGCACTGTTTAAACGAATTTCCTTGGATAGCAATTATTTTTAATGAAACTTTTTTTCAAAATAGCTAGAGAAATTTTTTCTAAAATTGATAATTTTACTTGAAAAAAATTCCTCTTTAACTTAATTGTTATCTGTCAACTTTTACCCAATCATAATTAATATAATATTCTATAATCATCATAATTTCATTAATTCTATACCGACCAGTCCCAGAGACTACAAAGGCAGATTCATTTGGAACTTGTACGTAATTTGGTAGTTGATAATATTTTTTTTCTTTTTTTTTTTTGGTATTTATTGAACGATTTTTTATTTTTCACAAAATAAATGTTTAACAAAAAAATAAAAAATAAAAAATTATGTTCTTCTCGTTATGAATTCCAACTGAGAAAAAACATTCAACACTCAGCAGTGGACGTGCTTAATGAGCAACGAATTTATCTGAACAATAATATTTTCCTCATGAATCTAGTATCTTTTTATCACGATCAAAAAATAGAAAAAAGGAATATTAAAGAATTGTGATTTGTATAATAATTTTTTATTTTTGGTTAATTTGATGGATTTTGTTCACCAGAAACTTTACGTTACAATGAAATAACTTAAAATTTAGCTGTACTAAATTCATAAGACTAACAACAAATGCAAGATAATTTTTATTACCATAGTTGAGCAGGGTTCATATCCAAGCAAACGCTCATAGTTGAGCGTTTGCTTGTTGATGTGCAACTTTATAAGTATTTAGAACCTACTTGTTAAAGTACAACTTTATTTATAACCTGCTTTCTTCCACATTCTCATTATCTACTACCAACTTATAATTATTTGATAGTTGAGGTGTCCGGTTCCACAATGGTCAGAACAATTAATTGATAACAGAGTTATTCGACCTGACACCTACTTTACCAAATAGATTGATAGCAGATAATGAGAAAGCAGAAGAAAGATGGCTATAAATAAGTTTTCAAATACTTAAAAGTTGGATATTCACAAGCAAATGCTATGAACCTTAAAAACAAACATTGAATTCAAACAAATATGCACTTAAGGACAAATTGAAGTCGTGGATTCTAGATTGGACTTGTTTCATTGTCTTATTCTCGAGAGGAAGAGAAGAAAAGATTGAACTTGTTTCATTTAGAGCATCTTCTTTATACGGTTCCTACTTTAGGTCTAAACGATTAATTACATGGCAGTTAAATAGCAACTTCGATATCGTTAATTAAAAATTATAGTTAATAAATTTGTAATAAGACCTCACTTGCAAAAATATGTTATCATACCTCTCCTTTCAATCCTTGTAACAAATTGATTTTTTATTCAAAAGTTTGTAAATTTTTATATTCTATATCAATAATTGAATTCCAGTGAATAAATTACCAAATACAATTTTTTTTTTAGTTTTTTTGTAATCTCAATTTTTGAAGTGTGATGGTATCATAAACAAGTCTAATAACAAACGCGTTTTTTTTTCAAAATTCGTTTATGCACATCTTAATATTTAATTTTTTTTCTAGATCGTCGTCATCGTTATTATCATGTTGGTTAAGCCGCCGCCGACGACTCTTCAACAAAATTTCATTTCCTTTTCCATCTATAAAATAAATTAATCTATAAAATTATTTGATTCACAACCAAAAAAAATATTTATATGTATATATATATAATAATGATCATTAGAAATTCCAAAATCATTTATTTAACCACTTGAGAAAATTACTATTTTCTCATAATCTCAAAAATTCTAGACTTATTGGAACCCCAATCTAATCATACCATCATCATATTATATAAAATTCATCTATAATCTTTAAGATTTTCGGTTCATTTCTTTTTTTTCCCAGGTGAAGAGATCATCAGTAATTTTGAAAATATAAAAAAAAAATATAATTTAATAGGTCTTGCTGGTTTCGGCATAGTAATTTATGCTTCTCTATATATTTTAGAATTATATAGTGTAAAAATTATTAGATTCTGTGATTAAGATGCGCGCGCAAGCTCCAAATTGTCTAGTTCAAGAGGTTTGCTTTTGTTTGGTCCATTGGGAATCAGTTCTTATATATTGATGAAAACAATAGTTTTTATTATTTTCGGTTCTTATAGATTTAAAAAGATTTTTTTTTTGTTTTCTTCATATTATAAATTAAATAATTTTTAGGTGAAAGATTTTATGTCGATAGGTTTTTCTTTCCACGTTTTGAAACCAAACATAAAATGTCTTAATTTGAAAATTATTTAATATAGAAAGTTTAAAAATTAAGTAAACTTCTGGTTAGACTTGATGGCTGTTGATAAATAATTGAACATTTATGATGTTGATGAAAATTACAGAGTGCGTGGCTAAATAGTATCAAACAACAAACATTAAATAGATTTTTTTCCGGTTATATATTTAATTTCTTTTCCACGAAAATAAAAAAAAATATTAGATATTTAATAAATGATTGACGGTTATTTGATTTGATGAGAAAATTAAGTTATTTGGGAAATCATGATTAAGAGCATTTTCACACAGTTTTTTAGAAAGAAAAAGTCTGCACAATTTTTAAATTGAAGTGAGAAATATTGTGTAATTGTAAAGTAATTCGTTACTTACATTAAATGTGAAAAGTGAGGAAGCTATAATAGGTTAAAAATGCCTACCTCTTTAAAAAAATTAACAATATTACTGAAAAAATTTGTAGATTATAATTGGTTGCACCAATTATTTAAGTTAGAATTGATGGAAGCCTAAAATGAATCACTAGAATCTCTGTAGAGTTGACAATTATTTATTCCGCACTGTGTTTTACTTGTCTCCCGTTTAACTTGATTATCGTTTAACCTGCCTAGCATCAGGCTTTAATTATGAATTGGGCTTATTTATCATTTAATAAGCAGGTTGTGGGTAAACCATCAGTCGTAACGGAATAATCCTTTACAAATCTAAGCAGATTGCTGGATATTCAGATGATTTAAATGAAATAAGAAGTCTGTAGCAGGTGTAAAGGAAATGTATTTAGAGTTAGAAAGAACATCGAAAGAATTTGGTCTACATATAAACGGAGTTCAAAACGAAAATACTATGTCAGTCAAGATCGACCGATACAAGGAGACGGCTCGGGCATAAAACCATCATAAGAACAGTTCTAACCTGTATGCAATTATATGCACTATATCAGCATCTAAAGAAAACCCATTTCATCAAAGTGAAAAACTTCAATGGGCATGCCACTTCAGGGTTTGTCAGATACTCGAGTGACAAAAAAGGCCAAGGGGAGATCAGTTGGAAAGCAAGATTAAAATGGGTTCATATTTGCCGCTTGCCGGGATTAGACTAAGCATTAGACTAAGAAGTCATATGGTTGAAGCTAGGGCTCGATTTGAAGAAGAAATATGAATTTTGGAGGTAAATCTCTTAAAAGACAGAATTTATAATGATGAAGCCGAAATTATCGAAAATACAATATTCTCCAGATGGTGAATGAAAAAATATAAATATTGCATTCAAAACTGAAGCCTGTCTTACAGAAAAATACTATTAAAATACTGGTAAAATATTTCAAGTTTTATTCCTCGATAATTTAAAAATAACATTGCTATACAATGAGGTATTCCGGTATTTATTTATATGTATTATAATTTTATGATTTTATACTGAGCTGGTTTCGGCATAGAACACGACCTGAGCACGCTTATAAAAGGATCAAGTTACTATTTTGAAAATTCAATAAATTCAAAGTAAATAATTTCTTTCTATTATTTGCAAATTAAAAGAAAATATTATTTATTTATTTTTTCTATATATTCTTATACAATGAAGGCTGGACAATTTTTATTTAAATCATTTGAAAAAAAAAAATCATTTGATCCTTTTTAACACATTAACAATGAAATATATACAACCAACAAAAAAAAAATATCCTTTATAGAATTTATAATCAAATCTTGGGCTCGCGTGATTCATTTTTAAGTACTTATTTTTTTCAGTTTTAAGTCAAAACCAAAACACTGGACCGCAGGATAATAAAAAAAGGATTTATACACCGACAAAGTAATATTCTACATAAACTATTTTTATTTTTAAGTTGGTCAGGTCATCGGTAGTAGCGTTAGATGAGTGTAAATAGAGAGATAGACTAAAATTTTTGTATTATTTTAAATCCTTTGACAATAATAATCGCAAAAATACTATGAAAAATGAAATTTAATTTAATCTGTTGCAGAAAAAAAAAACAACAACACTGAATACAGATTTCATTATTATAAATGTATTGGTTAGTGTTTAGGTGTATATTTTTGTAAGGATTACTGATATTTTGTGATGATAGAAACGGTAGCTTTATTCAGGTATAGGAATTTTTTCGTTGTTATTTAGGTTTATATTGCAGGTGTTCACTGTCAAGGATAATTATTATTATTTTTTTTTTTTTATATTTTTGCAGTTGTTTAGAATATAAAATTGTTTTTGGTTAGATTTTTTTTTTTATTGAAGGATATATTGAGAATTGAAGGATAAATTGAGTGATTTGGTTTTGTATAGAGAATTTTTCAATTAGTTTGATATATTTCACCACCTGGAAAAATAATTTTAATTTAATATGATATTTTTAAAATTATTTTTCAGGCGTTTTTGAAAAAAAAAAATGTTGATTTTAAAATTGAACAAATATTTTTAGTATATAACATTATTTTGAAAGGATTACTCAGTATAGTTAAAATAGTGATTTATATAAACAAATTAAATAAATGAAGATTATTTAGTTGATATTATTTTAGGATATTGTTCGATAATTAAAAAATATGGACTTAAATAAAATAATTTATAAACCAAATTTGTATTTGATTGATTTGAAAAGGGGAACAGCTAGGTTGTATTCCACGGATCCTTTACGTTACACATATCGCGTTGACTGTCTGACATATCAACTTATTCGATTTAATTTCAGAACTGATTACCAACGCAGAACACATGCTTCAGTAGTTCATATAGTAAGGATCGAAGCATTTCGGAGGGAAATGACACAACACGTGTTTAGTTCTTTCACGTTCGTCTCCGCATCCTCTATACATGTTTAACTCGGATCGCCATATTTTAAAAGCATTATCCGTTTGCAATCAAAGTCGCTTGTTATTTAGCTTTTGCGACTACTTTTGTAACTACTTCGGTCGGGTCTCTCCATAAGTTATTCGTCACTTTCGCTTCTTTGCAAGCTTTCCAGCGTCCGAGATGAATATCATCAATCCATTTTGTAAGGTCCGGCTTTGATGCAGTTAATCGTAATTGTAGATTTCATATTCATAAATAATTTATATATACATTTAACTAATACGTAAATTGAGTGACTAATAAGTACATTTTCAAGTGTCGTTACTTTTTTTATGTTTTGTTATATTTATTTTGTATAAACATAATTTCATAAAATGTAGGACAAAATCTTCTGCATGACACTAGACAGAATTTGGCCTTTCACTTAAAATAATTAAATCATTAAATTATTTAGTTATATATTTCCAAATTATATAAAGTACACCAAAAATAATTCTCATAATTTAATTAATTTAATTATATTTTCCAGATGATAATCTACATAAATTTGGTAAGTCAATTTTATTTGTAATTTTATTATAGTATTATCAAAAGTATGCGAAAAAAATATATTTTTTCGAGGTTTTCCATAATTATTTTATGAAAATTTATTATTTTAAATAAATTAATCTTAATTTATTTTGTGTATTTTAATTATTTCAATATAATTAATCATGTGGAATGTGGGCTGGTATATGGTATGGGAGACTTGGCTGAATGGATTCATTGTTTCTATATAATAGAACATTGAGTGTCACTGCTACTGATTGTAGAAGAGCTACTGCAGATGCTTTCTTTGAATATATATAACAATAATTTAAAATATCTATACAAACTTCAACTATTAGAAGACGAAATGTGCAGATTCTGTGAAAGCGAAGACGAGACATATATGACTGCACTGCAATCTGTTAGTTGGTAAACGACTACGCCACCTCTGTAGTTGCATAAATTCATATTCAAAATCGTGGTCCTGTCAGTTAATCAGCTTTACTGTTTTATCGACAGTACGTGTCTGGGGTAGTGATTCATTAGAAAAGCGAAATCATCATAAATCGCGTGACTGCAGTAATTAGAGTTAATAGTGATTAGGACTAATAGTTATAGTAGAATCAAATCAAATCTTTTATATAACTATGTCCCCCTTAATTCTTAATTAATGTACATGACATCAGTAAACTTTTCTTAAATTAAATCTTTAACAAAATATTTTCCCTATCCTTAGAATTATTTGTAAATCGATGAAAAATCTTTAATAACTTTTATTGTAATATAAACGAATGTCCAAATGTCGTTTAATATTTTCCACTTAATCTCAAAATTATGTAGTTTGGTAAAATAAATATTTATTTATTAAATATATTTTTTTAAATCAACCGAAGAAACTAAAATATAAACAAAAAAAACTTCTCATACCGAATTACGGAAATTTGAAGAAAATTTTAAAGTGCTTTTGAATTTAACTTTTTTTTGGCATATCCTTTTTTAGTGAAATAATACAATGCATCAGCCCTTTCTGCTTGTAAAGTAAAAGGAAAAGTCTCAAATTCGTTCCACTAAAAATTTTCAAAGTGGGGGACAAAATATTAAAGTTGAATCCACGAAAATTAGATTTGGTGTGGGTTTTTTTTTGACAGGGTGATTTAAATTCATATATAAATGATTTGTAGCAAATGTACATAATCTTTATAAAAATATGTACAATTGTTAACTTTCAAACCTCCCATGGATAGTTAATGAATAAGTTGAATTAAAGAAATCCAGACCTTTTTGTTGTAGACTCCATAAAGTTGCCTTTAACTTATTAACACCGGAAAGCTTTAGTAAGTAATTAAACTAGAATTTCTTTACATCCCTAAAATTCCGGTTTTATAAAGCTCAGTCAGGAAATATGTGAGACATAACTCGCAGCTGAATGACACAGTAAATACATGGTTAGCCTAACACAATCATCAACACAGCGTGGTGCAGTTATTTATTTGTGATCTATAAGCGTATCTTGCAAGCATTTAGTTCGATACTCTACGATTATTACATTTTTCAAGTGAACGAACTTTTACATAAAATGCTACATTAAATTATAACTGAAAATTTAAAATCTATTTCACATATAAATTACAAGAGGCTGTAAATTGATCTGAAATTCGAAAAGTTTTCAAATTAACCAATAGCTTAATATAATTTTATATATAGCTTTAAAACTATAATAAACTAATTATAAAATGATATCATTTTAAATAATTCCCCTGTGTAAAATTCCTAATCTAAATCAACCCTACTGGAAAGTTACAATGGAAATTACTTTAAAATTATATTTTTCATAAACTGCAAGTTGTAAAAAGATAAAGTTACATTACAGAAAAAAAAAAACATATTTTCTGTTTATCCATAACAAATAAAGAAGTTTTTTTTAAAGTCATAATTTTCGACATTTTTTAAGGATTCGATTAAATTTTGCATTGTCATAGTTCACAGACAAGATGATTTATACAAAATAAAAATTATACGAAGCAGAATTTATATATATAAAAAAATCATCAATAAATTCTCGAAATTTTTAAAAAAAATTAAAAAAAAAATTATCCTAGTTTTTGCCTGAACCCTGAACCATTTTTTTCGGTATTCAAAAACACAAAATACAAACTGGCGTTGTGCTCGCAATATTATTGTACACCTGGACGGATGTTACGTTCATAAAACACTGAAAAAAAAATCAAGGATATTTATGTCCTTTTGTTGTAAACTTGTCAAAAAAAAAAAACAAGGAATGCAGCAACAAATTCTTTTTAACGAAAATAACACATAAACTGTCGAAGAGAGAGGGTGGACAAAATTAAATGACTGATGATAGTAGCAAATAGAAACTAACTAAATCACTGTAGGTAAACCAACTAGGACCTCACTGGTAATATCATAAGGATCAGAAATATTCAATTTTTTGTTCAAAAATTTTTACCGGCTACATTATTGTAATGAAAATCTCTTCTGCTGAATGCTGTTTTGTGAATAACTGGCGGCATATATAAACTTATGAAAGAATTTAATGGTTATATAGGCTCAAACAGGACATTCATCTGTATGTATATATAAAATTTATATTCGTACCATATTTTTTTTTTTGCAGGTAAAATACACTGCAGAAAACATGATTTTATTTAAAAAAAAAAAAAAAATATTACGTTGTCGAGGTAAATTTTTAATGGAGTACCAGAAAATCAGCAGGGGGTGTTATTTTTAAACAAGGATCACAAAATAATATTTAGTGAGTTATAGTTTGTTCATTGCTGATGTAGATGAATTATTAGTTTTAAAGAATCTCTGGTATATTGATAAAGGTATAGCCAGAGGATTCAGTTTTTATTAAATAGTAGGTAGCAGAGTGACTGCTAAAATTCTTGGATAAATAAAAACAGAATTAAATACTAAATGTTTTTTTTGGACTATCCTGCAGGGTAAAATGTGCAGCTTTAAAGGTGGAATTGTAATTTTTTTTTGTAGTTTTTATTTGTTTTAATGATTTTTTCTTTGCAATACGTCATTTTTCGAGAATTATTAGACTGAATGGTTTTTAAAAAGTGAATTTTCTTGGAATGGTCTTTGTGTAGGCGACCAATCGTCTGTTACGAAGAAAGAAATGATTTTCAAAATATAATTAATTAATTAATTCTGATTTTGAAGAATGGAATAAGAAAATAGAAAATTCTTGGGAAATAAAGGAAAAAAAATAAAAATTCAATTCTACTAGATTAGAATTTATTTTATGAAAACCACAAAAACATTAAATTTTACAAAATTTTACGATTTTCTGATATTGAAGATGTAAATATTCTAAAAGTTTCAGTAATAATACTTTAACTGTTAACATAACCATCATCATTTTTTCTATATTTCTCGCCATTAAAAGGTTTCCTTAATACTACATCTTTTCACTTGCGGATAAATATTTATATCCTTTTTAATAATTCCACCTATTTTTGCACTTTTAATATCATGTATACCATTTGTCATTCATGAAAATGTTGTGATGGACTGAAAAATCGAAAAAATGGTTGGATATTACAAAATGAAAAAAATTAAAATCAGCGTCACGCAGTTTTGTTTCGTAATATAGTTTACGTCCGTAATTGGATGAGTTCGGTGTAGGTGTATATCAATGATTTCAAATACATTTCTGGCTATCCTAGAGCTAATTTTTTTGCGGTCAGTACTTTTAAAGGGCCAATGCAAACAATTCCGATTTATATTTGATGTGTTCCAGCTTCCAGCTAAATTGTGCAGTAATTGTTACACGATTTGAAATAAATTTTGGTAAACTTATGAAATTTTTGTTCTAGTTTTTTGATTGCTTTAGTTAAATTGTTGAAGTACCAAAGTTTTTATTTATCACTCGTAGTTATATATAACTACGAGTTATCTGCTCCACCTAGTAACCTTTTTTCATATAACAATAACAAATATAGCAAAAATAAAATTACAATAATTTTTGTATGTGTATTTATATAAAGGATTCGCCAAAAGAAAAATGTAAATTCACCGTCTAAATCCAAAAGTACAGGATCTAACACCAAACAAAAAATTTTTTTTTATTCATCATCATCATATCATCATCATACAAAACAAATTTCCATTTAACTTAACTTTGATAGTAGAGATCTTATTTTGGCTGGCTTCATAACCAAAACCAGGATATCATTTATATATGTAGCTAAAGGGAATCAAATTGTATAAGTAAAATCCAACAAGTTGTACATTATTATACACGTATAGGGCAAAGGACTTAAATATTTATTTATATATAATCAAAAAAATAAAATAAAAAATAAATAAATAAAAATTTTTTCGTCCTTGTTGTCTGTTTTTATTTTATTTATTATTTAGTTAGTTGTGTTGTTATGCATATGCAAATTTATAATAACAAATACACGAAGGATTGAAAATCCTTTTATGGTTAACAGTATTAACAAAAAAATAAAATATAAAAAAAAAATGTTATATGTTGAAATAGTCATGCAGAAATTTTTTAGATGATATTTGTGAAATATACAATTTAAAAGGATGTAATATAAAATTGAGTTTTTATTTTTAAGGATTTGAATTATGTAAAAAAAATAAATAAAAATTCTTTGTTGTTGTTTATTTTTGGTTAGAAAAGGATGATACCAGAAAAGGTGTAATAATTTTATTTTATGGTTTTATGATGTAAGGTTTTTGAATTATAGTTATTTGTTTTGTAGGTGTTGTATAACAAAATATTTCTCGGCATATTTGTTAAGTACAAAAAAGAAAATTGAGTCTGAAAACTTTTTGTGGAGTAAATACATTTTTATTTAAAGATTTATTAAATTTCAATTTCATATTTTATCAATTGCAACAATTTAATTTTATATGCAACAGAAAATGCTAAAAAATATTGAAACTATAGAAAGATGTAACAGTGGACCAGAAAGAGATGGGAAACTGGAAAATTCTTTGGGGAATTGGAAAAAAGATGACTTAAAGATGACTTTTCCAATTCAAAATATTCGTATAATGAATGCCTAAAACCTGATAAACTTTGTTAATCAGTACTTCTTCTGTATATCAATTTTAGGAACTCATTGTTAACAGCTACAACTTAGAATTATAATTATAAATAAAAATGTGTTCGAATTGCACTTAAGAATAACTGATAATTTCTGAATAATTTGTAATATTTTATATGCCTTCAAATCTGTTATAAAAGTAATTCGTTATAAAAACATCCTTGCTGCTCCACGCCAACAATCTCGATAACATAATTTCAAATTTTATTTGATAGTGGCAGCGTTATTACTGGATCTAGCTTTGTTTTACTGGGGAAAACTGTCACAACTAAAAATTTTTTTTAATAAGTTCACAAGAAAATTGCTTTTAAATTACAAAATGTCATAAATTTGATACTTTTTTTAATATTTTATGTTTTCCTGTATTATAAGGATAAAAAACAGGTAGAAATAATATTTTTTTTTCTTCAGTCGAACCAGATTTTAATCATAGATCCGCCAGTGTACAGTGCTTCCATAATTAAAACTCCTTAAGAAATATCATTTTTCTAAATACTAAATATAAACTTTTAAAAGTGCAAAAATTTCTCACTTTACAAGCGGATAGGCTAGAGCTAGATCATGACAAACAACAAATCTTCTAAATGTTAAGTATCCTTTATTTATTAAATCTAAAGTCAATTTTACGTCTTATCAAAGTAAATTCGATTTTATATCAAGACAATCAAACTGTGCAAGTCAGTAAATTTTAATTAGATGTCATCTAGCTTAAGATTGTTCTCATCACAAAATAGACATATATAAATTAACACTATAAAAATTAAAAAAAGAAAAAACGATACACAATTTTCGATTGCTTGAGAAATTTTGATCCTTTGAATTACTTTCAAATACTCTGACATCATATTTTATGGAAACCTACAAAATTAATGCGATAAAATTTAACTGAATATTCTTATAACTTTTAAGATTTATTATAGTAAATTCAACATTTCATTAAAAAAAATCCAAATATAGTACAGAAAATTTATCTTTCTCAAGAATTACAAAAATTACATTATATTTTTTTATTGTATATCATAATTAGAATAAAAAAAGGATTAAGATTTATAGAGTAAAATTCATCATAATAAATTTCTGTCTCCTTGAACTCTTAATTGATCAAAAGATGTTGTTAGAGTGAAATTAAAGCTATACACCAGTACTTAGTTAAAAATAAATAAGAAAATTTTCGTACAACATTATATAATAAATGGCATTATAACGCCTAAGGCTAAAGAAGATTAATTGTGTTATTTGACTAAGTGGTCTCTTAGGATTTTATTAAAAGAACTTTATTTTTTTTTTACCATCACTTACCTACTTTTATATAAAATATATAAAATTTTCATCACACAAACGTAAGGACTTAATTTAAAACATTTTATTTTCCAACTGCATTAGTTTCTACAAAAAATTAAATTTTTTTTACGATGATGATGACTTAATGATGACGATTGCTTATGTGTTAATTGAAAGTCCTTCTGAAACATATAAAAAAATTTATATTTACCACCCTATAAATTTATTTTCATAGTAATACGAAACAACCGCACTGTCAGTAGAATTAACGATGAGCATATCGAGCAGATAGAGAGAGGAGAAATAACGCAGTTAGTTAAAAAAAAAACCTACCGCTAATTGGGTTCTTGAAGATGAAGAAGATCTCATCTAAAAATGTTGATGTAGTACTACAGTATACCTCCTATAATATATATTATAATGTTGTAGCAAATTTTTAATATAAATCGCGTAACTAGGACCAAAGTGTTTTCCTGGTTTTGTGGTTTTAAAAAAAATATATATATAATAATTTTCATAAGGTTTCATAAGGATGCTTTTAGGCATCCTTGCACATATATAAAATGAGAATTGCATTTGCGTGAAATTTTTCATTTTAGTACTTTACATGTTAAGGATTCTGAGTATTGTTAGTTAATGTGGAAAAAAGTGTATTATAATTAAGAAGCAATTCTTTTAATTTAATATAACTTTCGGGTAATTTTTATAACATGGACGTATATGCAGAATATTTCAATTTTTCATAAGTGAGTAGACTAAAAATTTAATTTCATGAAATATAATTGAAATTTTCATTTGAAAAATTTCCACATTTTTGATAATACTTAAATGGTTTTGAAAAATTATTGTTTAAGAAAATTACTAAAAGTATTCTTCATCTACTATTGTTGCTTTACAGACTTAGCCTTGACATATTCGAATGTTCTTATTTACGTTGCTCCATTCTGTCTACGAAACTTCTCCAGTTTTTAGTTCGTAATAGTTGATCCACATCTCGACGTAGTTATCCTCAAAGAGGTGGTAAAATTAATTTCAATCTCAGAGAGAAGACAACATCTTTTGAGGAAAGGTTTCCTCACCACCGATAAATCCTTCATACATTATAAGATTCTTTAAGTCTATTAGGTTCTGATAAAGAGAACAGCTCTCTTGCGTTCCCAATTTATTGAATAAAAAATCATTTAATTTAACTCTAATTACAATTCAAGTATAATGGTAAACTTTATGGCTTGCAATCCTAATATTTAATCGTTCAAGCTATCAAGCAATTAGTTCTGCTCCCTTCATAATTAACATCAAAATTATTTCTGAAAGAAAAATAGCTTGTAAAGTTCTAATGCATTTATTATCATAATTCCCCTTCTTCGAATACATTCATAATTTATGATCTACTATCATCTGACCAATAAATATAATTTTCAATTGCAAATTTTTTATTTCGATATTATATATGAAATCGACATGATAACAAAATTTTTAATAAATTTTACATTCAATCTTCCCTTATTCCATAACATTTCAACCTAACAAATGTTCGGTCAATTACATCATTGAAAATCCCTTAAAATCCTTCAGTCCAAAAAAAATAAAAATATATTAAATGTCTGAAGTGTAGTCATAACCGATCATTATCAACGAAAATAATAATGGTACCATACCTGAGAAATTTTATCCTTTATTTTTATCTTTAAATCTTCAAATAAAACCTTTTTAATTCTACCTAATAAAATATATTTATATTTTTTTTCTTTGAAAAACACTTGAAAGAATAATAATAATTCCAGTAGTTAATGTCATAGACGTATGCAGGCAAGTCCTTTTTTTGTTGTTTTTAAAATATAAAATAAAAATATTTAATTATTATTTTCCTGTCTGACTAAAAAACTACACAAAAAAAAAAATAAAAAATAAAAATATTTATTTATATAATTCATATTTGTTATGAAGCAGACCATCATCATCAGTTAAAATATAATAATTATTGTATTAATAATGGTCCAAAGGATATCTGATAAAGGTCCTTCTTTATAATTTTCATATATATAAGTTTTAAATAGCTACTGGTTTTCATTTTTCATATCTCCACAACAATTTTAAAACAAATAAACTGAATTTTGAAGGCTGGACTTGGGTGTAAACATAAAAATAAAAATATGGAAATATTTTAAAAAGGATAATTTATAAGGATAATTCGTAGTATCAAAAATTTATGTAATATTGGTATTGAGTGTGTGTGGTTTTACAGTAGGAACAGAAGTAAATAATTACTTTGTGGATAACATTTTTTTATTATTGGCAGGGAATTGAAAATATATTATTTTTACATGTAAAATTTTTTTTTAAGGATTTTAAAAGGACTTCAATATTTTTTTTTATTTGAAGGGATTATTGATGGATGATTTGAAATTATGCAAACGTGTACAAGGATAGTTAAAATATTTTCCTTTTTAAGGATTAAGAAAGTACTATATATACAAAAAAAAAATGGCTGACCTAGAAGATTTGATTTTTTTCATGGGGTTTCTGAGATTGATAAGGATGTTGTAATAATGCTTAATATCCTTTTTTTTTGATAAATGCGATGATCAAAGGCGGTAGATAAATATTAGATGTTTAAAAGAAAAATAAATTAAATTTTATGTTTTTTTTTTTTTTTGTGAAATAGAAAGTATAAAATTTCTTGAAAGTTTGCAAAAATTATAAAATTGAAATTTGTAGGCATATTTTAAGAAGATTAGTTTTTTTTATTGTTAAAAAGAAATTCTTATTATTTTCCTACTAAAATTTAGTCACAATATAGAATGGAACCAATAAGGATAGTAGAATTTTTTCTATAACTCGTTATTCAGTATCTCATACTGTTCCCCTAAAAATCTATTAAGCTTTGGCTACAATGTATCGATCAATTTAGTTTAGTATCGATTCGTACAATAACCAATTTACTGGTTAATTATACTAAATACATTGTTAATTTGTCAGTTTGAAGTTAAGTTCTCGTTTATTTCTTTTGACATTTGCTTCTATTTGGATTCGTAAAACTTCCATCATTCCAAACTATTTCATTTTAATTCGTTTCCTAATCGATTTCAATAGCACAATCTGTTCATTTAAATTTTAATTTTACTGAACGAATCTACGACGTCAAAATTGAATTTTACTGAAGGAATCAACGACGTCAAGATTAAACTTTACTGAATGAATTAACCACGTCAAGATTGAACTTTACTGATCGAATCGATACTGAATTGATTGATACATTGTAGCCTAACCCTTATATGTACTGAATATTCAATTTTGGATTTTGTCTAATAAAATAAAATCAAAAATAAAATTTACTATACAAATCACCCTTAAATTTTGATAATATTTAACCCTCTGTTGATAGTTGATACTAATTTTATTTAATAAAAATATTATTAACTTCCTTAATACCGAACAAATGAACTGTAACTATCACCTAAGGGGCCAGTTTCAAAAATATTATTCTTATTGTCTTTATATATTATAAGAAAATATTCTTTATCCTACGTGTAACATATTTTGTGTCCCCAAAATACTAAACTCTTAATAATTTCAGTATAAATAGTAAAAACGTATTAAATGAAATCGTAAATATTTGTTTTAACAGATAATTTTTCTTTATATACATAAATACTTATAATGTCCTTAAAATGTCCTTACCCAAAATATGTTTAAGAGATTTTCTAAGATTTTCCAGGATTTGTTATATATATATTATATGTCCTTAAGAAAATTTATTATAAAATACAAAAGAAGAAAATCTTTTCAATTAGATTAAGAAAAATAAAAAAAAAGGTGAGAGATTTGTAATGATCACGTGGAACTACTTATTTATTTTACTATAAAATCTAGTATAATATCATAAAAATATGATGAAAACTTGTTGGCCTGCTGTTTCCTTATACAGAATTTTAATTGAATGGATTATATTTAACATACAACATAAAAATAATTATATATTTTTTTTATGTTGAATGAAAATCTTTTAAAGAAAAGGATCAAAATATAAGATTTTTCTTGTTAATGAATTTCGGTTTTATATTTATATATTTATATGTAAAATTCACAGGAAAATATAAAAAATTAATTAATAATTATTAATCACTAAAGATTTTTATGATTATATTTTTCTATTATTTTAATTAAATATGCGTCGTTGTTAATGATTCAGTAAATTGAGTGTGGCCCAAAAACGAAAAAAAAAAACATGAAGAAAATAAAGATTAAATTAATAAATCTTATAAAGTGGGCTATTATTTATCTGCGAAATTTGTCTTTTGTTCGAAATATATGTTAGTAATATTTTTCGTAAGCATATAAATTTTGTGAAATAGAATTAGGTCAGTACATTAATTATTTTCATAATTATAAAAATAATAATTATTTTCCGGAATAAAATAATTAATTTCATCATAATTTAGGTTAAGTTTAAAAGGGGATAGCACCTACCCTAGCAAGATTATTACGAAAACTTAATACTTAATATCTGTGTAATGGCTACGATAATCGTAAATGGAATATGTTGTTCGTAATTACTGATAAGTAATTACTTATTTCGGTACGCAATACAGTTTTGATCCCTATTGTGATCCCTTAGAACTGTCCTTCACTGAGAGTTTTAAGCTTCGAGTTCGAAACAGTTACTCTATGGTTTATACTTTAGTTACGAAAGTCTTACCGAATTATTTTTGAAAATTAATCTCTTTATTATATAGTATTATCTTAATAATACAATTCCTCGCTGACTGTTTCTATTACAATTTTTTTATATAAAATCAATTATTCAATTATTTCAGTAACCTTCAAATTATTTACAGTCAATAAAAACCAAAAAAAAAAAGTTGTAAAATAGGCTAATTATTCTTCGTATTTCAAAACATTAATTAAAAATCATATTTCATATTGTTATCAAATTCTGTACATAATTAATATATAACTGCACAGCTCAACCTACACTGTAGAGGTATTCTCATTCCGTTTTTATTTTTTATCAATATTGTCAATACATTTTTTGTTTTTGCAGAGAGTGTTGATTTGTAAGCGCTAAAACAAACACCATTGATCCATCATCATTATAATGTTTAATGTTTCTAGGATATAATATCAACGCCTCTTTCAATCCTATATAAGTGCATATACAAACTCTTAAATATAAGTTTATATATTATTTTTTTACAAATTCCGCTTAGCTTAACTCATTGAATAAGGATATGTCATTGGATTTTTTTATATATGTAATTGCAAGTGTTTGATTGTATTTTTCAACTAAATGGTGTTAAATGGTTTTTTATCGAAATTGATTTACCCGACTAAGCAATAATAAAATACCATTTTCGTTGAAAATAATAATCGAAGAGATAAGTGAGCTAATCCCATCCTTTACAAATTTTTGGTTATTCAGATTTTCCTAAATTATTTACAAAATTGAATTTCCTGGTTCAAATAATCACTTGTCTACTTCTATAAAGAGGTTGGGCAGTTACAGAGCATGTACTTTATATTTCAACTCCACAACTTCTTGTCATCTTCAAACACGACAACTCTTTGTGTATAAGTTGAACTACTGCAACGTCTTGTGTTTCGTATAAGTCCGTATTATAGTTTTCCTTGAGTATAGGTCGCTATATATTATATGACGAGAAACTGGTCGTAACTAGAACTTTTCTTATTTCTATATTTCACCTGGTACAGACAGTAAATTGTTTGAATATGTGTAAATAAAGAATGGAGTTAATGACCTTATTGAGAAGTATGATGTCGGTCAAAAAACAATCTACAAAATAACTGACAATCCTTTTAACAAATAAGTTTATGTAAGTGGGGCAATTTTTTTTTATTTTGGTTTACTTCATACAAAACAAATATATTAGAGAGAATTGCATAACACTTTACACATTGGAAAATGGCACAATCAACAGAAAAATCACAACAGTTCAACAGTTTTTATATTTTCAAATCTTTTATTAAATAAAAAAAAAAAGAATTTTTTTTAAGTAATTTATATTTTTTCCTGTAGTTGTTATATCCTTGTCATATCAGGATTATTTCAGTCCTTTTGCTTCCTATACACTAATTTATAAGTATCTGTAAATATTGTGTGTGCATATATTTACAGTGTCAGTGCCATCTATTGTGGAATGAGTTAAAGAGTAATAATATACTCTTGAAGTATCAGTCTTGTCAATATTTTTCTGAATCGTTTTTGTCTTTCTTCTTTATTTGTTCTGATCATTTTTGTTTTATTTCTTTTCCTTAACTAATGGTTCGAGTGGTAAGGAAAAAAGCCTACGTAGTCGAACTATTCTGTAATAGTTTCATAGTTAAATGGTTTAGCCACAATTATATATTTGTATATCAGGCTGTCAATGCTTTTAAGTACTCAGACTCTCAGCCTAGAATTTAAATCAATTATTTAAATTATCATGATAAATACTGAAGTTTAAACTTGTTTAACTTACAGTGCCACCTAGTGCACGTACCGCATCCGAAGTATAAACAAATAGCCCCATCTATAGTACGAATTTTACATTTATGTAGACAACGTTTCAATCAAAATTCTGTAAATTTAATATTGCGGATGGATGCTACAACAAATTTCAAACTACATTTACTAAAGAATTATTTGAAAAAGAGTTAGACAGACAGAAAAACTTTAAAATGACGAGTTTTTGATATAAAAATTAAAAAAAAAAACATAAAAAAGGATATAAATGATAAAAGTTGATAGGACGATTGTATATTTGTTGTGACAAATAAATTACGCTGAATCGTTTTCGTTCGATGATTTGTTTTTAGTTCGTTGAAGCGTATAGATTTTCATTATGTTGATGAACTGAACGTAGTAGAATATTTACAATTTTATATTTTCATTTTTATTTACAAGTGTGTGAACGATTTTGTTGACTGATAGGATAAAGGATTAAAATTTTAATTGTCAATATATATGTATGTATGAAAATACGTTTTATATAAGTGTCGTGTTAAAAGAATTATAAATGTAAAATGAAAATCGTAATTAATTTTTGAAGAAAACTTTTTATGGTAATAATTTCGTTTTATGAGAGTAGTAACTGATGCAGTCAATGCTTAAAGTTGCTGTAGAAGCTTACAACTATCCAGACGGGTGTGTCCTTGGCTTCTGGAAGGATATGAAAATTCATTTTTTAGTCTATAGTTAATCATTTTCCAGCCAAAGCCAAACGTTTCAAATTTACAAAGAATATACTCAACTCCACCGATTTGTTTTTCTTCCCAGCAGAATTGAAACTCAATATTTTTTGTCTTCCATTGCCTATAGTCCGAGTGTCGATAAACTTGTTGTAGGAAAAAGTCAATTTTTACCAAATAGTGAATGGAATTATGAATATACGAGAATTTCATAATTCCATTCACGATTTGGTAAAAAAATATATTCCCATATAACTAAACCGATAATATATTAACTATACTCTATAATTACCTTTAAAACCCACTAATTTCCACACCTTCATCTCATAAAAATAAAATATTGTTTTTCTATTAAAATCTATTAGTATTAAGTTTCTCCCCCATTTTACTATCAACATTTTTCACTGACATTGCACCACAAAATCCCATAAAATCTTTGGCTTGGTTTAACAATAAATTTCGTTAGCTATTAAAATCAGTCAGGCTAAAAATTAAATTCGACATAGAACATAGGGTGGTGGTTTGGTTATTGTATGTGTATTGAGTAAGTAACAACCCTTAATAACATGATATTATTTCACCAAAAAAAAAAGTTACTTTTTAAACATTTGAATCAAAATAATAAAAACAGATAAAATTGCATTAAAGTTAATGGTACAAGAAAAATGCCTAGAAGGAAATTTGTTTTAGTTTTACCCTCCATGATGACGAAATTAGCATGAATTTTTCACATAAACGTAAATAAATATTATTAATAATAATAATAAAAAAAATCTGTAACAAATAAATTTGATTTACGACAAAAGAAGGTGAAAATCTTTCAACCGATCGTAATTTAATTATTGCAGAATTATTTTTTGTTTTTGATTTTATATTTATTTAGTAATAAAATTTATTTGACCAGCTAATTAAGTTAGAGAATATTTATCCTAAGGACATTAAGGAGAATATTATAAAAAAGGGTATATTTTAAAATGATTTCTTTAAAATTTTAAATTTTACTTAAAATGTCCTCGGGATAAACATTCTGTAAATTAATTTAGATATGGTCAAGTGAATTTTAAAGAAATTATTTTAAGTAAATTTGTGAAATTCTTATTCAATTTTCTGATGTATTAATAATGGAAGGCGAGAGTGATTTGCAAGAAGATTTACGCATTTTACCCTTAGGTAAGTTTCCGATCACTTCTTTAAGGACAGAGTATCATTTAGTTAATTGTGACATAAAAATGGAAATTACTATATTATTAAAGTCTAATAATTCTATTAATTTTTAGTTACTTATTGTATATTTTTAAATTAAATTCAATTTCTTGTAGACTTAGACATAGCAACGGATTTACTTTGGTAAATCCACTAAATTCACTAAAAAGAGAAATGAAGATCTCGCAACCGTACATTATTGTGTATTGCAACTCATAGCTTTTCAAACGTATTCCAATCCTACTTACCAGGAACCTGATTTGTGATCCTACAGGTTTTTTGTATCGCAATTTTGGTATTGTTTTTCAAATGACACATCCTTTATGTATTTAATATCGTACTGCAATTTCAGATCAATTAGTGTTATTTAACTGCTTGAAAGCTATGGTTTGGAATACGCATCCCCATATTTTCCATTCACTATTTATGGAGATTATAAGGGTCTGCCTATTGATTCTTATGACTGCTGAAATATCCAAAGTAACTTGATTATTATTAGCTTTTAAAATATTGGTGCTATAGAAACTTCCGACCTTAATTTTAAATTTGTTTTTTCATCTGTTTATACGTCCATCTTCGAAATTGGAATCTTACTTTTCTTTTCTATCCTCTTTGAAACAAATAGAATTCGCTTCTTTTGACAATTCCAGCTTTAATTCCTTCGTTTCAATTTATAACATCCACTATTTAAGTTTGTTGTCTAGTATGAACGTTACGAATTGTTTCTTTCTATTGATATTTAATATAAATCTATCCAGTTCCTTGGATCGGTGACACACCTGAAGCTAAAGAAGAAAATGAAGCTAATCCATATATAAAATAGTATTAAATTACAGTAGAAAAAAATCAATTCTTATAAGGCTGTAACAGTCGAGAGGCTATTATATTAGTATTTTTTGTTTTTACTTTTAATGACCTTATGAAATAAATTACTAATTAAATTAGATATGAAGTATTGAAATCATTTTTTAATAATAATTTTATTTATTATCCTAACGGAGCATCTGTAGCGAATCATTATGAAATATTGGAAGTGGGGTAGTATATAGCAGTGTTTTTTATATAGCAGTGTGCCGTGAATCCTCCAGGGGCTGGGATTTGATAGGTCCACGCCAATTTATATGTAAAAAAAACAAATTGAACAACATTCTTGAACTAAATATAAAAAAGTTAATCGTGACCACATAAAATGTTAAGAACTACTGGTATAGAGTGGCGGAATGTATATAAAATTAAATTGAATAGTTTCGGATAATAGCTTCTGAATTGAGCTATGAATGATTTATAACTTTAGCTATAAAAGTTCAAACCAATTCATATTATTACTTGTAAAAAACTTTAAAAATTAATTTTAATTATTTTGATCTAACTAAACTGAATTTTAGATGTAAGTAAATTGATGCTCTCTTTCCCCAAATAGAAACATCATTAAAATATAATTATACAATTTCTAAAAATTATATAACTTTCATGTATTACCAAATGATCCATATAAAAACCATTAAAAAAAAATCCATTTCCTCATTTTCGTTATAGTACACAATTTTTTTTTTTTTAGTATAAATAAATAAGTCCTTAAAAAAATTATTCTGAATATAGCAGTGGGTGTTGTTTATCTTCAAGGATTTTATATAACATTCTATCGTGTGGTCGTTAATTTTTTCATTAGAACAGGAAATAAAACCATCTTTCAAAATGAACCAACCTAAAACCATCAAGTAATGAAGCTTATGCAATAATGATGATAATGATGAGAGTAGGAAATGAATGAATTGTAAATATTAAAAAAAAAGGGATTTTTTTTCGGTCTTATTTTACATATTATCCTTCGTAGTTTGTATATATATTTGAAAAAAAAAAATTGAAGAATCTTAAGTGGTTTTGTTTTGCGATATAATAAAGCGCGACCAAAAATGCTACCACAGTACGAGTAATAATGTGAAAAAATAAATTATTAAGAGGATGAATATTTTTTTTTTATATTTAATTTAAGGACTACTCATCAGATTTTTTTTTTTATATATTTTATAAAACGAAAATATCATAACTTACACTCACCCTAATTAAATTTTTTTGATATTATTTTATTTAAGGTGCTGCACAGTTTGCGAGTTTGAAGAAATCTTTTTCTAAGAATAAAATTCTTGATTAACTGATGTTCAAAATTTCCATTTAGATGTCCATAATTTTTTTGATACAACAAGACAAATTCGCTCACAGAGTGAGCGCCATCTATTAACACATCAAATTTAAATGAAATTCATAAATTGTTGATACTAAAATTTTATATCGAATTTCCGAGCAATATTTTATATCGAATTCGTAACACGTATTATAAAAAGGGATTTTGTTTTCTTATTTTTCTTTCAGATTTGTACTAGTATAATTAGTACAATATACCTTCAAATTTAACTTTGACGTTGACCTCTCGCCTGTCCGACAGTCCATCTTTTCGTCCATCAGATTAGAAGAGCTAAAATCTTAAAATTTCTGGCATTCGAAAGAATCACTAAGTCTTTAGTTGAATCATTAAGATTTTGGTCTCTGAATCCTTGGTTTAATGCTCAAAAATCTGAAAAGCGGTTTTGTGTGAGTAATTGACCTATTTCCCATCCGATTTTTAGCTGAGAGATATGCCATCAAATGATATTAACTAAGATAACTAGTCAGGGGCTTTAATATTCGGTTTTAAATACTTGATAGAACTACAAAAGTAAACCTAATGTAATATTTTTATTATACTTTTTTAGTAGTGATATTTCCCTTAAATCCCCGTGAATAGTCCAATTTTATACTCTGTAGCATAAAATATTTTTTTATAGCGTTAATAAAAAATAAATTAACAGAAATTTTGAATAATATAGGATTTTATGAAATGCATAATTTTTTTTTTACTAGACACTTTAAAAGATTATTAAAATAAAACATATCTTAAAAATCATTATTAAAAGAAGTATGATTAAATTATTATAAAAAATAGAAAAATGATTTTTTTTTAAAAAAAGAAAATAAAAAAGAACATATTTAAGGGTTCTCATAATGAGTCTAAAACCGCATATTATTTTTTTTTTTTTATGAATTTATAGCACGCTATATTAACTGCACCCCCTTTAATTTCATTTTAATATAAAGATTTTTATGGTCAGAATCATCATCATCATCACCCATGCTCTTCTATGGCATCATTACATCAAAAATTATTGGAAAATATTTCAAAATATCAAAATATATATATATTTTTTTGTATAATCTTGTATTAACCCTCGTCCTTGTATACATTAATATATTTAAACATTAATTTTAAAACTAAAACTAACATATTCAACTTTTCAACACCCCATACTTTAAATTCCCTTAAGAGATTTGATACATAGTTAAAAGAAATAAGTTCCATTTCATCACCCTTATCAATAATGATGATTTTCAATCACCCACACTTTTCCACTTGAAGTTTTTTTTTTTTTAAAAGGGAAGGAAAATAAAATTTTAGGATAGAGTTTAGAATTTATTAATATAAATAGCATAAGTGATTAAAAAAATGTAATTTTTATTTAGTAAATATAATAGTCCTGAATTTGAAGAATACGCGTATATGCAATAAATTAAATTATGTAAATTAATTAAAAGTACCTGGTAATTCATATATGCTCACTTTAACTTAAATTCATGGGAAAATTCTCATGTTTTTATTTCACTAATTTAATTTTAGTAATAATTAGTAATTGTTTTAATTAAATCGGTTGTGGATGGTGTAGCCTGCCATGATAAGATGCATTAGTTTATAGATTTAATTCCAGACCGAGACATAGCTCTAACTTGACGCTGCTTTAAATGAGTACAAGTAATAAAAATTGTTTTATGTAATATAATCGTGAAAATGCCTTTACTTTTAAAAGTCATTAATGTTACAATTTAAGTTACTAAAATATAAGTAAGTTAGTTAGTTATAAAAGGGTGCCACCTAACACAAGATGACTAATTGAGCCATATGTATTCCTTTTTTAAATTGCATTACTAAACTCCATTTTATACTTACAGTTTAGTTTCCCTCAGCAATCATTACCTACAAGTTTTCAAATTTATAATTCCAAAATTCTCTTAGTTTGCTTCTGCAATTTTTTTTCTCTACTACTACTATGTCCTGACATCCTCGACAGCAATCCATCATTATTAGAATCATTTTCTTGTGGCGTCTATCGCGCTGGGCAATGGTATAGATGGTGTTCCAAGGTTTCAGCTTGCCCTGATTTATTAAAGTTTCTACATTCATCAATTGCCACTCAAACAGTATCTAGTTTGGCATATCTTAAATTTCATACATTATTTTTTTTGATTAAATATTTATTGACTTTTATTTAAAACTTTGTTTATATTTTCATTAAATTTAATCTGTGTAAATTGTAAATAAATTTAAAAAAAAATTTCATCAAAAATTTTCCCAAAACATATTTTATTATAAAATAAATTTTGTTGTAAAAAGTTGTTATCCCTTCGTTTTTATTTTTAAAATAAATAAAATATTTTGTTTATCCTGGTAAAAGTTAAAACAAGTTTCTTTTCCTATTATATCTAAACGTATGTAATATTTTTCGAAAAAGGATACACAAATGTGAGATTTTGACATATGTTTTAACACATCACCAACACAAAAATTATAGCATATTATTTTTCAATGCTATATTCGCTTATATCCTTTAAAGTTATGTATCTTAAAAGGCTTCATAACGCGTGTTTTCACATTTATAATAATTCTTGGTGGTAAGGATATAGGAAAAATATGTTTTTTTTATATTTATATATTTCAGTGAGTTTTTTTTTTAATGCTGTACAACAAAATATTTGTCTAGTGTTCTGTGAAAAATTTCTGGTTTTTCTTTTTTGAACGGAGATGAAGAAAGTTTTCAAATGAAAGTCGGTTATTTTGTCTGTTTGTGTGTGTATGAAAGTCAAATATACAAAATGAAAAATAATAATATAAAAATTTTCCGCCTGAAGGATACAAAAAACATAAATATATTTTAAGAACCATAAATTGAAAACGATATATCATAATATATAAGAATGCGTGAATGCGTACTTCCCATTCGGTGTATGGTATATCCTTCATATGAAAATATTTTTTTTTATGATATAGGTATTTTTATAGAAGATGAATTTTTTGGTTTTTTTTTTGCAATTTCCTTGTTAAAGGACTATATATAAAAAAAAGTTTAGTTTGATAAAAGAATATTTTTGATCTGTAATTTTTTTTGTTATATAACAAATTGTTAAATCGCAGGATTTAGTGATATCTTTACATAGTATTTTAAATGAACAATATTGAAAATGACGGATAAATTCAATTCCGCAGTTACAGCAAATGAAATAATAATATTTCAATGAAAACTTGGATTTTCCGTTGACATCTCTTTATTTTATAATTGTTTCTCTGCCCTAAATGGGTTAAAAATATAAATAATGTAATTTTTGAATTAGACTTAAGACTGACATTTTTGCATATTATTTAACCTTGTTATTATCATATTTAAAATTAATTATTTTATATGGCTAGCCAAAGTGTAAAGAAGAAAGCAAAATTTGTTTCAAATTATTATTTACTGACTTATTTACAGAATTGTATGCAAAACCGAAATCAAATGTTAAATTGAAGGGAACACAATAATTCCATTCATAATCTTTAGTTATCGCGGTAACGCAACTCAAAAGGAATGCAGAAGTTTGCCAACTTCCAACTTTTAAAGCTCTAAGGACGAATTTAGAATACTGTTTCAATGCAGACAATGTTTTAAATTTAGGGAAATAATAGTTTAATGAAAAATGCAAACTTACTACGATAACGCCATACAAAGAAATGAAGAAGTTGTCTTTGAAATATTTTAAAGCTTTAAGGCCAATTCCATTTGCATCTTCAACTTTACTCAAAGCAACACAGAGAAACAACACATTCATTCATGGAAAATTAAAATTTTGAGCTACTTCAGCGTTCCTTTACTGTGTGTCGAAATACCATTCCGAATCCGGTTAAAAAACAGTGTTGAAGTGTTAAAATTGTTAATAATTAACTTGACTGTCATTTGAAGAAAGTCAGCTATTGATTTATGCTAATGCAATTGGTGTTGTTTACCTTCTATTGTGAATTCAATATTAATTATATAATTATAATTTTTGTAAAAAATATCATTTCAATTGAAATTTTGAAATTTTAAATCAATTTATTTGAAAAATTTACTTTGAATTTACTTCTAATATTGAAATTTTTATTGACATTTATTATTTACTATCACCATTTTATTTATTTTTCAATGACATTTTATTGAAAAATTATTATTATTGAAAAAATAAACAAATTGAACTTCAGACATTTTTCTTAGAAAAATATTTATTTGTCATCAAATCATAATATTTTATATATGATGACAATATTTTCATCGGAAATACCACATGCTGTCAAGGATGGCGCCATAAAAAAGATGATATCCTTTTTTTTCTTACCAATCTTATCACATTTGAAAGTTATTATTGATATACACTTAATTCTTTAAAATATTAGAAGAAATTAACAAAAAAAAAAAAAAAAATATAATATCAAATCAAAAATTTTCCATTTTCTATAAATTTTCTTCAAAAAATAGAAGAAAAATTAATAACCACTTGTATTTAACTTTCATATATTATTCGGCAATTTGATCCTTTTCAAGCAAATATTTTCATTTTTTTTTTGTAATATTTTAAAATGAATAACAAGAATTAAAAAGGAAATTGTTTGAATATATCCTGAAACATATATAAATACTATAGAATTTTCAAGGCTCTTTTAAGAATTAATTTGAACATTTTTTTTTAACATGAAAATATCTTCTTTTATACCATTTTGATGGAAAAACGTCTTCAAAATATAAAATCTAACAAGAAGTTTTCTTATTCATAAAGTAAATAATTATTAGTATAGTGGTTTTTAAGGATTTCCGGAAAATTATCCTTTTAAGTGAAAGAAAATCTATTAATTTTTCAAGGATGCAATTTAAACAAAAAAAAAAAAAAAAAAATTTCCAAACAAAAAGCTTTTATGTTTTTTTTTTATTTTTGTATTTCTCATTTTTCTTATGTTTTGACCGGGAGCATAAAAGGGTCAAGAAAATTATAATGAATTTGCATAAAGTTTTCATTTTTTTTCCTAATGTAGAGGTGAATTTATTAACAAGGATATTTTTTTATTTCTGGTGTCTTCAAATCTTGACCAGACTATGTATATAGAAGAGTCTATTTATGATGGATGGATTCAAAGAAAACTTAATAGATTTTCCAAAAAAAATGGGAAGTTAAATAAATTTTCTTCAAAAAAAAAAAAAGAAAGGATTTCTTTTTGGTGTGTGGAAGAAAAGGATATTATTGTTTTTTTTTTGTGTGTGGTTAGTTTGGTTTTGTGTTGAGGGAAAAAGTCCTTTTGTTAATAAAATAGAAAATATTCTTTTATAATTTTCCTTATTTGACGGTTCAACCTTTCAGAGAATTAAAATGAATTGAGAAATACAAAAAAAAAATTGTTATGCTTTTTTAATTTAAGTAATTTTATGTTAGGTATTCGAGCATAAATTAAGTGTATTTTTTCTTTATTTAAAATTTTGTGCATTAAGTAAAAAAAAGGACTTTTTTTTGAGGATACTGAAGATTCAGAAAAAAAAACAGATTTTATGATTTTGTGGTTATGTTTCTTTATAAAGATAAAAATAATTGAATCTTTTCGGGATTTTTTGTACAGGCGGCATTTTAATTGTAATGTAAATAATGTTTTTCTATATGGTCTTTAAAGTTTAAGTGGAATTTTATCTAAAGAATTTGAAGTGCAGATATTTGGAGTGTAGAAATTTGACTGTAGTACTGTTAACAATATTTATAGATTTTAAATAAAACTTTCATAAATTTTGTTAAGAATTTTGATTTTAGACCTTTATTTATGTGATTGTTAGCGATTGATTACATTCTGTCACTATTTTTGGAAGTGTTTATTAATATATATTTCGAGTTTTCCAAAATTTTACATAAATTTACCGATGATCATATAAATATTATACCATATCGAAAGGATTAAGAATTGTGTCTTTTTGTAGTCATATTAAATCAACAAATAATGATTTTTAAAAGATATGAAATAGAAGAATTTAAAATTTCATTATTTAACAACTGACAGAATTCAAAATCAAGCAAGAATCTTAGACTGTTTGCAAATGGATAATTTTAACATGAATTATAAGATGTAATATCTAAGGCTGCCTTATTGAAGAGTATAATTAGCAGGCAATAGTACGAAATATGAAATGGTAATTAATGGTATTTCCGCTTACCGTAGACATAGTAAGTTATCGTAAAAATCTTGCTGGCTGATTTTTTGTTTGTTGATAGCTTTATTATAAATAACATAAACAAAATTTTTATGATTTGGTAAATTGAATGAAATCTTCATTTATTTTTCATTTAAATTTAAAAAAATTAAAATAAACTAAAGTTATAAATAATTTTAAGTAAATAAAATATTATAGAATGTAAAAAATAATCATAAAATGGGACAAAAAGGACAAAAAGCTTAAAAAACGTGACAAGAAGGAACATGGTATACAAATGCTGTCAAAAATGAACTGTATTAACTAAATAAATAGTATTAATAGTTGTGCAATTCGAATTTCATCAGTCTGTCCACAATGGCGGGAAACTTATCAATCTAAATTGTCAATTAATTATAAATTATGCGGACGTCTCACTCTGTATTTTATTTTTGAATGAAGAAATATGTAGCGATCTCACAGCTTAAACAAATTTATGAAAAATGCCAGCAGTTTTTTTGTTATTGATTGGTGTCAAGATTTAGAAAAATTTCCACCGTGCCCAGATATAAAAATTTAATTCTTTTGTTTCCGGTAATTTTTAACTAGTTAAATCCTTATTAAAAGTTTATATTTGAATTTGTTAATTAAAAATTTATAAAAAGTTAAATGTTTCTATATATTTCATTAAATTATATGACTTTTTTTTTATTTTATTATTTCCTTTATATATTTTTTTACATTATTTCTAATTTATTATTTAACTTATACTTTTATACAATAATTTTCAACATCCTCTGACATGTATATCTACTTTGTTCATAATTTTTTGGTTGGACCCCAAACAAAACTATACAATGAAAATTTTGGAAAATAATTATTCAAAACTAGAGAAATAATTACATCTAGTTTGTTAGTTTTTACGAGGTCCTCATTCCCATACCAATAAAAACAATTTTTTTAGTTCTTTAATAACTAAAATGTTCCATTTTCCATTTCTAGCATAAGACATATTACAATGATTTTCCAAAAAAAATAATTACAAATAAATATTTTGGCATCCTCAAAAACAGAGATAAATTTGAAAATATGCTAAAGGAATTATTATTATGAATGATTTTACCTGGATGTATATAACTATGGTTACATAAAATATCCTTTTTTTTTGGACATAATAATTATATGAAATATATTTTAAACAGGTTATACATTATATAAACTGCACCTTTTACAGATCCTATGTATAAATGGTATAATTTTATATTTACCATAGAAATACAACCAAAAAGAATGGTACTATTACCATGGATAAAATTGAATAAGTATCTGTATATAGAAGGACGACATTGATTTAAAATGGGAGCTTATAATAAATTATTTCTAAAAAAAGAAAAAATAGAGGAATTAGAAGCTCTTTTAATATAGAAAACACCAGTTCTGTGCCAATACTAAGGTACGTTAGTATAGGAAATCAGTTAATATATAGATATATAAAATATCCTTTTAAGATACTGGAAAATTTATCTTTCCAATGTTGTATAAGTATAAAATTTTAAATACGAAATTTAATGAAAATTTATGTAGGATTAAAAGTATAGTAACTGAATTAGATTATAGAATTGAACACTGTTGAAAAATTTGTTCTATATTTATATTACATATATTTTGAATCAAATCCAAGTGTTAGAACTACTTCTAACTAAAAAATTAAATATTATTATCAATTTATTTGAAATATATTTCACTTGATATTCACCAATTGAAAATTTGATTTGAAGAATCTATAATTATAAAAATAAAAACGTAATTTCGATATATAATATCAAAAAATATTGAAATTTGCTAATTTGAATTTTCGAGATTTCAAAAAATCAAATTTATTTATTTTAAAAACACGTAATTTTGATTTATTTCACCAACTTTTTTTTAAACAGTGCCCTCTAACAAGACTGACATAAACACATCTAGTACTTTAAGTATTTCTGATTTTTTTAAAAGCATTATTAAAGTGAAGATATTTTGATTTTGCCAACCATAACTAAAAAACCTTTTATATATTATCTCAAAAAGATCCTGCCAGCTAAAGAAAAAAAAAATTATAGGATGAGAAATTGGTTTCTAATAAAATTTATATATATATAAGTACGTATATAACATAATCAAAATTATTCAGTTCACGTATCCAATCGAATTTGATAGTATATATACATTATCATCATCACTAATATGGAACCCATCATCCAAAATTCAGTATTCAATAATATCCTTCATTCATTTCTTCATCATCGTCCTCTGCTTTATTGAATTTATATATGAACAAATCTATTCAAAAGAACGTTAAGGATATGTACGAAAACGAATAAATATAAAATAAAATTAAACATTTATTTATTATATAATATATATTTATGTATATATGTAAGTAGAACAGAAATGTTGAGATGAATATTTTATAATATAAGTATGGCATAGAAACACTCAAAATTGCCTTTTTTTTGTGACTTGATAATTTTTGGAAGGCAATAATTTTTGGAAAATAAACAGCTAAGTTATATATACATATATATTTGATAGTAATATCGCCACCATAATCAACATTAAATTCGCCAAAGGGTAAGCACGTACTATATGAAAACTTGAATTGAAAAACGAATTACAATATTACTGGATGGAGAAACATAAAATTAAAGGAATAACATTGAATAATTTTAGATAGATGAAATTTTTATTAAATAGTAATTTGTTATATTAACTGTCAGTTAGTCAAACTAGCATTGAGTTAATCTTGCAGACAGGTAACTTAACTTATAGTTAACCTACATTGGGATTGGTTGACTGGTTGGTTAAAGTGTTGAGTTTCGTACAACCTGTTTAAGTCTCCAATAAACGAGTTACCACCATTTTGATAACACTCATACTCGTAAACCGTCAGTCGCGCTTAGGTAATGTAAGTGGCTAGATTGTTTAGCGCTGGGTACATGCGCATACGTAGTGTGGTATGGTTAAGTGAAGTCTTATTTATATTATTTTGTCAATCTATCTAGTTATGATATAGTTTACCTTGTCGTTTATTGAATTTATATTATTGGAGGCGTTGATATTATTTTAAACTTAGTTAACTATAAAATATTCTTCGAATTTCATGAGTTTTCCTGAAAACAACTGAAAATATTAGATATTATATCTTAATTTGATTGAAATTTAAGCTTTAAAATATAATTGAGTATGAAATTTATAAATTCATCAGAAACTTATAAAAATCTATTGACTCTGTTCGACCAGTTTAAATGAGTCGAAGAGATTTAATAGATTTATAGTAACAAGCCTTGTAATGTAACTTAGAGGAAAAAAACATGTTCATTATTCATAATAATGTCATAGTTTTAATTTGAATAAGTTATAAATATAGGTTGGCAATTTAGGTCTTCACTCTTTGAGAAAAAATACGAATTCCCTATATTATATATCTTTTCCCAAAATCAGTTTACAAGTGTCGATATAAAACTTTCATATCATTAATTTATTTCTAATGAGTTACGTATTCATCGCGAAAATGACGAATCTTACACCAATTTTAGCAAGCTCTAGGGCGTAGTAATAATACATTTATACTAATCTCTTCGTTTATTTTCTACTCTTCTTATTCGAACAATTATGTATACGGTACGTTTACAAATCGTTAAAGATGTAATAAGAAAAAGTCTTAGAGTTAGTAAAAGTAACGTCTTTCTTAAAGAGTATGATCATCTATTCATATACAAATATTCCTTTCGTTAATATTCCTTTCGTTTTCCTTCAATTATTTGAATATATTATAAGGATAAATATATTTCTATTAACTTTCGTATTATTGTAGATCCTTTTAACACTATTATTATTATTATTTTCTAAATTAGGATTTATCATATACTTAAGATTTACTTAATTCCCAATAACTCTTTTTTTATTCCTTTCGTAAGCTTTTATTTCCCATTCAGTTGCGAATATATGTGTAAAATATTTATACGATTTTGAAAAAAAAAAAAGACTTTGGGGATAAATTAAATTGTTCCAATTCACAGGATTAACTAAATAAAAACATCCATTTATTTTATATGATTATTTTCTTATATATGTTTAGCATGAAAACTTTTATTTATATAGTTTTAAAAAAGAAAAAATCCATTAAAATGAAACGTGTTTCGAAGAACTTTTATTTAATTTAATGTTGTATGTTTTTTTTTTATTTTTAATTTCTTATTACTTTTGAAATCCTTAAAAAGAAAACAACAACAAGAAAATCAAACCCTTCATTTTAATGTTTCTATATGTACAATCGTCTTTTTTTTTTAATCTAATGTAAATCAATCAATCCTTAATGTAATTTTAGTTTTTAACATTAAAGTAGTCAACCCCCCCCCCCGACATTCTGTGGTGTGTACAGTATATACATATTTAAATTCTTAAGGATTGGAAACTGTCACAACATATGTCAAATTGAAAAATATTTAAATTTCATCTTAATAGCGCCTATGTTGAAAATGTTTTCAGAAATGCAATTTTTATATTATAGTCAAATATTGAATCTCTGAAATTACAACTTACTTGCTCCTGTATTGTAAATATGACGATGAAGTTGAAAGATTAATATGGTCACGTGTTTGTCGTGTGTCCTTCATCTTATGGGTGAGAATTGTTAATCGAATCCACTCATATTATTTAGAAAATGTTTGTGTGTGTTACATAAAAATCTATTAAAGATTTTATTTATACAAAAAATTGAAAAATCAACCCTTCAAATTACCAACGACCATACGACCACGAAAATCATCTAACTGTCATATATATTTATAAATATGCTATTTCAAATAAAATCAGTGAATATCATTTTTATAATACGGTATTATAAATCTGTTGAGTAAATGATTGCATAAAGCTCAAAGCGATAATTATAATTGAACTTTTCGGATGACTGCCTTCAGGATATGTTTAAGAATTTGAATAAAATTAAAGTAAAATAATTTTTTGGTTACACAAGTTTATTAAGGATATTTAACGATAGGCCAGTGATAATACTGTAAGAAAGTTCTCTAATACAGTAGGTATAGATTGACTGAGGTCAATTTTACGAGTTAGATTGATTGTTATAGTGAGATAACTTTTCTTGTTCTACGTTAAGAACCTGGAAAAGAATTTTTCCAGCTAATTCCTTTAATATTCTTCAGTCTAATATCAAGTAGCATTACAAAAAGCTAATATTTTTCGACACACAAGTCTTGATTTACCAAAAATAAAAATTCATCCTTTTTCACTTTACTATGCAACTCCTCTGGAAATTCATTGCGCCGCACGACATATACATATGTCTGGCGGAATTAATTTGATGACGTGTGTCACAACTAAAGCTGCCGTGTGGCCACAGAATTTTAAAATAGAAAATTTTCATAAATGTATACATACATAGCTCGAGGAAATTTTTTTGGTTGCTATGAAATTGATTGAGAAGGTCAAATAATTTTTTTTTTTTTTATTTCATAACTATCTGAATAATGAGGATGAAGATTGTGATTGGGAGTATTGCAATAAGGACTATTATATAATTATCGATATAGTTTCCCAAAAAGATTTGGTATTCCGATACCGTGGTGTATACTTATTATTAATTTTGTTAATTTGACGCTGTGGGTGGTGAATTGCTATGGCAAATTATCAATATAAATAATCAACGGGAGATGGATATTTTTTTAGCTGGAAATTTTGTTAAAATTAATTGCATATCTAATTATATGTTCCGAGAAGTTCTTAAATTGATAGCGTACGTTGATTATATTTAGAAATATGAAATTTATGCTGTAATTGAATTTTTAGAAAATTTGATTTATTTATTGAACAATTCTATTTAGTATTTTGGGATTATGATTTTAATGACATCAGTCCGGAAAAATTATATTATATTAATTAGTCTGAGCTTCTTTTTCCTGTTTATAATAGAAATCTTTTGCCAAGTATTAATATTAATTTAACAAAATCTTAACTAAATGATGACATTATTAAGAAAATATCCTTTTTCAATAGTTTTACTTAGTTTTTTTGTTGTTACAAATCCGATTATTTTTTCTAAGTATTCAAGATTTTTATTTTTTCATTTATTTCTTATTCAAAAACAAAGAAATTGCTTTACAGCAAAATTTCTGTAATGAAAAATTAACCCACACAAAATATGTCTGTATATAAAATAAAATTAAATCTTTTCCAAATCCTTGTTTCGGTTTAGCTTTTAACAATTCGAAGGCGATAATGAATACTCTCTAAAGGATTTATCATAAAATGTTGGTGGAATTTTCATCACAATCAAAACTAATCAGAACACAAATACCTTTAAATCCTTATGCAATTTCACCGAATTAAATAAATAACAAAAAAAAACCCACAAATCCTTTTTAATAGTCCTTAAAATAAAAAAATCCTGGCTAAGTGTAGTATTTAATAAGTTTTTATTATCCTGGACAACAAAAAAAATAATTGTAATAATGGGGGAGAAATTTAAATATTATATAGAGTACTCCTAAAATATTATATAACCAAGGATTAATATTGTCATTATTTTGTAGACCCTCTGAAATAATTTTCTTAGATTTGTATTAGTGTAGTTTTCTACATCAGACACCATCAAAAGTGTTACATTACAATACTGTTAATACCAAAAAGGAAAAAAACCACAGATGTATAGTAAAAAATAGAATTTAATAAGGATATTAAAATTTTTTCTTTTTGGATTCATTATTATGAATATTATGAAGGCAGTTGCAATCAATATCTTACAGCTTATATGTTCTAATCCTGGCAGATTATTTTCAAAGTATATTTCACTTGTTATTTAACGAGTTATTATGTACTTGATATCCTGGATGTGGATAACATTTTGATGATAAACACTTGGTGGTTGCAGGATATGAATTTCATAAATTTACTAATTGTAGACTGAAAGTTGAGTTGTAATCTTATGACCAATTGTTAAAAACAAACATAAATAATTAATAAATTTATGGAATGGTTCAGGAACGGTTCAATTGATGGAATGGTAATTTAAAAATTTGATTATCTAGAAAATCTATGTGTTCTTGACATAAAATTTTAATTATTTTTTTAAAATATCTACATTTTAATATCTGAATACTGAAGATGATATTCGGTGACATTGGGAGCATTGAAATAATGTCTATTACTTGTTTTAATTGACTCTAAAATTTCTAAATTTCTCTTTCTATTTTATAATAATAATTCAAATCCATGACGACGAATATGAAAAACCAATAAAATTGTTAAGATTCTGTTGCAAAATTTTTATTTTTAATTAATTTTTTATTAACTATTCTCAAGAACCTTCTACGGTTTTAAAGAGTTTAGCCATGTTGTAAACGATCAAAGAAGTTCAATGTTTGCATTTCTGTATAATAATTTAATAGGGAATGAAAAATAAACGTATATACATAAATATTTAGTTAATTTGTTTGAGCTGTTGCGGTTGAATAATACTTTTTGATGTATATAAAGTGAAATAGTAAATATTTGCTACAGCAGTTTTCCAATGAATAAGGGTGGATTTTAGTTCCAGCTAAAAAAATATCGAAAATTTTGTATTATTTAAAAGGCCTTATAAAATTGTATTAATTTTTTTTTTTTGAATTTTAACTTTCTAATATTTAAATTTAAATTTATATTAACATCAAAATATAAATTTCAATTGAAGCAAAAATTTTCATGTTTAATTTTTATTTCTTGTAATTTTTATGCTTGACAGTTTAAACATCGTCATTTTAAAATAAAAGAAAATGGAAAATATTTTATAAAATTTTTTATTTTTTTAATAATATTTTTATTATTTTTGTTCATTATTTAGGACTATTCACATATAATATTTTCTAATGATAAATTGAAATAAATAATCATTCAAGTGTATATAAAATATTTTCTAGATAAATCTTAAAATTATTTATATTTATATTCATTCCATTTTTGTATATATACATATTGTCATTATGTATAGGTAAAATGGACGGATTAGTACTTTCTCAACTGTAAAATCAATGACAGAATAAAATGTCCTTAATATATATTTATATTTATATCAATATTTTATGATTTTTCTGATGACGACCAAAACAAAACCTTAGTAAACATTCATGTAGAACAAGACTATATACGATCTGGATGATAATATTTAAAGTTAAATGATAAACTGTGACGTGATGACAAACCTAACTAAACGATATCACCATTATTGATATATAATACATATAAAATTTATCTTAATATTTTTACTGAATATCCTGTCATCTAACTAGGAACGTTGAACGATTCGATTAACTATCGCATATTCACAGTTGATTAATTTTGTCCATATTAAAATAACGTATATGCGTAAATATATAAAATATATGTACTAAAAATTGTTATAAAATTTATTATCCTTACAAGGTCCTTTTTTATATATTTATAACCTTTTATTTAATCATCTCATCATAAATTCACAATAATCAATGTTTTAGTATATGTTGATGACAACAATATTATTATTTGATGCATGTAGACAGTCAAATCTATAAAATTTACGTCCATTACAAAAAATTGTGGTGTAGCTCGGCGTTACTATTCGAATTATATTTATAAGGAAAGTGTTATTCATCATTATATATATATTTTTTTTTTTGGTATGGTCTCTGTTTTATTCTGCTTCCTATTTCGCAAACATCTACAACAGATAAATAGCTAAATATTTTGCAGTGTATAGTACGATAATCAAAAATCTTTTGTCACAACATTCTTCATTTAGTATTTCACCCTTTTCTTTTTTTTTGCTATTAACTTTCAGCCGACTACAAAATTATTTTGTGATTTATGAACTTGTAGATTCATTTTGATACGCAATATCATCTACACAAAAATTTATATTATTCAATTTTTTTTTTTTTTGGTGTATTTGACATATTTATAATTTTCTGTCCTGCCAAGAAATAAGTACAAGGAATCAAAAAAAAAAAATGTTGCACACTTTTACTCTGCAGGATATCATAAAAAAATATTTATAAAAAATATTATGCTATTTATGGGAGATGTGTTTTTTGGGAATTGTATGGTTATAGTAATGGATTTTGAGAAAAAAAAAATCAGTGACACATAGAAGCTAATTTCCGTAAATTTATGACACCAAATTAATTTTGTTATTTGAAAATTTCAAAAATTATATTTTCAATACCGAAAATGTGAGAAATCTTTAATTAATTTGAAAGTATTTTTATTTTCAATTAAAGAAAATTGTTTAAAATTGTTACGAAATTCTTCATATCAATTTGTATTTCCTTATTGGGATCATAGCGTCTCAAGGATATAGATAACATGACATGGGACCTACTAATTTTATATTCTGATTCCGAATTTTAAGTTTCTTTATACTGAAGAAAGTTTTAATTGCAACAAACTAATTGATTTTTAATAGTGAACAATTTATTGGCAGCAAAAATGGTTCCCAACCGTTAGTAGTATAACATTAAAATTCAGTGGCGACTTCATGCGAATTTGTAGGTGCTCATCAAGATACAAATTTGTAAAAGTTAAAAAAAATGTCATATTCAACAATCTTCGTATCGATTTATAAATGTTTTTGTGATTTTTTTTGATATTTTCAATTTTTTTGCTAGAATTTAAGCGTTTCTGTAATCTTGATAATTGTGGCACTTGCTTTACAGAGTTTCGCGGGTACGTAGTTTCTCCACTATCACAATTACATATTGTAATTTTTTTAATACTAGTAGTATTCATTTAAAGTTGATTTAACTTAGAGCCACATTAATTCTTCGGTCTGGAGGTTCAAACTAGGACACAATGAATCGCAGCATAGCATACTACTATCGGACCATACTAAGTTTACTTTCACCCATTTTGATAACAAATCAAAATATATTTCTCTTGTAAATTGTGTACCAATCAATTGGTAACAAAAATTCTTCTTGTTCATCCAAAATACAGTGCTAAAATATTGTGTAATCACAAAAAATAGAGAGGGTTATGAAAATTTCCAAAATCATTGTAAAAAAAAAAAAAATGAAATGAAATGAAGAAAATTCTACAATATTTCCCAGGAGAATATTTCAAAAATAAAATAAAATTGTTAAATAAACAATAACAAGAGAACCGGAAGAAGTCAAAATGAAATCAACACAAATTTATGTATATATAGTTGTAGTAAATAATGTATTTATGTATACTATGAACATTAGATACATGAGTACAACATATCATCATATAATTTAAGGGGCTTAAGAGGGTTGTAAATATTAGTAAATAGATGTTGTTGGGGGTGGATAAGTTAGTGGCGCGCAATGATGACACAAAATGTGGCATAATAAATATTCCTCCTTTGGGATTTATCCTATATACCAATTCGACAACTTACAAAAAAATGTATATAGGGAGAAAATCATATGACAGAGAGATTCATATTCTAACAAATAATATTCACAAAATTTACTTTAAATTTATTTATATATTTGTTGCCTTGTTAAATTGAGGTAGAAATGAACTGAAGAAGAATTGAGTAAAAAAGAAGGAGGCCAATATAAAGATAGGGTGATAATGATTGTTTATGCAAATGTTTATGTTTTTGATGTCTTCATTACGATAAATTATACAATCATAAAATAATATGAACATTTTTCTTTTTTTTTTTGGATCGAAAATGGTTACATAAAAAATGAAAATGAGTTTCTTTTTTATATTCAAAACGTTATTAATAAATAATATTTTTTGTAGGAAAAATTATGATCATAAATATTAAACGATTTACTGAATTTGGCAGGACAATAAAAAAATTTTATTGATGAGGAAATTACAGCTTTTAAGAAAAATAAACTTGTTGCTTGGAATTATTGAAAGTAATTTAAATTATCTAATAGAGAAATATCATAATTAAATGAACAATTTCAAGACAACAAGTTTATTTTTCTTAAAATGACCAATGTGACCATGTCACTTTTACATCGATTGATATAAGTTATTTGTAGCTTAAAGAAGACACATTAGATATTATCAACTGATACTGAAGTGCAATATGTGAATGAATATGGAAGGAACCTATACAATGAATGTATAGGTTCTTCTATGGATAAATCCTTACAAATCAACATACCACAAAATATTACAACTATTTTTTTAATTATTATCTCACTAAATTTCTTTAATATAATATCGTTAAGTAAATAAATGATCAACATTTTTATATCATTATCATTTTTTTTTCTTCAACAATAATTCTTAATCAACAGTTCATTTATCCTGAATATGATTAAATATCCTTTGATATCTTTCAAAATTCCATCTCATTACACAAAAAATGCAATCATTTTATTACATTCTTATCATACAAGTTTTATACTGCAGTGTGGCAACATTTAATCACTGTCACTTCAAGCTAATAGAAACTATTAGACTTTTTTTGAATGAAATTTTTGTAAGATATTATTATAGTCTCTACGATCTACGTACTCAAACTATCAACAACAAAAATTAAATAACAAAAATTATCTTCAATATTATTAATAGGTATTTATATAATTTTTTAAACAAAGTTTTTAAGCTTACCATTTTCTAGCAAATTTTGTATTGTATAAGTCTCTAAATTAAATTATAGTTTCAATATTTTAAAATCCAAAATTTTTGTCCCATGAAATAATATTTCAATACACAATAACAAACATTTTAAGAATCATAATATAAATTCAGTTGATTTTCACAAAAAAAAAAAAAAAATGAAAAGAAAATATAAATCTGGATAACCGGGGGAAATGAAAACCTCAATTCGGTCGCTAATGAGGCACAAAAGTATTATATTTTTTTCGTATTAGATCGAAATTTGCTATATATATTTTTGGTTGTTGCCATCATTCATTCGGAAGTCATCAAGAAATTTGCCAAGATTTTTTTTTTCATTACCAAGCCAGGAAGGATAATATAGAAAATTTTTCTTTTCCAACAAAATACACAAGGAAAAAAATATAATTCACATCTTTAGTCATAAATAATCACTCAGGATAATAATATGATACAGGGTAGGAGGCAGAATATTTTGATGTTATTATTGAAAATATTGTGATGGTTTTATTGGGTTGTTTTATGTTGGTATGATCCTTAATGTTCGTATGCGGACTAGGAACTTTGTAGAGAAAGAAGTAATTGAAACTGCAAAAGTATTTTTTTATATAATTGATAATTGGTAGAATGACGTTTGTGACATATGGTCACAACAGTTCACTCACTGTTCGAAATTAAATATGCTATTGTAAGTAATCTATAAAAGTAAATTTTGCAGTGAGTTTCATATCTAATTTATTATTAAAACATTATCATTAATGAGTGCTTGGAGATAGTCAATATTCTGTCAGGCTGGACAAGAAAATGGCAAGGATTAAGAGAAAAAGGAATAGTTTTTATAGAATCTCAAGAAACCTTAAGACTCAACTGAAATACAAGTTTTTAATATATTATTTTTTTTTCCACAAATATTTGGATGACATTCATATGATGATGATTATCATTCTGATGTTGTTTGCCACAAGGTTTCAAGACTTGATAGTTCAAGTATGATTATGAAAAAAAAAAAAGTATTCCTCTTAACGCAAAGGATAATATTTTCTGTATTTCTTTTTACTTTTTTTTGGATTCCTTTTTTTTTTAAGACAGAAAATAATATCCTTAAAAAAAATACTTTACTATATTTCTGTATGCGAACAAATCTTTTGATGATGACGTTACTAATAATATGTCAACGCATCAATGTTTCCTCAAGTACTTTCTTCCTGATATTTACGTTTGGATTAAAATTGAAAAAATTCATATTTCTTTAACTTTTTTGTTCATCATTCAAATGTAAATATAAAACTTTAAAGGATTATTAACAGAGACTAAATTTAAATAAAAAAAGGACTATTCTACTCCTTGGCATACTCCATATATATCTAAAAAAAAAAAATATTTGCAAAAAATAAAAAAAAAGAAAGAAAATATGAAAAAAATCAAGAATTGGAAGCAACGAAATTTCCGTTCCGGGTGTATCAACCGGAAAAGGATCAACAAAGAAAATTCTGATTTTTTTTTGTTGTGTTTGTAGACTCCTCTTACACACTTTCAAACAACAACAACAACAACAACAAAAAACACAGAACTTTACAACTTTAAAGTTAGGAAAAATAAAGTCCTAGATAAAAATCTTACAATAACAACAACAGCAAAGCAAAATTAAATAAATATAGAAATATAAAAAATTTCTGTGTATTTTTTTTATTTATTTCATTATTGTTGTTGGTTAAATAAGTAACCTGTCTGGATGGTGTCTTCCGTTGAGTATTACGCTTCTTTTCCTTTTCTATTATGCAAATATAGAAAAGAAGAAAAATTGATTTTTTATTTTTTTTACAAATTTTCTTATGCTGAATATTTTAAAATGGTTAGGAGAAATAGGGTGAGTTATGAATGTTGTGTGGTGTATACAAATAAATGTTACTAAAAAGGATATTGGGTGAATTTGTCAACAAATTTCTGGGTTTTTATTTTGTTGTATCCTACACGGGAATTTAATTCAAAATTTTTTTAAAGTACTCGAAATGATGATGATGACGGTATTTTTACTTGTATTGAATGAAAAAATAATATACAATTTCCCATTTTCTTTTTTGAGGTTAAGGTTGATTGATTTGATTTTTTTTTGTTCTGGAAAATTTGTTTATAAATAGAAATGAAATAAAAAAAAAATATGGAAAATAGAAAAGTTATTATTTTGGTGCTTTATTGGGGGCAGAACTGCAATGTAAAAGTTTTATTAGTAATATTGAAATTAGGTATTTTCTTTCAAGGACAAAATAAGGATTTCAAAATTAGTTAAAGTAAAATATATTTATTAGTATATTTGTAGGGAATTAAATTGAAAATATTGATTTGAATTTATTAAATTTAATTTGGATAGAATATAATCTAGATAAAAGTCTAATTAAATTTATAGTAATTCTGTAAATATTTTAAAGGATAATGAAATAATTTCGGAATTATGAAATAATTATTATTACTTTTATATTGAAGTTTTGTATTAATATTTCATCTACCATAATTGCACTATAATAAACTTTAAGTTAAAAAGTGCGTTAAGAGTCAATTAAGAATTTCTTAAGAGTTCATTTTCATCAAAGTTTTAATGTTTGGGTTTTCTGAATAATTATGCTTATATTAGAGCTTAATCCACTATGGAAAGTATTTAAAAATCAATTAGTGTAAATTTATTTAATATAGCATTCAAAGGCTCATACCAAATTGGTTTAATTATTTGCTAAATCAATATCTGTTATAACCAGCGTACAAAGACGCAAACCAAAATGGTTAATATATTTGCTTAACAGGTAAATTTTAAATGTTTTCGCTATATTTATTGATTAAATTATTTATCAAGAAGACAGTAAAATTTTATAATGAAATATTTAAAATAATTAAACCAAGATATTCAAATTTTTTTTTATAAATTTATTTTTGTTTTACATAATCTTTTAAATTTTTCCATTAATATTAAAGTTAGGTTATTCATTATTATATTAATTTCCATAAAATCAAATTGTACACGTGTAGCCTAATTTTAAAAATAACTTTCTTGCCATCATTCTTTTCAACCCCCTAAATAAAATCTATATTTTTAACAAAAAGGGTTTAATTCTTAAGGATACCTATAAATATACTTTAATGAAAACCTGCTCTTAAAATTTTGATTACGATTTTTTTTATTTATAATATTATATATTATTTTTACAAGGATTTAAAATAATATTCTTACGACAGTATGGTAATTTTATTACGCAATTTTTACAAGAAGTTTTCCATTCAATTCTTGATATCAAAAAAACTACTTCAGATTAATTTACTTAATATTCTAGAAAAAAACCTTTTGCTAAATACATCCTTACAAACACACACATACAAAATTACTAACGATAATAAAAAAAACGCGAAACTATATTAGAATGAAAAAAAAATAAAAAAAAAATGTACTCCAAAAGACCGACGCACTTGAACACCTGGTCGACCCCCTAGGAAGGATATATTTTTTTATTTGAAGCAAAAACATCACGAAAGATTTAAGTATATTGAATAATATTTTATATATTCCTGAATATCAGAAGATGCTAAGATTTCATGAAAGATTTTTTTTTTAATACATAAAAAAAATATCCTTCATGTTCAGATTATTTTTTTATATATATAAGTAATCAACAAAAAAAAAAACTGGGGTAAAATTGGTATTTTTTTTTTCAACGATAGTTGTTGTTGTTAGTATTGTTAAAGAGGTCCTTCAATTCTGTTAATATTCACATATATATATATACTTTAAATTTACTACTACATGAAAAGCACGTGCTTCTTTATAAATTGTGATTTTTTTTTTATATTTTTAAGATACTTTTTTTGTTTTTGTAAGGACTTATTAGATATAAACTAAATATAGTATTTTTTTAGTGGAATTTATATTACATATAAATAATATGGAATGATATTGAGGAGCTTGTTAAGATTCAATTTAAGAAATTGATTTTCTAATCGTAATAAAGTTAATTTAGGTTTCACAGTCTGTCAATAGATCACTGAAATGTAGTTAAATCTGTCATCTGTCGATAAAAACTTCTTTATTTGTTATTCATTTATTTACTGATTCAATTAACTTATTTGTTAACTGGTAACATACTTTCATCCAGTTAGTTGACGAAATATAACTAATATCAATTATTTTGTTGATATAGTGACGACATAACCTCACATATATCAAATTGGGTCCATACTGCTAACATTTTTATGGATAACTATATTTGAGTAGGTATTGAAGGGGTTTTTAGTAAGCCGCAGGATGTTATTGCATATTTCTTATAATTGTTCAGTCTGGATTTGCTTAAGTTAATTAGATGTTTTGATAAAAATGTTTTATGATTTTTAAGGAAGTAATTTTTTTCCTTGATATATTTAAAATTTAAATACTTCATAAATACTGGGCAACGAAACATTTCATGAATAGTTATTACACATTAATATTTCCTTGGAACAAGGAAGATTCTCTATTAGATAATTATCAATGCCAGGTTGTTTATATGTCAATTTACGTAGCTACCCAGGGCACACCAGGACTTCTACACAACACAAATTATAATGCACGTAAAGTGAAAGTTAGAGTTTATTTTACCATCATTGTCAAAATGCTATTTTATGCTTGGTGAGTGTTTGCAAATATTTTTGCTTGATGGGATTACTCCAAATCATTAAGGTGAACATAATATTTTTTGATCGGTATATTCACATATTAACTATTCGTATTTAAAGGAGCTTTGCCCAAAGTCCCAGAGAATGGTTTATCACTGGGAATCAACACTATTTTTTCATTCATAATCATTTGATTAAAATTTACACCTTGAACTGTCAAAAATCTAATTTAATTGGACTGTTAAAAGAATTATTTCCAGCATGAATTATTAACAATCTTTAAACTTTGTTAATTTAATTTTATGAAATATTTAATTAAATATCTAATAAGCTGAAATTTAATAATTTATGTTATATGCAAAATTTTCTTTAAATTAATATGCTAAAAATTATCATAAAAAATCTTATAAAATTTCTTATATTAATTTTTTTTTGTTTTTGATTCCAAATTTTTTTTTCGTCATCCCTCTTGAAATTATATACATTCGTGTATATATTTATATTTTAAGTAAAGGGTAGGTAAAAAACTATATATTATTATATTTTCTTTTTTTTCAATATTAGTAACGCTTGCGCTGTAATAATTTTATCTGGCTATATTTAACATTTTTTTTTACATATAAAACTCACAGTTAATCTTTTTTTTTTCAAGAGTTTTTTTCAATTTTAGGGGATGCTTTTTTACTGGTAATTTTTTTCCATATTTTTTCATTATTTTACAATAAATTGAGGGTGTATGTGTTTGTGAGCGAATATGCGCAATAAATTATGAATTTTAATATGTTGGAGAGGGGGAAGAAGACTGTTGCATAAAATATATAAATTTTAACCCCAAGTAAATTGAACATTTTTTTTTTTTGCAGTTCAACTATTCGACTAAATGTGGAACTCATAAAAATATTTTTTTTCTGCACATTTACTTGATATTTGGATACGTTATTACTTGACAGGATTTCATTTTATAATTTACATCTAATCTATACAATGAAACAATGTTTAACGTAAAAATGGCATATTTTTAGATGGATTTTTGGTTGACACACCGACGGTAGAGCAAAGTTTTATTTCGTAGAGGTAGAGGAGATGAGGATGAGGATGAGGATGGTTTTTTTTTCTTTTGTAGGGCAAAAGTTTCACTTGATTTAATTCAAATTGATTATTTACGATTTTGGGATACTTTTTTTTCTACCGATGGTTAACAGACGCCATTTATAAAGTTTTCTATTTTGTTACAAAATTTCGAATTTTATTGATTTTTGATTTTAAAGCTATTTAATTTTTAAAGTAAAGTTATTTTAATTTTTTTTTGAAAAAGGACATTTTTAAATAGTTTCATTAAATATTTTATAATAGACTTTTATTAAATATTAATATTTTGTATATTTTTTTTTTGACAAATTCAAGGATTCTCATTCAATTAACAAATTGAAGATTTGTTAAGGGTTTTTTTATGGAAATTTCTTTTAAATAATTGTTAACTACAAAATTTTGGTATGACTTTAATATTATTATTTTTCATTGTTTATAAACTTTGTTAATTAATTTTCAATCCTTGTATAACAACACTTGTAAATATATAAACTTTGTAATCTTAAATCAATTAATTATGTTAGACATTAGACTATATTTTAATATAAAAGAATATAACTTTCTAATTTGTCTAAAAATTAAATTTTTTTTTTGAACAAAATATTTTCCTTCCTGTAAAATCTAATCTTATCCTTACATAAATTCCCTATACAAAATCTAAGATTATAATTAATTTTTCTTACTTCCTTAAAAAATGGTATTATTTTTTTTTGTGTTGAAATGAAGAAAATCCCACCTTTCTTTATGGATGAACATGATATGTACATATTCATATATACAATTTCATAACCAAAATCCTTATTTCTTGTTTGGCCATAAATCAAAAACTTTTTTTTTTATATAATTTTTGGCTAATTACTTAATTCTTATATAGCTTTCCTTATGAGAGAAATGTTCAAAATTTATTAGTAAAGGAAATAATTTCCAAAAGAAAAACAAAAGTTTTCAATTTTTCATTTTTTTTTGTTTGGTTTTGGTTGCTACCCTCTTCAAGTTTTTGGTGATTCTATATGTCATATATAAGTTAGAAATCTTTAAGAATTAAAACCACCCGCCAGGAAGAAAAGTTAAAGACGACAAATAAATAATATCCTTGAGAGTGTAATAGAATTTTTTTTTTATATTTTTTTGGTTGGTCTCTTGTTCTTGCGTATTCTACTGAATAAGAAAAATAATAAGAAATTTATCGTCCTTAATGTATAGGTGTATGTATATATATATATATATCTCTTGTTCTATATATACAATTTTCATTATAAACTTATACCGGAAGACATTTGTAAAATTGCGTCCTTGTAATGGCGGAACTTGGTGGTGAGATATGGTCCTGAGGCCGGAATATTAAAATTGTGGATTGTATATATAATATTGAGGTGAATGTACATCTACATATATAAATATATACGACACGTCTTTTGTAATTATGATTAGAAGGAAATAAAGGACAATAGTTTAGTATATATTGATGTGTAAAGTTATCCAAGGAGTAATTATCAACATCATATCCGTTTTATATATTTATATATACAACTATTTCTAGATAAACAAAAATGGTTTTTTATTAAATTTATTTATTACTTTAATTTTTTATTTGTTAAATTACGATGTAAAAGTTAAATTTTTTACTATTAAGACAGTTTCGAATGATAGCTTTATAAACAGTCGCGAAGTAGAATTACTAATTATTAAATAATTTTTTATAAGTTATCTTGGTTTCTGTAATTCAAATTAAATGAAAAATGTAACTAAAAAAATATTTATTTTATTAAAACAGGATCATAAAGCTCAACTTTAAGAAAGACTGGATATTTTTTAAATAACATGCTTTCTATAAATTGTCGCCATTTTGGTTCTAATCTTATTGCCTTTCCATTTCAGTGTCAAACTAAATTTTTGATGATAATTATTTCATTTAAGCAACATTATTTAGTAACTTTTTTATCGGTTTTTCATCATGGTTTTCATTAACTTTTAAAATTGGATCCTATAATTCAATTCTTGGTGTAAATTAATTAATTGTACATGGGCCATTTCGTATTGCCTTTCCAACGTTCTGTTTAACAACAACAAACAAGTTCGGGCAAGCGAATAACTTTATCGAACGGATGATCTTTAAAAAGTCATTTAATTTTATCCTTTAAAGTGGACATTTCTTTCATCAAATAACTATTTCGAAAACTTTACAATGGACTGAACGATAAACTGAAGGATTTTTTTGCCGGATGGAAGAAGCGTTAATAAAATAGTTAAATAAAAAACATTTTCGACAGAATCTTTATCATAATTTTTCGTCAATGCGTATAACAATTTTCTTAAGACATTTCGAAAATTTCCATTTATGGAAAATATTAATTTAATAAATTATAATCTTTATACAAAATTCTATATATAATTAAATAAATCCTTGCATATTAATCTTATGGTTTTCTATAGTCAAATATAATTTATATAATTGCTATTGGTTTGAGGTCACAGCGTGTGCTACGTCTTAAGTAATTGTTTACCGTCTAATATCACATCCTACATTTAATCATATTTCCAATGAATATCTTTTATAGACAAAACACACAGGAGATCTCCATCTTATACAAAAAATGCAAATTGATATTAAGAAAAGGGTGCGAAAAAAATTATTACCATAGTAATGTTTCCTTTTTTGCTTATGGGGTTTGGTGGGTTCTTTTTTTGGGTAATACAGATTGTCGCGGAATTTTTCAAATAATAATAAATAAAAAAAACTTCATTTTCCTTTATTTCGTGTCAAAGAATCTTTGCAGCAAATCTTGAGGGTTACGCGAAAATTATACAAAATGATTTACGCGCAAGTTCTCTTAAAAAGAACGACTTAAGGACCTGTTGTTAAAGACTTTATCATTTGTATAATCAAATTTTATTTATATACATATCCTGTAGGATTTAATGAAAATCCTTGACTACTTATTTTCTTATGATTAATAGAAATCGTAATGAAATTTTTCTAAGAAAATCCTGTAGACATTTTACTTATTTTAGTAAAAAAAAAAAAGTTCTACTTAAGTTTTTTGTATAAATTTTTTGGAATTATCCTTTTTTTTTTTTGATTTTATTCTTTATACTAAATATATGTGTTTTTTCTTTTGTATTTGTTTAATTTTAATAGTCAAAATTTTTCTTAAGCTTTCTAAATGAATTGGCAAACAAATTCTTGTAATTTTTGGTATAAACAAGGGTGAGATTTCTTGAAATTTCTTATTAATATTATGGAGGGTTACGAAAATTTTATTATATATGTATTTACTTATGTGTATTGAAATGATAAATGTGTAATGTTGTGCAAATTTACAAAAAAAAAGGATTTAGTAAAAGAATAAAAATTTTATTTAACAAAAAATAAAAAATATATTTTAAGTTTTGTTAAGGATTTATAGGAAATGAATTTTAGAAGAGTTATACGAAAATTGTATTTGACTTTTTATTGTAGAAAGGGATTAGAAAAGTTATTAATAAAGTTTATAGAAGTTTTAAGAAGTTTATTTTTTATATAGTTTTAAACTTTTTAACACTTTAAATTTTGCAGAAAGTCAAAGTTAAACATAATAGAAAAAAAAAGAATATATTTATTTATTTTTGATGTTGGGAAAATACGAGAGGCCAAGAAACTTTGCTAAATTTAAACTAATATCTAATTAATAGATAAATGTTGGTCAAAATGATGAATTACTGTCCAGAACAAATAAGTTTTGTATTCAAGTTTAGCTGTGTCATTGATCACTGCAGCAAAATATTTTTTTTTCTTTAATGGGGATCGCAAGAGTTTACTTTGACCTTATTGATCTATAGTGCGTATATGGCTCCTTTCCCTACCATAACCTAGTAGACTTAAAGAAACTTAGGACGTTTAACGGGGCCACATTGGCCAGTTATTTGGTGGTGAAGAAAACTTTTCCGAGGAGATTTAGTCTTTTCGTTGCTTCTTCCTTGCATGGAATGTGTTCTATTGATTCTTCGTCATTTAGGTAAAGACGGCAGATGACTGTTTTAGCTAGACCCATTTTATTAAGATGATAGTTGACTATGACTATAGTCAACTAACTTGACTAAGACTATGTTTTGTCATAACGCCTGTTAGGATTCTGATGTCGTTTTGCTTAGGGTGTCTTCCATCTTTCTTTTATGTGATTTAATAAAATTGATTTTTTGAAATTGAAAAATCTGATAAGTTTAATCCATTTGCGTAATATGAAGTTCGAGTTATCTCAAAACTGTTCCGGTCCAATCATTATTTTCTTCAATTCTTATAAGGTTACTTTGTTCCTTTTAGCCAAAAATATTAGGTTTTTAAGACAGTTCTTATATCTCTTCATGCAGCAACGATACCTGCAATAAAGTGTCTTGAAATAATGTGTCTTTAATAATCATTTATCCTGAAATTAAATACGTTTCCAGATGGACATCTATTGCAATGAAGTTATTGATATTAGAAAACAACTAATGTCATTCTAATCAAGTTTAATTTAACCTAACTTTGTATAAATACATATTAAATTTATAGTTTAAAACCATTAAAATTTAAATTATTCTTTGGTTGTTATTAGGTTTATTCCACATATTTGTATCAATAACAAAAAACCCACTACAATTCCACAAAAAATTTAATTTTATTCATAAAATTCAAGATTTCATTTTTTTAATAATACCTATAATTTTTTTCCACTAACCATTATTGATATTACAATTTAACCAGATCACTTTTTTAACCAAAACATTTTTTTTTTCATTTTCTTCTGTCACAAATTTTAATTTAATAATTTCTTTATTAATTTTTCTATACAATTGAAGAATTTATTTTCTTTTTTTTTGCATTTTCCTCAATCATTCTACTTTAATAATTATATATCTTTAAAAATAATATTTATTTTCCCCCCACATAAAAGACGCCCACTATAAAAATTCATTAAATTTGATCAACCCAAAAAAAAAAAAACATAAACTCAAAATTCCATAACCTCAAAACCATCAGGCAAGTCAGAAGCAAAAAAAAAAAAAAAAAACTACTACAACTACCTAAACACAAAAATGGCATCGCCAGAAAAAAAAAATTATGCCAGTCATCATCATCAAGCAAACAGCTATCCCTTGTCATCCTTAATAAAAAATATATTTTTTTTATATTAAATTTATTATTAAATATGTAAAGAAAATCATCCAAAAGAAAATTCCCATCTGACAGTTATGAATTTTTAATTTCATATATATTTAATTATATAAGGAGAGAGTAAAGCAAAAACATTATTTATAATATTACGAGGTACACTATCGTACTATATGATAAACCCTGTTCTATCTGTAGTTTTTAGGTATACGTACTAACCCAATGATTTCGAATTTTTGTTTTTTTTTGGCAATATTGCGTACCGTGAACCGCAAACTATCAATCATATTTTTACCATCAACATTATTATTATTATAATTATTATAGTATACATTAAAGTCCGCCTATTTTCATCGAATTATCATGGCAGTCTTTTTGTGGTAGTATCATAATTATTCTTCCCACTGACATTCATAAATTCTATAAATAAAATATCATAAAATTGTCTTACAGAAAAAAAAGGGTTGATGGTTAGATGAAATAATGATATTTTTTATCAAATAATTTATGAAATTATTTAAATTGCAGAAAAATGGACAAGAGCTTTATATGATCAAACTAGGATTATGGAGTATTGGAGTCATACAGCGTTTTATTTTACATTTTATATAAGGAATTTTATTTTTAGTTGACTTGTCATTTCCGTAGAAGTTTATGATATTTTTCCATTGGTATCATTTTCAGAATTTTCCATTTTTCGTGTTATTCAGCGTTGACACTGATTTGATTGATGCCTGAGCCTCCCCATATTTACATAATATACAATTTTTTTTTTAAATAGTCATTTAATTATCATTTTCAGTAAAATAATAACAGCCAGTGTAGTAGCACGCGTATATATTGTCTGTGGTTTATATAAGGCTAAAAGAACTTTGACTCATTCCAATGACACCGCCTTCATTTTCTAGGTTATATACAATATTTATAAGAAAAATTGTGATTATTTTCTTGTGGTTTCATTAATTTTATAGAGATTGTTATGGAATGATTGGAAACTCTTGCTATAAAGGAGGGGGTTTTTTAAGATTTCTGTAATGAAAAATTAATTCTTTTGGTTTTTTTTGAAATTTCTGTGCGAAGCCCTTCAGAAAATGCTTGTGTTCAACCGATAATTATATAGAAACGCAAAAAAAAAAAAAAAAAGAAAAAATGTATTTTCGTAAAAAAAAAAAAATTGAAATTTTTTGAAGAAATCCTTCATCAAAACTGGCACGTGCTGATCATTCATTGTAAATTTTTTTTTTTTTAAGTATAGCTGAATAACAGTGCGTTGTACATATTTTTATAATCACTAACAACAAAATAAAAAAGAAAAGTCCTTGCTACAAAAAAAAAAAAATCTGGAATGTTGTATAAGATTGTTAGGTTATGTGGGTGGAAATTATTATAAAATTGTGGTTATTTTAAGTACACTTTTAAGGATAAAACCTATTAAGTATTAAAAGTTGTCATGCCAGACCAATAATGAATATATTAATTTTTGATATTTTTTTTGTATCGTAATTTTTATATGGTTAGATTTTATTCAAGGATCCTTTTTGAGAATTTTTAACTAAGATTATGAATATTATGAAAAATATATATTTATACAGAGGTGGATTTAATATATTTGATAAACAAGAGTATTTGAAATAACTGTCATCATATCCAGAAATATAAATAGCAGATGTAATAATTTACAAGCCAATTTCCAGATGTAGTCATATAATCAAAAGTAATCCTGATTACCCTTTACTTTTCAGTTAAATTTTGTATATAAGAAAAGCCTTGTAAGTCCAAGAAGCCATCATATTACGATAATTATAATTTTATGACAAGTCTTTTTGAAGCTGGAGAAGAAAGTGTTGAAAATTTGATGGCGTTCATGAAAGAAATAGGATGGGCTGACGTATTTTGGAAAATTGATTGTACGACAGCGGGAGTGTACAACGGGTCCTTGTGGCCTTGGTACGTGAGGTGTCTTTGGATCCTCCTCCATTCTAATCAACCAACCAACTAACGAGGCTTGGCTAATTAATTAGATTCTGAAGGGGGATTCTGAATTAATTACAGTCTTTATCTTAGCGCACTCAACGAGTAGCGACGAAGCAACTCAGAGACACGGTACGCTTCTTAAATAGCACGAAATGGGTCTAAACCGCCTCTTTTCACTACGTAGACTAGCCTGGTTTCATGAGTATGAGTGGTAGAAAAACGCGCTAATTGTAGTCGCCAGGCGTGTTGGTACTCGCCACTTAAACCAACTAACCAACAGAAGTGGGATTACAAAATATCCTCTCACTTAAATCAATTGATTAATTATCTAAATTTTTATATCAAATTGGATATTTTTCTGATCATATCAAATTATAAAAGAGTAGTTTTTCAATTTCCTTATTCCTCAAAGCTGTAACGACGTGTTGAAGAAATGTTCTAAGATTTCTTCCATCATCTGAAAATCGGAATTGTGATCAACTAAAGTTACATATGTAAAATATTTATTTAAGTTATGTTCACATTAGGGTATCAATATTTGTATTAAGAAGAATCGTGATACACTGGAATAAAAATACGTTAATAAAATGTTTTCGGCAGACTAGATAATAAAATTAATCGAATTTCTTCTTAATTATTTGTTTTGAACAGAATTTCATTTCTGCATTTTATATTTAAATGACACTTTAATTTAAAATATAGTTTAAAAATGAATTACATGAAAAATTTACATATAATTTTCAAATGTTAAAATACGCAATTACAAAAAATGGGGGACAGAAGAGACCGTAATGCAGTAGTATTATCACTATAATGTTAATAATTATCCAGACATAATGTAATTCTATAAAATTGAGACGATTGACAAAAAATCGGGAAAATCAGAAAATTTTGAAAATTCTGGATGTTTTGAAAACTCAGGACTGGTAACATTTTCCGTACAGAGGACAACTGATAGATTGAAATGATAACAGAATGGACTTATATCTGACGAGATGTGGACGAGTTTTAGCCATCTTGGTCCACATCTCTTGAAGTCCATTTTGTCATCATTTTGGTCTATCACTTGTCGTTTTCACGTAACCCATTTAGAAAATGTGTCATAGAAGCCTTATTTCACCAAGAGTCTAAATTATTCATTTCCATTAATTTAATGAATCAATTTTCTCTATTTGAATCAATTTACAATTTTACATTATTACTTGAATTTACATTTTAATAAATTATTAAAATTATTTAGAATTTTCACGCAATAGATTCAAAAAACCATCAAATTAAACTACTAAATTTTCCAAAATGAATAAATTTTTTTTATTTTTTTAATTAAAAAGTTTTTCTTTCAACTGATCTTTTTGTAAATTTTTTTAATTAACTAAATAACGAAAATGATAAAAAAAAATGTTTTATTCTGATTTATAAAATGAATTTTCTTTTAAATTTGCTTAAAAAGAAAAACTTTGTTATCCTTCATTTTTTTTTTTTACATATATGTGTGAAAATATTTATTATCTTCATTGCCGCAGTTCTATTTTTAATATCCTTCAAGTGTAACAGCAAAAAAAAAAATCGGTTATTTTTACTGGGTTATGGTGATGATGATGAATTTTAAGCTTTGATAAAGAACTAAGATAATATTTTCTAATTTTCACTATATACCATTAATATTACAACAACACACACCATTTTGAATATTATTTTTCCATTTCCCAGATGGATGGTTTTTTTTTTTGGTTTGGTTTGGTTTAATGATTAGAGACAACAACAGACAAAATATAAATTTTATGATGATGAATATATTTTTTGTAGGTCCATTCGTGTACGAATTATGATAAGGGTATTATGGGGTCGCGCAAAATGCTCCAATCTTTAAAAAAAAGTATTTTTTGTTTGTTTGGGAAAATGAAAAATTTCCATTTTTTTTTTTTTGTAATTTGAATGAAAAGCAATCATTTATTCAATCACTTTTCTAGGATGTAATGTTTAAAAATTGTTTTATATATTGAAATTAATATAGTCAGTTTTTTGTTGAATAAAAATCCTTAACGTTATGCCATTTTTTTTTTGGTGTTTGGGATTTTTTATCTATTTCGGTTTCTCTTAAAAACCTTATGAATTTTATGTAATTCATAAAAATGAATCTTTACAAAATAATTTTCTATACAAAATTTATTGATTGATATTTTCCAACTCAATCATTTACATTTAAGTTAAATTGATGACAATATTTATTTCCTGGTTGACCACTTGCTGTATTGATTCACCTGAACAATAATATTTTTTTTTAAGAGTATGTTTTGTCTTTTGTAGGTTTAATTTTCAAATATTTCATCCACCATAATTGGCCCTATTGAATTAGGAATTCTTCACATTTGTGTAGACATTTGACAGACTTCTGTCAATAAAGTATATTGTATTTAAATTAGTCTCAATTAAAGGATATCATTATGTTTTGTGTAAATTCGTTTTTTTTTTTGGGCTGCAAATGATTGTACTTTTTATGTACAAACTGAATAATAATAATGAATATATAAAAAAAAGGATTTTTTTTCACATTTTTGTTTAGAGTGTACAAAAGGAAAGAAAAATTTAAAATAATAATATGTAAAGGATACTTATATCCTTGGATGGTTCGTACTTAAGTATGTGCACAGGAAAAATGAAAAAAAAAATTGTTGAAAATAATGAAATGTTTCGTAGGAGAGAGTATTTTTTGTATAGCAAGATTATTAAGGGTTCGTTTTAAATGTGGAATTATATTTTGTTCGAGAAGGGTTTGTTAAAATAACTTTTAAACTAAAGATTGCTGTATTTTATTTAATTTTGTTGATATTTTAATATTCAACTAATAAAGAACTTTTAAAACTGAACTAGTACGGACACATCTGGTCCTAATTCAAAGAATTCAAATTAATGTTAGCTCCAGGATATGGTTAGAAGTTACTTATAAAAATAATTTTATCATCTCAATAAATCAATATTTTGAAATAGTATTTCAGCTGTCAGGAAAAAAAGTTTACAGAAATGTGGCGTACTAAAGAAAACTGAACTTCTTGAAATTAATTACTGTTTTTTAAAAGTCACTGCTTGCTGAGATATCATAAGAATAAAATTGGATACACAGAAACATAAGAAAGTTGGTTTTCGTCAGATATAATTAGTGACTACGATAATCTTGTAATCAGGTTAGTCAGACCACAAATAAATCTAATCTCAAGGATTTATAACATCATTCATAAGTAATCCTTTGACAACATTTTAAATATTTGCATTACTATCACTTCGTACAGAGCTTCACATAATTTTAAAATCAATATAATTTAAAAATTTACAAAACATGCTAAAACTACAAACAATTTTTGGTCTATTTTAAAACTCATTCTTTCTCCACTTTTATCCTCTGCACTGCTACAAATAAGGATGCTATTGCACTTCTTATACTGTACTTGTATGATAAAACGGAAGTACTTGTTAAATATCTAAATACTTTTGAGGTTTTTTTTATTCAAGTAGTCTTCACAATCTACTCAACATCGAATTCTACAAATTTACTATACACCACATCAATGCATTCCACATATACCTCAAATATTCTTAATATAAAAATCTTTCACTGATTGTTTTTGACCCTTTACTTGTTTTACAAAGCTTCCTCCCCCAAAAGAATATTAAAAAAAAAAGAAGAAATATTTAATATATCCTTTAACAATATATCCTTGTTTTATATTTTACCGGAAAGAAATAAGTCAGAATTGTAAAAATTTGTGATTTTATTTTCGTAAAAAAATAAATTTATGGTGTCCAATAAAATAAAATATAATTTTTTATTTTTTGTAATAAAAAATCACATTTATTTTTATTACAAACACATAAAAAATAATAAAGAATTGAAAATTGTAAATGTTGAAATGTCTAAATTGCTATCGTCCAGTAATGTTTACATCTTCCAACTAAATTGTATGAGAAATAGAAGATGTAATTTATATCCTTTTTTTTAGAGACCCTCCTGGACAAAGATAAGAATAAAAAAAGTAATTGTAATATATAGAGATATTATAGTAGTATGTATATAGCTATAGATTATTACTGATATTAAACCATATGCAACATCCGTATATAAGTACTTGCAAGAAGGATTGAATTGCTAACAAATCTACAGGACTAGAAAATGAAATATTTGAAATAAAAAAGAATTTTGTTGATTGCCGTTTGCACAGAGATCAAAATTCAGATAGTTTTTAAAAGTTTGTTTTTTGGGACTTATATCGAAAATGATTACGAGGAAATTAGAGTTGTAAATTGGAAGTTGAAAGTACATTTAATTATAATTATTATTATTCAAAGCAACTTTACTAATCTAGCAATTTAAAAGTATGGGAAAGGATTTTTCCAAAAAAGAAGGTTCTATATCAAAAATGGAATAATTGCAATGAGAAAGGATTTTTCAAAACAAAAGCTAATTCAAATTAAAATGTATATATTTTTTTCAAAATGGCAGAGAACCATATTCCCGTCATTTTGCAAACATACATATAATGGCGTAGTTCAAATCAAGCAAAATGGCGGATATATATTACTGCCATTTTGAAAAAAGAAAACTTTTTACTATATTATATATTTTAAAGCTATTTTAAAGTTTGGTACTCCGGACGCTAAGAAAAGAAAAATTATTTTATCAATGAATAAGGCAAAAGCCTTACGGGACATATACTCCTACGGAAACATGTTACACGGTTGGAACTGATCGCGGTCTCGACATGCAGTGCAACATCGGAGGTTAAGGCACTTAGATTGTTATTTTGCAAATAACCTGTTAGAGGCGGGTGAAAAGAAACCTGCCAACCTGATCGGGTTCATTAAGGAAGTAGGATGGGTTGATGCGCTATAGAAAAATTTCAGCCATCGACTGGGATGTACAACAGGCCAAACTTGTAGCTTCAGTTCGTGATGTTCTGGGGTGTACAACGGGCCAAATTTGAGGCTTTAGTGCTTGAGGTTTTCGGATCATCCTCCTTACAAACCAAACAACCATCAAAAGGCTTAAAGCGACAATGAGACAAAGCTAATTTCATGGAAATATTTATTTTCAATAATTCTTAGCATAATTTGCCTTCTTTCCAAATTTTCGGTCTTGTACAATTATCATTACCAATTAAGCGATCTTAGTTGACTTTTATGGTTTAAAATATTACTAAACAATCTAAATAGTAATCGAAATATGCCAATATCCGAAATGTGCTAAATTCATTGGACATTATCGTAATATGTGTGGATATATGGTAAATAATAATCAAAGATAATTTTTGGTAATGGATGCTATTATCATTTGAAATATTCTGGTAATCTATTAAATTATATTAAACCACATACATACATAAAATTTTATTATTTTATTGGGAATTTTTATCAAAAGGATTTTTTTTCAATTTTTTTTTTGTACATATAATATTTACTAAAATTTGGAACATCCTGGCAAAAAAAAAAAATGATAAAAGTTGAAATAATCTTATCAGAATTGTCATTACATTACGAAATTAAAACCTTTTTTTTTATAATGTTGTGGTCTTCTGTGTCCTTCATCCTTGGGCTAGCAATAAAAAAAGGTGTTTTAATAAAAATGAATTGAGAATAATATTTGTTGACAAAAAGGATTCGTATTTGAGGATATAAATTAGATATTTGTGTTTATAATGATTACTATACTATATTTTTTTTTGTATATTATTATCCTTATTCAATTTTATATTAATTTTTTTTTTACTAAAAATAATAATAAAAAGTAATTCCAGGAAAAAATATTTAAAATAAATTAATTTTTTTTTTTTTTTTTTTGGAATATTTTTTTTTTCAATTAATTTGGTCATTGTTTCCAAGGATTTTAAAGGATAAAAATTGATGAAAATGCAAAGAAATTGTTGTTGTTGTTGTGAAAAAGGATGTTATTAAAGGTAAAATGCAAATATGTGCAAAGTTTGGTTTTGTTCTATGGAATAAAGTTAGTTTTTTTTTTACTGAATATGCTAAATTTAATTAAAAATGCATAATAAAATAGAAAAAGGATTTATCTTAAGGTGTAATTTTTGAAGATCTTAACAAATAATAAAGTTTGAATTTTTTATGTTGGATGGAAAAAGTTTAAATTTATTTTGAATGGATTTTATTTTTCTAGGGAAATTTTTATATTTAAAAAAAAAAAAAAATATTAGTTAATTGTTAAAATGAAGATTGGAATTTTTGTATTTTAATATTAATTGAATTTGAGTTGATATATTAAATTAAAAATATAAAATTTGTCTTAAAAATGAATATCCTTAAAACATAGAATGAAATGATTCAATTAATTAATTAAAAAACTTTGGATTAATAAATTTTTGAAGAGTACCAAGATCTGCAAAAATTACTGGTAATAATATTGCTGAAGAATTATTAAGAATAGGCATCAATCAGTCTTGCATTAACTTTTTTTGAGTCCATACTAAAAACCAATCGGCAAAATTAAACAAATTTGAAAAATATCAATTTAACCGAAATAATGCAGTAAAAAACAGCAAGATGAAGTGGTACTAAGCTAAAAAAGACTTTATTTAATAATTGGCTTCCTTGCAAGTCACTTCATACTAAGATATAAACAGAAATAAAATTGAAAAATCAGAAACTGTTCACACTGTGAAACTAATTTTTTAGTTGGTAGAATTGTGGGTAAAGTTGATTAAAATAAGAACCAACAGAAAGAAGCATCATTTCTGCATCCTCTTATGATTAAACAAGTGAAATTTTTCTGGAAATTATTTAAATAGTCGGAAACTACATCAAATTTAATATATAAATGAAAATCAATATTTTAATTATGTAAAATTTAATTTAAATTATATTTTATCTATAAATATAATATAAAATGTAATTATAAAATTAAAATTAATGATCAAATGATTATAAATGTGCTATGTTCATAAACATAAATTATAATTTAATACAATATTTAATATTTAATATGTATATTATAAATCCATATGCTAGATATATTCCAAACTATTCAAATTAACATAATTCGTGGTATGTCCGTATCCTGTTTTAAAATCATTACATAATAACTACTAATAAAATTTATATTATTATAATAATGTAAATTACAAAATATGATTTGTATAATATTGTATATAAATAATTTTGTAATTTCCGTTCAAAGACACCTTATAATTACAATCGGAATATAATGCAGAATTAATTTAGGATTATTTATTTAAAAAACTATATTTTTTAGAAATAACTTTTAGTTTAATTATATTGTTAATTTTATTCTATAGTCGAGTTAAAAGTGTGAATACAATTTGAAATTTCTAGAATTCAGTGCTGTAACGATATACGAAGTAAGATAATAAACCCCTCCACTATATCAAGTAAAACTACCACCAGTAACGGCTAAGAAATTCTTGATTAAAAAGGCGTTAAAGCAAGACTTTGACATTTGGACAAACCATAATGTTTTTCACGGAAAGAAACCGTTTTGTGGTTGACGTAAACTCTCAAAAGTCTAGGAATATAACGTTCCGATTATATACCAGCATAGCCACCGATTATATTCTACTCAGGAAGCATTCGAGAAGATTAGGTTTAACGGAAAATTCAATATTTAGAGAATATGGGGAAGCGGCGGTGATACTAGAACACATCCTCTGACATTGTCCTACGGTAAGATAAAAAATATTTAAATACATGGAACTCATTTCTTGACCTACATGAAGGAGAATTTAGTCATTACAGAAATACTTTGTAATGAAATAATAACGTTATATCGTAACAGAATTAAAAAACATTTCGATGTTATATAGCTAATAAAACGTATAACGTTACTACTAAAATTTATAACTTTACTACTAAAATTTATAACGTTGCTACTAAAATGTATAACTTTACTACTTTTTCCGGTATTCCAGTATTGCTATAGAAACTAATTATCATATATTTTTGATCAAACTGTGTAAGTTAAAAGGTAATGAACTCTCTCATGTCTCATCCTATATTTATAGTTATTAACTATGAACTTTATCAATTTCAATCAAACAAATTTAAACCTACTATCGTACTACAACTCTGAGCATTATACTAAACTACTAAACCATCCGTAACATGATAGATTTTCTCTCGATATTCCTATATAAATACATATACATGCATAATATTATAATACTATGGTAATCAATTATAATTGTGGACTTATCCTTTATTTCAGGATGTTATTGTTGATCCCATCATCATCCTCCTTCTTTCATATAGACATATCATCATTAAATTTACAGTACAATTTTATATAACTGGAAAATTATTTCTTACATAATTTTTGCTCATGTACATATATACATAAATAATTCAGGCTGTCTCGAGATTTAATTGATAACTTTGAAATTTATTAACATTTGATGATATTATAGAGACTAATGTTTTATGGAAAATATTCATAATCCTTAAAATTTCCCTATAAATCCTGTATATTTAATATTATATATATATATATATATATATATATATATTGAAATGTACACCCTATATAGAAATGATAGATAATTTTTCCTATTAAATTACTAAACCGCATATTTAAGGTCGATTAAAGGGCATACATTTTATATGATATTTTAAATTTATAAATTATTGGACCTTATCCATCATAGTCATTCAAAAGAAAATTAAATTTTCAATATTATATTATTTATTTATATAATTTCTGTCTTATTTGTAATTAAGGATATATTGTATACATGTAATTAATGACGATTAGTAGCCATTTTTTTACAAGGAAATAGTAAATAGAGCATTAATGACGTCATATGAATTAGAGGTTGTAAAAAAATCAATAAATTTTGATATAAAAACAGAATACAATGTCCTCCACCGACTTTTCGACCAACTCCATTATTTTAAATATAATAATACTTACATCGTTATGCTTTACTTGAACTGTCAATTTAGGGCTCATGACTGATTGTGAAAATAAAAGTTGTATTTCAGTTCAGATTTTTGAAATGATTTTATTCAATTGATTTTAGACAAAAACTAAATATGTAAAGATGTGTCTAAAGATGAAAGAAGATGATCCCCGAAAATATTAAAATTGATCTACATGATATTGAAGAGGTTACAATGTTAAGAAGTGATTTAAAACAAAGATTCTCCTGGAACATATATGGAGTAATTATACTGAATTGTATGAATAAAGTAAAATTTATTAAATTGGGCTGGTCATGTTATAAGAATGGACGAAAGTAGTCCACAACGTAACATGCTAAAAACCTATGAGAAGAAGAGGTAGAGAAAGAACGATAAATATATGGAAGAACAATATTGAAATCGATGTAATGAAACTAGAAACAATAAATTGGAAAACCACTGCAGAAGATAGATGTTAATGTAAGGTGATAGTAAAGAAAACTAATGTTCTTCGAACTGTAACGCTATTAGAAGAAGAATTTCATCATTTATATTATATTTAGGCAAAAATGGCTCTACCTTTTATATTAATTTAAATGGCTTATATTTGAAATATATTAATTTTTACGCAATGCCTTAATATTAAATATTTAATAGTTGCTACTAAGAATATTATAGGCCAATACATCCAAAATTTGTATTTTATTTATATGTTTCAACTTCAGATATGAATTACACTTTGAATTACACTAGAACAACATCTAGAACTTGAAAATTTGAATTACACTAGAACTAAATGTTCAGTAGCTCAGCAGTTTATATACCAATCAAAAGGTTGTGCACGCAGTCTATCACCATATAACAAAACTAAAAAAACATCAATTCCATATTTCCGCAATTACAAACAGAAAGTATTTCTCAATTTCATTAAACAAACTAACAACTAATTCTTTAAGAAGTTCACTTCTCCAAATGCTGGTATGTTTTTGTATTGTATCAACAGTCAATTGAAGTCAATTTTTCTTTATAAATAATTTAAATCATTAATATAATTAATTCTTATTAAAATCCCTTAAACATTATAAACGTAATAATATCTCATATATTTTTCATAATTTCAATTTGCCACAAATTAAGTGGTCGTTCAAAATTGTAACCAATATCAAAAATGTCCACATTACAATCAATTATTTCAAATTCCACTTAAAAGCTATTAATATGACAATTAATCAAATTAAATTTAATATTTAAAAAAAAAAAATGCAATTTCCTAAATAAACTATTAGTGAAACTAATCATGAAATATGCGGGGACATCAAGGGTAGCTAATAATACATCTTACAAAATCACTGTTCACTTTTCAACCAGAAAAAAATTAAACAGTGAAACATAAACAAACAATACAAAAAACATAAATTACATATTTTACAGTTATAGATGCCATCATAAAATCTTAATTGAATAATGTACCCATATAAAGTCCGTCCAGGTCATTAGTAATAGTTTAGTGGTCAAAAAAATCAAATTAATTGTTGAATAAATCCTTGAGAAGGATATTAATAATTGTATAAAATATTCGAATTGATTTTTATTTTTGAAAAGGATTTTTTCGGTTGTGTCGTAATTAATTAGGAATAGAAAAAGAACATAGTCAGAATATCCGAGAGCAATAATTTAAAATTTAAGTAAAATTACAAAAAAAAATTAATAATTTTTTCTTTAAATAAATTATTTGAAAACTTTCTTAATATTTTCTTATACAAAATAGATTTTATTCAAAAGATACAAGTTTTAACTTTAATTATAATTTTTAGCTGTTCCAAAAAATTACATAAATTTATTTTTTTATGATTTTCTTTTTTTTTATAACTAAATTTATAATTAGATGACACCATCCGTGCGTTAATAATATTTCTTCTATATACTTTTAAATCCTTGTATTTTTTTGTTGCACTGTAGTTGTTGTCAAAGTTTTTCTCATGCAGTGGAAAACTTTTCTCGTTATAAGTTTTTTTTCTATTTTCCAACATCATCGTAGCTTTAAACTTTGAAGAAATTAAGAAAGAAAATAGAAAATTTTTAATTTTTAATACTAAATTCATAGTTTTTCATATCCTCACTGAAAAATTAAAAGGAAACTTTTAATATGAGGAAAAATAGCAAATTTTCGCAAAATGTCTATTAAGAAATTGATAGGACATGAAGGAGTAATCACCAGATATTATCCAGAATATACGATTACTATGTAATACGATTCGATTTAATGGAAAAACTGTGTGAATGAAGAGGTGTCATTGATGAGATTGTAATAATTTTAAGGAAAATCTCAGTTTTTATCAAGAACTCAGTATAACTTTGTGACCGGGCTCAGTCGCTGAGGAATCATGCTTTTAAAATACGGCGATCAGAGCGGAGATGAACGTTAGACAACAGGGAATTGTTTGTGTAATTGTCCCTGTCTCTGTACCTACGACGGAATTGGTTTGGTTCTTACAACATGAACGAACTGAATTAACCGGATATTCTGGGTTGTAAAACAATTCTGAAATTCGCTCGAATGAGTGGCTGGCTGACTCAGTCAGAGCAGTATGTGTAACATTATGTTCCCCCCTTCAATTCAATCCCGATTCACGTTTCAATGGATTGGTTGTTAAGATCCGGACCAGCGATATTTTCATAGGTTAATTTTTACCATTGAATTTATTGACCAAATTAAATTCGGTACAGGCCAAGAAGGTCACAGTTGAGCTGCAGAAGATGTTTGGGGTGCATTTATTTTGAATTTAAAATTACTTTGAACTCAATCTTTAAATACCAATAATTTCAAAATTCTGACATATTTTTAACTTATATTGGAATCCTGAAGTTTGTCGGTATTTTGAATTAACTTTATTGCTAGTGATTTTAAACTGGATGCCATTAAAATATTATAATAACAAGGAATTATAAATTTAATGTTATTTTTTTTTAGTTTGTTGAGAAATCTCAGTTTTAAATATTTCGATAACTGAGGAAACTTTATGCCACAAATATAATTTAAATATAAATTTTCTTCTTGGATTTGGATAAAAAAAAAAACGAAAACTTTATAAATATTTTCCAACCATTAACAGTCAGTGCTTTTGTGAATTTCATCTCTAATTTTTTGACTTAAAAAAAAAACTGAATCTACAAAAAAAAAAAAAAAATTATACATTATAAATTTTTAACTCCTTGGAAGGATATTCAATATACAATTTTACCATTTATGGCGAAATTTTTTTTTTTTTGAATCTTTAATGTATTTTCTTGTTTCTTAAAATAATGAAAATTTTAAGTTAGAGAAATTTTCTTTTTCTTTTTTAGTTTTCTGTATTTTCTTCGTACGTACAGAAATTTCTACAATAGTGAGAAAAAAGCATTGGTTGAAAAATAAAGAAAATAGTAAAAATATTTTTATAGAAAAATTTTTGGTTACAAGAATAAAATCTATTCTGGTGTAGTTTGTAGTCCTTGTTATTTAAAATGAATATTATAGTAGTATTTTTTGTTGTTGTTGTTTTGAAAAAGGATGTTTAAAGTATACTTTAGCACCATTATTTTCACAGGAGATAAAACATTATCCAAAAAAAATATAAATAGGAAAATATAATAAAAAAATTCCTTGTTGTTGTTTTTCTCATTTAGTTAAAAAGTTAAAAGTTTTTCTTTATGGAAATAAGGTGAGTTTTTTTTCATATAAAATAAAAATAATAATAAAAAAAATTATTGGTGAAAATTTAGCAAACCGTGAAAACTTAGTTTTAAACAATTTTCCGTTTATAATATAATTTTTTTTTGTTGTTTGTATAGAGAGCAATAATTTTTATGAGTTTTTTTTGTATATAATAAGAAAATTTATAGAATTTTTTGAAAAAGGATATTAAAATATTGAGCTAAAGGTGTTCAAGGATTTCTTTTTTGTTGCGTATAGTTTTTAATATAAACTTTTAAGTATATTAAAAAATTGTTTGTATAGTTTTAATAACCCAAGCATAAGAAAAGAAATAAAAAAAAATATAATCTTTTAATTTAGTGAATTTTAATAAATTTAAATTATTATTGTTAGAGTTTTTATTGAGTCAGGGCAATAATAAGATTTCAAGAATTGTAAAGTTAAAATATTTTTAATTTAGATATCGTAGAGCCAACAATTAATAATTAGATAACTAAATAAAGATTTCAAGTTTCTTTCAAAAATCCGATGTGGCTGAACAATATATTTTTAATTAACTCGAAAAGTTAAAAATTTATAAGTATAGCAGCAACTCTTAAGTTACGATTAGGTAATGTTTTGAGCTAATTTGATTTATCTCAACAATTTTTTTTATCATAGATTGTCTGGATTATTTAAAAAAAATGATTTCAATGATAAGATAAACCACAACTGATAATTATCTGCAGATCATCCTCCACATTTATAAGTGTATCTCAATATGTTACGTCTATGGAGAAATGATTGAAATTAGTCTTAATTATTGCCCATTTATTGCCCATATTAAATTAAGCACATATCAGTAAAAGAATATTTTAATATAAATTAATTTGAAATAAGCTAAAACTGAAAATTAACCTGAGAACATTAGATTTAGACCAATGGCTCAACAAGCTACGTATACAAAAAAATGACAGGAAATTAGTCTTACATGTTGGACATTTTCAAAATTGGTAATTGTGATACCAGAATTCTTAGCACGATACCAGAATTCCCAAAATAATACAATATTTAACATAATATTTGAAGTAAATAACTAAGAAAAAATCAATCTGTATCCATTTTACTGCTTGTGAGCTCTATAAAAATGGTAAATTTATGATTTAACATTTTATATTTAATTAATTGGATTTGCATTTGTCTTTGAGTGATATTATTTACATTCATATCTGTTGATGTACTGCAATATCATAATAAGCCCATGACCTTAACATATTTTCTGTACTAATATTTTGTTACAATGTAGCGCTGAATCATAAGTTTCTTTATATAGTGAAGCAACTTTTAATTGTAATAATTAACTAATGATTTTTAATTATCCGATTTATTATTATCCGATTATGTTAAGGTACTCATTTTCAATATGAACATCAATCGATGTAATATATCAGCATTTCTCTGACTTTATGCAGCCTTTTCTTTCTTGACACATAGAGATCCAGATCTACATAAAAGTAAAACCCACAGTAAATTTAGCTATTACACTAGTTTAAAAAGTAAATTCAATGATTAAAATATTTCAATTAGAATTTGTACATCTGATTTTCATGTCTGATAAAACGTCTGATAAAAATCAAGGATGTATTGCAAAAGTTTGAAAGTTAGATTTATGTGAAACATATTAGAAAGTTTAATTCATACTATTTATTAAATTCAAGCCAATCAAAAATTAAAGTAATTTAAAATAATTTTATATTTTATGATGTACCTAATTGAAATATTCCATGGTTTTTTAGTATAATACTGAATTATCACAACGTAATGCATGATAATTTCAATATCGTCGTATCATTTTGAACTTTTGGAATAAGATTTTACGTCTTTATTTAAAGATTTATTTGTGATTCATCAAATTTTGTTAATAACATTTTTTTGAATCAATATTTTCTGTTACAACTACTAAAAATTATTGACAATATCGCTGGATAATCAGTTTGTGACTTACAATATCGCTGGACTATCATTTCTTCTTAGTGCCTAAATAAATTTCGAAAATTAAATTGAATATAGTTCAATGCTAATGCAACTGACTGCAACAATTTCATATCAACCTGCATAATAATTCAATTTCCTATAAACTTATTCATGCCAAAAAAAAAAAAAAAATATTTAACATAAAAAATAATTTTCATAACTAATAAAAAAGATGTTTTTTTTTTAGAGGGACACAAAACGTATACACAAACATACAAACAAAAAAAATTCATATTTTTTGACATGCCAGCACGTCTATACATCAAAAATTTCCAACTTGGGGGACGTTTGTTATGTTGTCACATTATCGTTGTTGTTTTTTTTTTTTATTATTTTTTTTTTATTTTTCCTATATGTCCTTAAAGGACAACGAATTGATTTTTGCACGCCGGCATTTTTATGAGCTGTAAGTAATATTATTCCTTGGAAAAATTTTTTTTATATTTAAAATCATTTTTATTATACTCATCGGACGAAGCACACTGATTTTTATTATACATATTTATTTATGGATGAATTTTGGTTGATGTTGTTGTAAGTTTTGTACGTTTTTTTTTGGCGGCGGACAATAGAATGGACAAGCACGTGTCGATGTCATCCCAACAGATTTTTTTTTTCGAGGTTATATGCTTACATGGTTTATTTTTATTATTATAATCGAGATTTGTGTTTTTTCTTTTTTGGCTTGCCAGGAAGACCACCGATGAGTTTTTTTTTATGTTGGATATGTTGTTAAGTTGGAAAGATTGAAGGATGCGGGAAATCAAAGAGGATGTTGTATAATATTATAACATAAAACAAAAATTGGTAATTTTTTGGGATATGTGTTTTTTTTTTGGTATTATATTATATTAATTTTTATAGATTTTAGGTTTTTTTGGTTGTTGTGTTTTGGGGTGAGAAAGAAATCGATTGACCATGACCAGAAAATAAAATATCAATTTATATATTTGAAAATTAATAAAAAAAATTATTAAATATTTTGGTAATTTTTCTGGTTTGTTTTTAAATTATATTGATATTATGATATATTGTTATTTGAATTATTCAGAAATTGTAGTTTTATTGATATAAGTTTAAGTAATGGTGGTTGTCATTGATGACATAACCTCAATACGCTTACAATTACTGAGTTAAAGATGAATTTCTGTTCATATAATTAAATTCTATTAATTATTTTTTAGAAAAATATTGAATTAATATAAATGATACAATAATTTTTTTGAGTTATTGAATAAATTAGAGTTTAGTGTACTCTGCAATTTATATTTTGTAATTAAATTGATATTATCTTTAAAATCTACTTCAGAGATTACAGTAAACAAAGGAATAAGCTGCTAAGAGTGCAGAGCAGATAACTCATAGTTAGATTAAACAGTGATTTATGTCCAACATTGTTTTGTAATTAAGAGTACCTTTGTAATAAACAGGGCTTTGATAACGACACTTATTTATAATGTATTTTATATAATTCGAAATTTTGATAGAGGCCCATTAAAACAGGTGATTCTAAATTATATAGTAACAAAATAGATTACAATATGTGCACCAAATTTCATTGAAATGAAATATTAATCGGAAATTTTAAAGTAGACCCCTAAAGCTACTGACCTTTATCTGCATATGCACGTACACAGTCATGAAACCATTTTTCCATAGAACAAAAAAATGCGACTCTCTACTTTATATAAATGGGAAATTCTAATATTGACCGATTGAAATTACCGTTCCCATCTTATCACAGCAATCGGGATGAAGTTTGAATGAAACCTGTGTGCTAAATTTGACTTGCGATTCTAGGAGATGGTGCTGCGGTCATGCAAATTTTAAAATAAAATATAACTTAAGGTATTAATATAATTCTGATTTTTACTATTCAAAAACAATCACAATTAAGTCCTTTTTCTTATAACTGACGGTTAATGTACTGCAATTTGCAGTTACTAATTTTATAAGCAATGCGAACCTTTTTCCTAATATAGTGAAGTAACATAATTGACAATTTTTTATCTCTATATACATTACGATATTGTAAATTACGATAATTGTAAATTACGATATTGTAAATTTTATAGTCCTCGTTTACATCTGAATAAAAACTATAGCTATAGCGATAATTCAGTTCTTACATGATTCTCCCCACGAATGCGCTATCGCTACTCACTAAGCGACATAATATAATACGGAACCCTGTACTCTGACATATTGAATACCTTAATCATGTCCAATAATAACAAAATATTAAACGAATTTCTCAATGAGTTAAACTTAAACAAAATAAATATTATATTCAAATATGTATTTTCTTACACCTTCATGTCAACATTGATTATAAAACATAATTATTTTTATACTAAATTATCACTTTTTAATCTGATTAAAAAAAAAAACCGTCTCCAGGGAATTTGTTACTGCCTGCAAGCGAATTTTCATATACAATCTCTTTTCCCAAAAAAAATCTACACTACTTGAAATATATTCCATAGAGTGTTATCTTTTACTGTCATCATCAGCATAGAACTCATCATAAGATTTGTGTCGACTTTTAATTTAGAAAGCCAGTGATTCACCCCTAATAAAAACAACTGACAAAGTTAATTCAATTTTATATTGTGAATTATTTAAAACATGAGTCCCGCATTACAGCAAAACAAAATTTTTTTATTCTATATCTAAATATAAAATTAAATCAGTATCCTTCAACTAAAATATCTCAGTTTTTATTTTACTGTTTGGAGGAGTTAGTCAGCAAAAGGATCATAATCATCCCTTTTTATTTCAGTTATTTTTTATTTCAACTTGATGCGTGTATGTATTACGGAGATTAGATGATTGCATCAATATGTTTTATTCAAATTAAATTATCATAAAATGCAATAATATTCACAGTTGTTGTAATTTCGGGGAGTTATATAAGGTATAGTTGCCACTCACACAATTATTATGCTGAGATTCACCCCATGGGATTGATTTTTTTTGTTGTTGTTGTTATTGATGGTATGAAAGGGATAATGTGGAAGAATAAATTGGTACGCATAATTCGATTTATAATATTTTGATATAGTATTATTTGAATCATGAGCTTATTTTTTACTATTAGATTGACCTCAGGGTAAATTTTTGATTTTGTAAACGTATTGTGCGAATGAGAGTGTTCATTCATTAACATTCGATGTATTGAAAAAGGAAGATGTGTTTTAGTTTGATAGAATGGTATAGAGTAGGATGTCATTAAAATGTAATTGAATTGAGTTAATAACATAATTGATCCAGCAAAATAAAACGAAATTACGAAAAATATGATTGGAACAAAAATGACAAGGAATAAATGAATAAGAGTTAAATTTTGAACTCATAATTTACATTTCCCGGTTCTTAGTAGCCAGTTTCGGCTAGAAAATGACTCCAATTAATTACTATAACAAGATACAAGCTGACATTTTAGACATTTTTTGCAAAATAAATCTTAATAATACAATTGGAAGTCTACAAGATGAAATTAATTAATTTTGAAATTATTCTAATAATTATATCGATAATTATATCGATCCTATCCGTTCGTTTCGAATAGAAATTCTAGTAACAATGTTTTTGATGTATTGCGTCATTTGATTTGACTACTCCACATAATTTATTTTAATCCTAAATTTCATTAAATCTGACGAGCTGTTCTGACGAGAAGATGTTAATGCGAACTTGCCAATTTTAGAGTACACGTAAAAAAAAATTAATGAAATGTTCGTAATTTTTTCTGCATGTAATAATTTTTTTAAGTAACTCGAATGTCTTAGGCCTGTTTTCGAATGCCTGTGTAAGAAGATTTAATATTTCATTAGAATATAAGAAATTCCTTCATTTTTAAAATTTTGACAGTAATTTGAATAGACAATTTCATTTTTTACATTCGATCAATCCAATTTTATTTCTTTTCGAACGAATTCGTTTCGACACGTTCACTGTGACTTTCGTTCCGAATGGTATGGAAAAATTTATAGGAGTGTCGAACGTGTTGTAACGGATCCATTGGACGTTTCAGTTTATTTATCAAATTTAACGTATCCATTGCGACTCTCAGTTAATTTATCAAATTTATTTTAAATGAACGAAGATTACATTAAAAATTACTTCCAATTTCGACATTTCTGTTATTGGCTTTGATCTTGAAATTATGATTATATTTTGTATCTTCTAGACCTTAAAGGATATTTATATAGTTTTTTGATATACCCTTAAAAAATCTTCAAACGGACTATTCATTTATATCTTTTGATAATCATTTATGGGGAAAGAGATGGCACTGAAATGAAATTAATCAGCTTATATATAGTAAATTCTGAATTTAAATTGAATTTAATGTACTTCCGAAATACACGAAATGAATAACAAATAATAATAATAAAAAAAAAACTAATAAATATTTTAATATACGTAAATAATCTGTAGACTTAACACAATTACGTGCAATTCGGGCTATACATACAAATATAATTCATTATTATAAATATTTTAAGGATCCATAATAAATTTTATATTATTTTGTAAATAGTATTTGTAAATTTTATGTTGAACTTTATGTATATACACTAATACAGCATAAAAGCATATGGCTAAAGTTTGTTTTTGTCAGATATTATTATGGTATAAATATTTGAAGCGACTTTTAATGCTAGTACTAGTACAATTGCCGCGATATATATTTACATATATAATTGTATAAATTTCGGAAGTAGTAAAAATAGATGTTAGGGTGTAGGTTAAATTTCAAATTTGGCATTAATAGTTCAGAGACAGAGACCAATGTAAAATTTCCCTATACTGTTTTTTTTTTTTAATTTTGAAATTTTGTTGTTGAGGGAAATGAAATTCTATTAAAAACCAGATGTGATTATTTGATTTTAATTTAATTTTTCCGGCATTTGGACCGGAGGAGGTCATACACAAATTAATTATATATATTTATTATGTAGAAATTTGAATAGTATGAGTTTAAAATAAATAATTACATAAATTCAGGATTGGAATGCTATTATTATTATTTGTTTTTGTTTATTATGAAATTTATGTTTTATTATTATGGATTTTAATCAAAAATTTAAATTAATATATTAAAATTGGGTAAATTTGAATTATTATTATTTTAGTATTAATTTTAAATTATTTAATTAAATGTAGAATGCTTTTGTTTAATATATTGTATTTTAATTGTTGCATTTTATATGATATTTAAGAGTAATTAATATTTGTAACAAATAAATTAATTTTAATCATTTAAATTATTTTCTATATTATTATAGTTATAAAATTTAAAGGTTTTATAGTAATTTAAAGTAATTCTTTTGATAGTATATTATAAATAAAATTAGTAGTTTCTTAGCTGTGTCTGGTTGATCAAAAACAATAGGCCATTATCTGACGAATAAGTATTCCCTTTTAACAATATTACTCTCTTCTGTTCATACTCTTCAAACCACACTCTTTACAAACCTTACAAGATCCATGACTCGTATCCCTACCAGAAACTTTAAATCGTTGAATCGATAGTTTCCTAGAATTCTATAGCTTCTACTTATCCCCGGACTTAGCATATGAGTGATATATTTCTTTACACCTCTACGACATAGTGAAAACAAGTCTCACGACAATTTACAAAAGAATGTGGACTGTCGGAATGCCAACCATTAGCCGCAAATTGATTGAATTATCATTGTGTTCTTGATAATTTTATAAATTATCTAATTTAGATGTTAGAATAATGATGATAGAGCGCGCTACTTACTTCAAAACCAATAATAATTTCGAAATAATATTTCTACTATATATTGAGGTATATGAGGTCTTATTTTGAGGTAAAGAGCTAATTAATTAAATTGGTTTATGGAATATTTAGTTGAAATTGGAAAGTTCAAGTTTATTATTCTCAAAATTCTTAAGAAAATTCATAATGTTTTGAATCAATAACTAGTGATTCGTCAAGAACGTCATCGAAATTAATTGCAGTAACAATTTGTGGAAAATATAATTCAATATCGACAAATTATCGGAATGCTTAGATAAATATGGTTCAACATTTTATATAATTGTTTAATTATTCCTTTATATCTCAATTTACTAATACTAATAGTAATAATAATACTAATAGTTTCAATTCTGTAAAAAAAAAACACTAATTGACCGAGAAGAACATTTATGGCCACAAAGTCTGTTGTTACATTTGTTACATATACAAATATACTTATTTGTTACATTTACTACATAAATTAAAATTTTACATTTAGAAAAATAAAATTATATAACTATTTTAATTGTTTAGTAACATTTTTTTTTTTTTTTGCAAAAATCGTTTTCTTAGAGGAGATTGAACATATTACAAAGCCCCAGAACCAGATAAGTAAAAGAATTCAGTTGATAATTTAACCCTTTTAAATTATTACTTTATTAAATATTTTCAATTAATTAAATATAATTTCTATCTTAAAAAACTCTATCATGTCCAACAATTATAATTCCACAACGTGTATAATAATCAATCAAGAAAATTACATTAAATCTCATTACGCTTAGTATTTCCGTAAGAATAGTAAAATTTTAAACTTGGTAATTTTAAAGACATCTGTTCTTACACCTCTGACATAAAAACCAAAATCATTCATTTAATAATTTCACATAAATTATTATAATTAAAAACAATTTTTTTTTTTTTTTTGTTGGTTGTGTTTATATATTTTTTGATTGATGGTCCTTTTTTTTCAATTCTGATGGATTCATCCTACCAAAATTCCAGAAAAAGACATTAATTCATTTATTTATAAAAAAACAACAAATATTCTTGCTAGACTGTTTGGCGTTCTCTATATTACATCGCCGCCACAAACATTTTTTCTGCAGGTAAAAATAAAATAAAATGAAGAACAAATCTTTCAGAGGAAAAGACCTGATCAAATTCTTTTGTTTATTCTTCAAAATGGAATGGTTGAAAAAGTAAAATTTATAAAAAAAAACAGGCCACTATCGTCCATCATATAATTGTATCCAAATTCATACCGTATAGTAGAACCAAATCATCTGCTAGTGCAATGTTAACGTAATAAAATGATTAATTTAAATTATATGCAGTGTAAATGGAACAGAAGTGAAAGAATTTGTTTAAAAAAGGGATTCGGTATTTTGCTATGGCATCATTACAGGTGATTTTTATTTTTTATTGTATATGAATTTAAATTAAATTTAAGACGGAAAATTCATCAATCAAAATTAATGTATTGATTATGAAAGTCCTTAAAATTATACTGTCAATAAAAATGATAATTTGGATTTATAGTCGGAATATGAAATATTATATTAGTAAATTATTTATTGACGAGATATGATAATTTTAATTAATTGTTTGGATTAGAAATTTAATTTTATAGTTGGCTCTAGAATGGTTGAATTTGGTACTGTTAGTATTCAGTAGTATTAGTATTCAAAACATATACAAAAATAGAATTCTTTGTCTGAGAGTGAACCACAAAAAGATGTTACTAACAATGTAATATTTTATCAATTAAAGTTTCTTTATGCTTCGTATCCAGGGCAACAGAGCATCTGGAATAAAATTATCTTCAAACTTTAGAAGAATTAGTATCTCGATACTCTGGTATTAAGATAATTGTGAGTAAATGATTCATCACATTCTGTTGAGAAAACATGTCTCTCGGTTGGGCATATCAACAGAATCCTGGTATAGAGGGTGTGACAATTGACAATGTTGATGAAAACATTGATCATCTCTTATGCCGATGCCCTGTGGTACATAATAAACGGTTTCAACATCTGGAGCATCATTTCTTGACGGACTTGCTTGATAGAAGCACGGAACTTTAAACCGGCTAGGGTTAACTCATTCGTTAGAGCGCGAAAACAACTAAACCAACCAAATGATTCAGGAATATTTGCAAATAAACTCTGATTCTGAAAATTATACTAGAAGCATCTAGTTTTGGCCAATCGGAAGATATTTAAATACAGTAAGAGTTTATAAATAATTTTGAGCTCATGAGGAATTGTAAAAAACAGATATTTACAATAGCTATTTTAAAATATAGCATGTCCAAGATAGCTAAGTTAGTCTCAATAGCTGAATATCCTTCAATATTTTGAATTCAAGTCATAGATGAAAATGAATATTGATTTACTTTCAATCAAATTTCATTAAAAGTCACCATCAAAAATCAAACTGTCCATCAAATAAATTATTAAACAAGGAAACTTAATTCCTAAATTGAATTTATCAAAATGCAAAAAAAAAAATAATAATTGTAGGGCTAAATGCATTTTCACTTCAATTTTGCGACTAGTTGCACAATAAAATTTTCCAAAAATTTACAATAATTTTCATTGATATTCATAAGAAAAACTATATTTTTTCAACCCTAATTTAGATACGTCGATATTATTCAACTTTATATAAATTAATTTTCCCCCGGGAGAGGTAAAATTATTATTAATTTGATTGTACTCAAGAGGGTGGTTTTTATTATACCTCCACAACAAAAAAAAATTATATGAACACACATGTTATTAGACATAGCTCAGAAAAAAATTATATCTCAAAAGATTCTTTTAGGAAAAAAGGACGACGACTTTTCCATACAATAATGATGATGGTGATTACACACCAAATGAATTGCACATATTTAATTTATTTGTTCGCAAATTACAGAAAAATAAGGGATGAAAATTATTTTATTATTTATTATTGTATAAGATTTTTAGGTAGAATTGTCAAATATTAGAAGAGTAAATTCAATCAAATAAAGTTTTGCTAACATTATATAGAAAAATGATGAGGTTAAATTTTTTTTGACAGGGACGGTTAATTTCATTTTGATTTCCGGCGTCAATTTAGAAATTTTGATTATTGTTTATTCTAATGGTAGAATAAATCACAAGGGATTAATTATTACAGAAATAATAATGAAGAAAATATATTTGGTCCTTTTTTACATTTGTTTCATTAAGGTGGGATCTTCCAATTGTGATTATTATAAATTCGGAATCAAACTTTAAGATTTTTATTATATTATGAATAGTGGAAGTATTTAAAAGAAGTTCTGATTTCAAATAATATTAATGTACTTTGTATTTGTGGTGAAAAATTAATTATGTTCTCTTGGGAACATTTGGTGCATCAACATAAAAAATGGAAGTTGGTTTTACTATATAGAGAAAATCGTTACAATGATTCAGAATTTTTGTAGAAATATTTCATAAATTTAAAATCGCTAGACTCTAATGACACTGATTAACAGAGTTAAGGAGTTTCATCGATAAGGAATACAAAAATTGAATTCTGATGAGTCATAGAATTTAGAACTTAATTAATTTTAACCACAACATTCTACTATCAAATAGCGATTATGTGAAAAATATTTGTTTATAGTAAAATCCCTGGTCGATAAAATATCTAATGCAACACTTCAGATCGGAACAAAAATAAAACATTTCGAGAATTTCTGTAATCTTTAAATATACTCCAGGGCTAACAACCTATTTAAGTCACTTAAGGATAATTTTATTAATGATTTTTTCTTCAATAATGTTTTGTATTCATAAAATTCTAGTTTTCATTTTTATTCATAATGACTTAATAAAGCCTAATGATGATGCACACCTCTTGAAAACATTTACATATACCTTTCACTATATTCAGTCTGCTGCAAATACCATCCAGAATGGAATAATTTTTTTTTATCTAGATTGTTGTATTTTCATATTAAAAAAGAAAATCATAATTCAAAAATTCATTTTTCTTATTGCTTAACAGTATTTTTGGGTTGTTAAAAACTGAAAATTTACTGGTAGTGATGATAATGGTATATTTATCTTATGGGCAAACCAACGATGTAGAAAATCTATATTGCATTCATCTGCTAATGGGCCATAAGAAATTAAAATATAAAATTATATACAATTTTTATATAATGGATAATTTCTTCATTTTGAGTATAGGTTGAAAACAACAAACCCATAGTCATCATCATCATCATAATCATCTCCATTTTCTTGTTGTTGCTATATTCTGGTATCCTTTTTTTTTTTTTTACTAATAGTGTACATAAAATATTAAAATCTAGAAATTATAAAACATATAAATCCATGCACTTTAAAAGGACTACTACTAAAAATTTTTTTTTAGCTTGAATTTTATTCTTTTTGGATTGTTGTAAAAATAGCTTTTAACCAACAACAAAATATCCTTTAATTCTGTTGCTCTTTTTTAAGTAATTCTTTTTTTTAAATGAAATAAATAAAAAATTTATAAAATGTTCTAAATGGATTTGATAATGTCATACTGTTTAGTCAAATTATTCTAATTGCAGTAACTGAAATTTTCTAATAATCAATATGAAGCTCTGATTTGTTCTTTTATTGATAAGTACTGATAGTAATTATTAGTGGAAGCTGTTCAAAATATTGAAAATATTGAAATATTGAACGAATCTTGCAATAAAGATGGCAGAAAATCAATCATATTTAAAACAAACGACAGGAATTGACTAAACGGTAGGAAAGTATCAGCTGAATTATCATTATCAGTAAATAATATGCTGCAGGCTGTTACTTTTGAGGGCATATAAGAATATCGTCATTAAATGATACTCTTATATGCTAAATGATACTTTTTTTTTTAGAGCAGTGCAGATTTAACAACGCCAACAGTGAAAAAGTATACTGAACTTTCTACAGAAAAAAAGTATGTCGGAAACATATGTCACAGCTTACCGCGGATCAAGCGTGTTTCAATTCTTCTTCTATAACATTCCGAAGAATATAGAAAATTATTAAATTAATTACAGGAAGCTATTTTTTAATTGATTTGTTATATAAAGGTAAGTTCACAGAGGCATATATCTGATATTACCCATCATTCAGTACTAGGAGTACGTTTAATATCTTGCATCTTGTCAATTAGCCTGCCAATAAACTAATTACCAATCTGTAAATTGAATACAATCAAAATTTTGAAGATTTAAAGTTACAGAGAGCTTCAATTTTAACGAATTCAATATCTAAACTTTTGTAAGATGTTTAATTCAATTATGCACGTTTTTATGGAATCGTACTATTCACTTCGAACAAACCTTTAAATTGTTTATTACAACAATTTTTTTTCTGTTCTATTAAAATATCTTCCTTAAGTACATAAGTATAGTGAGTGCTATTGCTATATTTGCTACTAGACTCTCTATAATATTTACAGTTTTGAAAAAGTATAAGAGTATATGGTTTTTCTTATATAATGTACATATTCTTAATATAAACATGAACCATTTCACATATATAGCTAATCTAAAAAGGATGCACTTTAAGGATATATATACAAAAAACAAAAATGAAAAAAGATTTTAATGTACAGAATAACAAAAAAAGCACAAAAATATCGAAATAAATTCTTTCTTTCTGTTATACCTTACCGAATGTTTGTTAATGAAGACTGTATAGGTAAAAAAAAAATTGTTGGGAAAATATTGCAAAAAAAACATAAAAAAAATAGGAAAATTAGCAAAAAAAGTAAACCATATTTTCATTTCATTTCTCTGGGTATTACGTGGAAAAATATTATTTAAGTAGATATTTCTGCAGACTGAATTTTTTTTTTCCGATATACAATTCTTAAATTAGTTATGTTTTTTTTAGATTACCATGAATCATTCAAGGCTACTCCTACCAATAAGAGATTGAAAATAAAACGTAAAATTATTAAAATGAAGAAGCCTGTATTAATGCCAAGAAGCTTAGCTTTATCAGTCAAACTTATAATATAAAAATGTGAGATAAGCTTAATAAGTTAATGTAAAATTTGACTAAGAGGTTAGAAATCTAGTATTTTAGTTAATGTAAATCTCGCTGATCTGTCTCATGCCAAGTACCACACAAGTTTTTATTATATCAAAATTGAATCCATTAAATACAATTTCGGGGACCAGTTTCAAAAGTACCAATGCTTTTCGATAAATTTAGTAATATCTGGCAGAATGAAATAACTGGCGGAATTGCGTGTATATTTCATCAAAATCGTATCGAAAATGATTTAATTATTAACCAAACAATTTTTGGGGAGATAAATTAGCTGGGATTATGATTTCCGCTAGCATACGAAATGCTGTGATACAATAGGTTCGGGTTTTGACTCCAAACCGGAGCAACGATGTCGTTGACTTAACTTTGAATCAGTACCAGTCATTTATTTATGGTTTGACAAAAAAGGAACAGTTGACATCATTTGCTGAAAACAAATTTTTCACTATTAAAAACCATTAGCTTTTCTTCACTGAAAAGAAACTTATGGTTCCGAATCCATATAAAATTAGCAGGTCTAAATTACAATTATGGAGAACCTATATGCTTCCAATTGGAGTGAACAAAGGAATTAACTAAAACTGTTCGGTTTGTAGTTTCTAGATCCGTAGAATAGACGATAACAGCTGCACAATGTGAAATCATTAGGCAAAAGTGCTTAGAAACTATATAGTAGCAAGTCGAGATATTGCTAGAGCATTAAAATCGTATATATTTACTGTGAAACTAGAGTACAGTCCTTACCAAAAATATTTAATTTTTAATTTTTATATACATTTATAGATAATTTTTCCTGCATTGCTGAATATTTCTTTATACAAATTCTACTTATAGAGATAAATATATATAAAAAAAATTCTAGAAATAGATATTACCTCAACATTTATAATAACCCATATATATTATATTAGCTATATCCTTTATGCCAGACTATCCTTACTCCTCCCCTTATCAACCTTGTTATATATAATCAACAAAAAAAAAAAACTAGTCATCACGCTAATAGACAACATTTTCATATTTACAAACTATGATGATGCAACCATTTATTAAAATACAAAATAATCTCCTATCTCTGATTCAAGGTAAATCTAGATAAAAAAAATAAAATATATTTTTAGTATTAAATTAAATAAAAAATAGCAAAAAAAAAAAAAATATTCATTTATATTGCATTGCACCATTTGATATTTCCACTTGAATTTTCTATATCAAGATTTTAATTGGATTATATTTTCATATAAAAGTAAAGTAAATTTATAATACAAAAAAAAAATTGAAGAAAAACTTTTCATAAATAAAAATCTCAATGAAAACGTACCCAAAATCGTTAAAAAATTTAAATTAATCAGAAAAGAAATGTTCTTTTATCGTCCCAGTTTTTTTTTTATTTTCATTTTTTGATTAATTTGTCTTCAATTAAATTGAAATTAATTTTTCTAAATTTGCGCAAATGTATTTAAGGACAAATGAAAAATTAAATTTATTTCAAGTATTTTTTATAAATTCTTAAAGATGTTACAGGATATTTGTAGAATGATTCTAAGGAGATTCAATCTCGATTGTCGACTGAGAATTGTTAAAAAGTGCTAATATTTCTTTTCTTAGTCGTTGTTATTTGCAGTATAAATTCATGTTTTAGGGCAGATAATATTAGGTTGTATTGAAAATGGACTCTTAACGATACTACTTAGACGTATGAATATATCGATCATCATTACAGTGAATTGTTCTGATACTGTACTGTTCTTGCAGCGATATTTAATAGTCTCATCATACTGTATTTTGAAATTCCTTCCAGTTTGAAGAAGAATGGTTCATGTTAAAAGAGTTAAGAAGTTGTATTGGCTATTTCTGTTAAACTACCAAAGATGAAAACTCCATATCGATTCTAATTGTATATATGAATACTCGGCAATAAAAACCAGATTCATTAACAAAATATTCGAAAGGATTCTATCCGAAATTAATAAACTCTTTGTTTTGTAATTTTAGGCTACTTTGATGATATTGGTTCATTTCGATTGGTCGGATTGGTTCAGATTGAATCAGTTTTGATGAGATTGGTTCATTTCGAAAGATAATGCATCAAAATTTCTTAATATTATTAAAAAATAGTTAAACTGCGACAAATTTGATAACTGCCATTTTGAAATTCTTAAATTATTTCATCTTTAATTATTGAATTTAATCCTGTATATTTTCAATTTCTATAAATTTTCAATTTTCTTAAAAAGGTAAAAGAAAATTGATAATTGTGTCGGTCCAGGGATGGGGATGCCATAAAAATAATAATAATATAAAAAAAAAAATATACTAAGATGATGTTCTTAGATATTATATAAGAAGATCCTTGTAAGATAGCAATCATTGTTATCATGTCCAAAACAATTTCTTTTTCTTTAATGACGTGGGTTTTCATCCTCTCCCCAATAACCGAAAAGACTAACATTATATAATAAAAATACTAATGCCTATACACATACATAGAGAAAGTAGAAAGTTTAGGAAAATACGAAAAATAGATCGTCTTTAAGAGATTGTGGACTTTATGTACAACATTATAAAGCTTCGTATTGTTGTTGTTGTTGTGGGACTGGGTAAAATGGTGAAGATTTAAGAAAGAAAATTATTTTTCCTAGTTTTTTCTTTTTTTTTTGTAAATAACAAGAGATTAACTGGCGTAGATAACTTTAGGTAATTTCTTTCCTGCCGCATGTTTCTATCCCTAATATTTGTTAAAGTTGATGGAAAACTTGTTAAAATTTTCTTTTTGTATTATATTTTCTTTAATATCACACTTTTTAAATTTTTTATATATATATTTTTTTTAAAAATTTTTGTTGAACTAATTTATATAGACAAGAAAAGTATAAGAAATAAATTAGAAATACTGATCATTAGCAAAATTAATGTCAACAAATTGCACGATTTATGATTTAAAAGTCACACATTACAAATTTATGCATTGCATTAGTTTCAGCATAAACCAATATTTATAAAAATTTCATAAAAATGGATGGCATTCTGCCTACAATTAATTACCTTCAACATATTAGCAAGCAATCACTATTAAGATTATGATACGCTTATTACCCATTTACAAAATAATATTATTATTATTTTATAAAAGCTAAATCCAAAATTAAATAAAAAAATCCTTAAATCATTGAAATAGAAAATTCTTCGGAACTTCTGTTATAACTAATTTTCATATACAATATTATCAACGATAATCAACATGACGTCGTCTCATAACGTTTTACTATAATTTTCAATTTTGCATTTTTCACATTTTTACAATCTATAAAATACAATAGTGGTCGAATAAAACTTTGCACATGCAAAATTATTAGGAATTTAATGAAAATATATTCGAACTTGTTAAATATGACTCGTTTTCATTTTGATTTTTACATTCTTTACTAAGTTTAAGGTAGCGTACAGTACTAATCATTATTAGTTACAAAATTTTGGTAAGAGAAATGGTATTGATGGCGTACTGGTTGTGTCAAATGCTGTGAATAATTATGTCGCGGAAACCAGTTCGAAGATTGAAATAGTTCTGCTCTAAGTATATTCAGCTTGAAATGAGTACGGATATTTATAATTAATTTAATTTGATTTAAGGATTAGGAATACTGGTAAATGTTAAGGTCATGTACAAATTATGTTTAACCAACGTATACATTTTTCTGGTATTCAGATAAGATTGAACGTTAAAATAGTTAATAACAGGTTCAAAGTTATTGTCAATGGAATAAAAATAAGGCGGTATGTTGCGAATTCGTGGAATTTTTAACTTTAAAATTGTTGATAATTAAGTTATCTGCAGCGAACGTAATAGTCGTGAAATCGATGGGTAATAGTCATAAAATTGTAGTTTTATCTGGGCTGTAAACTTTTATTTGGACACTACTGTAATATATTTTGCATATATACATAATATCCGCTATACATCCTCAAAGCATTGATTTTATGTTAGTCGCAAAAAAACAGTGCTAGAACACAATGCCTTGATTATCGACAACTTTTTTTTTTTGATGTACCTATAAAGTTAAATTATTTTGATCCTTCTCAGTCAATTCTTGTGCTGAAAAAAAATTTATTTATAGGAAAATTATTTGTTGTTCTGTTTTGTTTTTCTTAGCTTAGCTTTAACGCGTTTATTTACACAATAAAATAAAAGCAGGAGAATAATATCCTTAAAAAGGATTTTAAGGATATTATTCATCGATATAATATTTTTACTATGCAATCTGTTGTTATTTTTTCATCGATTCATTTAATCGAAAAATTGGGGTATAATTATTTCCACCATATATTTTACTTTGAAAATTATTTATTATTATTATAGCTTTATCCTTTGCAGATTGATTTTTACCTATTTAAGTATAGTAAATTATTATTATTTTTATTCTTCATTTTTATTATATATTCAATTATTATCCTTAGGATAATTTCACGCTAAGTAATAATTTTCTATTAATCTAATTTTTAATTGATTTATTGATTGGAAATTAACTTAATCATTGATAAATATAAAATATTTCATATATTTTATTTGAAATGGACTAATTATATTATTAATGTGTTATCTTAAGGATATTAAGGACAATTATGAATTAGCTGGGCAGTTTTTTTTGTAGAGTAATTGTTACTATAATTATATTATTTTTTTAAATTAAATTTGTAAAGGAAATATAAATTTTTTGATAGATTTCTAACATTCTAAGTACCACTTTTTGTATCCTTAAAGTTAATTTTACAGAAGACGTTAAAAATTATGACATTTTAATATCATCAAATCTTGTATAAGAAATATAATCAACATTTTTTGTAATAAACAATCAATAAATATTGTGAAAATAACAAATGTCAAAAATAGAGTTGCCAATACAAATATAATTATTAAACATTTAAATCGAAATTTATATTCGCGAATTGCTCCAACTTAGATGGCGCGGCAATTGGCGAACTGTTAATTTGTTTTTGTTCATATTATAATGTATTGCAAAGTGAAAACGTTGTAGAATTTTAGATTGTTTTGAATATAATTAATCATTTATAATATTATGTATTTTATTGGTTATTGGGATTGCTTTGCAAAATTTTATAATTAATATCGAATATGAAAAAAAAATTGGCAAAAAAAAAAGGTTTAACAACCATTAACTATGGAGTGTTTATGGTTATTCAGATCGGTCTAATAATAATACTTCACTGCATCAATTTCCAAGTAGAAAACTTTTCATATAATTACTTTTACAAAAATATTTAATAATTTAGTTCTCATTTAATAAATTATATTTAATAATTTAGCCAGATGCCACTTACTTTGGAGCAACTTACGAATAAGTAAAATCTGCTAACATATTCAGTTAAAATTTTTATCAAATATTGAAAATTAGTATCTAATTAATAAATTTTTGGACAATTTCAAATTATTAAATTCTTCGTCATGAACTTGACAATATTATATTTATTGCAAAATTTCAATCGCATTGTGAAGTATTGGGTGATGATCCACCATATAATTTTCGGTATACAATCTCCCGCAACAACCAATCACAATTTTTAGAACAAAAGGACACACTTACGATTTCCTTGAAATATATTTATTGGACTAATTTTTTTTGTTGCTCCTTTCATTTATATTGGTATATGTGTCACAGTATATGTGCACCAAAAAAATACAAGGGATTGAATTAAGGGCGTAAATACTTTAAGGATATCTTATATTAAATTTTCTTTTTGTTGTTTCTCTTCTCTATATATTTCATTTTTTTTTTGGGGGATGATTTTCTTTTTGGATGAAAAAAAAGCTTATATTAGACAAAAACAAAAATTGTGATTGTATTACAAGAGATATAGATAAAAAATGAAATGGCGCCCAACATATTATTGAATTTATGTATGTGAGATGTAAAGATAACAAAATGAAGGACCATTTCCTTTTTTTTGTTATTTAGATAGGAAAATCAATTTTTTTATTTGTTGGTTTGTATAATAAAGTTTTAGGTCTGTTATTGTCTTCTGTTTAAGGTAAACTTTAAGAATTTTCAAATATAATTAAAATTTATTGAAAATAATTAAATTTCAAATAATTTGTCTGTAGTTTGTCTCGAAAATTTGTTTGTTAATAACATAAAAATTTAAATATATTAAATTTTTATAATTATTGTAAAAGTAATTTTAAATTTTGATAAAGTTTTTCTGTAATTTAAAGTTCCCAGAAATGTTGACATAATCATTATGATTAAAAATGATGGTAAAAATCATTATGAAATTACCTAATTACCTAGTCAAATATGATTTTTGTAATTTGGTAACACTAATTTAAAATTTAACTAAAATCAATTAAAAAATGTAATAATATTTTATCAAAATTTATTGTTATTGCTTTACAAACTTTTTTATCTGATCTGATTTCAAGGAGAATTTCTAGCGATTAAGCAAACTGCGATACTTGCCCATACTTTGTAATGTGGTTAACACAATCATAATAATATTTGAATGAACGTTCAGGTTAATGACAACTTTATATTAAGTCTAAGCTACTGGTCAGTGAACTGTCTATAAGATTTTTTTACCAACATAAACAACCTACATAAAATTTAAGAATTTGGCTATCAAAGGACTCAGAAGATAAATGTGATTTGTGGATAACTCAGCTAAGACGGTTGCAAAAAGTTAAATCTGGTTATTAGTCGTTGTTTTGGCAATATCTACTAAAAAGAGAAAAACGTTTTTATTAAAATTAGATTTTAAAAATATTAGTTAAAATTAATTACAACTTCTAAAACTCTATTAGTTCATTATTAATAATTACTGGTTATATTTTTAACTAGAATATAATTATTTTCCAACTAATCACAGTTTCTGACTATATAATATAAATCCGCATTTACAAAATTATTTATAATAAGAATCTTTATGAAGGATAATTATAAACGATTAAAATCAGTAAAAATTTATTAAATTGCATAAATCATTTTGCATCCTTTTATTTAGATATAAAATTTAAATTATATAATTTATAATTATGTATAGAAAACTGTGAAAAAGGATTTATAATTATATTGATTGCGCGCGTATACATGAAGTTTTATCCTTTTGTGAATATTTTAGCTATACACAGACACATACACATAGGCGCCGGAAATTTTTTTTCCAAGGGGGTCAAAATGAATATTTGAAATTGATGGTTGTTAGAGTACACAAGTTTCCTCAAAAATGTCCTGTTGACAATCACAAAATTATTCTGAGAAAATAAATTGGAACTTCCTCTTCTCTAACGCAAAACGCTTAATAATGTTTATAAAATATTGTTCTTGCATTTCTCTTATTAGACAATCGACACTCATAATGGAAATACTATCCAGTTTATTCTCTATACTATAATTGATTGTAACCAGGTTTTAACACTGTACTAAATACTTCCCTAGTGTACAAGAAGTAGTTAGAAGAATTAGTGTAAGAATATGTATCTTATAACAGAAGAATTAAATACCGATGAATGCCGTATTAAATTGTTCTACTCATGACGAAGAAATTATTTCCATTTTCTCGATTTCTCAAGAATTAAACAAGTAAAAAATGATTTTTTCAGACAGTTAGTATTATAAAGTGGTTCCTTGTCTTCTAAAAAGCATGGCTGACTTTTTTTTTAATGAAATATTTTATTATTATTTTTCTAACATTTTTTAAATTTTTTAAACCCACCTTGCCTCTACCGGTGGACGCCTATGCGCACATACACTGTAACTCATTTTAATCAACCCTTGTTCGCAAATTTATTATAATAAATTATTAAAAATGTGGTCAGAAAATAAAAAAGGTTTCATATTTTCGTAAATTTCAGGGTTGGCATTTGTTTGTTCTGGCTGTAATGGTAAAATAGACGATTAATTTTCTGTGGGTTTATATATTCAGCCAAATATATGTAAAATTTTGTTTGTTTTTTTTCAAAGTCGTTCTTGGATTTAATGTATAAATATATCATTAATTTAGAGGAATTCTATTTTAAGTGCGATACAATTATGGTTACATAAAATCTTGGCAATTCAATTTTGCATAGCAACACCCTCTAATGTCGAATATCCTTATTTTTGTTGCCCCCAAATACTTTTTTTCTGCGGTTTTGGTATAAAATAAATTATAAATAATTATTATAAGACCCTAAATATAAAATATATAAAAAATAAATAAAATACAAAATAAATTATAATAAAGGATTTTGTTGCTTTTTGAGAAGGATATCAATAAAAATATGTTAAATGCGGTAATTTGAAATTTTCTAATTAGTTATGTTGTCATGTTAATAAATTGCAGTAGTTAAAATTTGATAGAAAATATATTTAGAATTAAATCGATTATTTAAAATTATTGTACATTAAAATTTGGTTAATAATTTTACAGTATTATGAATACATGGTATCTTAATGAAATTTTATTTCCATTTTCCACAATCTTCACAATTCAGTGAATAATTAAAAGAAATTACGATTAAAATCATTTCATCATAAATTTTATTTTGGAAAATTAACTACAGAAAAATTATGCTATTATGGATTACTTAATCATTAAAGGATACTAAGAACACGAATGTATTTGCAATTTTGCCTTTATATGGTAGACACGATATCAGAAGAATAAATCTTGAAAAATTGGTTCAATAACTTAAAAAGTGGATAAAAAGCAGTTGAAATTAAAGTATTTATACTAAAATCCTTTATGAAAAGCTAAGCAAATTTTGTACACTGTGTCTAATCAAAAGAGAACGTGTTACATAATTGATTAATAACCGCGGTATATTTCATTACAGTTAGAAATTACAATATATTTCACGTAATTTTGATTTATAATTGCTGTACTATGACCTGTAAATCATATTGATAATTCAATCCAAATCCAAATCTTGAAACTCATATAAATAATCCAAAAAATTAGAATATTATTATATTTTTTTCGTTAAATATATGACGTTAGTTTGTGAGCTAAATTAGAAGTTGGCGAAAGGCCCAGTTAAAATATTATATATTAGTTTCGGACTTTAACATTTCCTTTTATTATATTCAAAATTTAATGATAACTATTCCATTTGTTCTGTTTTTCGGAATAATGGAAAATAATAATGAAAAGGACACACATTTTCGGACATTTCATATTTTTTTTTCATATAAAACTCTCGTTTAATTCAGTCTTTAATATCATAAAATTTAAATTTTCTACCAAAAGTACAGCACTAATTTTTAATTTAAAATTTATATGAATTAAATTTATTTTCTTTTTTAATTTTCACCCCCAAAAAAAATATTAAACTACCCTAAAAAAGATTCTATTTTTTTTTTTTGTATTTTTTGATGAGATCAGGAAGTAATAAAAGAAAATTTCTTCCACTTTCACATTGCTTTTTAATCGAATTTTTTTTTCATAGCATATTTTTTTATTCCGCGTTACTAAACTGAATATTTATTCGTATATAAGAATATTTTTGCAAGGCAATTTTTCCCCCACCAAGAAGATCGTTTTGATCATCCTTACAATCATAAAAGTCCTTATTTTGTTGTTGTTGTTGCCATCGCGTATTTATAATAAATTTATGATAAATCGCGACATTTAAATTTTTCTCTACATAAAATTTTATTTATTATTAAATTTTGGTTTTTTTTTTGTTGATTCTATTTTCTTTATAGCTTTTCAGTTTCTAAATGTTTATTATTATAACATCTTCTCCCCTTTTTTTAAAGGATATTTCTTCGTTTAATTTTAAAATTATTAAAAAAAATTCTATTTTCTATAAAGAATGATTGAAAATAGAAAATTAGAGAGTTCGCACCAAGGGATATTATACATTTTTTGGATTCACTTTTCCCGGAATGTAGCTATTTGAAATAATCTGTGTTGATGACAGATTTTATGTATTGATGGTTTAATTTCTATATCATCTACAGAAAGGAATTAAAAATCTTGGAAATGTAACACAAAATCTCGAGAATTCCTATAGAAACATGAATTTCAAATTTTAATTTCCCAGCATTTTGTTCTTCTTAATTTGCAATTTTTCCTACACGAAAATTCTCGTTGCCCGGGAAAAATATAAAAAATCTGGAAAACGTTACCGTTTAAGTTTCGGTTTTATTTCAGACTCCTTAAGTTTATTTTTGTTGTTCTGGAAAATTGATTTTTATAGAACGTATCTATTTATTTTTTTCTGGATGATTAAGGATATTCTAATTTTAGAAATTATGTGTTTGGAAATTATAAGGAAATTATTTATTTGGCAATAAAATTTGATATGAATTTAATTTTGTTCTTTTTTTTATTGTAATAATCATTTTGAATTGATTGGTTATTAATAATTGAACATTATTGACTTAATTGGGTAATAATTTTTATATTTTATGAATTATTTAATTTGTTAGTAGATGACAGTTGTAAAATAGTATTCAAGTACCACTGTAATATATAAAATATTTAAAATTTAATTTACTTAATATAAATAAAAATATGTCCTTTATTTTTGAATTACTATATAATTTTTAATAAAAAAGTAATCAAAAATTTTATATATTATAAAAGTAAATCAATTTTTTTTTGTTGACCACTAGAAAATTCTTATTTTTTTTCAAATTCAATGATAATAATGGTCAAATATTTACTTATACTTAAATATCCAATTTAAAAAATAGTCATCATAAAACCATCAAATCTTTTAATTAAATCCTTGGATATAAAGTAAACAAAAGGTTCAAAAATGATTTTGGGTAAAATTGAAAATTAATAATAAATTAAAATGTCCGAAAATATTTGATTTCAATTATATTGAAAGAAAATTTTACTTAATTTTCAATTTACTTTTTTCCTTCATATTATATATAAATTGAAAAGGACTTTTTTAAAAATTCTGTATACAAAAAAACTGTTTGTTTTACAAATAGTCAACAAAAATTTCTATATTTTTTCTTAATCATATCCTTATGGATCATATATGTATATAAACTTTTGTATTTAGTTTCCATGTCATTAAAAGTAAACACCTTTCAAATTAAACTTGGTAAATTTTAAATGACTTTCATTTACACAGAGACTTTACATACACAAAAATCAACTTTACAAATTCACTTTGACGATCATATATAAATTTACTATCATTATTAATATAAAAATCGTTTAATCATAAATTGAAAAGATTTATTTTTAATAGGTCCTTACAACATATTTTATACATATATATTTATATAATAAAAAAATATCCTTAGGAAATGCATTTTTTATGTTTCGATGTTGTTGTTTGTTAAGTAAATAACGCGGTATCAACTAAGTATAATAAAAAAGGATATTTTATGTCCATTGGATAAAAATAACTTAAAAATTTATAAATTTGCGTTTTTTTTTTACTTAGAATTCTGTAATAGCACAAAAATTAATGTAAATTTACACAGACAAAATTAACAAACAACACCAACAACAACAATATAAACATTTCTGTTTTTTTTTATTTCCATTAAAATGTCCTTTTCATTACATAAACGTATCATATAGTCTTGTTGATGGTAAAAAAGAATATCATTTAACATACTATATATAAATGAGATAATCAAGGCTCTGTAAACATGTAAATATATATAACTATATAAATATGTATATAAAAAGGATCAGAAGGATAATAACAACGATGATTATTACAAAACTGTTCTCTGTTTGCTTGTAATGACAGAAAGCTCATTAATATTAACGGCATCAGAGCTTTATAAAATGTATATATATATATATAATATTTAAGAATCCTTGTTTTTTTTCTCCCCCCGGTTTTGATTAAAGGATTTTTTCTTTAGCTCAAAGATATATAAATAAATATTTTTTTTTCTATAAATGTATAGCTACTTTGACTGCCATATAAGATGACAGGATAATAATAAAGATATATTTTTTTGTTTCTAAGGATTTATATTTAAAAGTAACTTTTCGTCCTTCAAAATATAAAATATTTTTTTTTTTTTTGTTTTTTTGAGCCTATAGAAAAAGAGAATCGTGAGACTTAATCAAAGAAATTTTGAAAAAAAAAAAAAAATTTAGTTAATATAAAAAAGGATATTTATGTTTGTAAATTTGAAAAATATTCTCATTATTATGTGAATGCACTTTGGAGTTCTTTTGAAAATTTATTATGATTGACACCGTCTCCGATTATATAATTGCTTATAAGTGTTTTTTTTTCTTTTCTTGTGAACACCTTAAGGACTACTGACTTCAATCTTTGATAAATTGTATATTTTTAAGGTTGCGTGCCATTTTTTTTTATGATAAACCAAGATGGAGAGACACAAAAAAAGAAATTCAGTTTAATGAAAGTTTTTTTTTGTAGGAAAATTAGCAATTTTAGATTTATGGTAGAGATACTTCTTAAAAAATTGGGTGAAATTTTACATTGTACAATAATTTGATGGACTCTATATTTAAACTAATTTAATTAATATTTATACATTTTATTTAAATTGAATTTTTATTTGAAAATGACAGAAAATAATCAACAATTTTATAAATTTTCATTTGCATATATAAAATAATCAAAAACTTTTTAATTTCAAATTAGTAAAATTGCAACCTTGTACCATAAAATATCCTTTTGAACTTTTTTAATATATAAACAAATCTATTCATTTGTCTACACACTATCACAAAACACTATTATATGAAATTTTCCTTTTACGAGTAGTTAGATTGACTATGAGTGTTGCATTGGACTTGATGGTCAAAAAAATGGATTTGGCTAAAACTTTTTTTCTGGCCGTTTTCATGTTTGGAAATTCATTACAAAACATATACGTGTAAGAAAATTGGCTTGTAGGCAGCAAAATCTCATACAACCGCTCGTCTGGTTTAAATGAAATTCGGCGTACGAATTCATCGAAACTTTATTGTGATTCTCGTGCAAGATGGGATCGTTAGTTTTAATGAACATATGTGAGAATTTCTCGTTTATGTGTAAAGTCATGTTTTTATGCACTACTAGTTTATTTTAAAATCCCAAATTATATTTCATAAGTTCGACAGTTTCAGTGGGTACGTATCAAAATTTAGAACAATATAAAACAATTTAAAAGATGTCTTAAAATATGTGAAATTTTTAACAAAACACTGTTGGGCATAAATCATTGTTGAACCTAACTACGAGTTATCTGCTCCCCACTGTTAGCACCTTTTTTTTTGTATATACTATTCTCTAGTCTTTGATAGCGTGCTAGTGAAAACTTTCAGCGAAATAGCGTGAAAAAAACACACTTTTTTTTTGTAAATAAAGTTTAATTACAAAATATTTGAATCCTTATACGTATAATATACAAGAATTAAACAATAAAAACAAAATATTTTTAATGCTTTCACGAATAATGAACAAAATGATCAAAGCGAAAGTTTTTGTTTTTTGAATTAGCAAAAATAAAATAAAAATAAAATAAAATTCTGTAGCTGAAATAGCTTGAGTGCAGGCGTTTTAAATTAATCTGTGAATTATTTTAATTTTTATAATCTTTTTGGGTTGTGTTTTTTTTTTTGAAAGCTTGTTTTGTATTTAATTTGATTGTAAGATAATTTTTTTAAACAATTTATTTTTAACTCAATTAATTTCATGATTTTTTGATGTAAATAGTTTTTCGCATTATATTTTGCTAATTGAATTTATTAGCTTGAATATAATGAGATTTTGATAAAATGTTGGACATTTTTTATGAAATATGTTAAATGATATTAAAGTTTAATTAATTTTATTGGTAATTATTATAATGATGGAATAATCTTAATAGAATTTATTAAAATTGTTTATTATGTGCTAAATAGAATCAGCTATATGTCGGTCAAATTATAAAATATGTCAGTACGTCAGACTTACTCAGAATCTTTGTAATTGAAAACGATGTCATTGTCCATGTCATTAATTTAGAATATATTTTAGAATTGTAGTGTTACAGGATAGTGTTACTAAAAATTTTCACTTGGTATCAACAAATGTATTTAAATCAAAAATAAATTTTTGACTAATAGAAAAGTTCGGTTTTAATTAAAAATATTTTGATGCCGATCAATGAATATTGCTTTATTTTTGATGAAGTAATAAAAATTGTGTTTTATACTACGTAGAGAAGGCCCCTTTGAGCGATACTGACGATGTGCTATGCTATAAGTATATAAAAAAATTGGTAGAATAGTATAGCGTTTGCCAATTATTTAGATTCTTAAGTTACCATTTATGTTGGGCAGAAACTTAATGGTCTTCTTTATGTTCGAATGGTCCCAGAACTTTTAATTAAAGCGTAGTTGTTTAAATATGATATTTTAACATATTTATAGACAATTTGTGGGTTAGTTTTTATATATTCAAATAATATATGCTCTCGCCCTCGAATTCTCGTAGAGTAGCAATAGATCATATTACATATCGTAAAGTCGTTAAATTTCTGCCTCATACGCTACTCTTACTATTGCTAACGCAATTTCTGAATTGTAGTGCTAAACTTTATAAGAGTATATGATTCTGGAGAGCTACTGATTCATTTATGAGTTAATTATTACCAATTTTATTCTGTTACACAATATATTTGCCGAAAATAATTCAATTTTTATTATATTAGATGTCACTTATTAATTTCATGAAATGTTTTCGAGTATAATTTGTAAAAAACTCATTTAACAAAATCTTAATTAACTATACATTTTTACAATTAATTCTTTCTAAATACGATAAGTTAATAATAAAATCTTTACAATTTTATTTAACAAATGCAATTAATTACAATTTCAAAAATTCTTATAATAAAATATATAACAATTTAATTTAACTTTCTAGTATGTAAAATTGTTTTTTTATTTTCAAATATTTTCACTTTACTTAATATAGAAAGGATGTTTTGTTTTGAAAGTGTTTGCTGCTGTTCAGAAACCAATTATACAATTTTTCTTCATCCATATTTATACGAAAATGTTTTAATTTTCCATCATCAAAAGATTTAACTAATTAATAATCATGAGTAATATTTTTATATATGCTGCGAAATCATTATTATTATTATTACAAATTACCTTTTTCAAATTTTCCATTTTTTCCGTGTCATATATAGAAAATAATAAAAAAAAAATATCCTTTTATTGCTGTTCACTGTCTAAAGGTGACAAGTGGAAAAGTTTTCCTTTTCAATTTTTTTAACACCCCTTTTTTTTACATATAATCTTTCTATATGGGGGGCGATGAAAATATATTTATAATAAAATAACTAAAAAATTGAATTTCTCAAAGAAATTTTCTCAGAATTTTTGTTTTTTTGTAGATATTATTGTACCTTTTTTTTACATATACTCCCATCAACTCTTTATAAACTACAAAATACGTAAGGATATTAGTATAGTGTACTCCTTGTTCAAGTACGCTTAATGTAATAATGCGGTTGATTGAAAAACTTATTATCCTTTTGTAGTTATTTTCATTCATTCAAAAAAAAAAAAAAAAAAAACCGATTAAAGCAAATTTCTTTTTCATACTGACTTCTAGAATAAACTGTTCCTTATTTTACGTATGGTGTACTACGGTTTTATGATATATCAAATCACCTGGGTATATAGTGTGTCAATAGACTTTGTTATAAATGTTTACCTTTTGATTAAGAAAAATAAATTTATAAAATAAAATAACAATTTCGAAAAAAAAAGAAATTGCTTTTAATTATGTTAAGGAAATTGTATGCTTAGGAAAAATATCCTTTTGAGTTTGTCATATACATAACATTTTTATGCTGTTGTTTAAGAAGCTAAAAGAGTTTTTTATTTTTAATGTTTATGATTTTGTGTATTTTATAATTTATTTTAGAATTTTTGAATAATAAAAAAGGATTAAATTATTAGCACGTTCGTTTTTTTGAAGTTTTAATTTTACCGAAGAATAACTTATTGCAATGCATAGTGTTAAATTTTGTCAAAGAGTTTTTGTTTCTTTTTCTGTTGTAGTGAAAAGGATTTATGTTGTTTTAGAAATTCCATGCTATAAAAAGAGATTTTTTTTGTATAAGTTTTGTAATTAAGATTACTTTTTTTTATTTATAATATTTAAAAAAATATAAATTATTAATTGTGCTAGACTAAGAGCTGGTAACAATTTTTACCTTCAATAGTTTTATAGTTATTTTGGAACTAATTGAAAATGGAGTAAAGAATTTGGCAAGATAGTAGCTACCATCTAACACTCAAAATATATTTTAAAAATTTACTAGGTTCTAAATGATTTATATAAAAATGTACATACTTGATAAAGTGACGAAAGGATTTAAGTATGTTCATTGCCAGTTCGTTTACTATATAAATGTTCTTAAGTTCAATAGTTTTTAAAGCGGTAAGTTTAGTAAAAGTTCTCGGAAATCAGCAATTTACAATTTATTTGATAATTTGATAAGATTTTAACTATAAACTTGAAATTTTAGAATTTTTTAAAACGGACAGTTTTAGGTACACCGAGGGAAATATTTCAGGGAATATTTTCCGACAAAATTCCACCAAGTTGTTGTATTGATTTTGACTATAGTATTTTTTACCAGTCCAAAAGGAAATTTACAAAACTTGGCAAGGAAATTCACATTCACAGTGGAGTGGAGTATACTTTTATAAGGACTTCATTTATGATTTTTAATTAATTTTGACAATAAAAATTTCGGCTAAATTATCAATCACGATTGACCGAAAGTATATTTACACAAAATTAAATTGAATACAAAATTAATCGACAGTAAAAAAACTCATGATTTACTAGTACCAAATTACCAAATGAAAAATCTAATTATGCACTTTTCTCGGTAAATTTAACTATTAATCATTGGTGTATTCATTAAATTAACTTTCGGTTAAGTTTACATTACTTCAATTTGGTTAACATTACATTCGGCTAATTATAAATACAGTCAATTGTTACGTTCAATTAATTAGCCGCAAATAATTAAATTGACAAATTTTCGAAAAAAAAAATATTTTTAATTAAAAGTTTAACATATTTAAACCATAAAATATTTTAGTTAAATTAATTTATATTCTTTATTTCACACCATAAAACGTTTGTGAAATTTATTATAGTATTTGTTTTACTTAAGGACATCAAAAAAACTTATTTACCACATCCCCGAACTCATGCTACCATAAAAACAGGACTCTTCAGTGAAAAGATTCATTTTAATATTTTTTGTATAAGTTTTTCTTTATTATATTTACTTACAAACGTTAACATATTTATGCGAAAATCTTTTCAATTTTTTGTTTTTAGAAAAATGCACGAAAATGTTTTCCCAACTGCACTTAAGCATATATGCAATTTTCGTTATAGTATATGTGAAAATCATAATATAATATCATAAGCCAAATATATACAAAAAAAAAATATTAAATTGATGTCAACAACAGTGAAAAATATCCCAAAGGATACAATTTATCACTGTATATTTAATTTTTTTTAATTTCAAAAATTTTTGTTTAGAAATAATATCCTTTTTACAAAAAAAAAAGGATTCTTTCTTACGAGTATATTTATATATTCAACAACAAAATAAAAAACAAGTTAATTAGATTTTGATGAAAAGATTTTAAAGGATAATTTTTATATTATGTATGAAGGATTAATGGAAATTAATTTTAAAATTATAAATTAAATTCTTATTTATATTTATATATAAATTTTGTATTAGGTATAAAATGGTAATTTTAAGGTAATTTAAGTATACTTAATGGTTAATTTTTAATTAAAATTATTATTTTTAGAAAACATTCAAATTATAAACTAGAAAAATACAAATTTTTTATTAAAAATATAAAATAATTTCTATTTTATGGTAAGAATAATTATAAGAATTATTATCAAAATTGAAATAAATAATTTAAAATTTTAGTTTCCATGGACATTGAATAACCAACGAACAAAATATAAATTTAATTTTGTTTGATGTCTGGTTGAAAATGTCTGCCTCCTTCAATATTAATTGAAATATTGCCGAAATTTGGTATTAATTAAAATTGAAATTTGGATTCAATTAGAAGAGAGACAATCCAAATTTAATCTATGCTCTAATTATTGATTAGGAAATATTGCAAGTAATAAATTTAGAAATTATTGGAATCATCATAGAAAATTGGAATGTGGCTAATTGATCGAATGCAAAATTGCATGTTTTTCACACTTGCCAGACTCAAAATTGATCGAATTCTTAATGAACCAAAAGTAAATTTGCTGAAATCGACAAATTGATTTACTGGAACCAAAAATGTAAAAATCTTCTATGCGATTTTACTGGTACATATTCGCGTTCGGTCACTGGTGTTATTAGTAAATTAAGTTTCGATTAATTGTGCTGTATCTCCATAGTGCTGCAGTTCAATTTCGAATTCAGTATGCTGACCGTAACTTGTAAAAAATGTATGTAAAATTATTCGAACTTACTCAGTATCCGCAATAACTCACAATATTTTCAGAATACGAAATTTACTAAGAACACGGGCTGTCCAGATCTGGTTTCGCGTGTTACAAGGGTTATAAAAATAAATATATGTACTTACATTGGCCATTAAATGGAAATTGAATCAAAACGGATACAAAAAATTATGCATAATTAATATAATTTCTATATTATTTTTTGTATAAAATTAAAATTTTGTATTGACAGTTTGTTATTGAGCTATAGTTCAACTCGGCGTCTGACTAGTATTTTTTCTACACTCTACATACAGTTTACAAGTTATATGTAATTCTCAGTTTCAATATATCCTTAATTTAATGTTAAGTTCGGTCGTAGGAAGGATTTATACACGTTATATTAATTGTATTCTTTAATCAGAGAATGAGTTCCTCCTAAGGTGAGTTCCAATTAGATTAGTTCCAATTTTAGCTAACCTTGGCCAAAGAAAATGATTTTTTCCAGAGTACTCTGTCCAGTTATAATATTTTATTATTGTATTTCACAGCGTACCCGTTACTCATTAAGTGGCATTTTAAAATAATCGTCCAATCGATATTAATTGCATATAATTTGTTGAAAGCAATTTAAATAGGAATCTTATCGATGAATCTCATTTTAAGGACACTTATTTATTGTCAGTGAATTTACAAAAAATATGATGATTCAAAAACTCATTGAAAAGCTTTCGGAAAAGTTGATAATTTTAGAAAATTTAATAAAAAAAAAAAAACAATCTTTACCAACATTTTGTGACAGTATTTCAATTTAACTTTAACATTCTTGTTTTATAATCAGAGTATCCTTCTACCATTTAGTAGACAAATATATTTATTTGATTTATGTATGTATATATAGAAATATTAAAATTTATTAAAATAAGAGACTCCTACCCTAAATTTGATATAAATATAGAAAGTTGCGATGAGTGTTTTGGCATTGATAAATATTTTGATATAAATACAGTGAAATTGTAAGGCAAATCCGCGAATTAAATATTTACATTAAAATTTTAAGGTTAAGATTGGGAAAATGACAAGAACTTTTTTAATGATATAAAATTAAATTTTGTAATTTTCATTTTCAATTTTTTTTTTGTTTTTTGTGGACAAATTATAATTTCGAAGAAAATCTTTATTAATTTAGTCTTTTAGATTTAATTTAATGACACTATAAATGTTGAAGTTAAAAACAGGAGTTCTAATTAGAAATTTATATCACAAATAATTTTTCTTCTTATGTATTTCTATTTAAATTTTACAATTATCGGTCCTATTTGTTTCATACTCATCTCCTGCAACATAATTAGATGAAATCCTTATAATTACAAGGATGTTTAGAGGTATTTCATTGATTTATTTGCTGTATTACTTGAGAAATTGTTCTATTACGGCCACACATGTCAAAATAAGATAATTTGAGCTTTATTAACTCAATGGTGTCTCCAACAAACTCTTAGAAATATGGAATTACATATTTTATTGTTTTGCTGGTACCAAAGAATATGATGAATGGCATTAATGATTTTACTTTCTTTAATTTAAATTAAAATGGAATTTTGTTGCCATCGTTTTAGTTGCGAAAACTTTTTTTTATGCGTCGTTTTTACGCTTTTGTATCGATCTTTTTTACGTAATCTTTGTTGAAGCAAATTCAACTTATAATTTTGTTTTTGTAAAATAATGTTGCTAAGATAATGCTAAAAATGAATTAAAAAGTTTTGCAATATTTCATAGAATGGTTTGACCCTTTCGAGTTGTATGTGATATAAATGTTCCGATGAACACGTAAACTATTTTATTTAGCTGCGATCTGAATCAGGTGAACATACTTATATTCATATGGTGATCAACGAATATTCATCTAATAAATTGTATTATAGTGGACTTCGGTCGGGAAATAAGAATTATATAAAATTTCATTAAATATTATATTAAACACCAATTTTGCATTTACTATAAAATATTCAAAACCGTTTGCTTGATATGGCAATTTTACCAGTCCAAAAGATTCAGTAACAAATATAGAATTATTATACTTTTAATATCAGCAAAAACAAAACTAAATAAAGTTCTGCAATCTACTTAAACAGCCATGGAAAGAGAAGGCAATGAATCATAAAAATGTAACAATTTTGATGTATAAGTAAAAAGACCAAAAACATTGAAATGGCTGGAAATTATTAACCGAATCGATACTGAGAGATGGTACAAGAAAAGTTAGTTAGGCTGCGTGAAACTATCAGCGAATATACAATTTTGGAAGTAAGTAAGTAACTAACGAAATTTTGTTAATATATTAATAAAATAAATTACTAACTGTTGTGATAAAAATTAAAACACTTTTAATTATTTAATCTTTTTTATATTAATATTAAATGTTTATAAATTATCAGGGTCTGAATTACTTTTGACATAGTTAAATATAAGATCAAAATAAACTTTTTTAAACTATACTTTTAATTAATTTTTTCTAAATTATTATATTTAGTAAGCAATTTTGAATAATACTTCAAACAATGCGAAATTTATAAATTTATTTTATATAAAATTTATCTAAAAAAAAAAAAAAATTATAAATTGAAAGTGAAAAAATATACCAAAAAAACAAAAAACAAACAAAAATTATGGATCCGTCATCATGTAGTATTACTGATAGTAATATAATCCATACTATAACACCTAGTTTGACATCTAGTGGAGATTCATTAAAATTTAGTACACATTTAACTGTTAAAGAAAAAGTCCAACACGCAATACAAAATCGTAAAATCTTTACTATTTATGGTAATGCCTGTAATACAATACGTAAAACACTTAGGAGTATGGGTTGGATTGAAAAATTACCACCAAATCGTTTTGAAAATTTACAAAAATTATCAATAAAATCATTAATAAGAAATTCTAGACCAGATAATCGTTTTGAAATTGTCGCAATATCAAATTTAATTAAAGATTGTCATCCAAATTTTGTATGGCATCCACGTAATTGGAATATATCAAAAAATATTGATACATATCGGAATCGTATTAAATATCGCTGTGGTAATTTAAATTTTACAACAAAAGTTGGTTTAATTGCATGCGTTGAAAATGCACGGAAAAATCAAATAAATGGTTGGACAGATATTCAAACACCACGAGTCCATCGATTAGCTATACATAAAGAACGTATTGATTTTTTACAAGATTATCGTACAACATGTTGTCTTATTTTATTAAAATTTATTGCCGATACACCGCCATCGGAAATATTTAATAAAAATGGCAGTATATTAGATAATATATTAAGTACAGCAATAAATAGAATTAAATATGAATTAGAGTTTCGTGATAATGGTTGTATAAAGTCAACATCAAATTATATATTACTTAACAAGCAATTTAATGGATTGACAAAAGAATGGCAGAATTTTTATATGACTGTTAATAATTTGGTGAAAGGTGTTTGTCATATTAGATTAGATAATGAAGTTCGAATTGCATTATATTTATTTGAAGCAATTCATTTAACGGAACGTGCAATACGATATTGGCCAAGATTAACATGGGATGGTTATAATAATTTATGGATACTAAAACCAGCTGCATCGTGTCGTGGTAATGGAATTGTAATAAAACAAAATTTTGATGATATTATGAAATTTGCTAAGAAAAGAAAAAGACGTCGATATATTGTACAAAAATATATAGGTATGTAAAAAAGAGATAAATATATGAACTATCTAGCGAGTTAAAGGTAAACTCTATTGAAATAGCAATGTTATAGAGTGAGCGAAAATTTATCTAATTACTAATAGTATTATAAATGCTACCAATTTCAGATAGTTTCAATGACCAACTTACAATATTAATTACAATAACCATTTCAGTTCTGAGTATCTGCACTTGTCTTGGTCATTGGACCGAATTTCACTTCAGAAATACCGTAGTATATGTAAAACACACATCAACTTCCGTTCAAGTACCTGAAATAAATATAGATTACGTTCGTAGCCGAATTACTCTGTAGTTTAAATGTTAACAAAATTGAAAAAGCTAAATTGAAGTCAAAATTGGCAATATACAAATAGTGGGTAAATCATGATTCTGGAAGTTATGCCTAAACTCAAGAAGTATGACTACACCAAGTATTCCTGAAAATTGAATTTCAAAATTGTTTGATTTTTGACTCTGGCACTTTCAATTTGATGTAGTTCCCATAGTCAGTTTTATACTTAACATTAGTTATGGTCTACTTTCTACACTCTGCAGTCTATAATTCTCCGTTTTATATGTCACTATTTATATTTAGTAAAGAAATGTCTCCATTAATTTTCAATATATCATGAATTTAATATTAAGTTCTGTCAAAGCTTTATTTTAATAGTATTCTTCAATCAGAGGACGAGTTCCACTAATGAGCTGATTTCCAAATAGTTTAGATTCCTTATGAATCTGGTACAGTGACAATAGACTATATTATAATATTGTTCAATATTAAATTCTACAAGAAATCTTAAATCTATTCAAAGAATTATAACTAATTTATTCTGCACTACAGTTTGAGGAAAGCCTGGTATGAGGAAAAAGAGTTTTTCTAGAGTGCTCTATTCTGCAAAGCAATTTTCCAACTTCCGTTTATGTTAAGTATTCTCGCATCAGCGATTTTCCTTTCCTCTTTTGCGACTACTCTCATATTTGGAATCAAATCTAGATTTGGTTGGAGCCATATTTTTCATTTGCATAACGTGACCTAGAGTTCTTAGATATAGCTCGTGGTTATTAATACATAACTAAATTATATATAAATAATATATAAAATTATTTATTTTCAGAACGACCTTTACTTATATACAAAACAAAATTTGATATTCGTCAACATATGCTAGTAACAATTACAGAACAAACATTTAACATTTGGATGTATAAAGATTGTTATTTACGTTTTTGTTCTGAACAATTTCAATTAAATTATTTTCGTGAATCTGGTCATATTACAAATAATTCAATACAAAAAAAATATAAAAATTTAAATCATAATAATAATAATAAATTACCAATACAAAATATGTGGTCATTAAATCAATTTAAAGATCATTTACATAAATTAAAATTGGATAATATATGGAATAATAAAATTTATCCAGAAATGCAAAATAATATTAAAACAATATTATTATCTAGTTTAGATGATATTGATTTAATACCAAAATCATTTCAATTATTTGGTTGTGATTTTATGTTAGATGAAGATTATAAACCAATATTAATTGAAATAAATTCATCACCCGATATGTCATCATCAACAAAAATTACATCAAAATTATGTCCAATTGTATTAAAGGATTTAATTGATGTTGTATTAAATCAAAGTGATTATCAAAATAAATTAATTGGTAATTTTGAAATGATATTTAGTACAGATTGGAAAAAAAATAAAAATTTAAAATTTTCAAATAATATTATTAATAATAATAATAGTAAAAATAATATTATAAATAATAATAATTATAATAATAATATTTTAAGTAATATGAATTTAATTGAAAGTGAAAAAAAGGAAAATTTAAAAATTGAAAAACATAAAATACGTGAAACTGAAAAACGTAAAATTCAAATTCATAGTGAAATAGAACGATTGAAAAATCGAGCTGATAGAATATTAAATTTTATACCAGCAAATAGTTTATCATGGCGGGATATAATTAATAATAAAAAATTGAAAATACATAAAAGTGAATTAAATGTTTTATATTATATGTACAATAAGAAATCTGAAAATTATGTTTAAAAGAATTTTCATTTAATTTAACATAAATATAACATAAAACATAGAGTTATAGAGCTAAAAGCTAATATATATGTTAAAGTTATATGGCAAGTATACTATATAATTAAAATGTATGGGAATGAGCTTATGAAATTGTTAAAAACAATTAATGAAAATAATTAAACTGAAATGAAAGTGATACCAAGTATGGCCAGTTTTAAATTCTTTGTTAAACGTTTTGTGTTCGGAGAAAATTGATGGTTTTTGCAATTTTTGTATTATCGATCAAATTTATAATATTGTTTAAAAATTAAATATTATATTTATAAAAATGAAAGTTTTTTATATTTATTGAAAATTTTGTTATACTGAAGCCCACTCTCCACTAGTCGCACTAATCTTTTTAAAAATGGTAATATAAAATTAAACAGTACAGAAAGAGATCAAATTTTTCACTACTAATTAATATTCTTAAATTTTTTGAGATAAAAGCCATTAAGATAAAAAAAAAATTTAATATCTGTCAAAACTAGATTTAAAAAAAAACATAATTTCAAAATTCAAAATGTCATTTGAGGATTAAAATAGAAATAAATTGAGTTTTTTTGAGGAATAGTTCCTGTTCTATATCGTTGAGTTTATCCAATTCTATATAGTTTCATATATTTTAAATTGATAGTTCGCAGTATAAATGCCGTCTAGTGTATCTCCAACATTAGATTTTCACCTTATATAAATAGTTTATATACGAATATTGAAGTTAGCCCAAGCACCATTACATTTATCAAAACATTTTAACGCGGTTTATCAGATAATTAATTAGAAACTAGCTTGTTCACATATTTTAATATACAAACTACCTGTGTTAAGTATAAAAAATTTGCTATGGCAACTTTTCAACTCGAATGTTGCAGGGTAGAAAATGGTATTTTAACGTTGCACATTTATGAGACACTTAGTAACAAGTGCTTTCTAAACAAATGCTGTTGGAAAATCAAAGAAAATAGTTAGATCTTTCCTAATTCTGGAGCTCTCATAATATTTTGTATATTCGATTGAATTATTAAACGCACCCATAGAATTACATTATTGATGTTGAACATGTTGGATTTTACAAACTTTTTTGGTAGCTTGGTAATTTTAATATTGTTTTAGGTAAACGCCTTGTACAATTTCTTTGAAAACAGCTTCTTTTACAATATTAATTGACTAGTTAGAGACTATACTAATATTAAAAGTTGCAAATTATTTCAATAACCATACATATATATAGGATTTCAATATCGTTTCACTATTAGTTTAAATATATAATTATCATTATCATATTTTTGTCAATATTCAAGACCAAATTTTTGTACTCAATTTAATCATTTTATTGCTACATGTGAATAGATTGTCTGACAGTTGATTCCAGTGTGTCTAAGTTTCGAATGGTAATCCTTTAAATAATCAGTATTTTTATAAGTCTGGTATGCGATGTCAAGTCTAATGAAAAATCTTTTATAATGAATATGCATTACTGTCAGATCGTTCATAAAATATCGCATGCGATTAATGTTTTTTTACCTTTACATTGTACCATTATTCAAAGTTTCATGAAAAGAAATTATTAAGGACATAATTTCTTGGTTAGTTTTTAGAGAGAAAAAAATGTGTGCAACCGATACATTGTTTCATTCGTGCTGCCGGTTCCGAGTTATTGTCCTTCAATTTCGGAATTATTTACTTGATTTTTATATAATTTCTTTTGGATTTAGTTTAAAATAAAGTAAGAAAAGGATATATACCTGGAAATCATATTTTTAATGTTGCCATACAAATACATATGCAAATTCACAAAATTACAAGGATAATGTAACTCCAATTTTTAAATAATTTAACTTCTAAAATAAAATCTTTTAATTTTAATAATTTATTCTAGTAATCATAATTTTATTATAATTTTTTATTACATGAAAACTTCAAAATTTAATTTTTAGTTTGTTTAATTTTTTGTTTTGTTTTGTCATAAAGTGTATACATTTTTTAAAATAAATAATTTTTAAATTTCCTATCATAAATTTAAATAGTTATCAAATTATAAATAATAAAATATAAATTTACCAAAAAATCATGATTATTCCAATAAAATTACTTCATAAAAAACATTCAAAATATAATAATAAAAATAATAATAAGGATCAAACAAATCCAACACTAATTAATACCCAATTATTAATACAAGAGAAAGCAAATCAAGCAATACGTAATAATAAAATATTTACAGTTTATGGTAATCGTACATCAAAAATCCGTCAAATACTTTTAAATAATGGTTGGATTGAAAAATTAAGTAGTAATTATTTATCAAAACATCAAGCCTTATCAACAAATACATTATTAAAATATTCACGACCTGGTAATTGTTTTGAAATAGCAGCAATATCAAAATTATTAAAAAATCATATATCAAATTTTATATGGCATTCTGATAAATTTACAATATCAAAGAATTCAATTAAATATCATAATTGTATTAAAATGTATACGAAAAGATTAGATTTTACAACTAAACAAGGTTTAATGGGATGCGTTGAAAATGCATATAATAATAAAATTGGTATAATACGTACATTACCCGTATATCGGTTACGTATAAATCAAGAAAATTTGAATTTTTTTCAAGATTATCGTATAACATATTGTTTAAGTTTAATAAAATTTATTAGTATTACAAAAGAACCAAAGAAAATCTTTAGTAAAATTGGTGTAATATCATTAAAAGTTGTTGAATTAGCTATTGAAACAATACAATCAATAATTAAATATAATAAAAATAAATTAACTATAACAAAATATAATCAATATTCAAATCAACAATTAATATTATATAATTTAAATCAATCATGGGATAGTTTTTATGTTGCTGTAAATAGTTTAATATGGCATGGTAATAAATTTCGATCATCTGATGAAAATGAAATTAAAAATTGTATTAATGAATGTAAAGAATTAATTGATATTGCAATAATATATTGGCCACATTTAGATTTGGGAGGTTGTAAAAATTTATGGATAATTAAACCATTATATTCTGGGCAAAATTTAAAAATTGTCTTAAAAGAGAATTTTGAAGATATTATGGGATATTCACAATATAAAAATAAATTACAATATTGTGTACAAAAATATATTGGTAAGAATTTTCAAAATAATGTAAACATTTTATTTGTTTTCGTAGAATACTGTTTTTATGCTACTAAGTAAAGCCTAAAGCTAGTGGTAACCTGTTAATTTGATGTTTTTTCCTTATTTTTAATTTCCATCAAATTGACTGGTGACAGCAGTGGGGAGTAGTAGCGTTCTTTTCAGAACTGTGTACTCCAAAGTTATTGGTAGCATGTTTATTCAAGCTTAAATGTTTTTTAACATTAATTAATAACTGTGTCTAATTACTAACATTTTGGTGATGGAAACATTAGAGGTTAATCCACTGTGGATAGTAATTTTATTCTCGTTTTTAGATGTTATCTTCTTCTCTTTTGTATATAGACATACTTACTAATATCTTAAGCTTTTTTTCGCTGATCTAAAGATATAATCAGTTTCATTCTTTGACCCCGTGGTGCTTCGTTCTAAGACTGATTTGGATTAGATACTCGATTACTAATTCTTTAATTAAATTTTGTAGTAGATTACAATTGAAGTGATGAATTATTACGACTTCGGACATTATGTAATTGATTGCTTCTGTTTTGTTCCAACTTTTTTTATTGTAGCGAAAGCTGATTTATAAATAGAGTTTGGTGTCTTTGCTAAAAAATTAATGCTTTTTTAAAACGAAAATTATACCAAAAAAAAAACATTGACATTGCTTTAGCATAGGAATCCATACAACCTGTAATATAAAGATAATTTTACCTACAACTTTTCAATACAACTTTCGGGCCTGTATATAATAATTCGGGCCTGTAGTTGTAGGTATTTCATTAAGAAAATTAGAAAAATGTTGTGTAATTTTCTACAAGATTAGTTTCTAAAATTGTCCTGGAACAACGATTAACAAAATTATTAAAATTAAAGTCCATAAGAACCCAAAAATTAGACTCCTTTTTTCTATCTTTAAATTATATAGAAAATTATATTTTGTTAACATGAATTCCAACTGTGGATTTGGTTTTCAATATATTTTTTGTGTCTATTGTAAATAATTACCAAATTTGAAGTAACTAATAATTTTTGAATTCCCAAGTAGTAAAAATTTACCAACAACAGTTCATTTTTAGTCTTTCAGTATTGGTATATCTCCGGATCATCACTATTTTAATTCGTTTTAGCGTTCAATTACATCGAGTATACTGTTCTTGTTTTCTAATGGTCACAATTCTTGTTCTTCTCCATCACTTGTATGTTTGCACCTTGCAGCATTAATTGTTCCACTAATCTTTATCATACTTTTAGTTTTTCCATACTGCTAGTAGTTGTTGACCATTTTTCAAATTGGTAAAATTGAAGTGTCGATTACTAATTGTATTTTAGGTGTCTTAAATATTTACAAAATCTTCTATAAATTCAATTAATTCGCAATCTAAACGGATCTCAAGTATGTGAAAAATTTTCTTCTTTTAATTCTATTAAAATGTTTTTGATTTCTTCAAAAGGTTTTTTTAATAACGCATCATTATCATTTGGTTTTTCAGCCCGGTGTGCACTATGATACCTTAACAATCTAATTCCTGCGGACCATACCTTTCTCTTGTTCTCCAGTTACGAACTACTATTTCTGTCAGGTCTTGTTCCACATTATTTATTCATCTGTGTCTTGAACGATCTATGTGTCGACTACTTGTTGGTACTGGGGGCATTCTACTTTAATGTTCAGTCAACTTTATCCTTTGGATTATTACAAAACAAGTGATATCCTCTCCAACCTAATAGTTCTAGTCAGGATTTGATTTATGTTAGGATTTTTCTTTTAAATTTTTATTTAACTTTATTGTAAATTTATTTAATTATAATTTTCTTTTACATTTTATAATTTTTTCTTATTTTCTTTCAGAACGTCCATTACTTATATACCAAACAAAATTTGATATTAATCAATATATGTTAGTAACAATTACAAATAAAAAATTTAATATATGGATTTATAAAGATTGTTATATACGATTTTGTTCACAAAATTATCGTTTATCAACATTAAATAGTTCAGTACATTTAACAAATAATAATGGTCATAAAACATTTAAATTTAGTAATCGTAAATTACCACATAATAATATGTGGTCATTAAGTGAATTTTTATTATATTTAAAACATAAAAATGGTAATATAAATTTATGGTATAATCAAATTTATATTGAAATAAAAAAGAATTTAATAACAACAGTTTTATCTAGTTTAGATGAAATTAAATTAAAATCAAAATCATTTCAATTATATGAATGTAATTTTATATTAGAAAATAATTATAAACCAATTTTAATAAAAATTAATTCAACACCAAATATGTTACATTCAACAATATTTAGTAAAAAGATATGTTCAAATGTTTTAGGTGATTTAATTAAAGTTGTTTTAGATTATCCAGATAATATAAATAATCAAAATATTGGACAATTTGAATTAATATTTACAACACAATGGGAAAAAAATAAATGTCATTTAGATAGTTTATCATCAACATTATCAATTATTGAACAATCAACTAATAGTGATGTTGATAAACTATCAATTAATATTTGTAATAATCATAAAAGTAAAGAAGAAATATTAGATATTGCAAAATATCAATCATCATCATCGTCATCATCATCATCATCATCAACAATAAATGAATTAAGAATAATAAATAAAAAGAATGTACAAATATTGAAAAGTATTGAAATGAAAATTATGAAATATACAAAATGCGTTGTAGATCGGAATCGTAAACAACGAATGTATAAAGAAATTGAAAGACGTAAAGCAAGCGTTAAAATATTTTTAACAAAGAAATTACAAGAAGAATCTGAAAAAAATTATATAGAATTTGCAAAAGTAATGAAATAAATTTGCTGATCCTTAATTATTTGAGGTCCTTGTATGCTGTCAAGTGGAGTGAATAAGGAAGAAATAAAAAAATATATGTCTATAGTGTTAATAGTAGGAGTAAATTGTAGTGTTAATATAATAATATATTTTTTGTTTTGTGATTGTAATAATTGGATAATTGTGAAAATAATTTTATCAATTTGTTTTGTTTTTTGTTTTTCGTATGAAATATTTATAAACAAATAATTTATGTAAACAAATGAAATTCCATGTTAAAATTAGTAAAATTGTTAAAATATAGATTTTTTAGAATAATAATTATGAAATTTGTAAAATTGATTATATACACGATTTTATTTCAGATTGTTGACTTTTATTCAGTTCAGTTTTGATTCGATTCGACTGGTTAAGTAAACTGAACACAATGAAATTTGTAATCAAATTTCATTCATTTTAAGATTTTCTTAAGCTTGGATTCATAAAATTGCAATCGTTCCAAACTTTTTCGATTCGATTCGTCCCTATTCGGCCTATGTGTACATTCAATTGATTTCACATACAAAATATATGAAAACCTCAAATTTGAACTTTACTGAACGAATCGAAACTATGTAGACCACACTTAAAATTATAACCGAATTGACCTGTAATATTGATTGCCTATTGTACAATATACAATGTGGTTATGTCTAAATGAATCTTCGTCTTTTGACAATACCCATTCCATTCTTAATCTAAAAAAAGATGATATTCAATACGAAATCATGTGTCCAGTTAAGAATGCAGATGCTGCTGTGCTTATGCAGTTGATAAATCGGTTGAAATTTGTCAATATTTGACACTAAATTAAATATTTTTTCTATATTTAATTTATAAACAATTTATTTACTCTTCATCATCATTACCAGCCCATCTTGAATCAAATATACCACGAATATAAAATTGTCAATAGAAATTACAAACGGTTTAACTGAAATAGCTTGTAGTTATCTTCGTTTTATGAGGACATTCATAATTAAAAACCTAATAATCAAATATGGAACCAGTAAAAAGTGTGTATCGTATATTGTGTGGATAGGCTGCACTAATCTGCCGATTGCAACTATGCTAATTATTAAAATATGGTCAGTATAAAACTGGATAACTTTAGTAGCCTTTGTAATATTGAAAAAGTTGACTTATAAAAAGGTACTAAAATGAAAATGTACTGAATTATCAATAGCGTTCAGTAATAGAACACTATTGATAATATAGCGTTCTATTACTGAACAAAAAATATAATGAATTAAAATAATTATAAATTTATATATTTATTATACCGAGAAGTTAGTACAAAGAATTAATTACTGCAAATTTACTGAGTGGTAAGTCAATTTCAAATTAATGAAATTCATTATTAAATAAACACTGAGACATAAGTGGTAAAAACTTGATGAATTCATAACTCTAAGCTTTTTTTTCAATCTAACATATTCCTTGTCCTTGTCACATTTGGTAATGAGATAATGTCTTTAGTTAGTTTATTGTAATTTAAATTTTGCAACAATTGATTTTATTAAAGATTCCCATTTATAAATCAGCGTAATATCAATCAGTAAAATTGTGTTACTTATTACGAAATGGAAAAATAGTTGGTTTTCGGTAGCGTTTGAATAGAGATGATTGAAGGAGCAGACTATATCAGGTGAAGTAGCACCAACAACTATAGTGCCACTGATTATTATCATAAGTAATGAAAAATTACATTTTTAACTACATTTTGGTTATCAGGGATTGTACCCTAATATAACAATTAATAATAAAAAAAAAATATATGAAATTTATGTCATTGGTAAATTTGAAATTTGAAATTGACATATTTCTTTTACGAAAATTTTTTTTTTAGTGTCATTTTAAAAAAATTGTGAGAAGTATATAAATAAATTTTTTTGAAAAATTAAATTTTTAGTTATTTTTTTTTTTCCGAAAAATTAAAAACAAAAAAAAACTTAACCAATATAATAAACAAAATGAGGAAAAAAAATATAAGTTCATCAAAATTATTTGTTAAACTAACCAGACCATCATATCAACCAGAAAATTGTTTAAAATTAAGTTTATTAAAATTAAATCGACATGGTAATCGTATTAAACAACATGAAAAATTTTATACAATCCATGGTGTTAATATAAATGAATATCAACAATTATTAAATTGTGATAATATTGATAAATTTACACCAATTCAACAAAATAATATTAATTATTTTTTAAATAAATATGCATATTCTGGTAATACATATAAAGTAAATACAATTAAACATATATTAACACGTTATCCTGATAATTTTAAATGTGATGGTAAATTTAATATTAGTAAAAATTCATATATTTATCGTAAATGTATAAGACGTTTATCAAAAAAATTACAATTTACAAATAAATATGGTTTATTTGAATGTATTAAAAAAGCAAAAAATATATTTTTAAAAAATAATTATATAAATAATAATAATAATATTAATAATAATAATAATATAATATTAGATATACAAATACCAAGAACATATCTATTAACATCAAATACAGATAAATTAGAATTTATTCATGATTATCGGATAACATATTATTTAAGTTTATTGAAATTTATAAGTGAAATAAATTCCGATGAAATATTTCATGTACATGGTACAATATCAGTTGATATTATACAATATAGTATTGATAAAATACAATATGAAATAAATGATTATAAAAAAAATGATATGGATATTAAAAATGGTATTGCAACAAAAACTATATATGATTTAAATCATATAAATGAATTAAATCAATTAAATATGGAATGGATGAATTTTCATAAAATTGTAAATACATTAATGAATCGTGAAGATGAAATACGTTTATCAAATAAAAATGATATAAAAAAATATGTTAATAAATGTAAAAAAATAATACGAGATGCTATTACATATTGGCCAACATTAAATATGGATGGTTATAGGAATTTATGGATAATTAGACCAATATATTGTTGTCATGGTAAAGGTATTATAATTAATCAAAATTGTGATGAAATAATTGATTTTGCTAAAGATAATAAAAAAACTAATTATATTGTACAAAAATATATTGGTAAGTTTATTTTATTAATAATGTTTTATATTATATATAAATTTTCTCGAAAACATTTGAACTACTGGAACAGTGTCAAGCTCTACTGATTATACATAAAGTTTTGGAAGAAAATTACACTTTTCATAATGTTTTTTATACCAAATTCGAAAAATAATATTCATTTTGCTGTTAAAAACTGCTCTGCAGAATTTTGAAGTAGTTTTTAAATTCAAAAATGGGTTTTCTCATATTGGGTGTCAAAGTGGATTTATTATATCAATAATAGCTCAGAAATAATTTCACATAAAAATAATTCAAAATCAATTTAATTAATATTGACACCCGATTTTATAACTGACATCGTTGTATACTTCATGTTTCTTTACACAAAGCTGAGTTGGTTAGCATTTTGTTATCGTTGAATTGAAAATATCTGAATTTCTATTCATGTCTCGATTCCATGAACAGAAACTGGAGTATATTGGAATTTACAATTTTGACAGAAAATAAACTTTTACCATTCAACTAATTTTCATTTTTGTTATCATAGTAATTAATATTCGTTCCAAAATATTTTTCCAGTCTCCATATCTTTAATCTTAAATCAATGCTTCCAGTTTCATGGAGTTAAAATTGAACTTAACAAAACTCAAGTTCAACTGAAGAATGGAAATATTACTTGAAACGAGTAGTTTTAAGACTAACGAAAATAGGCAGTTCCAATTACTCTGAAGTAGTTAATTTATTCAAATGGATTACGACAATTATTTGTAAATTCTCTCGCAGTTGGTGCCGCTTTGTTCTGCGGAAAAGTTTACTATTCCCCTTTGAAATGTCAAATTTTTCAACTATTCCACTTTGAAATTTCAAATATTTTTATTAAAATTTAGCTTTTTACATGATATTTCTTAGTTTAAACATTTTTTGTTACATTTCAAAGCGTTACCGGCACTGCGTTGCGGCTAGAGTTTCATTATTCTATGTTAAGATTGTAAATTTTCTATAAATATATGCTTTCAACTTCTTATAACTGAAAACCAACATTAAATTTAAGGTAGAAAAATTCGTTATTTTTAAAATTATTTTAAATATTAAGAAATTCATTTTGGTACTGTCTGTTTGTCTATCTGTCTGTGATTTTTCAAATTGAAGCTTAAAAGTCCACATATTAAATTGTTTACTAGCTATATGCAACACATTACAAAGATTTCTATAGAACGCTGCCAAATATATTCAAATTTCGTAACCAAACTTAACGCGCTAATAGAGGGCAGTAGCTTCAGTAATTTCTGCTTTATATTTCATATATTCTTGATCTATTTAAATTGTGAACACATTTATTTAAAATCAGTTAAAAATGCGTTTCTTTTCGAGAAAATTAATGCAAATTATCATGTAAATTTATAAATTAATTCCTTTTTATATAATTTTTCTGTTTGTTTGTTTGTAGAACGGCCACATCTTATACATAAACTTAAATTTGATATACGTATATTTATGATGCTAACAATTACCAATAATAAATTTAATATTTGGATTTATAAAGATAGTTATTTACGTTTCTGTTCCGAACAATTTCAATTATTTTATTTTGGTGGTGCTGCACATATTACAAATAATGGTATACAAAAAAAATATGGCAATTTTAATAATGATAATCGGAATATTTGGTTATTAAAAGATTTTAAATATTATTTAAAAGAATGTGGTTATCAATATTTATGGGAAGATAAAATTTATCCAGAAATGAAAAAAATCATAAATACAATTGTCATAACTGGTATTAAAAAAATTGAAATGATATCGAAAACATTTCAAATTTATGTTTGTGATTTTATATTAGATGAAGAATTTAAACCAATTATATTAGATATAAATTCATCACCAAAATTATCACATAAATCATTAATAACTGGTAAATTATTTACATCAATATTATTAGATTTATTTAAAGTTGTTACCGATTATCCTGATAATATTAAAACTGATACTGGTAAATTTGAATTAAGTTATAGTATTGATTGTAAAACAATACAAAATTCACAAACAATTCGAATGGAACAATTTAATAATGATATGTTTGATATTATGAAACGTTTAAAAAGTGGTAAAAAATTTAAAAAAATTAAATTACCAAATATTAAAACCAGAAAAAATCAACGTAAAAATTATAAAATATTTAATAGTTTATCAACATTATATAAAAAGTATTCGGAATTAAAATTAGCATCAAATAAAGATGATATGATTGAAACAATGATATCAAATAATGATAATTTATCAACATCATCTGGTCATAAAAATGAAATTGATTATAAATTAGTTTTAGATAATGATAGTGATCCAATTGATGGTTATAATGATAATGATGATAATGTTGATATTGATACAGATAATGATAATAATACATCTAGAAATAATATAGATAATATTATTGATCAATATACTTCTTCTAAGGGTTATTCATCATTAACAAATAATCTTAATCATAAAAATATATTTCGAAAGAAATATCAAAAACGTTGTGCTAAAAGGAATTTAAAAAAAATGAGAAGATCAATACGTTTAAATAAACGTATTGAATTACCAATAACAAAAAATAATTTAATGTATCGTTTACAAAATTTAAAAGGAATGTATAAAACAATCAATAATCATCATCATAATGATAATAATAATAGTAATATATTAATTAATAATAATAGTAGTAATGGTAGTATATCAAAAGATGAATCTGATTTAAGTGGTGGTTCATCTCGAATAACAGTTATTGCAAATATGAATAAAAATGATGATAATGATATAATTAATGATGATGATGATCAATATATTGATTTAGATCATTTAAATGTAAATAATTTTCTTGATTTAGATCGACAAAGTTTAAAATTAAATTATGATAATAATGAACAAAATACAATTATTGGAACAAATAATCAAATTTTCATTGATTTAAAAAAATCAGATGATCAAATTAAATATGATAAACAAATAAATATTCAATTAAATAAATTATCAGTAGCAACATCAACAACCGATACGAAATCTCAATTAAGTGAAGTTGGTATTCAAGCTAATTTTAATGAAATGATACCAAATATAAAATGTATTAATTTAAATAATCCAACAAGAAATAATGAAAATAATGATGATGATTATAATAATTATGATGATAATAATATAAATGATGATTATAATATTAATGAGCCACAAGAAAATATTATGGATATATTACGAAATAATGAAAAACTTATAAGAAATAATAATATTAATCAAAATCAATATCAAATACGTAATTTGAAACCATCATCATCAATAATAACAACAACAAAAAAACGTAAATCAAAAACTGATCCAATTTGGTCAGAATCAACAAAAATTTATAATAATGGTTTAAATAGATGTGAATCAAAATTGAAAAAATCAAAAGAAAGTTCATTAAAAACATGGTCATCATCTAGATGTGGTTCAATGTCATCAACAGCTAAAAATGATCATAAATATAATAAAAATAAATTAACTAATGAAAAATCATTAAGAGTAATTGGTTATGAAATGTGTAATAAACTTGATAAAAAATTAGATAAATTAGGATCATTATCATCTGGTTATGGTTCAGCAAGTCGAGCTGGTTTACCAATGACATTATCATCTCGAAGTGGTGGTATACAAACCGATTCATCATTATCATCACAACCATCATCTAGATCAGCTCGAAATATATTATCAAAAGATTCTTTAACAAAAGGTTCGGGTTCATCGAAAATTCCATCATCACCAAAAACTGGTTCACGGACAAGTTGTTATAATAATAATAATTCAATTAATCATAAAACAAATACAAATTATATGAAAAATAATGTTACTGTAAAGCATACAATAAAAACAGCCCAAATGAGATTATTAGCATTACAGAAAACACGGACTTATACAAATTATAATAAGGAATCGGAAACATCACAATTAGAAATTAAAAGGAATAAAGAACGTATGGATAAAATAACATCAGCATTAAAATTATTACAAAAAAAGGAAAATTCATTAAAGAAATATCATCGAATTACAAAACCAAATCAAGATTCATATTCGGTTTTGAATTATTTAAAAGAAATTCGTAATCGCTGTACAAATGGAATTTATCCATATAGTAATAAATATAATTCACATGATACAATGCCATTAATTGTTACTGGCCCATGGGCCTAATTGTAACAGAAAATTAAGAAGAAGAAAAAAAAAATTAGAAAAATTGATTTAAATTTCAATTGTAGAAAATTTTCAATATTTTAAATCAATATTTTTTCTTTTTTATTGAAATTTTATTACGATCACCGACAAAATGGCTTCTTTTAAGTGAAGATTTATGATTTCTATAATTAACATAATTCAAAATGAGATTTTAATATAATTTATAAGATAAATTTAAGTTAATTTACATTTAAAAATTAACTTAAATTTAACATTATAAAAATATATTTGAAAATTTCATTTTGTTAGTTAGTGTTAAATAAATTATAAAATTTATACAACAAAATTGATTTGATAAATTCAGCAGTTTTTAAAGATTCACAAAACATTAAAATTTTTTGTAAAACATAATTTTCGAAGATATTTCAAGTGTAAAAAGTTATATTGAAACAATTACGATGAGAAGTTTTCGAATGTATTTCAGCTGGAAGATGATTTACGCCCACAGTATTTTAACATGTTCTGAAAATCTAGAATTTTGGACATCAAATTAATGAATTCTTCGATTTATTTTGATCAAAAATATAAACGTTAACCAATAATTATTATTTTTTTTTTGCCGAAATAAAATATATATTTTTTTTACATAAATTTATAAATTTTTTGGATCATAAATTTTTCGGATCATAATTTTTTTTTGTAAATCCAATAAAATTCACAGTGCAAAATTATAAATTTTTTTATTTTTATTTTCTTAAATAAAACTTCAGTTTTTAGCAGTAGCGTACCAATAATTTTGTTGTGCCTGTTCGAGTCAGATTTAAAAGTGGACTGTATAAACAAACTAATTGTGAATACTTTAACTCGAATCTAATATTTTAATTTTACCATTAAAGAAATGAAAAGAAATAAAAAGGCGATCTATTTGACGGTTTAAACGTTATAATATTTATTAATTAATGATAACTTGACAATTTTCTAAAACGAAAGAGAGTGATTTTTTAAATTGTCCAGCAATTTATACATTTCAAATAAAATTTAAATTACGTTATTTTACATAAATATAATGCAAATTAAAAATACAATTGATTGTGGTGAATTAAGTTTCCCGCTGTTGCCTTTGTAATGTTTTCCAAATTGCAGATAAGTTGTGGCTTACTTCACTTCTTAAATGGTCGATCATGACCCGATCAGCTGTTTGATGTGTCAATCAACATTCTCCGGCGCCTTGAACAATTAGTTCGAAAAAAAAAAAAAACAATAATAAATAATAAAGTTTTTTTTTCCTCGTGCGCGTACATGAAAATAAAAAATAAAAATTATATTTATATGTCGTAAATTAAATTAATTAAAATAAGAAAATAATAATATTCTTATTCGGTAGTGTTGTGATTAGTGTTAATAAATGTTTATAATTAATTTCTTAAGTTTTTATGTGTAAATAAATTGTTTTTATTTGTATTCTCACTAATCACTAATAATAAAAAAGTTCAGTGTTTGTAAATGAATTCATATATATATATATTCTTAAAATAAAAATAAATAAAAGTTCATATATTTTTTATTTTATTTATAACACAAATATTAAATGTTGTTTGTTTTTTATGTTTATAACACAATAATATTAAATTAAAATATTTGGTTTTGTATTATTGTTATTATATTGATTAATTTGTGTTATCATTAATTATATTTTGTTCGTCGGAATAATTATCTACGATCGGTAATAAACACACCTTTTGTACCGACCGTTTAAAGGTATTTTGCGCAGTCCGAACCGATACAACGCGAGTTAGACCATCTTTACCGGGATGGATTTCAGTAATCCGCGCGAGTGGCCAGTGCGTTGGCGGTGAATTTTCGGATTTTAATATGACAATATCTCCAATTTTTATATTGTCATGTTGGACGTTCCATTTTGGTCGACGTTGTAATCTGGATAAATAATCATTTTTCCATTCATCCCAGAAATCTTGGTAAATTTTCTGTATATATTGCCATCTATCTAGATGATTTAATTTTATATTATTTAAATCAATTTCAGGTGGCGTGTTTAAAGCATCCATAATTAAAAAATGTCCAGGAGTTAAGACGTTAAGATCGTCTGCGGACGATGTTAATGGACATAATGGTCTAGAATTTAAAGCTGCTTCAATTTGACAGAGTAATGTACTGTACTCTTCAAATGTTAATTTTGCATTACCTGTTAAGCGCTTTAAATGAAATTTGATAGACTTGACACCAGCTTCCCATAACCCGCCGAAATGGGGTGAAGCTGGAGGATTAAAGTGCCATTGTGTACCTAAAGTGGTCAGTTTATCAGCTATTTCGGTTGACCATTGTGATTGGATGAGCTTCATGTCTTTTAAAAATTCATTATTTGCTCCTACAAAATTTGTACCGCAATCGCTGTGAAGATTTTTACAAATTCCGCGACGTGAAGTAAATCTTCTAAAAGCCGAAATAAAAGCTGCAGAACTGAGTTCACTGACTAGTTCTATGTGAATCGCTTTGGTACACAAACAAATAAAAATAGCGATGTAACCTTTTAAAAAGGTTTTACAGCGTCCCTTGTACGCTTTAATTTCCAAAGGACCAGCATAATCAACGCCTGCGTTGTAAAATGGTCGAGCAACTTGAACGCGTGATGCGGGTAAGTTTCCCATTAATTGTGTTGATTCTTTAGCTAAAAATCTAAAACAAATCAAACATTTTTTAAGATTTTTCTTAATATTATTTTTTGCATTTAAAATCCAATATTTTTTTTGTAAATATGCCGAGACTAATTTAAGACCACCGTGTTGAGTTTTTATATGTGCGTCTTGAATAATTAGATCAGAAAAATGCGATTTTTTTGGTAATAATATTGGATGTTTTTGTGCAAAAGGTAAATTTGAGTTTTGCAATCTGCCACCAACTCGTATAATTTTGTTTTCATCCAAGAAAGGACACAAAGTTAAAATATGACTTTTTTTTGAAATTTCAGTTTTTTTTAGTAAATTTACCTTTTCTGAACTAAAATGATCATCTTGAATGAAACGAATGAGAAAATTTAACGAATTTTCTATTTCTACAACAGAAAGTGGATCAGTTAAACGCTGTTTATGTGTGCGTTTAAAATTATGCACAGCTCTAAAGCAATATGAAACAACTCTAATTAGTTTGGTAAGTTGTGAATATTTATTTATAATTTCGTGAATATATGAACTTGTTATTGTATTTAATAAAATTTTAATTTCCTTTTTTTCTAAATTTGTGTCGTTTATGTTTTTCTGTTGACAATCTATAATAGTTGGATTTTTTAAAAAGTTGGGACCATTCCACCAGATATTGCAGCTTTCCATCTGATCTGGAAGTAATCCACGAGAAGCTACATCGGCTGGATTTTCCTTAGTACCAACATGACGCCAACAGCTCGGATTGGTAAGTGATTGAATTATGGAAACTCTGTTCGCTACAAAAGTTTTCCATTTTGCAGGTGGTGACTGTATCCATGCTAAAGTTATCATACAGTCTGTCCAGGCATATGAATTCATATTTTGAAGTTTCATCGCTTGCTGCACAATTTTCATCAGCTTCGCCAACAGAACCGCTGCCAACAATTCTAAACGTGGTAACGAAATACGTTTTAATGGTGCTACTTTTGTTTTAGCTGTAATTAATTGGACTTTAATACTTCCGAGTTCATCTTCAAAACGCAGGTAAATAACAGCAGCATAAGCTTTTTCCGATGCATCGCTAAACCCATGTAACTCAATTTTTTTAGATTCTTGTGTGGTTTGAATCCAGCGCGGTATGTGAATTTTTGCTAAGTTCGGAAGTTGTTGACGATATATTAACCATTTTTGTTGTATATCAGATGAAACAGTATCATCCCAGCCGCATTGTTGTAACCATAGTTCCTGCATAAGTAATTTTGCTGACACTATGCAAGGAGATATCCAGCCAAGTGGATCAAACAATCGCGCTATATCCGACAAAATTGCTCGTTTTGAAATTATTGTTGGTTCGTTGGGTAAGTTAACTTTGAACTGGAATACATCTCTGGCTGGATGCCATTGTATGCCCAACGCCTTGATGTATTCTTCTTTTTCGAAATCTAATGGTAAATTAATTTCTCTTTCATTTTCAGGAATCTGTTGTAATACCTTTTCGTTATTGCTGGCCCATTTTCGCAATGGAAATCCAGCTCGATTTGTTGCAGCTATTAATTCTGCTTGAGCATCAATGGCATCCCGAATCGAATCAGCTCCATACATCACATCGTCGACATAAAAGTTATTTTTTAAAACGTGCGATGCAACTGGAAAATCTGGTTGTTCATCATCAGCCAATTGATGTAAGGTGCGTATTGCTAAATATGGTGCACATGATGTGCCAAAAGTTACTGTTTTCAATGCGTACGTTTTGATCTCCGCTGCCGTATTATCTCTCCAACATATGATTTGATACATAGAATCTTCAGGATGTATCCAAATTTGTCTATACATTTTGGTGATGTCAGCTGAAAATGCAATTTTAAACTTCCTCCATTCCATGATAATGGTAGTTAGCTCATTTTGTAACTTAGGACCGTTTAATAATTTTTTATTAAGAGAATCACCATTTATATCTTTACAGGAAGCATCGAAAACAACACGTAATTTTGTTGTTGTGGATTCCTTGAAGACTGCGTGATGTGGGAGATAATACACTGCTCCATCTTCAGCAGCATGAACTTCTTGCATTTGACCTAACTTTAAATAATCGGTAATACAATCAACATACATTTCTTTTAATTTTGGATTAATTATAAATTTTTTTTCTAATTGCAGCAATCTCATTATTGCAGACTTCTTTGAATTTTTGAACACTGGTCGTACCTCATTTCTGAAAGGTAAACGAACCTCATAACGACCGTCTAATCTACGGTTATGCGATGTAGCGTAATGATTTTGGCAATATTTTTCTTCTTCGGTGAAGATACGACCTTCTACTACTTCTTCCAATTCCCAAAATCGTTTAAGTTGGGCATCTAAATCAATTGACTGATGATGAACCGCAACACTTTTACGATGGGAATTGACTACCTGACCGGAAAGGATCCACCCTAATTCAGAAAATTGCGCTATAGGCGAATCTGGGGGGCCTTTGATGAGACCATCTAAAATAATAGCTGAATATGCATCGGCTCCTAATAAAATATCGATTCTACCAGGTATATAAAATTGTGGATCAGCTAAATCTAAACCATTTAAATGATCCAAATTAACAAAATTCATTCTTTCAGATGGCAGTTCATTGGTTAAATTTGGAAATACGAAAGCATCTAACTTTAATTCCAAATTTTTATTGTATTGCGAATATAATGTAAGTAAAACTTTATTTTTTACTGTACCAGCAGACGTTTGTCCTATACCTGTGACATTTAATAACGTTTTAATTTTTTTTAATTTTAGATTTTGCACTACGTGTTCTGTGACAAACGTAGCTTCGGATCCTGGATCAATCAATGCTCTATACGTCTGGACGTTTCCGCTGGGGGATAAACAATTAATTAATGCTGTAGCTAATAGTACCCTTGACGTACTAAAATTTTTTGAATAATAATTTTGTATTGTATTTGTATTTTGACTGGTACCGGGTGTACCAATATATGTATCAGAATTTGTGGGTTGAAAACCAGGATTATTATTATTTGTATTAGCATTAATTAAATTATGTTGTACCATACGTTGTGAATTGTTATTTCGATTTTGATAATTGTTTTGTACATTTTGTGTAGAATTAAAATGTAATAATGTATGATGTCGTTTGTTGCATGTGAAACAATTTTTTTTGCTAGGACAATGTGGCTTTATATGATTATAAGCCAAACAGTTTGTACAGGCTGAGAATTTTTGAATAATTTCTAGCCGCTCTTTAGCATTCATTTTTAGGAATTTTTCACACTTATAAATTTGATGATTGGCGTTACAAATACGACATAGGTGAGTAGAATTTGTTCCAATATGAAAATTTTTATTAACCCTTGAATAATTTATAGGTTGATTTATATTATTTATTTTATTATTTTTCTTAGAAAATGACTGAGTTTGTTCAACCGATTCTAGTGTTCGAAAACGAGTTTCTAAAAATTTTCGAAAACTTTCAAATGCTGCAGGAAGTTTGCTACCAGCTTGAAATTCTTCCCACAGTTGCTGAGTGTTAAGTGGTAACTTAGCAGCCAACATAAAAACTAAAATTGCATCCCATGAATCCACAGGGATTCCTAGATTTTTAAGAGAATGTAGACATTCTGTTGAAGTGTCTAGAATTTCTTGAATTCCCGCAGCAGATTCGAAGGAAATATTACGTACGTTGAATAATATTTTTAGTTGCGTATTAACTAAAACCCGTTTATTTTCATATCTTTCAGTTAATATCTTCCACGCCGATTCGTAATTCGTTTCTTCTATGGAAATATGCTGCAGAAGCCGAGCTGCTTCACCTTTGAGTGAAGTTTTTAAATAATGAAGCTTTTGAATAGTTGGAACCGAAGTATTTAAATGAACAAGTGATATGAATAAATCAGCAAATGGTTTCCAATGTTCATATCCACCTGCGAATGGTGGTAATTCAATCTGACGTAATCTTAATTCACCAGGTTTTTCTAACGCTTTTGGGGCGATTGTTGCAGCGTCGTCGAGCAACGCTTGTTGTAGTTCACCACTATAATCTAAGTAAGTGTCTTTTAAGCGATTGTAAACTTCTTTATTTAAATATTTTTCTCTAATACCGTTTTCATCTGTTGCAGCTAAGATTCTTACATGAAGAGTTTTGGCATCATTAAAATTGGTTTCAAGTTCTCGTAAACGCGTATTGATATAAGCAGCGCGACGTTTTTTTGCTTCAGCTTTAGCAAACGATAGTGCATCAGCTTTAATTTGTTCGTATAAATTTTCTACATATTCAATACCACCGGATAATGTTTTTGCCATTGTAAATTATGAATTTTTTTTTCTTTTTTTATTATTTAAATAAAAATAACTTTAAAAATGTAAAATATACTATTTATTTATTTTTGTTATTATATATATTATATTTATAAACATTAATAAAAATAATTAATTATATGAAATAAAAATAAAACACCAAATTTATTTTTTATTTATTATTATATTTTGAAAAATTTTTTATTGTGATTAAAATATATTTTAAATTTCAGGAACACAAAAAAATCTAAATTTCAAGAACTAAAAATATTATAAATTTCAGGAATAATATTGAAATTTTCAGGAACATACAAAATTTCTGTTAGATTTCAGAAACCAAAAAATTTAAATTTTCAGGAACAATAATGAACGTTCAGAAATACTTTTTTATAAATCAATTTTTAAATTTTCAGAACGAAATATTTATATTTTCAACTGAATTAGTATAATATTTTATTTTGTTAGTAAAATAAATATAATAAACTTTATTTAATAAATAATTGTTTTGTATCAAAATAACTTCTCATATATATATAATGTACCAGTAACCTACGACGTGCGTTTTTCAGTACAAAAATAAAAAATGTTTTTAATTTATTTTATAACTTTCTTTCTTAATATAACATTAAACGCGCGTTATTCGATATATATGAAAAAATTCTAACTTTGATATTTTTTTTATTTTGCGGCTTTTGATACAATTATTGTATGAATTGTGTGACGTAATTAAAAACGGAAAACTAAAATGAAAAGTAGGTCAACTATTAAAACAGCTGTTTTCTATATGAATTTTAACGCGGCGGTAAATCCATACAATAGAAAACCACTATGAATTATATTATATGATTAGTTTGTATTCTTTTTTTTCCCGCACTTTTAGGTCAATGCCTTATTTTTAAAATACTGTTTATTGTATGCACTTGAATTATTTTACCGACGTCACGATGACGAAACTCCCTTTGTCTATACAATTAATACTTTTGTATCTTACAAAATTATAATTTTTTTTGTCTTTTAATAACAATTTTTTAATTAATAACAATTTTTAATTTTTAAGCACTTTTGTATGTAATTTATAAATTTTAAATTTCACGATCTGTTATATATATATATATATATAAATTATTTGAATTTATATTTTATAACATAGGTATATATTATTTTATATGTAGGATTTAAGTTTTATGTGTTTAATATATGTATAATATAACTGACCTTAGTTAATCATATATTATGATCTATGATGATACTTAATATTTTTTTTATGGTGTTGATGCCAACGGTATGTGATGATCCAGTTACTAACGTAGTTGCTGATGATCTTGTTTTATTAGATGAATGATGATCCAGTTACTAATGTTGCTGATGCTCTCGTTTTATTTGACGAAAAATTGATGATTTTGATGATCCAGTTGCTATTAACGCTGCTGATGATCTTGATGATTAGATAAATTATATTTATCTAATTTTTTTTGTTTTTTTTTTTTCACACGCGATACTCGCGCAAATTGAAAATAATTATATAAATTCGCGCCAAAAACTTTTTCAAAAAACTTTAATGGATTCGGTTCGATGGACCAAATGTTCGAGTCAGATTTAAAAGTGGACTGTATAAAAAAACTAATTGTGAATACTTTAACTCGAATCTAATATTTTAATTTTACCATTAAAGAAATGAAAAGAAATAAAAAGGCGATCTATTTGACGGTTTAAACGTTATAATATTTATTAATTAATGATAACTTGACAATTTTCTAAAACGAAAGAGAGTGATTTTTTAAATTGTCCAGCAATTTATACATTTCAAATAAAATTTAAATTACGTTATTTTACATAAATATAATGCAAATTAAAAATACAATTGATTGTGGTGAATTAAGTTTCCCGCTGTTGCCTTTGTAATGTTTTCCAAATTGCAGATAAGTTGTGGCTTACTTCACTTCTTAAATGGTCGATCATGACCCGATCAGCTGTTTGATGTGTCAATCAACAGTGCCCGTATAAAGAATTCTGTGGCAATGAGTCGCTTAACTTCACTTAATTGATAATTGATATTTTTCCTTATTATTATTCATTTCTTTCTAATTTATATATTGAGCTATTCACATTATTAATATTCGATGTACTTTGGTAGTTATGTTTAAAAGCATTTTAGCTTAACTAATTTTTGATTATAAAAATGCATTTGTAGTCTACGTAAGTCTTGAGGTGTTGCTTTGGTTTTTTAAATTGATTTTTGTAAAAGAAACTTAAATCCTAAATTCGTGGTAGTTTTGTGAAATAACTTAATTCAATATAAGATATTATTACCGGTATGCAAATTGGAATTTAATTATCATAAGCTATTTTAATTAGTCAACATAAGCTATTTTACTACATTTAGTTTAAATGACATTTAGTTTAAGTCAAGTTAAAAATATTGCTCTAAAACATGTTTTGAGGTTCTTTTTAGGGATTTTAATAACTTTTATCCTGGTTGTAGCTACTATAACTAAATTCGATATATTTCTCCCCATATATTGTAAATTAACTACTAAGATTTTTAAATAATCGACATAAGCTGTTCTTACATTGAAAAAAAGCTATTGCCATTTGAGAAACGAAAATTATATTTACCGGATGTAATCAGAATCAGAATACGTTATGGTCAACAAATGGTTTATAATCAGTATTATTTGTAGTAGTATTTATGCCACTGGTTTTAGTTATTTTTTTGTATTAATACAATAATTAAATGAGGAAAATCATATTAAATATCAAATTGGGTTTATGTTCGCATTACGTTTTAAAATTTGGATTATTTGCAAGTAAATGAACTTATGAATTCAGTTGCCAAAAGAAAATTTAATATAGCGTTATAATGACAAGACGAAAATTCATTTTAAATTGAAATATTGTTGAAACAAAAAGGCTCGACAATGTTTTAGATATTTCAGAGTCGTATAAAAGAATTCCTAAAGTTATCGTTTGGATGGAAGAAATTTTGATCGAATTACTTTTTATCTAATTAACCAGGTAATGAAAATGTTGTTGATTTATTGAAAATGGATTAATTAATATTATTATTAAATCAATCTAGAAAGAAGTTATCGAAATTATTATTTTTTTAAAACTTTTAAATAGTTTTTATCATACTGCCGAAGATGTTAATAAAAAATGAAGCGAGAATGTGATGGATAGATAATATGTAATAGGTAAATTTAATATTACACACAATATAGTTCAAAAAGTACATTGTAGAAGAAACAATTTTTAGCAACTTACATACATATTTTTTATATTTAACTAAAAATTTTCGATAGAAATAATTTTAAACAAATTTTGTTCTAATTTATTATAATGCTGACACACTATCCAAATTGGTTGTACGACTAGTTAGCAAACCACACTAGACACTATACAAATTTTTATACTACCAGTATTTTTTTTTTTGGATTTTCCAGGTCAACTGTCAAAAATGTATTTTGTTCCTACAAAAAATTTAATTGCGATTATTGTACTAAATTATTTGAAAAATACAAAATTCGTAATTATTAAATAGAATAATAATATTTTTGACAACTAAAACATATGTTTTTGATATAATATGTCATTTTGGTTGTACAAAATATTTTTCCAACCATAAAAGCGGTTGCAAATAATTTATATTTTTAAGAATTTCGTTGTTTTTTAAAACGTATTTTTGTTGTCGTTATCCTTCGACGACACTACATATCGTTATTTCGTTCTGTTATATTATACATAAATACTCTTACGTTTTGCTTTAGTTACATAATATGTAAAATTGAAAAATTAAATACTGTAAAATATATTTTACATTTTACCAAAATTTTCCCATAACATCTTCAAAACACTAATCATAAAGTCATAAATTTATATTAACAATTTGCATATGTATACTAACCACCGTATATTAATTTATACAAACAATAATATAAAAGTAAAATTAATTCCTTTTTATTAAAATTTTTTAATATAATAAATTTACTCGACTTTAATTAATAAATCTTATTTTATATTTATAATATAAATCATTGTTTCTACCAAATTTCTAAAACAAACTCTTTTTACCAAAATATATACAAATTATAATCACATATTCTTAAATTATTTTCCAAACTAAATATAATAATTCATTCCATAAAAAACAACCCCTAAAAAACAAAATATTCAAGAATATGAAAACCAACAAATCATAATTCATTATCAGAAGATATGTAATTATTTAAACAACTTTATCATAAAGCGAAATTATCTGCCAAGGACCTTTTCTGTTTCTAACCAACATATAGAAAAGATGACAACAAAAACAACAAAAAAAAACACCGAATATTCCAAACAACATGAAAGAGGTGGACCACATTTTAATTTCAATCCTTTTGATTTCATTTCCATAAAATTTCATATCCTTTAACTATAAATTTCCTTATAAAAAAAAAAATTTCAAAGAAAACTAAAAATTTATATGAAAATGATATACGTAAAAAAAAAAAATATTTTTACCACTGAATTATCTATTAAAAAATATATTTGGTCATAAATCCTTTTACAATTGAAAATTCTTTTCGCGCTCTTTTACTATACATATAATTTTTTGGCATTAAACTAAAATAATATCCTTTTTTTTTGTTTCTAGTAAAATCTAAAACTGATAATTTATTGTTTTAAATTTGGGATTACTATATATATATAAATATCAAAAACGTATAAAAAATAGACATTCCATATTTTTGGTACTATAACCACCGACCGCGTTTTATATAGTTTCCGGATATAATAAGTAAAACAATAAAGAATTATTATAAGAACAAGGATAACAGGATACAAAAGAAATTTGATATAAAACGTATAGTAATATGAAAATATCGCACGCTTGCGTTTCTTGTTATTTTGTTTTTTCATGGTTGTGCGGTAATATAGTGACAAAAATTATTTTTTGTTAACAGCTGGTAAATATATGTCGCCACTATTTATAATACCATAACCAAGAAAAAAATAAATCACAAAATTTATAGAAAAACTATTTATAATATATAAAAATATCCTTACAAGGAGGATACTCTACTTAAGGGGGTAATAATTTATTTATTTACAAATAATTTATGGCACATTCATCATAACCAAAAAAAAAAAAGAATGAATTGTAAAAGGTGAGAAACCACTGATACATAAATAATGTCCTTTTTTATGTATTATTATTATTATTATTAAAAAGAAATATTATATCGTAACAGAGTACCATAAAATTTTCTTTTACATTTTCGATACAACAACAATAATAAAAATGTCCTTTTTTTCTATATTTATTTCTTTATCTTATGAGACAATTTTTTTCCCATTAATTCATGTTTGGAGGTAATAAATTTTCGTATATTTCATCACTGATTTATGTTTTCTGGGGGCTGAGGTTCTACAATACGGTTAGACTTTATACTCTCGTATATCTTTATTTCATAGAAGAATTTTCAATAATGTGAATTTTTATTGAATATCAAGGCATACGAAAAATTCTTATTATATTAAAATCGAATTTAATATGAAATAAATATTTCACCTTTGAACTTTTTCGAAACATATAATAATCATATTAATAATCATAAAGGATATGCTTATGTTTTGGATATTTTTGTTGTTGTTTGTTAGGAATTTAATCGACTGTAAAAAAATATATATATAATTGAAATATTAAAATTGTTGATCCTTTTTGTATTTTATATACGTATTTTATATTTCTATGATGATCTCATTATTTCGATTTAGGTTTATCTCAATGGCGAAACTTGTAAATTTTAATTATGAAGAACATTATCGAAAAGTTATTAGAATACAGATTTAAATTGCACGCCATTTTTAATTTATAAAACAGAAACTGATCAAATTTGAATACGTTTTTCGAGCTTGTAGACATTTGCCATTATATGTTGTTTGGTTGGTTTAAATAGCAAAACACATCGATCACAATTAGTGTAATTTAGCTATCATTCATGTGACCACTTGGCTTGGAATTTCAGATCTACGTCGTAGCGTTCAGAAAACATACTATCGCTTAACAACTGCTCGATTGCTGTGGCTGTTGAAATTAGTGTATTACTTGATTGGTTGAAAACGATGACTAGTACGCAGCTATTGATCAAAATATTAATATTAATTATAAAATCGTGTCTACATGTTTTTCATAAGATATTTGGATATTAATATTCAAATATCGACAAGCTTGGTTATAAAGTATTAGCCAATTTTATATCAATTGAGTGATACAGCATTCAGCAATTTGCCAAGGTGATGTAAGTTTTTTTTATTTATTACATAGCAACAAGAAACGAATTTTATAAGAACAGAAAATCCAAAAAACAAAAATCAAAAATTCAAAATAAGAATTTATCACGAATTGACCACCTCTTTTAAAATAGAAGAAGTTAAAGATGTAATATTCTGAAGTAAGTAATTTCTCATTTGCTAATTCTGAACAGGCCACCGGTGGATTGAGTTCATATTTTACAAAATCGTCTTCTTCTTATTAAGAATACCTTAACAAATTCTAATGACTAACTTACAAAGACGATGCTACCTTAAATATTATTGATTTTATATTAATGATTCTATATGACATTGATTTTCATGAAGATGGTGTATAATAGTATTCTGAAGAAAGCAAATTTTTAAGTCTGAAAATTAGCGGAGAATATGCAGCTTGTTTTGTCAATAATTCTCACGGAATTGTCAATAATTTTCAACCGGAGATAAGTAAGATTCTTTCGATTACTAACTACAATGAATGTTATAAATTTTTATTGATCTAGAATTATATTATAAAATAATCTAAAATAAATTAAATAATATTCTTTTTAAAATGTTAACGATTTAATTAAATTCCTTAAACACAGGGTGTGATATTTATATTTATACGTTCAAAATTTAATATTAATTTTTCGCTAGACTGAAATTGAATAAAATATCATTATAAAAAAAAATTATATATATTCACAATATTCTATTAACCATCAACTAAGTAATGATGATGATGATGATGACATTAGCCGCACCCATATTTTGTGTTAGCAGTCCCCAGTCCAGTAGCATAAGGCAAAAATATATAACAACAACAAACTTAAATACCCAAACTCTATTGAAATCATTTACTTAATAATATTAATACAAAATACTATATTATAATATACTCTCATGGTTAGTAGCATGAAAATCCTTTTTATTAAGTTCACCACAGGAGGTTTTAATCTTTCGCCTAACCAAATTCTAGTTAAGTTTATTTCAATTCACCAATAAACTAAAACCAAATATATATATAAGGATTCTTAAATAATAATAATAATATCCTTGTATACAACCATACTCATTCCATTTCAAATATATGTATGTATATGATTTAATGAAAAGGATTTTAATCCTAACAAATATATAACGTAAATTTATAAATATAAATGATATAGTCATATGGTAATGAAAAAAAAAAAAGAGGAATCTAGTCAGGATTTAATAAAACTTTTGGAAAAATTCTTATTAGATAATTTTTTTTTTAGGTCATCGTAATTATTCGATGCTGTATAATGCAGGTTATAAGAGGGTGGAAATATGGAAAGTTTGTATTTAATTAGGGAGTGAGTGTTAACAAAATATAATTTTCAATCTTTATTAGATATTGATTTGTTCTTATATCCTTTTTCATCATAAATATTCCTAAACTGATGGGTGGCATCAGTCTGTATTTTTTTTTTAGGGATTTATGAAGTGTTTTATTAATCTCACTTTGATTACATAATTCTTTAAGAGGATATTGCTCTCGATATAATCATCACCGAATAGGATATTTTTTTTTTAGATTCAACTGTTTTTATATAATGAAATCTTCTGATTGAATGTTCAATGTGTGATATTCTTATGACCACTTCTGTGGAGCAAGAGATTTTTTAATATTAAATAAAATTATTTATGTACAATTAATTAAAAGACTAATTTTAGGGATTAATAAAAAATGAAACATGTGAAAGAAATTGTAAAACATATTTGTGCTTCTGAGAGATATGTAGAAGAACGTGTGCATGAAACGACAGTATAAAAACTAGGTATTCGATTGGATGAACATCATGAAGGGAAAAGCTCCCGAAGGATATTTGTAAACGATCTATACTCCTAGTATAATTGAAAATGCTAAACGAAAGATTACTTCACCAAAATAATTAGTAACTGAAAAAAGTTAAATTTGGAGATAGGCACATCAATCTATTTCCCAGGAACTTTGGAAATTCTTTAAAGTATTAAAATTTGAACCTAAAACATATTCATTCTCGTAAGCGTATCTTTCATCTGGAAATAATGTGTGATCCGAAGGACCTTACTGTGCATTTCAACAAAATTGTATGGAAAATGATTTAGTTATTCACATTGGGAGACCAGAACTCAAAATTTTGGACGATAAAAAAAACTTTCTAATGACGTTAGTTTGAAGTATTTAATCCTTTATAGATGCAAAGTATAAATGCTAACAAAAACACAAACTGAAATCTTAAATCATTTTTGACGGTGACGTGCAGTAAAATTATATGAAATAATGCATTACATTTATTGCATTACATTATTGGCATTAATTTACTTTTCGAAGTGATGTTAAATTTTGTGGTATTATTTTACTTTCATAAAGCGAAATTATTACACATTTGCAATTGTTGCCTTATTTATTTTACATCCATTTTTTACTTTGATAAAAGATCTCCAAAATTTATTAATTTACATTAGGTTGGAATTATTTGTCCAAGAATTTTCAATTGCAAACTATAAATAGCGTGAAGTCCTTTTCCTCATTATTTTGAAATAACTCTTTAATCTTTCAAAAACAAAAGAAATTACCTGTAATTACTAATTAATTAAAATTTTACTTTATACATTAAAATTTTTATATATTTATAATTTTAATTTGTTAATGCTTTATGCAATGAAATTGTCTTTAAATAAAATTATGAACTAATTATCATTATTTATATAAATTTTTGAATATTTTAAATAAATTTTTCAATGGAAATATCCAAAATTATTTGCCTATTTCAATGAATATTTTCTCTTCATTATTTTATTCTGTTGTATCATTTCAGGATAATTTCAATTATTTTGCAATTAAATTAAAACGATTTTTCTATAATAACAAAAATGATAATTTGGTGAGTTGTATTTATATAAATTTATAATATAATCTAAAAAATTTCAGTTCAAGGACTAAGGGACAATTTCATTTCAATAATGTGACAATTTTTAATATAATCTTTATAAAGAAAAGACCAAAAAGAATATAAGGATTATAAGAAGATCAAAGGATATTTCTTTTTTTCATAATGACATAGCTTTGAATATAATAAAAAAAACTTTTTGTTGTTGTTTGAAATGATATTTTCAAAAGGATATCTGAAAGAAGTTAACCGTGTTTCATTTTTTTTTTTGGGGAGCGACAGATAAAAAGTTTAAATAGAAAGAGTAAAGATTCAATTAAAAAGTCATTTGGTATTATTAAAAAAAAAAAAGATTTTATTATCAATTTTATTAAGCATTTAATTCAAATTTAATTAGTTTTTATTATTGAAATATTTAAGATTTGAATGAAGATTTGAATATTAATAAGCGATTTTGTAAAATTATAGTTTTTTAAGATTGATATCTTCATCTACAATTGATATTTGTTATCTTTTGGTGTTATCGAGACTAATTTAAATTTGTTGTTCACATCCTTAAAATCAGTCATCTCTATAATTTTTGAATATTTGAGTAATCACGAAACAGTTTTCTATTTATATAAATTTTATGTTTTAATAACCTTAGCTCACAATTGAGTTAGATACAAAGCCAAATTCAAACAGTTTATTTACAAATCTCCATTATTATTTACAAAAGCTGAATTAATCTTTACTCAGTACATGTAAACTTCACAAATAAAAGAATTATTAAAATAATCATGTAATACCGTATGGACTTCAGTCAAGTATTTTGGTATGACATTAAATTAAAAACTTCACTAGAAAGCTCACGTCAAAAACAAAGAGAAGAACTTGGAATTCATTATAGAAAAATGTGCTGGCTGAAAAATAAAAATCTGCGGTATATCAGAAACAGTCACAATCAAGGACCTATGGAAATAGAATTTAAAAAATAGCAAAAAGTTACCAAGAACGACTCATAAATCATGTAAACGTCGAAGTTCCTCAACTATACAACACGAACATATTGAGAAGACTTAAAAGAGTAAAACCTTTTGAGTTAGCAAATTAGTATAAAAAATACATCGAAACAACACCGAATTTAGCAGAAAAAGTTACAATTCCAGATACTTAACTTAAAATTAACTTTAATACAATTCCAGATACTTAAATATGTTTAGAGCACTTCGAGTAAAAAAACAATTCCAGATACTAAAATGAATTAGGGTAAACTATGGAACTTCGACCAATTACTTACGTTCATAGGATGTTTAAATTTATTATTTGAATTTTACGCCGGTTTTCAAATAATTGACAAGAAATATTTTTTTTAATTTTAATTAATTTCCTAGAATTAAGAACTGGGACTGGTCTTAAAATTTCTCTTATTTTGTTTTCTTTTAATTAAAACAATCTTTTCATAACCAAAATCTTACCTCCACCCCTTAATAAAAGGATTTTAAATCGACATCATTTCTATATGCCTCCAAAATAAAATTTCAAAAAAACAGGGGTTAATGATGATAATTTGTGAATCCAAAAATACTGGTTGGACAATAACTCATAAGAATAAGAAAACACAAAATTTTTGTCTTCAACCCTTATTTAATTTTTCATCTTTCCCCTGAGGAATATCCAAAATTATTATTTTTTTTGCCACAATATGATTTATCCATTTGCATAGATCTTCACACCGCGATCAATGTCCTTTTTTTCATCTTTATTTCTTCACGTTTTCTGTCCATACAAAAGGATATGTTTACGTTTGTAATATAAAACATTCGATAAAGGATAACAATCTTGTTTGAACGCGTTCATGAAAAAAAAAATGTATAACGAACGTAATGTCCATCATGTCGGGAGAAAAATCGCCTCTCATTATTCTTTTAATCCTGGGGCCGTCGTAGACACTTTCAAGGAGATTATTTAAATATATGTTGTTGTTGTGTTGATAAAATTAAAAAGGGATCATTGATGCATACCACAATATCCTTTTGATAACCCTTTTTTTTAAAAAAAAATCCTGATGATCGGCGTGAGTTTTTTTCATTTTGCATTAAGTAGAAATATTTTGTTTTTTTGATATCATTTTAATCGAAAGGGTTGGGCATCGCTGTATCGCGGATTTATTCACGATTTTTGTTAAGGAGAAACGCTAACTGGACTTGTTTAGAAAATACCAGTATATAAATTATAAATATTCACATGTAAACCTGATTTATAGGACATTTTTGGTATGTTATTTATGTTTTTTTATATTGCAGTAAGAAGATCTGATTAAAATTTAATTTAAAATAAACTGAATTAAGAAGGAAAAAGGACATGAGAAAATATTTTTATAATAATTCTTTCTATATAATTTTAAATGCACTTATGATGGAATGTTTAGTATAAAAAATAATAAAATCGTTTTAACGGTTATTTATGATTGTTGAAAAGGACATTATGATGGGAAAATAATAGTTTTTTTTTAATTTATGTTTATGAGAAATGTAAACATAGAGGATTTAATTATATTTTGACTGAAATTCTGAATTTGGTATCTTAATTTTATTTTGTTCGGAAGAAAGGTTTTATTTTTTAAGGATTTTTCAGTGCAACGTTCCTTAGGATATGAAATAAATGCATTGAAAAACACGGGTTTGATTCATTGATGAATATTTTAACACTATCTTCATTTTTAAATAGATTTACGTTTATGCTGATGATTTTAAAGATTGATTTCTATAATATAAATTCTTAATAGTTCAAATTATTACAATTAAATTATTCTATAATAGATTTTCAGGATATACGTCTAACATTAGTAATAAAACATGCCATTTTCGATTATCGAAATATGAAGGAATCTGGAGAGAAAAATTTCGAAATATTTAAATAATTATAATATTAACTATGATTTTCGTGAACACGATTATTCAAAATTCAATGCAATAGAATATAAATTAGATACCTAGTTAAATACCAGCAATGTATAAAGGTTCATTCATTATACGACTTTAGCAGACTGATATAAGTGTAGTTCATAGTTTAGTAAATTTTTTAGGGACATTATTTATAATAGTATCCAAATTTACTAGTGTTTCTAATCAATATTTCACAAACTCCTTAATTTTGTTGGGATATACTGAACATTAAGAACAACTTTTCGATGAACTGATAGGGTCCATAAACCGATTCTTCAATTCAGGTTTGTGTAATATAAGTTTTGTTTTAATTGATGGATTATCGTTACATGGTTAATGAAAATGACTGCTCTGCAATTATATTACTAGATATTATGCTGGTATTGAATGTATTGTAATGAAACACTGAACTATGGAACCAATATAATTTCAAGTTCAACTAAATGATATTTCCTCTCAAGCATAATAATACTTTAAACATCCAAATAACAACTACCAAACTACAAGATTTTCCAGTGATTAATCAATGATCAACCACTATCAATACAAGAATTACCAATGATCACCGCTGTGTTAAACCTTTACTTAAGAAAACGAAGAAATTGTAGGAGCGAGTATTCCATGAAGTTTGAATACCAATTTTTCTTTCGAATTTTGCTGGCGAATAGTGTAATCATCAGTGGAAACTTTTTGTCTTAATATTATAATGGTAATTTCATAGAAAAAATATTGACTTTGATTATTCAATTTTCGCACCCTGTCAATTTTGAATTCTAAAATTTGGATTAATTACTAGAAAACCATTTTTGAAGAAAATATATCGTTTAATTTATTTAATTAAAATTAACTGATTGTTTGTCACCCACCTGATCGAAATAAAAAGATAACAACTCACTAGGCCTAATATGTACTTAGACACCCTGTATAGTAACTAATCTATAATGTTGCAATAAATGTCAATAATTTTATAATAATAAATATTTAATATTTCAAGGACATAATTTAGGTGAAATTTTTGAAATATATTTCAAAATTATAAATTATCCTCCCTCTTTTTCTGATGGTTTCAATTATTTTTTAAGGGGTGAATTTTTATTTTATTAAATTAAAATCTTTTTTTTTTTTGTTATTTTTAGGGTTTTTATTTCTTTTATTATTCTGTAAATATTATTATATTTTGTGGCTTTTATCATATAATATTTTTTTCTATAGGGATGAGAAGGTGACCGACCGGAAAATTAAAAAAAAAAAATGTTGAGAAAATTTTGAGCTCCTGTGTTTGTTTATTGTTATAAAAGTCAGTGACTTTTCTCAAATATTTTATGTGGGTATCATTTTTATAAATTTATTAAAATCAGATTTTCTTGGAAAATGTTAGATGAAAATGTTGGATGAAAAACGAATTTAATATTTATTTCTATAGAAAATAATATTAAAATATTAATATACAGCTTCCACACGACAGACATTTATTTTCTTCAACATTTATACTGTAATTTAAATAAAATAAATAAAATTCTAAGAAATATCTAAAAATTTTAAAGCATATTAATAGAAAAATCATTCATAAATCATTAATTTAAAAATATTTAATATAAATTTAAAAATTATATTTAAAGAAAATTGCTATAAAAAAAAAACTTTAAAAAGAAAATTTAATATTTTAAATAAATTTTAACCAAAATTTCAAATATTGAAAGAATTTTCATAAATATTAAAAACATTTTTTATTTCTTTCACAATTAAATTACCGATATCAATATTATAGTATGCACACTATTATACAAAGGATCCAACAAAAAAATAATCCTGGTATTCTTATGGAATATTTCTAATTTTCCAGTACAAACAGGAACAATAAAAGAAAATATATTTTTTCATTATATATATTAAAAATTTCCAATTGATCCTTTCTGTTTAGTATAATCAAAGAAGGATAACGAAAAACTTTACCAAAAAATACATATTAAAATTTTTGAAAATTTGTACATAAATATACTACATACATAAAGGTCCTTTTTGTTATGGTGTTTGCTATTTTATTATGCATCGATAACCTTAAGGCATATACCGTATATAATAAAAGTTTTTCTCATAATAAAATAATTCTGATATAAAATTTCTAACCATATAAGGATCAAAATAAACTGGTAAAACTTTATTTACAATTTCACTAAGGACATAGTATCGATAATTTTTTTGTTGTTGATAAATGTTTGTTTTAAAATAAGCCTAGAGACTTTTATTACCTTTATTGGTATTATGAATGAAAATATGTATAATAATAGTATGTAGTTTAATAAAGAGAAAATTTTGGTTATTTTTTTTGGGTACGTTTTATATACATACAACAAACATGGAAAATTTTTGGTTTAACAAAAAGAAATTATGTTATAGGCAAAAAATGTAAAATTTTAGATTAGATTCACGGGTCAATCTTTAATCCGAACATTTTTGTATTGATTTCACATACGTTTAAGAAGAAAATTTTGACTGAAAATTAAATGCTTTATAAAATACTAAGAATTACTAAGAAATACTAAGCTTTTGAATGGTTTTCAATATACAAAATAGCATGAAAATTAATCTTATAGATGAGTAAAAATTGTAATTTGAAAATGGTTTAGTATCATTCAAATAATGGTTTGGTATCATTGAAAAAATTCAGGATATTTCAGTCCAAAGTAATTGGATTTAATGCCTTACAGTTTTAAGAGTCCTCTAGATTTAATGTTTTTTCTATCTTATTATGTCATAATTATCCTATTATCCTAGTATGTCTCAAATACATACTTTTAGTACCTATCAATTTTCGTTTACCGACAGAATGTGATTACGATTTTTAAAAAAGGATTAATGGTGATGTCCCCTTTTTACTAAGTTAATTAATTAATTTTAATTTTAATGTGACCTATTATTCTCTACTTTTGAAATTTTCAATCAATTCAGTATTAGATATTCATTTTGTGCAGAAATTTGAGTAGGTATGTTAAATAATTGATAGAAAATATTTTCTAATCTAAAATTTTGTTAAACCACATTGTTTAACACTGTTTTAGAATAAAAAAATTCATGCTTTTATACATTAAATTTGTTACCTACCTAAAATATCAATTTACAATCTTTTTTCATAATTTTTGCAATAAATCCTTATTGCTAATTAACAAATATTTCTGCAATTCTATCAAATATTTTTCTATAGATTTTGGAAATTCTTCACTTAGAATTAGATAAATCTATATACCAATTTTATTCATAAAAGTGTTTGGTGTTCTAGTTCTAATAATACTGGTCCCATTTATAAATTAACTATATACAAAACAAAAATATTTCATATCGTAATTTATACATCCAAAAAAATATATTTTTCCTATCCATTTTAACTTTACCTATATCCAAAGTGTATCATTTTAAAGGTAATTATTTACAAATATTTCAATAAAATCATATACAAATATCCTTCTAAAGTGGAATCCGTTTTGGTAGTTACGTAAACATTTTCTGTTTTTGTATTATTTAAAAGTTAGTCGTATTGAACTTTTGTTTCGAAATGACAAACTTTTTAAATTTTCCTCTAACAAAGAACATTTTTGTTTGATAACCGAAAAAGTATAGGGAATCAACAAATATTATTTTGGTATCATTTTCAAACACATATAACCGAATTTGAGATGAATAGGTCTAAAATGTTTAAAAGTATATTGTATGAAATTTCTATATGTAACATGACTTTCTGATCTTTTTTGATTAACGTTTTGAAAAAAAAAAAAAATATTATTAAATCTAATAACATTGAAAAAAATTCAGGTTCAAAGTATTTTATTACTGCTGCTGGCTGACTGAATGATTTTATTTTTTTTGAAGAGTAATGATTTCGAATAAAAGAATTTAAAATACATAATAAAATATCAAAATCTGATAGTTTACTATAATTTTCTAGTTTAATAAAGTTTTGGAGCAGAACCGAAAATCATAAAAGTATGTCAGTCATAAGTTTGATCTGCGTAACTCTATTTTTGGACTCAATCAAATTATGATTTACTGGAAATAGAATAAGCTCGTAGTGATTATAAAAGACTGGATTTAATTGTTTTTTTTCTTTTTATAAGCTTGAAAAATTGTAATGGTTTATAAAAAATAAAAATATTTATTGATATAAACTGACTTTCAAATTGAATAATACCAAACCATATTTTGTGTAATTATTTAATGAGATGTGGTCTGTATGAAATTTTAAGGAAAATTTGATGAATAATGAAGAATCAGAAAGTTATAGGGTTCGACGTCAAACCAATATCATCAAATATGTCACTCTATGTTGACTAAGCTTTAAAAATTAGTAATTAGTACAAGTAAACTTTGTAACATAGTTGAGACCATTACTGAGAACAGAACTTTCCCCTACAAGAAAACTTATGATAGGAAAACCTTATAAAACTAGTAAGATAAAAATTGCAATATAAAATCAATTCGTGGAGGTTAAAGTCCACTAAAAACTTAAAAAATCTACGGATTATGATAATGTTAGTCAAGCAAAGTAATTGATATTTGATAATTGAAAATTATGATTCGTTTGTTAGTTTGAAAGGAGAAGATTACGACATCCTTTCGTTGAAGGGTAAATTTTTTGTATAAATAAGACGTCGATCCACCTTTACTTTCCTAATGAAAGATATCATTTTGGATGCGATTAAATTACAGAATACAGAATATATTTGAAGCATGTAATTTTGATATTGTCCTGTTGTATCTCTAGTGTATTATTTGACTGTACATCAATTTTGATTCTGAAAACCTATGTGTATTATTAATTAAAATCTGGATTGGTAAATATTTAAAGAGTTATTGGCGGCTCAGTTCCCTCCACTTTATCGGTATTTCATTCATAATATGAGTAAGGTATCTTGAGCAAGATTTTCCACACTCTATAATTTCTTCAAAATTTAACGGATCTGATTTAACGAATTTAATTCATAGTGCATATTTAGAACTATCTGCCTACCAGAGCAGTCTGTAAATATTTTTTTGCTTTTCTGTGTCATCCAATATCTTTTAAAGCTTTATTTTTATTAGTTTTTAAATTTTTCAGTCTGTATAATCCCAATAAATTCATCAATATCCAAGTCTATATAAATTTTCCACCACCAATTCTCTACTGCACCAAATAAGTTATTCAGTTAATTAAAAATCATACACCAAATCCACTTGAATATTACAAAGTTTATATAATTTTTTTTAGGTAGAAACTTCATCTACAAAATATATTTTTCTAAACACTTAAAGCCCTCTTAAACAATTTTTTTTAGCCCTATCATAATATCAATAATTCTCCAGCAAACTACAATAAAAAAAAAATACTTTTCCGCTGAAATTTTGATTCCGTGTCGGTTTAACTTAAATATTCCCCAAAAAAGATTAAACAGAAATCGTCATAAACATACAGAAATATAAATATTCAAAATTAATGAATTATCACCTGTCTGACAGAATCATTGACAGCCGAAGGAAGATTATGTCATTAATAACGTCAAAATTTATGTAGCGAGTACGCATAACAACAAAGGTTTTGTATCAAAGTGAAAACGCATAAAATTTGCCGCGCAAGAAGATTTTTTTTTTTTTTTTAGACAGGTTAAGTTGAATTGTTTTTATTATTATTAACGTTTTTTTTCCAAATAAAAATTATTTTGAATGTATGTGTGTACGTTGTATGAGAAAAATTCAGGCGTCATTTTGTCTTCCAGTGATTCTTTATTGGTGTTTGTTGATTACGTTTCAGTTTATGTACTATACATCGTGCCAGGAGATGCAAACCAAACAAGTTTTTGGAATGGTTCGGTTTTTGGGTTGAATGATAAATTTCATTTAGGTTTTGGTTTCAAAATGTCTTGAATTTGGTGAATGTACTAAAAAAATCCTGGATTCATCGTTTCGTCTGATTTCTGTGGAACTAATTTGCGAAAAGATATTTTTTTTTAATTAATTCCATCATTTCGACCGGAATCTGTTGGCAGATTTTGTTTTTTCTTTAAATAATTATTTTGATGTTAATTTTAACAAATTTGATATTTTGTAAAAATCAAATTGAATCAACTTTTTCGAGGAGAAACAATAATCGGACGAACAAAATTTAAAAATTTTGTCATATAAAATTTATATCCACACATGATTTCGGATATGTCGAACGAAACGATAAATCTAGCATAAGTGAAAATTGTATGTTCGAGTTAAAGCTGCTCTTAAACATTTTAAATAGTAGATTCAAAAATTTTCCATTTTGATATTTTGAATTAAATTTTGCGTTCCCTATAAACAATGTAACCGTGGGTGTGGGTGTAAATTTTCGATTGATTAAACTCTTAATTATTTTATTTAGTTAAGTTAAAAGAAAATAAAAACTTTGGACATGAATCGAACCATAAGCCAACCAAAATATATTGGTTTATGTGGTTCTGTTAACACGTTTTTATTGGAAATGGTTTGATTCAAAGAATTCATTTTAAAAGAAGTTTGGTTTTAATTCAGTTTTGGCTCCCCAAAATATGAGAGGTTCAGTATGGTTTTTGGGTTCGATTTAAGAACTGGTTTGCATCTCTGTATCGCGCACCTTACAAACAAAACTTCGAATATAATTTTTTTTTTATTGATGATTATGATGATTTTGACGGTTACAAATAAAAAAAATTAATATGATTTTTTTTTTCTTAAGAAAGATAAATAATAATAATTATAAAAAAGTATTTTTTATTATTGGGGGATTCCATCATTCTTCATCATCAAAAATTTATATACTTTTATTCATTTTACAATCTTTATTAACGTGGATGTTTTTTTAAAAGTATACATATGTCGATTTTGTTTGACGCGGCATCATGTCTGTATATAAATTGCGGCTTTGCAAATGAACCATCATAATGATGATAAATTCAAAATCAAATGGAAAAAAAACAGAATTATTCTTCAATTTATATATAATATTTTTCTGTTGGTTGGTTTGTTAGCTTCTTAGATCATTAGAGTTAACCATTAATTTACATTAAAACGCAATTACGTGTTACTTACTTTATATGGTTTGCGATATGCCGCCAATATAATATGAGCACATAATGATATGACCAAAGTGGCAATGACTTTTTAAGATTTTTGTTGGGATTGTTTTATTTTTTTTTTATTTTCAATAAGTAAATTTTTAGTTGCCGTATTAAAATTATGATTATATTGATGGGAATTAATTAAATTTTGAAATAAATTGTGGGATAATTTTTGGGAAATTATTTAAACTTTTGGGAATTGAAATGTCTAAGTGACAAATGAATTTGTTAATTATTTGATATTCGGAAAATATTATATAATAATTGAGAATTAATTGATTAACTAAAATATATCTAGAAATTATCATAAAATTATTACATTATTTAAGTGATAGCCTAATATTTAAATGTAAAGGCCACTATTTTGTAGGTCCGCTTAATAGCTAGTGCAACTGATAGTGTAAATCACTATATAACAAAACCTTACGGCGGGTTTATTGAAACCTTTCATCAGTCCAAATCTGGAAATTGTGTAGCTTTCAACGCGGTGGAATATAAGTCTAGTTCTTGTTGGGTCAAAGTATTTTTTGTAGTTTCTGAAAATTATGATCTACATAGAATTTGTATATTGGTAAAACCTAATAATTTCTTTGTGAATTAATAATTCTTTTACCTGGAATCCTAAGGACTCAATAATACGGTTCACATCCTTGTCAGTTGCAATTCTAAACATCAATAATATATACAACTCTTTTGAATAAAGCTTATTTTCCAAGTTAATGAAGATATTATTGAAAAAAACAAAATGAACCGCAACCAAGAAGAAATATATGATAAATGTTCTATAAACAATTCAAATGACCGCATAATCAAAAATTCCTTAAAACTTCATATATTTCTATACTTTAAATATATGAATTATCTTATTTTCATCATTACGAGCATAATGACTCAACAGATATTAAATACAATTGTAATATCTTTTTGATGTTGACGACATAAAATGTCGCTTTTTTTTCTTTCATAAAGTTTATGTTTTTTTTTTTTTGCTTTTCGCAATCCTTAAATCTCTGACTGACCTTTCACTCTGAACTCATTATTTTCTACTCAAATGATTTCTTCAACTATCAAATAATTCTATTTGATTTTTATGTACCCTCTTAATATAAAAATTCTTATTTTATTTTTAAGATATATAGAAATTGATGTAGTAATTGTGCGGTATAGAATACAATTTTATTGACGACTTCCTAAATGACTTCCGTCCAAGACTATAAAAATGGCCAATTTTTATATAGTGCATTCGAACGACTATCTGACAATGAAAAGTTATGGATTTTTTCTTGTGCAACCTTTTCATCTTCGGTTTAATGATTTCACTCTTATACATAGTATAACAATTTTTTTGATATAGTAATGAATCATTATTTTTCTTTAGACGGAGACTCTGTAGGACTTTGTTTTTGTAGTTATATATATGTAATTGAAATAATGTTGACCCTTCGATTTGTCGCCAATTTTAACGACTAATTAGACTTTTGGAATCATTGATTTGAAATTAAATAAATGTTAAAGTGAATTTTATGTACAATGATTTTTATATTCGAAATATTTATTAGTTTAATGGATGGTATATGATAAATGAGTAATGATAATCTAGTAAGAATGGAATGAGGAATAATAATTTGTACTAGTAGTCATGGGTCATAGTGTATTCTTAATTATTTTATGGTAGAATTACTATTTGAGCAATAAATTAAAACTTTGTATTTGATTGTAAAAATAGGAAATAAAAGTGACAATAATTAAATTTTTGAATTTTAAAGTCAATAAATTTGTTAAATTATAAATTTTACTGTTCCATTATCTAAGCTGGGAACTATGAATAATGCGGAGGGGAAGATTCTATAGATACAGAAAATTATAGTACTTACTCTTTATAACTTCTACAATTAATTGGCTATTACAAAATCCAGAACATTGATTAGTAAAAGCACTTTTTGGGCAGATGAAAGACTAAAACAATTCTTGAATTTCTGTTATTCAAACCTACGATTATTTTAATTGTAATTACTTCTAAAATTCTTAGGATTTACCAATAATTTGGATCATAATTTAACAATTTTAATTAAGAATCAAGTTATTGGCAGTAGTAGTAGTGTACTATTGTGATTCATTTAGGGCCCAAGTTCAACTCCAAACAAAGTTCGCTCAGCTTTAATTGAGTACCATCGTAATAATATTTGCAATATGCAATTACGATATTGGTAACAGTTGTTACTTGATACCATTTCCTAACAACAAATGACTCACTATTAACAGCATTCAGATTGTTGCAATTAAATGTTTCTTCAATATAAAGTAATATATGATTCGGAATCCAGATAAAATACTTAGATCCAAATTGCAATAAAATATCACGAAACCTATTAGAAGAGGCCAATAAGGCCCAATTTCGGCTAAAAACCAATTTCTTCGGAGGCTAAAATTAAACAATTTAAAAAGTTTCCTTATTCTCATGTCAAATTTAAAGTTTTGTAAATATGCTCCTCTGTAAATGTAAGTATTACTTTGAATAAACTTCATGTAAACATCAAATTCTAATTACACATCCTGTGAATTGACTTTAAACATTATATTCTACAAAAACAAAACAAAAAAACATCCTTAATTTAACCTCTAAACAGCCAATACTTAAATTTTCAAAATTAAACCAATATTCCAGCAAAAAGAAACCTTTAAAAATTATCTAAATAAACCTACAAATCATTTACAATATTAAAAATTATTATGCTGACACATGATTGACATTAATTTATGATGATATCTCATCACATTTTTGATGCCATGAAATCGTACAATGCTCATCATAAACCAATAACGTTTTTTTTTTATTTTGTATACTTATTTTGCTTGTACACGTTCAATTATAAGCGTTTGAAAACAAATTTCAAATATGTACATAAAAAAATAAAATGATTAAATAAAAGTAAATCACCAAAATTGAAATTGTGGGAAGAGTTGTTGTGGGAAGACAAACAACAGGTAAAAAATATATGTATAGTCTTCGACCATGGTAAAGAAACGCATTTTAAAGGTAAAAAATTCAAAATTTTAATATAGAATTACTGCGCATTCACTTTACATTACCAACCACATCAAAAATACTATAATATTAATTTTAACCAAACCCCGTACAAAGTTAATAATATATAGAAAAAGAGCAAAGAGAGGCCGATATAGTGATTTGTCAAATTCGTTATGGCCTCGAAATCTTATTAATCAAAATGTTTACTGGATGAAAAATATTAAAAAAAAAATTGTAGTTAAAATGAAATATTTAAAAATTTGGTCGGCCATATTGAATTGTTTTTTTTTTTATATGATTAAAGAAACTATACCATTACCTTCAAAATTTTTGTTGAGAGTGTTAATGTGGTACCTTTTTTGGTATGATTTTTCTGAGACATTCAGCCGCCGCGAAAAATGAAATAAAGATAATTGATTATTTTAAAATAAATATTTGTTTTTTGTTAGTTTTATAAATTTGTAGGTGGCAGCATCGTAATCATTATAATAATGGTATGATAAGTGTAAATACAAATTGGGATAATACTATTTTATCCTTTTACTAAATTTATTTCGCAAATTTAAAGCCAGAAAGTTGTGCTCCTTAATTTAATCCAGATCTTGGGAATTTTGGGAATTTACGATTGTAATTATATAATATTTTTGAAGTACATTACCAAAATTGTCATAAATGTTAACGTACACTGGTGTTTTCATACACAGAGCTGAGTTTGGAATAAAGTTACGGTTGAATTAGAATTTCAATCTACATTGATTCCATAGACAGTAAATGGCGTTTAATGAATTGACAATTTCTATAATGAAAAGTGAGCATTTTTCAAATATATTTGATTATAAAGCTAAAGCAGTTTACACATAGAAAAAGAATATAAACTCGCGACACTAGCGAAGTTAAAAAATGAATTACATTCTGGCAGTAACTCGTACGCAATGCCAAGAAAATAGTAGGTGTTGCTTAATCGACAAGTGTGCGGAAAGCCTGGGATTCGCAAATAGTAATCTTTTCTGGAACTGAAAGGAACTGGGACAAGAAGATATCCTTGATCATCTTGAAGAATGCGCTCCTTAGGGCAGTCGTTCTTTTCGAAACTCGAGGAGATTTTAAAAATCACTATCCATAACGACTATGTAGAGCACTAAATCCTTCAAGCTTCTTTTAGATAACTTGACGAATACTTATGACTCATCTTTACGAATACTTACGATTCATAACTCTCCGCTAAATAACTAAATAGTCAACGCTAAATACCTAAATAGGATTTAACGAAAAATCGATCACTGTTTGTTTCCATGCACACTGAATCGAATTCAAATCGAGTTAAAATCGAGTTCAATCCGTCATGAAAACATAGTAATATTTACTTACAGAATTTACGTAATCTATGAATTTTGTGACAACTATTTATAGTAATTAAACTGTCAATAAAATCAAGTTTTTCTTGTACTTCAAAGACAAAAACATTATTGACTGTAGTCAAAATAAAAATATATTTGTAATTCATCTGTCTAAAATCGATCCCCTTTAAATAATATTAACCCCTTAGTAGCGAAAACTACAACAAATATAATTAATTTTAAATTAAATCCACCTTCTCTGTTATAAATCTAATATATTTAGTACGGTATATTATTTCTTTTTAATCATTTTCCAAATGAAATAATCCTTAAAAAGGACCATGCAATTAACTAATTGAAAAGTCATTCTTTTCAACATAAAATTCCGCCCTTCTCATCAAAAGATCCTTACAACAATAATAATAATAATAATATTTCACAATTTTTATACATATAAATATATTTACAAGAAAAATGATTGTTATAAAGTCAAACTGGATTTGTACACATGTTCAAATTCAATTCAACATAATAAAAATTAAAAAAAAAATTAAAAATATTTTCTTAAAAATTAAAAATAATCATGAAAAAAATATACAACATTATTTTTTTACAAAATTAGGGAGTAACAATGTGGAAAATATACTAGAATTTTTGCACATATACCTCAGTTCTCAGTATGTCTACAAAAAACATTGAATTTGTTGTATGCTCCTACAAAATTTTTACTGTACTGTATGCCCCGCAATTCATAAAACATTAATTTTTCAAAAAAATTACAGCCAGGAAAATATATTATTATTATTTATGTACAAGGACTTTTTTTTTTATTTTTTAATCGACTAAAAAGGAGTTATGACAAGAACTACTACTGACTTTGTTTATTGTTTTTTTTTTTTTTTTGGTTGCCAGTAAAACGTATAACGTTTGTGTAATTTGCACAATTTATGTTTTTTGCATGAAGGTAGAAAATAAGCTGTAAATGAATGTGACAATTTAAAATTTGTTGTTTTGTTGAAAATATGGATATGACACGATGTCATATGGCTTTATAGTGGACAGCAAGATAATATATAGGAATTAGATTGACATTCAATTTTTTTTATTTTCTACATGAACTGGATTTGTTTTAGTCAACTAGTTAAGGTGTCAAAAATAAGTTACTGATATGCATTTAGTTCATCTTATACAATAAATCAAATTTAAATATTACTGAGTTGAAAATTTGTAGATTTCTAATGTCATCTTTTCGAAAAAGACCTTTTCAAAATGTTGAGGAGTAAAGCTATATAAATCCAAAGATTTCAATTTAGAAGATGTAGCATATTATATGCATATTACTCACTTTCCTGGCGTTGTAGGCCACTGGCAACCATAACCGAGTTCAGAGCAGTTCTCCATCTGTTGCAATTCAGTGCTTATTCTCTTCAGTTTTTTGTTGGAAGTTTTAGGAGGTCACTGGTGATCTTCTATTTTCATTTTAGGCTTGGGCTGTCTCTTTTTTCCCTCCGAGTTGGCTAAATTTTTAATCTTTACTTTGAATAAATTTAATAAATAATCAAGATATTTTATACTATCATTCAGATTAAAAGGATTTAGCAATATAGAAAGTTACTTTCTAGCTTTACTATAATTTGTGATCTTTGTTAGATTTCATCTATATTAAGGACACCCTCATTGTATGTATTTATATTCTAAATTATTATAGCTTTTTATAGGGAAATAAAAAGTATATTTGTTGTCTTGTCTGGCAAACTGTCAACCTATTTGTAAACTTTAATTGCCATTTATTAGAATAAATCTTCTTTACATTGCATTTTACTATTTTAAAATGTACGTCATTGGACCGTTTTAATTCATTTTTTGAAAATTTTATTGAGCCTGGTAATTTTAATGTTAGTAAATATGGTCACTCTGATGTAATTGCCAGGACATGATGACAATGTAGCTGTCAACCCTCATGTAGAAGTTATCTAATGATGATAATTAGGGGATGACAAATCAACATTAAATCTATTTTATTGAATTATATACCAGCCATTTAAATTTATCAGAAAAAAAGGTAAGGAGAGTAAAACGGATATTCGTCTAATAACTGGTCCTTTCACAGGTCACTGCTCATTTAGATATCGGAAATTAAGAGAATAGTTACTGTCACTTCTCCTTCTCTCAGTTTAAAATGAAATTGCTGTGCATAATCTTTCTGAAATACTTGATTAGGGATGCAGCCTTCATGAAAGTTGGAAAATACCTCCGTTAGATTCGATATCAACCGAACATAAATATATTAGTAGTATATATAAATCATTTAATTCGCGGTGTATGAAGGCTAAACTAAAATGTATATATAAAAAATTATTTGTTAGGTTCTTCTTAGCTTCAAAATGTTAAATACTTTATAAATCGTGAAAGAAAATTGTGTCCGCATTGGTGTCCTCACAATCGTCCACTGAATTGAAGTGTGCAATTCATTTGGTGCAATAAATTTTTCATAGTATTCAAATCCTTATTCAAAAGAGCCCATATGTAAAAAATTACTTTTCACTGCGTCGACTAAACATCCTTTATCGTTTTAATAAAAAATGATTTCTGAATGCCTACATAACTATTCTTGTTCTTGTCATATATGCAAATACAACATTTTTTTTTTTATATATTTTATATTTATTTTCTAGATGAAAACATTTTGATAAGGACAATATTTATAATTTTTTTTTTGTTGCCTCCATTTTGATGGCACATCATAAAAAGGATGATGATAAATAATATAAATTTTTGTTGTTTCATATCATTTTCATCAGTTAAATTGTCGCATTAAATTGCTTACACAAATGAATGAAGAAATAATATTCTCAGGTGTTGTGTATTTTATCAATGATTTCACAATCAGGTAAAAAAAAGAAAAAAGAAAATTAAAATAAACGAAAATTTTCTTCACTTTATTATGTGATATGAAAAAAAAATGTATAATATAAAAAATATTGTGAAAAATTATAAATTTAGTGTTTTTAAAATGTTTTAATCAGGAAATCAGGAAAATTAATTTTTAATTTTTTTTTATTAAAAAAACGTTTTAAAATAATTCCTGTAAGAAAAATTACGATTTTGAAAACCAATTAGTACAAGGAAGACTTAACCCCTAAAAGAGAGAGTCAAATTTTTGAAATAATAATTGAAATTGTATTCTAATCTTATGATAATTGAAATATAATATTATAATATTAGATTAAATATGTAAATTTGAAAAGTCCTTGAATTGTATACATAAATTAGGGTTAATATATTTCTTATTATTGAAAGGAATTTAGTTTTTTTTTACAGAATCCTTCGAATCTTCCATAAAAAGGTGTCATATTTTTCACCTTGACTGTGAAGATAATTTTCTTTGATATTTTTTATTTTTTAAAAAAAAATGTCCTTAATATAATAGAATTGCATTTAAAATGTTCATCCTTTTGACTTTGATAACTAAACAATAGTAGAAAGGTCCTGTCAGTTATGTAATTTTCGAAGAAGAAAAAAAAAATTGTTAAAAAGAAAATTAGAATTGTGAATCTGTGGTTTCACACATTGTTATCCAATATTACGGATATATAGTTGGAAATAATGAAACCACATAAATATGTAACTTTAAACTTTGATAAGGATTCAAATTATATTAAAGAAAGAAAATTCAATCTAACAGATTTTTTTATTCTCATCTTTATTTCATGTGTGTTTTTTTTTTTTTTGGTTTATATTTTATATTAAAATTAGTTCACTAAATTGAAATTTAAAAATGCAAAAGGATATCCTTAAGGAATTTATGTTTTTCCCCTTATTTTTTTGTTTCGCTATGGTTAATTTTCATATGGTAAATGTGGTTTTGTTGTTGTTGACTAAATTATTAAAATATAAATTTAAATATTAAAATATCCTCAAAGGAATTTAACTGAAAAAATGTAATTGACTGAAAAATGAAATTATTTTTTTTTTATTTTGTTGTTGATCCTTATTTTTATAATATAATTTTTATATGAATTTTTGTGGTAACAAATTAAAAAAATATTATAAATACATTTTTTGTTATATTTTTTAGTAAATATTAGCGTTTTAATAAATTTATAATTTCTTGGATAACGTGATAAATCCTGAAGGATATTATATTTTATATAATAAGAAAATCCTGGATTTCAAGAATATAGAGATAAGAGAAGAAATAATATAAGTAATTTTTTTAAATCCTTTTTTATGATGATGGAAATATGTAATTTTTAATTTATGTTTTGTTATATTTCTTTATTATAGCGATTTTTTAGCTATCTAAACCGTTTATAATACACGCTTGTCATAGTGTGTTTATTTTGTAGATGATTGTCCTTAATCCTTGTAAATTTAAAATTTGTGATATAATGAAAATAAACAATATTATTATTTGATATTAATTTTAAAATGTTCTTATTCCAAAATTTATTATTAAAATGTTTGTAATGGAAATTGTATTTTAATGAAATTGTTTTTATTACCTTATTACTCTTGTTATCCTCAAGTGCTAATTGCACACCGAAATTATCAATCTTGATTTTATAAATCTTTGACAATTGCTCTTTCAATTTGAAATTTGACAAACATATAAATTGAATAGACTTGTATTTTTAATTCAAGAATTCAAATGACACTATAATTTCTTTTTTTGTGACAAAAGGAGTAATTTTCTGTTAATTTTACATACCATTTTTTATTTATATCTTAATGACCTCTTCATTCAAAGAACTAAAGTCTTTATTTACCCAGAAACAAATGAAAATTGGTTTAATTATTCTCAAAAAACAACATTTAGAAAACAATTTTGGGATTTCTAACTATCAAAAGATTCGGGAATCAAAATATGAGAGAATTAGTTAGAAAATTTTAATTTATCGAATGGCTTGGTTTCAATTTTTAAGCACTTTTTGAAGAAAAAATTATATTATCATCAGCATAAATTAGGTTATACTTAAAAGGTAACAAATGCCATTGTTAGAAACTTTCTTTAACGGAGTAGCCAATAATCTCAAAGAAGGACTTGCTTCACAAAACTGGCCAAGAAAGAATAAACAATTCGATCAAGAGATGAAAATGGAATTGCATTGATCACACACTCCGAATGGATGTAATTCATATTGCAATAAGGAATGGAACCCATTTTCCTATGAAAAAAGGAATATTGGCGCCCCAAAATAACACAGAGGAGAACAATTAAAAAAGAATATGAAACACTTGGGTACAAGTTAGCTGGAGTTGAAGAATATTACCACATGAATTAAGAAATACAGTAATTACAAGCAAATTACAATTTCGAAACTCTGTACTTTTGCATTTTTTTAGATTGGCTTCCTTGGGTAGTTAAGACTGAAAGTTAGCTTTTATTATATTGTATATAGAATAAATGTGGGTAGCTGAACATAAAATAATATTAATTTTTATCAAACAAAATTTTTATTTAATTAGTGAATTCAATTAATAATATAATTACTAAAGTATTGTCATTATAATACCCAAAAAAAGTATGAAATTTAAGGTCATAATTACTGAATATTCAAAATATCTATTAATTAGTAACACTATTTACAGTCAAAAGATACAAATTTTAATATTACTAAAAAAAAAAAATATTTATTTTCTTGAAAATATAATTTCAATGTTGTTTTCAATATAACTTTGACCCTGATGGATATTTAACTGTTCATTAGTAAACCGTCCACCCACAAACAAATTTCATTTTTTTTTTCAATTTTTTTTTTTTTTATCATTTTCCAAAAGTTTACACATCAAAACAAATAACAATAACAACAAAAATGGAAAACTACCAACCGCTGAGTATCCAATTAAAATCCAAAAATTAAATGTCAGACAAAATAAACAAGAAAATAAAAATGAAATGAAAAAAATGATCAAGTTTATTTGTAGATTCACTCATGTTTGTGGTATATTTAATTTTGTTTTAACATTAAAAAAAACGAAATTCCCATTTTTAATGCTGCAATAGAGTAAAATTTCTTGTCCAGATATTTTTATAATACTGAACTGAATATTCTAACAGATACGTATGCAAGTTCCTTTTTAAGGACTCTCATATATATACACAAAAATTCAAGTATATTTATTTATGCATACAATTTTCGAAAATATTTGTAAAAGCTAAAAACGTTAAAAAGAAATATTTGCTATACACTGTTAAAAATTTCATTTTTAATAACAGGTGTTCACCGGAAAAGTTTACTACTTTATTTCGTCGCACATTTTTGTTAACATAAATTTTGACAGTTCATATTTGGCAGTTATGAATTACCGACAGACATGAAAAATTTACGATGGAGAAATATTCGATGAACCAATTTTTTTTAATTATCAATTAAAATTATTCATCAGTCACTTCTGCATCCATTAAAAGTGACAGTATTATGTGCTTTGTATAGTCTGGGACGCATTATTGGCCCTTGTGTTACGGTAACTTTTACTGGACAACGTTATCGTAACATAATTGAAAAGTTTTCGGCACCAGAATTGGATGTTTTGAACATTGTTAAAATGTGGGTCCAACAAGACGGTGCAACTTCAAATATAGCCAGCCAATGTTTCAATCGAATAAGTTAGAGATCTGTTTCCACAACAAATTATCTCAAGAAATGGTGGTGTGGATTGGCTTTCACGTTTGTCGGATTTAACAACCGTGTACTTATGTTTGTGGGGATATCTAAAGAACAAGGTAAATGCCAATACACCAGAAACACTTGAGCAACTAATAAAACATTCGTGATGCAATATATGAAATAGGGTTAAAATGTTGTGAAGCTAACAGAGACGGACATTTAGCTGACATTATCATCCTAATTTAATTCTGAACATGTTTATGTTTTAAATTACATAAACAGCACCTTTTTTATATATAGAGTGGTGAGTTTTAATACCATTTAATTTAATTTTTATAATTACAATAATTTTTTCCACAAATTCGATGCATTATATACTTTAAAAAATGGTTCAAATTCAAATAATTTGAAATCCGCTCAATTTATACATTGATCTATTTATTTTATTACCTTTAATATGAGCATGGACTGGAATATAGGATATCGTTACCTTGTTTCTATCAGATTTTTCTAATAGTCTTACATATCGTACCTGTTGTTTTACTCCTCATTGAATAGAGTGACAGAGTGACTGTCTGAATATTTTTTAATATTTGTGTCATAATTCTATTATAAAGTTTCTATTTAAATTTAATCGCGGTATATTTAGGTTAGGTTAAGTCATAGTAGTGGCAAAACCTCACATAGACCACACTATGGGTTCATATTGGTACCATTTTTTATTGATAACGAGATTGTGGAGATGTTTTCTAGCAAGTCGAAAGATTTCGTAATTGAGGAGTTTTCTAGTACTACAATTCGAGATCCATTTCAGAGCTAAGTAGTACGGTTCTCCTACAATAAGACCTCTACGCCTAACGATTGCCGGATAGTGGTCTAAAATGTGTCCCAGGTGTTCAGATTGCCTTACATTGCTGCAGTTTCTTCATTGATTACTTCGTATGCTTGCCCACTCATCTGTTTACAGCGCTGTAAACTTAATTTTCTTGACATTCTGTTAATTGTTGACAGTGTATTCTTTGAACTTGTTTATTGCGGATGATTTTGGTTTTTGGTGTATTACAAAAATCCAACAAATTCAAAATGTTGAGTTTGTGTTTGATTTGAACCATATAATAATATACTTGAACACTTTATGTATAAGAATTTTCCATATTACAGAGACCACAAAATATCCAAAGAATTATTCACTGTGGGTGTTCTCTCCTAGTTTCTGTCCTGCTGTGATATATTTTTATAGTAAGGATCTTGAATTGAAAATTAAAAAAAAAAAATTGAAAATATTCATTTATTTACTTTTTTGATACGACAAAATATATTTAAATATCACTTTTTATATGTAATTATGTTTCTACGTATTTATAAGATACTGAAATCGTTCTACGTTATACTTAATTTTTATTTTCAAAATATTTATCAAAATAATTTTAATTTAATTCTACTTAATTTTCAATATCGTAATTTGAAAATTTGATTAGTAAAAGCTAGGACTATCCATTTTTAGAGACTTTTAAGTATTGATTTTCCAGTTTATAGTTCAAATATGTAGCTACGTTGTTTGTAAGAAATGCGACTAAAATTATATGTTTCTTCATATTTTATATAGCTTTTTATTTCGATGGATAATGGATGTAGAAGTTAGAATTCTTCAAATTTTCAAGAAGGATCGATTATGCGGTCCATTGACACGTCTTCATATAAATGTTTAATAACATCACAAAATAACATATCAAATACTTACAGGTACAGGACGTATTCATATTTGGTATTCTCTTCGATTTAATTTTAGTATTTATAAATATTCTATAGAATCCAGGAGAAAGTTATGCTGTTTTTTTATTTCTAAGAAAACAAGTTTAATTTTAGAATATAATTCTTGTATACTTGAATGTAAAGAGGCCATAATATACGCTTCTGTAGTACCATGCTTCTAAATAGCTAGTATCGCCTCAAAAAATGCTTAAATAGAAATATGTAAATTTCTTTATTGCGGTAATTTAGTGAATAAATTTTCACAATTAAATCTATCAATAACCTGTCAAACCAAAATAAATGACACTTAAAATACTATAAAAAACAACTTTTAAAAAAAAAAATGAAATTTTCCCAACATAAGTAAACAGTCCGAAAAACAGATTTTCGTCAAATCCTATCCCATTATGTTAAATACATTTTCCCCCTTGTTTTAAGATCCTATAAAAATCCTTTAAAAATCCTTTTACAATATTTTAAAAAAAATATACAAATTAACATGTTTTTTTTTTGTCTGGCATCAACACAACATTTAAGGTGTGATGTGTCCTTAAATATACCTAAAAAAAACGCGAATATTATTCTTCATATTAATATACATAAATTTGATTGACAGGTCCTCAAAAAAAATTATCCTTTTTATTCTTATTTCTCAACACAAATAATAATTCTTTTTTTTTTTATTATAACAATTGAAAGTTTTCTTTATGAAAATTTCAATTTCTTAAATATCCTAATTGTCACCTCTTTTAACTTTGTTGTTCCTTACCGTTTTGTTATTGTTGTAATAAATTTGAATAGCTCATTTGTATATATATATTTAAATAGTCCTTTTACAGTTTTGCAAAGGAGCGTACAACATGTCAAAAAAAGGACTTGTGACTTAATTTTAAAAAAAAAATTATGATGTGAATGACAGACTCATCAAATGCAAGGGAAAAAACGGGATATCACTGAAAGGATTAGGACTATATATGTATTTTTTTTAAAAACATTTTTGATTAATAGAAAGGATATTTTTTAAGAGTGTATATACATATATTTAATTTGCAATTGCGATGGATACGAATTATTAAAATAATGTGAAGTAAAAATTAAAAAAAAAAAATTATGAACAGGTTTTTTTTTTCATATTTTGAATGTTCTCTGGGGGCAGGTAGACTTCTTCTATTTATGTTACTGTATAAATTATATATATGTGACTTTCAAACAATTCATCACGGCCAATTCATCATAATGAAATGATGAAGAGAAAAATATTATTAAAAATAATAGAAATTCTTTATATTCTTGAAGTATTTAATCTATATGACATGTCCTTTCTTCAATGTCTCAGGACGAACTTTTTTTAGTTGTTGTTGTTGCTGTTGTTAAATGATATATGAGATTAGTGAAAAAAATATATGTATATAATTTCAAAATTTTAAATAGGACCTCACACGAAATGGCAGAGTAGATCCAATTTATTATTTTTTCACTTAGTTTAGGGAGAGAAAACTGGAATCATTTTTTTTTTTAATTTTTACTATAGTGACGGTTTAAGGATTAATATCGAAATGAGTCAATCAAATTTTTAAAATTATAGTTGTTGTAAGGGATATGTTAAAAAGTTAATAATTGATTTTATGCTAAATAAATAAATTTATGAGCAACACTTTAATTAGCTTCAGATACTTAAGTAACATTGAAATAGAGAACGTTGAAATAGAGTAGATTTAAAAGTGTAATCTATTCAATATTTCATATTGGAAGCCGGAATTTTCTTTGGGAAAAAACCACAATTTTATTTTGAAAAACTGTCATTATCTTTGATCTTGGTTTTATCCATTTTGTTACATTTTTGTTCTTGATCCTTAATTGCTATTCAACTAAATTTTAATACCATCTTCAATTCTAGTTATATAAATTGTACATGATTGCTTTGATTATGGTCTACTACACTAAATATTTAAAGATTTTCAAATGAATTGATAAATTTAATTTAATATTTAGCTGAAAAACTATTTTCCACAATTCATAAAAAATTATCTTAGTAAATTTTCTAATTTTTTATATTTTATGTGATTTTTATATCACTTAAGGCAATCTAAATTCTAAATGGAATAAGTTTTTATTCACCGAAAAAAAAAATCCTTTTTAAAATATATTCAATCCATTTACATTAGCTCATATCCTTTAAATACATTTAGTGCGAATATAAAAACTTTTCATAGTCCTTCAAAATATCCTCACACTATATTTAACAAAACAAAAATTTCTTTTTTTATTTAGAGAGGAGAAAAAAAACCACTTAAATATCGAGTCCTATTACAATCGGCACAAAAATTTTATCAAAATGTATTATAAAAAAAAAAACCCTTCAACTAAGGATATTTTTAATGTCCTATTTTTTTTTTATAGAAAAATCGAGAACTTAAGTTATTTTTCGTTAAAAACATTTCTATAATTTTTTTTTTTGCTTGTTGTTAGATTTCCTGACCAAAATAAAAGCAACTTTTAGAAGGATAACCAGCAACAACAACTATACAATAAAACGTAAGTAATTTAAAAGCAATCTTAGAAAGAATCCATTTTGTTTATATCGTATAGCAAAGAACGCCTAGAGACTATAATAATAATAATAATAATGAAAAAAATAAAATACATTATATAAAATTGCCTTAAATAAAGCTTTAAATATGAATATAGTAAAAAAATAATAATATAGGATATTATTTTCAAGGATAATGGACGACGATGATGTAAAAAAAATATATATATATTCATCTCTCCATTTTTGCGCGTTACAATTTTATAAAATATATAATTTCTTATGCCCAGCATTCCTCCAACCACAATTTTGTTATTTTGATCCTGATCCTGGCATCTACTATGTGTATATATATATAAAAGTGAATAAAAACATCCTGATGGGATTTTTTTTTATATATACTTAAATTATATTGTGTGTATGGGAATATATAAATTGAGAAAATGGAAAAATGTGTTCCAGACAGATGAGGAGAAGTAAGATGTGGTGGGTATGTAAAGTTGAAACATATATAGGACTTTTTATTTTGTATATTAAAAGTATAATACTAAATAAAATGTGTATATATGAGAACGGACTAAACAACAACAATATTTGCAGTAAAATAATAATATAAATGTAAAGCTTTCATGTCCAGAAAAGTCCGCAATGTTTAAATGTTTTTTGTATATATATAAATATGTATATAAAAGTATTATCTCCATGAACGTATTTTCGTTTATATATTCGGTTATATATAGCATGATGTAACCCTATAAGAGAAAATTTTTAAGGTTCTATATTAATTATAGCAAATACAGAGTAATTATTAAAAATTCTGATGGTCTAATTTTTTTATAACGATCTTTAGAAGGATGAGTGGAGGAATGAATACACGGTAATTTGATCTACTTAGTTCTCAATGAAGAGTATTGTGCAGTCTTTAAATTACGTTTGTTTAAATTAATCAGTAATTACCTTGATGCACTGTAATTACTGTGCATCAATCATCATAAAGATTAGTTATGAAAAAGAAGCACAGTTTAATAACAAGAGTGTATACAAATACACTCTTCAGGACTTCAGGAAAACACAGAAATGTATGCTTCTGGGTAATTCGATCAACCATGGGCGACAAATTAAATCCTACAACCACCAATACGGAAATCGAATAATGAATACTATTTCCTCTACAACACATAAAATATAAATAGTAAAATCTTACGATATAGACCATTTAAAGATATTCCACCAAAAAAAAATATTTGCATCAAGAAGAAGATGATCATAATATCGCAAAACAGTATACTAAATTGTATTAAAATCGGGTAGGACTACGGATTAACGCGAAAAGTGCATGTCCATAGAATATTTTTGTATTTTTTTTTTGTCTTCTTTGAATATCCTTTCTCGAGAATAAAAATTGATTTGAGTTAAATCCACATTTTTATTCTTATCTACCAGTTACAATACTTCATAGTTATTACAATACTACTCGTAATACGTATTAAGATGCTCCAGCTTAAGAAAAATGATATGCATATCTACTTATTTTCAAACATATCTGGAAGATACTAATAAAAACTGTCCAAATATTTAGTTTAAAGATCAAGTTTGAGATATATATATAAAATAAAAATTACTTAAAATTTTTATATCACCCTGTTTATGTGTCCATTTCCAAACTGTTTGTTCATCATATCTATATATATAATATTCTTCCAATATGTCATATAAAAATGGAAAATCTCTTGGATATTGAACATTACCATGGTGAAGTCGTATCGTAAATTTTGGGGAGAGTTTGTATCTAATATCATATATTCCATCCTTAAAATTGTCGCCATCATGATAAGCCAAAAATTTCATACTTTTAAGTAGTATCCAAAAACGTATAACATACACACATATATAATTATCCTTAAAAGGACTTTACTTATTTTATGTATAAAAACAGATATATAAGTTTTATGTATAAAATGTTTTTCGATGTTCATCAACGACCGTACACTAAAATATAATAATGTAATATACAAGATCAGACACACATAAAATAGCAATTCTTGGCTAGTGGTCAAAATATATTACAGAATTTATTTTTTTTTCACTTTAAATTTGCATAATTTAAAACTGAGAAGGTTTCGTTTTAGTAGATTTTTAATACAAATAAGTTGAATAAAATGATCCTTTAAGTTTCAATTATGAATGTCTGTTTTTCAGGATATTTTTTCATAATGCAAATATCGAAATATTATTAATTTAAATACAAAATTAGTAATTCTGAAATTTTAAGGACAATTAAAGCATTTTTTAGTTCAGAATTTCAATAGAAATGAAATATTTTCTTGCTTGGTTCCTTAAACAAACTCATACAATTCCGTATTCAAGTTTTTTTTACTATATCATATAGCAATCAATAATAATAATAAAAAAAATATCCTTTTTTTTATTTTGGGCTGTATTATACCAATTTTTAGAAAGTTACTTAAATGAATTGAAACTTTTGAATACAAAATAGACAAATGAAAAATTTTGTATTCTAGGTTAAGTACTTGGGGAAAAACTTTTTCGATATTATTTACATATAAATTTGTAGTTAAAAAAATTTTAAGGACTTTTTATTTTGAACAAGTTTCAAGATAATTTCAGTCAAAAATGAAAAAAATGAATTTTAAACATTATTTTTTTATTTTAGAATGTAATAAAGTTGTAATGATTGTAAAGTTTGACAAGGAAATTAACAAAAAACAATAAAATTAACTAATATTAATTTATCCTTTAAAAATAAATGTTTCATAATTTTCTCACCTTTTTTTTGGAGATCATCATTTGTAAGATTTGATAAAATTTAAATATTTAACCTGAATCATAAAAATTAGTCAATAAATCATTCAAATGACATAAATAACACAGAGTTAAAATATATTTGTAGTGTACGGTGCACAGATTTGAAAATTTAGTTTCCAAATTATTGAAAATTTGATTTTATAAAGTATTTTCTTTGTGTTCAATGATGACACACTTTATGGAAAGAGGTTGTTTAAAAAAAGTGGATCATAGAACATATAAATATTATATTATACTGCCTCAATCATTCAATAATAGATATGAGAAGAAATTTGAACTGAAGAATATACTTTTTTTCTAGCAGCTTTGCTAGATGATATTGATATCAACACACTGTATAAGTAGAGAAACTGAAACATAAACTAAATTGTATATACTAGGATATCTTCATTGGTTGGTAGGTCTGCAAAGAGGAGGATCCGAAAACCTTACGCACAAAAGTTACTCTTCAGTTGATTACTCGAATGTTTCATACTAGAAAATCAACCCATCCCACCTATTTAATGTAAGTTATCAGATTGACAGGTTCTATTTCACTTTCCATCTATCACTAAATATATTTCTGAGTGCTGAGCAGTATAGTTACGTAGAAAACGCTTTAACGAATTTTCGTCTTCGTCTGTAGAGCGAGACTGTGATTAGAACCAGCCGCGCTTTATTAATCGATAGTATAAATCTAGTCTTTTTTAGAATTCGGACAGGAATACTCCAAAACAATCTTGTATTAACATAATTTTGACGTTTATCAAGTGCTAAATAATATTCTAGAGAATTGTCAATATTCACGTTTCGCGTCTAGATTTCTCATTCTCCTTGATCAGACACTGACCGTATGATCAGTGCATTTTGAGTTATTTTATCTTTGCTATTTGTAGATACTATCTACATTCTTTTACTAACTTTCACTTAAACTCATTCGAATCTACAATCTCTTATACGGACATAATCAAATCTTACTTTAAATTCTTTAAATTCAACAAGAAAAACTACACAACCAACCACCCTGAATATTTGTAAAAATCTTCTACACAACCCAGAAATATAAACGAATACATACGAAAAAAAAAATTGTAAAATTCTTAGTGTTGCCTGTCAAAAAATCATCCGTCCATCAAAAGATTTCGATATTATTTATATTTTTTTCGATGATTTACGATCAACGAGTTCAGCCAAAAAAAATAAACCACCTTTAATTTCATATAATAAAAAATCGTCCATTAAAATTGATCATTAAAAAAAAAATGAAGAAAAATCAAAGTTTTTTTTTTATTGACGTACTAATTTTTATATTCGAAGACGCAACGACGCTTCGTATAATTTCAATATTGTCTGAGGGGTACAGAAAATTACCAGACATTCTGACTCTTAAATAATAATAAATTTAATTCAAAGATTTATTACCCAGGCTCAAATTGATCGTTAAAAAATTTTGTTTTATTTTATTTTTGTTATTTATTTTAACGAAAACTATTACAAAATAAAAATATACTCCAATTTGAAAAAGAAAAATTTAACTAATAAAATGTAATTTAAAGTTCTAAATAAATCTTGAAAATTTACACTGAAATTACTGAAATTTTTTGTTTACTGGGATCGTCAAAATAAAATGTTTTTGTTTGTGGCAGGAAATTCTTGTCAGGATTAAATGTTTCGTATGGAAAAGAAAAAACTTTCTGATTGTTACGCTAATTGATAGTTAAATTTTTGGATTTTATTTTCAATTTTTTATTGTAAAATAAAAATGAATTTAAAAAAATATAAATTACAATGTTAATTTAGGTTTAGATGAGGGACAACGGACAAATTATAATAATAATACAAAATTTTTAGGAGATATAGTTAGAGGCCGTAAAAGTGACTTTTTCAAGTAGTTTCGTGTAATAAATTTTCAGATTATGATGGTCAGTTATTTGGAGTATGTGGGATTTTTATGTTTATTGTTAAGTATTTCATATTTATTCAAAAATTTATAAGCTATGGTAATTTAGGACGAAATTAACATAATCTTACCATTTTGTTGATATAACGATAGTAGCTATATGGATAGTTCTTAAAGTTATCGTTATATCTAAGAATCTCTAGAAAGAAACCTCAACTTAACAACTAACACTAACACTTATCTAAATATAATGAGAATTATATTTTATTAAACCCCCAAAACATTTAATTCAAATTTTATAATGTCCAATAACTTTTTAATCAAATTTATTTTCATTCAATCCAGTCAATATTTGTCAGGCAAATGGTAATTAAATAATTCCATATTATTTTTGAAATAATATTCAATGAAAAACAATATTAAAATAAGAAAATATTAAGAAAATTTTAATTCAAATCTTCTGTGTCTGCTTGAAATTCAGTTTACATCTTTATAATTATGTCATGATATGCTACGCAGTATCGAATATTTCTTAATAATTATATCACAATTTCTTTGATATGTTTTCCTTATATACTTGAGGTGAGATGCTCCATAAAAATTAGGAATCAATCCAACAATTATGGCGAATGAATGACAGAACTGACAGATACCTTCACATTTTCTGGAAGATAAAATTATTGCATTGCATTGGAGATTGGACCAATAAACACAATTATTTAATTTTATAAATTTACCATAAATTCTTTTTTATTAGTTTTGTTATTTTAATCATCATCATACTTAGATTTATATAGTCCTTGGTGAACTTTAACCTACTCACTACAAATATCAATTATTTGCCGTCACCTTCCAATTTTGAATCTTTAAAATGTTTAAATCCTCTTCGACTTGATCTATCCATCTTAATTTCGGTCGTTCTATGTTTTCTGCGATGATTTTAGAGAACTTTTTGCATGCATGCGAGCTACATGACCTGCCCATCTTTGACGTTGTAATTTAATGTATAAAACAATATTATTTCCAGTCCTTTTAGCTGTTCTAGTTCAGAATTTGATTAAATTTTGTATTCCTCGAGATCATTTGGGTTAAAACTTTATTTTAGTATTTTTCAAATTGCTTCTGTATTCATTCAATTTGGAAGACGGTCAATTGTGTATTCGGTCAATTAACCGTTTATTGATTAACTTATTTACTTTATTAATTTTAATTCACTAACACTAAATTGAATGTACAGCGATCTCGCTGATGAGTAACCGAATATTGCCTATAATTAGAATAGTAAATTCTAGTACATACTCTAACATTTTCTAGTTTATGGTAGTTTCTTATGCAATACAAATAATTAAATTTAAATTAATATTGAACAGAAAAAATAAATATTAAAATCTTAGAAAAAATAAATATTAAAAAATTTGCAAAAACAATTTATTTATTTTTAATCTGAAAAAGGTGGCAAATAAAATCATAAAACATCAAATATTTCATAATATTTAATCACAAAATAATAATCCTTATGTTAAACATAAAAGAGGAGCATTAATAAACAACAACAACAACAACAAAACTCTTATTCTATATATTTACGGTTCTTATTACACTTTAAGCGTAAATAAAATCCTTGGACCCCTGAAGCGAACACACCATCCACCTATATAAAAAAAATCAAAATTAAACCATTCCATCAAATAAAATCAAATAAAAACCAGAAGCTGTCATTCATTTTATCGACCTCCTGTCGATTAAAACCGTTTTTATTTATCCTCGGTTCATTTTAATTCCACGGATAACGCAATTTTTATTATTCGCTCTAACACACAATAAAAAAAAAAAAAAAAAGGATATATGCAATAAAAAAAAAAATTAATAATTTTTATTTTTTAATTCCCATCGAAATTTTGATGAAAACTAATAAAAATATTTATAATTCCTCGGAAAAAAAGGAATTATTTTAATAATAAAAATATTTTTTTTTTTCTTCTTTATTTAAATTTTACGTATCTCTTGCTGAGCTAACTGGCACGGTATGTTAAGGATCAGCAGGATTTTTTTTTATATATTGAACTATAAAATGTTTTTTCTTTATTTTTTATTGGTAAGAAAAAACTTTATGCGCGCACGCATTTCCCGTCGGGATCAGTAGAACAAAACAATATTTTTTTTTATTGGGAATAATTTTAAATCTGTTTATCATTAATTTAATTTGATCTTATGTTTCTGGGAATAATTAATTGGATTCCTGTACAGAATTTTTTCTATCTATCTAAATTACTAATGGAAATTTACAGTCCCTACAAACTCGCTTTATAAATATCGTAATTAGTTCTGTTCTAGAAATATGCAAGACCCAGATTTAGGTATGAGCTTTACGGTTTTACAGATCCATTGAAATTCTATTTTGATCCTGATTTAATATTATCAATAGATAAGATTCATTAGTTTCTAATTTAATTGAGGTTCTACTTCTACTGAGCTACTAGGGATAAACTATCGTTTAATAATGACTTTTGTCTTCGATAATGGTATAGCATCAAACTACAGAAATTCATTGCTCTTCTTCGTTAGGTTTTACTGAAAGATGATTGAATTTTACTTGTTCCTAAATTGGAACATTATTGAAAAATAACAAATTATTGCGTTTTTTATGAAATTTCGTTTGGAAGAAAAAATATTTGAACTTATCTTGTAGTTAGCGCTGTAAACCTTAAGTAAAGTTTTGAATCTAAAAGTTTGTGACCTTAAATTCATCCCCGGAAATATGTTAAAATTAAATTACTAAAAACAGAAATTAATAATCTTTTTTTTTTCAAAGGTTCACACATCAAGGACCCAAGTATATCACCTTTCATATATTTAATATTAAATACTTTTTTTTTCTTATACTGAAATTAATCCATCAGCACTGAACACCTGGCTATTTTCAACATAAAACACTAAAACATTTCAAATCTAAATATTTACCTGAAAATTAGAACAGAATCAACCGAACCGAACCTGATTCTTAGCAAAAAAATAAATTATACGAAACAGAGAAGGATAACAAAATCTGCAAAATTAATTTGTCTTAAAAAAAAAAACTAAAATCACAAATTTCATTTGAAAATTTCCTTAAAAATTCATCTAGCTTAAAAATTTCTTATCATTTGTACTTAAAAAATGATTTTCATAAAGATCAGTGATCATGCCATGTTCAAGGTTTAAGAGTTTTTTTTTTAAACACGTTTTTTTTTCAATAAATTCAAATTACAATTTTATATAGTCGTAAATAATTTTGATACTATCTGATTTAAAATTCAGAGCATTTAGAAGATTTACGTACGTATATATAAAAATTGCCCTTTTTGGTGATTATAAGGAAAAGTGATCGGGTAAAATTTTTTATGCAAAATAAAAAATTCCATTACGTGGCATTGTATTTACATCAACAATTCAGACCATGACAAATCAATGTAAATTTTTTTATTATTGTGCAAATATCCCCACAAAATAATCAATTTTGAGGCGCATAAAAACTTTTAAATCAGGATCAAAAACTTATGTTTTGCCACAATATAAAAATCTATCGAAGCGTATTAAATTCTTGACATACCCTCTTTTTTTTAAATATTTTATTATCTGTAGTCCATAAATTTTATATAAAAATTGTTATTTTAAATATAAATGCGCAGGATAACATTTAATATATTAAAAACCGGGTGCCATATATTATATCCTTTTTATTTGTCCTATCGAAATTATATCATGATTGAAATTAAATAAAAAAAAATAATAAAGAATCTATATCAAAACAAAAGGATATTTCTTTTAAGTAATATAATATCATTTCAATAAAGTTTATATAGTTAGCCAAAATATAGATCTATAAAGAAATCCTTGTTTAACTGGTTAATCTTGTTCGTAAACGTAACTTACGCGAAATTTACTTTCGTAAAGAAAAAACGAAACAAAAACCTACCCTCTTTTTTAAAATAAAAATGATAAAATAATTACCCTAGAAGGCAATCACCAGTTTAATCGCGTTTATTATCCTTTGCTAAATTGAAAATCCTGTTTTACTGTATTTAAATTAAGAAAAAATCTCTCAGGATCAAGACAATATTAGCATCATTTTTTATTTCATAAATGTTGGCACATCAAAATAAAAAAAAAGCAAACTAAATTACAAAATTATTGTCTAAATTGTCAAAATAATCAATGATGTGTATATGATCAATTAAGGATACGCACATCCTTCTTTATCTACAATATATATACCAAAAATTATGATGGAGGAAAACTAATGCTCTTTCAAGTATGAATTTGATTAATTATCCTTTTTATAAAAAATAAAATAAAATAATGTTTTTTGAAAACATTAGCATCATTACTTCTCCTTATATTTATTCAATTTATGCTCCCCGCGTCATTATGTCTATAAACATAATTCCTAAATAACATCATTTAGCCAGCTGGTTAAAATCTCAAGAATTTATTATGTGTAAATGATGGTTTCTTTTTTTTAAGGTTATAAAAATAGAAAATTCTTTTGGTGATAAATTAAAAACCAATTATGACTCTAAGAAGGACTCCCAAAGGTTTTTTATTGTACCCGTGTGTATTTTATAATACAATTTCAAAGATCCTTTTTTATGATAACGGAGAGAACACCTGAATATTCTCATATTAAAGTGAAAATTTTGAATTCTAATGAATTTTTTGTGAATGTCCTGCAAGGAAGTTAGAACAAAATGAAATTTCTTTAATAAAAATTTTATAAGGACAAAATTAATTTTTTTATGTAATCAAATAGGACAAAATCTCGGTTGGAAATTTCATTTTTACTTTTTGAAGTTGTCGTAATGAGTATTCAGGTATAGTTTAACAGCAGGTATAACAAAAAAACAAATTTTTTTTTTGGTTACTCGGTATGGGGTTGAAATTATTGCAAAACTAGTTCACATATAGAAAACAAATTTATTTGGTTTTTTTTTTTTTTTTTGCATTCTCAGTAAAATTGTTTAAGGAAGAACCTGTTTTGTATTTTGCCTGTTAATATTTGCAATTGCAATCCTTAAAATATCTGAATATTTTACCTGTTATTTGAAGTGCAGAAGAAGTTTAGTTGTTGTTGTAAAAGGATATTTTTGTAAGAGGAATATTTTTTTTTAGCGTGGGAAATATTAGTATAAGAAATTATATTTTAGTATTTTTTAAGGATCAATTCGTAGGATTATTTATTAATAATATATTGTTATTAGAATGATTCGTTAAAAAAGATGTTGATTCAGAGTAAATAATTGTAACAAATTTAAATATGCTTTTTAATAGTGAAGCCTTGAATTCTTGAAGGATGTAATATCTTAGTACATTAATTAAATTTCTTAAAATAAATATGTCTCTTAGTATCGTATTCAATTCAAGTTCAATAAATTCAGCAGCATCATACAAAAATAAGGTGTAGATATCGCCATTGGTTGCACTGCAACCATCACCAATTACCGGAATTTGGAATCATTTATTATAATCTTCTATTCGAAAATCCTGTGATTAATTAATATTGCTACAGACCAGACTGGGCCTTGACCTCTTTTACTATCTTCTTCCAACGGTCTCTGTTAAGTGCTGCTGTATCCAGTTACGAACTCTAATCACCCAATCAATGTCTAGAACGTCCTCTATATCTTGTTTCCATAGGCACATAGTGACAAATAAATTTTTGAGGATTTTTTGTGGCATTCTGATTAAATGTCATCCCATTTTATCTGGCTGTTTGATATGACTATATAAATTCCATTTTAATCTATTTTCGGCCACAGTTAAAGTTAATATTTCAGTACCATACCACGGCTCAGTTCAAACTTCTGTATTACATTATTTTACAGCTTCGCAATTTTAATTCAAAAGTTTTCGGTACGCAGAATAACATAATATTAAATTACCATATAAAAAAGTAATTTCCAAATGAATCATCAGCCAATTGTAAAATCTAGAACAGAATAAAATTTATAATAAAAAAAAATCATTTAATCCTCAGCCCTTCTTAGATACGACCAATATAAAATACTGCGTATATTCAAGATACAAATCTTATTTTAAAAAAAAGTTATTACGCTAATTTTTTTCTAGTTTAAGTGTTACCCTAGTCATAAATGCGTCTATTAAAAAACACTGATATTTAAGCGAGGTCACGGTTTAATTTAGAATTTCTGAAATAATAAAAAATAAAATCTTACGTAAAATTCAATACTACTTTAATAATTTTAATGTTCAAAGGACAAATTCAAGAAACGTAACAAAATTACGAGTTCAAAATAAGATCATAAAATAATTACTATTAAAAAAATTAAATGAGTTTTTGCTAACCAGACTATTAGTCAAACATTATTATACAGTTACAGAGTGACTGACTGAAAATAAACTTATAAATTAGAATGAAGGACTGAGTATAGACTATGGAATCCACCTAAACCTTATAAGCACAACTGTACTTGTAAGCGAAGGCCGAGGAAAGAGAATTTCTACAAAGTACTTCAGTTCTTCTTACCAGTTTTCACGAATGTTTTTTTGACATCTTTACGTCCGAACCCGATACAGATAGAGGTTTCGTTACTTTGTAGTGAAGAACCGTGAGGAACCGTTGTTATTACAACAAACTATTTAATAGCATTGAATAGTGAAACGTAAGTTGTCAGCAAATGGTGTCTTAAAATGACATCACACATTACAAATTTTGTAATGATACTCATTTAAAGCTGAGTCAACTGACATCGGCATCGATGCTTTGGTCTGGAGTTGATCCCGGAACCTATGCATCACATCATAGCACACACTAACATTTACGCCGTCATGGATAATTTTTTGCAGAATTTAATTTTCGCCATATTACTCTATTAATCCTTTTCTCTAGACTTAATAATTAGTTATTAAAAATTGTAAAAAGATTTTACGAACACCCTGTTTCTTATAATTTTATTGTTTTACATAACAGCCAACATTAATTGGCAAAGTGTTAAAGAAGGGGATTGTAGATTAGGGTATTTTTACGATTAGTATCCTAATAATATTGTGGACAAGAACGATCTTATATGCTTCATATTGAAATATTACTATAAGAAATTCTATAGTTTTTGATTTTAATGTGATTTATGGCCATGCGTATATGTTATAAAATCATCGTAATTTTTAGTAGCTAAATAAGGAGATTTATTGAGAATCTAATTTTTTCTCGGCTACCAAACTAACTAAAATTCTTCCTTTTTCATTGGATAATAAAAAATTTCACTTTTAAATATGTTGACATTTGACATGACATTCTGAATTACAAGATGACAACATCAAAAAATATAGAACACAAGAGAAAATGGAACAGAAGTGGAATCGAAATAAGAAACTCACCTTCAGGAAAAGGGGAATAATTCCAAATATGGAAATTTAAATTTATATAATTTATATTTTTTTTTATCATAACGTAATATTTAAAAATAACGTAATTTATTTATTCTAATTATTATTTAAAGTAATGTAATAGCGTTTAATTAATCACTATCGATCTATCAGTTATACTAAGCAAATCGTTTATATTTGAATTAAATAAACCACAGTATAAGTCTTATAAAGTTAATAATCTGTTGTTTTAATTTCTAAAAGAAAGAATCTGATTAGAAAATATTTAAATCACTTGACCAGGAAGATTAGGAAATCATTTTACTTATCCTGCGTCAAACATCATTTTACTTATCCTGCGTCATATAATTACTATGAAGTGTTGTGATCGAAAAGGCTGATCCAAAAAATTACATTTTCTGACATACTTTTTTTTACATTTTCGAAGGAGGTGATTCCTCGGGCGGTAATCCGCATATTAATTCGTATATTAATGATATTTAGTACACAGTTTAATTTTGTGATCTAGTTAAGTAACTTCATTGAGTCTACTTTAAAATTTTCGAATTCTAGAAGCATTACATAATAATTGTTACCGATTTAAATGTAATTTGACAGATAAGGTTCGTTTATGGCCCTTAAATTTAAGGTTGATCAGTTTAGTAGGTCCATATTCAAATTTATAATACGTTCTTGAAATAATATATTACTGAACATATTTTTAAAGAGCTGTTTTTGTTATAAATAACTACACGTTTTCGGTCACCCCTAGGTAAATATTTTTTTTAATACATATTTATGTATATCGAATTTTGATCATACATATATGAATCATAAAATTTATATTATATATATAAATTTTGTGTATTAATTTATATCCTTTTTCGATATTATTATGACTACGTGTATCCTCATTTTTGTTTTTTTCGTATTATGCTATGCAGTAAAAAAAAAGTAATATTTTTTAATGAAAACTATCCAAATGCCAGGATTAGCTATAAAATAATTTTATATCTGTTATACTTATATGGTTATGAGGTTATATTGAAGATTTATGATTGAACTAGGTGCGATAATTTATGTCTTGTTATAGCATATATTTCATGTTATATCTTTAAGATACGTATATAAAATAATGCGGTATTAATGCTTAAAATAGTGTTATGTTCAGTTAGTTAACTTTTTTACAGATATCATGCTGTTTATAACTAACTATATAACATAAAATAATATGCTTTTATTGAAAATAAACATATGAAAATTTATGTAAGTAATATTTTTTTTTTTTTTTTATGATTTTTATGAGTTACATTAATGAAAAAAATTTGAAAATTCGGATCATTATTATTTCAAAGAGATCACACGGGGTTATAGAGTAAATATTTTATTGTAGTTTTTTGGGAAAAGGGGGAAAAATATATGAAAACTAGTTTAATTTTTACTATATATAAAGTTTTTTATTACATTTTTTTTTCAAGCTAATTTATTGACTAACGTAACGCATAAGAAATAATGAATTTTGTAAGGTTATATAGGTAATAATTTTCTTTAAAAAATATTTTTATTGGTATTAAAATTTTTTTTTTTTTATATATATTAAAATTAAAAATAATTGCAAACAAAAAAAATTTAATTTTACTAAATAGAATCTAAAAAAAATTTAATTGTAAGGAAGGATATAAGAACCGGATTAGTTTTCTATAGTGCAATTTATGATCCTTAATGAAAAGTTTGATCCTTAATGAAAATTATACAACAATTTTCGTCAATAATTAAAATACTGAGCTGTATATTCGAGAGAAAAAGTTGTACAATCCAGGATCAGAGAAAACTTTTTAAAAGTCATAAGGTTTATCAAATTAATTTAACTAACTAGAAAAGCTGTAGATCGCTTAGAACATTAAGATTGTTGATATCATACCTGACTAGTGTATGTTTTCTAGATCTGGCCAGAACTGGGCTATAGTTTGTTTCTCATTCTATTTTCCGTAATTACGTAATTATTAATTGAAAGTGATACCTAGTCTGACCGCATGTAAACCGCAATTGGGCAGTATCACATGTACAAAGCTATCCATCTGACTATGTCCTTTCGGCATAGCTTTAGTAGGTTTCTGTAGTACATAATTATGTCTTTCTATCTTGCGTTTACCAAGTACAAAAATCAACTGAAAAATACTAATTGATTCTTTCCAATTACAATTTTATCATATTTTCTATTTAATCTGGAACATAATCTAATTAAAGTTTTTTTGAATAAATTAGGTACTCAGTCGAAATACTTTTCATGTTTTCTAATATATAATTTAATTTTGTTCAATTTTAAAGTATTAAATTTATAATTTTCATTATTTTTATTTAAACTAATAGTCAAGCTCTTCTAACAAAAACCGAATATTTTGAATAGATTTTGTATATCAGATTACAATTTAAACACTTCAAAAATCTCTAAAAACTTTATAACTATTTATTATTGTATATATAATAGTAATACATGATCCTAATATTTCACTAATCCTTAAACATAAAGGACACTAAGTCCTTTATACAATAAAAACTTTCAATTACGTTCACACATTTTTTTATTTATTTCTTCAAAATAAACTTGAAAATTTTTATAGAATAACTTTATTCTTTAAAATATGAAAATTTATAATATATTTAATAAAAATATTAATTTAATATTTTTAAAGAAATATAATTTTTAATATTTAATAAAAAAAATGTCAAAAAATAACCGGAAAAATAGTCCAAACATTTCAAAAAATGATAAAATTTTCTTTTTAAATGAAAAAAATATGAGAAAAATTTATTGAAAACTTATTCATTCGTCTTTTTCAAACTTTTATGTCCTTAATCATTGCGATATTTTTATATCTATGTCTGTAGATATTATTTTTTTTTTGTTAGGATGTCTAATGACATCGGATATGTATTGGACGGTGTCCAAAATATGTCCGGTAAACTGAAAAATGGAAAGGATATTTATGTATATGTAAAAAAAATCATTTTATTAAAGTGTCAGAAGTTTTTTTTTTTTGGTTTGGTTCATATCCTGAAAATATTTTTACTTATAAATGTAAAAATATAAAATTTGATGCTTAGACATTAAAGTTTAGATTAATTTTGAGATATGTAATAATAAAATTGTTATGGTCGTAAACTCATAATTTTAAACCTTTCAGTCCAATCGCGATTAAATGTTCCAATGAAAGAGTTTAAAACGTACAATTGGTACGCATATATTTGTACGTATTTTAAGAGTCCAGCTGGTTTTTCTATAATTCTAGCAACCAAATAAAGAAAATTTGGTTCTCTGCGATAATTTTGCCACTAGCTATTGTCATTTTACCTTGATCGAGAGTGGTCACATTGAATTATTCTCTTATAAAAGGTTAGTTATAGTTTTATGTTCAAAAGTGTGGTTAAAAACGTATATTAAATTATAGCTATGCAATTTTATATGGTAAGAACATTGCTTCAGTGTAAGGTTCCATTTTATGTTCATTGTTTTACTCGTTATCACCAATAAAAATATTTATTATATTAAACTTTATATTTTTTGAAGCCATTTAGGATATGCAATCCAATCGAAGAACTCTGTCGGGATTATATATTCAAGGATATTTCTAAAAATATGAAGAAAATATTTATTGAATTATTCTTAATTCAAATATCCGCAAAACACAAATTGAAAATATTCAATAAAAAACGATGGGGACTGAATGGGTTAAGTAATACTTGCATAAAATTACGTTAATAAGGACAATAAAAATCGAAGATGTTACAAAAAGCTATTTTAGTTTTTGATTAATTTTAGATTTTGCTAATAAATGAACTAGTTTACTTCAAAAATAAATATCAAATTCCAACAAACTCTCAAAATTCCTCTGAAAACAACTACACCACATCTCAAGGATCTAAAAAATTTTTGTTACAAATTTTCTATTTTATTATTATTTGTTGATATAGAAACACACATTACGCATTATATTAAATACACAATTTTTTTTTATTTATATATTTTGATAATACTGACACGTGTCTTTTATATATATGTCAATTCTGTATCTGTCAAAACTTAGTTCCGAATCGGAAATAGAACAAGGAAACTGTTGTCTTTTTTCTTTTATACAACAAAAATCACAATTTTTGTTATTCTATCTTATAAATAATATTATTGATAATAATAAAAATAATTCGTAAATACATAAAATTTTGAAAAAAGTACAAATTTTGTACAACAAAAATATTTCCATTTGAATGATTACGAAGAACACATTGACATTATCAGTTAAAACACCAGGCATTAGTCTAAACAAACTCTACACTGTAGCAAAATCCATAATGACAACCATATTAAATTTTGACATTAACCGTTAGTAGATTATATAATTCCGACAGCGGTCGATCTAATATCATAATAAGTGATTGATTAAATCAGATCTATATATGGAAATATGGTGAATTGAATTACATTTTCCGGATATATTTCGATACAGCGTTGAATTTCAAATTTTAAGTAAGATATAGACAATAATTATGAGATTACAAATCAATGAAAATAAAACAAAAATAATGGTAGTCACAACGAATGAGTCCAGAGTAAGAAATATCAGTCAAAATTTGAAAAATAGATAACTATAATATAAAAGTTGTTATGGACTTTGTATATCTAGGGTCACTACTGTGTAATAGCAATAATGTACTCCCGAATTTAAATTACTTTGGGCTAAATAGACAATTTAGAACTCGAAAAATCTCAAATTATAGCACGAAAATACTAAAAAATTAGCAGTACCAGTACTATTAATTATACCATACGGTTCCGAATCATTGACACTCATTAGAAAAGATGAATGCATGCAAAAGAAAGATTTTATGGTAAATTTTCACAAAATAGTAGGAATTATCATTACAACACAGCTCCCACTGTATTAGATGAAGATATATTGGATTTACTATAAATTACATATCACTATCATCATGAAGCCGTACCTAGAATCCACTTTTTAGGAAGCCCTAAAAAGTACACTTTTTTCAGTCTTTACAAATCAAAGATGTATTGAAAAGTATTTCTGATCTGAGTGAACTTTATCTTCCTAAATTATATTCTTTCACTACGATTTATTGTTGGCCTCGTGTTTCCGGTTGGTGACTGGTAATTTTACTTTATAATTCGCCAATCTATCGTTTGGTCGTCCCCTGGTTGATGAGTTATCCATAGTTTATTTTTGGTAACTATTTTAAGCAGCCTTTTCTGTGGAATTCTAACAACATGTCGGGCGGGGCCATTTGAAGCGTTAAAATTTTATATATTCGACAGTATTTACGGTGTTATTTAGCTCTTATAATTCCAGAATGCTTGTTCTTATGATATATTCCCCCATTTTATTAATTGTTAGTCCAAAAATTTACCTCAATTATTTTCTTCCAGGAAATAGTAGGTCATTTACTAGTTTTTGAGACTCATGTACTAATTTTCTATTCAATATTCTGTAATTTGTTTTATTAATGTTTTGTCTAAATTATTTTTTGTATTTCTACTGATTATATTTTCAATTTGAACCCAGCTTTATATCTCAGAGTACAGAAACTTTTATTGGTATCTTGAATTCTAAGTTGAATTATGCCAGTCAGGTTGTCTGCCGATTGTCAAATTTGATATTTTTATTTGTTCTGGATATTAAATATTAATGAAACTAATTAGATAATATTTAAAAAATGCTAGGTTAATAAAACTAATCCATTCTTGTAGCAGCTACAATCCAAATTAAACTTTTGCTTCCTCAAAGACATTTCATAGACCTACCAATTTTGTATGAAATCCGAACTATAAATTACTTTATATTTATAATATATAAACTTTTAATTGGAAGAAGCTAATGGCTTAGTATAACATTTATTTTCGGAAAATTCCACCAATTTCATTTCTTTCTCCTTTCATTATTTCATTTAAACCTATTACAATTCTGCAATCACACCTTAAATAACTTATTAAATCAGTCATGTTTTATCTATTAATTGTTTCACAAAAACACAACATTACAAATTAAATTAATTTCAACTTGTTTTCCCACAAAATAAAATATCGCAAAGACCAAAACCAACAAAATCTCAATTAATTATATAGAGATAATAATGACCGAGATCATTATCACGTCCGTTTTTATTATCAATTTTTATTTGCTGATTCAAATTTATTTTACAATTTTTGCAAAAATCATCATTATTTTTTTCATCTTTAAATTTATTTTAACATTAGCATTAAAATATATACAATTTATTTATATATAAATAAATTGGTGTAAATAACAAAAATCATTTTATATAGTATCTTTCAATCTACAATCTCCTCTTACCACATCAATTGAAATGAGAAATAAAAATAAAAAATAACAAGAAATTCTTTCAATTAACTGTCGAGTACTATCGTCCACATCTGTAAATTAAGATAAATATATAATAAAACAATTTTTACAATATAAATTTCTATCCATTTTGATTGGTAAATAAATAGCCCATCATGAGAGAAATGAAACTAACAATTTTTTATATATATGAAAAAGTTCCGGCTTAAAAGACAATTTAATCAGAAAATTTGTGACAACATTGTTGTTGTATCTATCCATTGATAAGAAGCAGTCAAGAGATCCAATTATGTTTAACGATTCCAACTAAATAAATATAATATTAATCCTCATATATACACCGAATCATACTACAACATTATGGGCCATTTAGTGTCAATTTGCAAATCGTACCAATCTCCAAAGAATAAATAACACTGGGGGGTGGGTTCAAAAAGGGAATGGAAAATAAAAACAAATTGAAAATTGTGACTGTGTATATACATAAATAAATTGTGTAATGAATTTCAATTTCAATTTTTTTTCTTCTTCATTTTTTATTTATCATCATCAGCGGACAAAATTGGAACAAATAAGACATAAGATGCTGACCAAGTGATAACAGAATTTTTTGTATTTAAACTGGGAATTGTGTCTGCGAAATGGAATTTATTACAGAAATTATACAAAAGAATGTTTTTGATGATACAGTTTTGATATTATAGTAAAAGGGTTTGAGGAATGAAATTAATAGAGATTATTCGGAGAAATTGCATATGTAGAAGGAATTTTATATAGGAAGAATAAAGGATATAGTGATGACCTGCTGAATATTTTTTTTTTATTGACAAAAGTGGACTTAATTTTATTATTTTTTTTAAATATTTTGTACAAATTTTTTAGTGATATAAATTTTATTGGGGATGGTTTTATTTTTGGTATTGTTCTTTTATGAGAGTTCGATATAATTCTAAAATATTTAGTTTCTTATGAGATTGTAGAGATTTTTATGAAAAATGTTTAAAACAAAAATTCATTATCTTTTTGAGAGTTTTATGGAATTATAAGAATCTTTAGATAATTTCAATATTTCGATGCCCCTGATTTATAAATACTTGATATCTGTTGTGTTTTTGAGTGATCCATACTAAGGTGGATGTTCCGGCTTATAGGAGAAATAATATAGCTCTTTGCTTTCTATCAACACCAGATATTAAATTTTTACTTGATAATTTCTAAAGTTCACCATTCAAGTTACAAAACCTTGGCATTATTAGATTTTATGTTTACGTATTCTAATTTTAATTGCAAAATAATATGCCATTATTATCGTAAATTGAGTTGCAATAGATCAAAATCTTTAAAACTTAATTTTAACATTGTGAAAAATGTATTGTAACTCAATCTAATGAAAATTACTAAGTATTCAAGTTAGAAAACAATGATTGCAGTTTGAAATATGTTAGGTTGAGTTACAATAAACTAAATATATTTATTCTAAATTGGTTTTTTTAATTATAACTAATTTTAATTAATATGTTTAATATTTGAATTTTTAATAAATACAATTTTTTCATGGACTTTCAACGAGGACTGAAATAGAAATTATACTAAAATTTTTTTATTTAGTTGATATTTAGTTTAGTTTAGAGATTAATTTGTTACGAATATGTGACAAATTTTAATAAAGCTATAAAAATTTTGGTATCAATTGGTAATTAGAAAAGAGTTAGAATATTATAGACCAGGGACATCGATTTATTGATACCACAAGATTAGTTTTATAAAATTCTGTCACATATTCATTACAAATGAATGTCTAAACAAACTGGGACTTTATTTCCACAGTGGGAAACTCTTTATCAGACCAACAAAAAAATTTATAAACTTAAATTTCTTATTATCAAAATTAAAATCCGCCATATAAAGCAAATGCAATATCAGCTAAATAGAAAATCTCTAGCTTAGCAATAAAATCTTTCTTTCTTTCCAAAATTGAAATTATTCTTAGACAAAAAAATTATATCATTAACAACTAAATTTCAATTTTCGTATATACCACAAAACTTAAAGAATTTTTTTAATAAAACGTTCTTTCCTAACCACACTTAGAAGAAGAACATATATAAAAAACCACAAAACATTTTAAGGATTTTCAAAACAACATAAAAAAAAACCATTTTGAATAAAAAGATATAAATCGTAAAGTTTTGGTAAAAAACATAAGAAAAAAATCAAATATATAATGTACAAAATTCGCGCTGATTCAATGAATTTTGATTGGTTCGGCCTTAATTGGTCATTTAACCCACCCAAATGGAAGTTTTTTTTTTGTAATATATATAAAAAAACAATACTTACACACACAAATAAATATATTTGAAAATTTAAATCGACCCCGAGGCTGACCCCAAATGTCCGCCTTCATACTTCGCTTTCAAGACAAGACCCATCATAACCAAAAAAAATAAAAATCTTCCCTTGGGGCTATGAAAATATTTAAAAAAAAAATAAAGATACATTTGGTCGTTCAATCTAACAATGGAGGCTAAACATAATATTTTGTATTTTTACATATTAGCATATATGTATCTTGTATCTTTACATATATGAGCATAAAAATGTATCTATATATAGTTTTATGCTGAAATGATGTGTACAAATTTTATCATTAAGGGTAGAGAGGTTACACAGAAAAAAAACAATATTATTTTTACATGAATCCAAGTACTAAACATAAAATTTAATATATCTTGGTCTGATGGCGTATTTTTTTTAATTTTTTTAACTATAAGCTATATAAAACCTCTAGCTTTGCATATACATATATAGACGTACTAATATAGAGTTTGTTATTAATTTTATAATGGAGATTTCACTTCTTTTGTATTTAGAGTTTGATCATCGTCGTCGTCGTGTGGTAATTTGTACTTGTCGTCCAGTTTTCTTTTTCATTTTTTTTTTGCCTCTCACTGATGTATAAGCTAAAAATGATGGATGGTCTTCTTGGAATTAGTATATCCATTTTTTTTATATATAATATTATGTTGTTCAAACTTTATGTATAGATATTTTTATGGCGGTTTTTTTTCCAGAGTTTAATTTAAGTTTTTTTTTTAATATTTATTTTCGTTGAAAAGACAGATTTGAGTTTATGATGGAATGAATATAAATGTGAAAATAAAGTATATAATTATATGCGGGATGGAGACACCACTCAACAAAAATTTACATATTATTAGATATTAGTGGTATGAATAAAAAAAAATGCTGTTTGTATAGTTGAAGAATATTGATTGAAATCGCGATTATATAAAAGAATGTGTGAAATTTTTGTTTAAAGAAATAAAAACTTAAGATATTTTCTAGATCATTTCTAAAAGTCCAGATTGGCATACCTAAAACGACATGGTAATACTAAAGAAATCTTATTTTAAAGCTAAGTTGACATATACAATAAAAATGACAGAGCTCTAGAATGGTTAAGAAATTAGTAAATCAAAATTTGCTCACAGTGGCCGCAGTGATTTAGGAAAATGTGACCCTACCTAAACCTTAATCTAATCATCATTGTCTCTTGTAGACTTGATATTAAATATACAGACTTAATAAATTATTAAAAAATTATCTACATCGGATGAGGGTGGGTACAATCGAATATGCAGGGTTACAAATTACAACGAAAGTTACAAAATAATTTGAGATTGTATATTTATCAAAATCATATTCACATTTAAATTTAATAACCTACTTTCCACTGTAACCCTTCAATTTACTGGTGACACAACATTGTATGAATATATAGTAAATTTTGAATGAAAATCAATTCGATACAAAACTTCTCAGGTGAATATTCTCAAGGTTCTCAGGGATGGATATTAAATAATCTTCCAATTATATTCAATTATGTTCTCATCCAATAATTAAAATAAAATTATTCAAATTTATTCAAAGATATAAAAATAAATCTTTATAACCTCCTACTCATCATCATCTTCCCAACATAAAATTTATTAATAATATATCCTTATTGCCGATTAATTATTATTCAACAAACTATTATTATTATTCCCACGTTTCAAAGATTTCCATCAAATGATTATAATTTTGATAATCTTTTTTCTTTTTTTTTTTTTTTGGAAGGCTGACAAAAAGTTATGCTTTACTTCGTCAATCGTGGCGCAATTCAATATTTTAAAAGATTTTATAATTGCAGTACAATCCCTGCTTTACTCTACTACTAAACTATACTCTATTAAAAATTTATCAAAAAAAAAAAAAAACAGCATCTTAAAAGATCTCAAATTTAAGTTGCCCTTTAAAACCCTCTTTAGCATAAAAAAAAAAATTAGATCAATTTTTTCTACCTTTACAATTTTTTTTTTGAAAATTTTCAATATAATATTTCGACCGCACGAAACAGGAAAATGCTTCTCGAGTTTCTAGCACACAATCAGTGAAATGAAATCGCAATTCAGCAGTAAAATATTTAATATAAATTTTTAAATTACTAGTGCCGCCAATCATTTATCATCAAAAACATGGATAGTAAAATTAAAAGGATATCTGGTAACGAGACTAAATTATGATTACGACGAAAAAATTCTCAGGTGATCATACAATGAGAGGTATGGCAAATATTTTACATGTTTTTTTTTTGTTATAGGATACCACTGATCGGTCGGATGGGAGGTATTTTTTTTTTGTAGAGAGGCAGTACCAAATAATTACGGAATTATAAAATTGCTGCTGGTACAACAAAATTGTAATATGAATAAAATAAAAAAAAAAACTTATAAAACAGAAGCGTCATGGACATGAAATAATGAGAATATATAAAAAAAATAGGGTCAGAATTGAAATGAGGATGCTGAAGATTGTTGTTGTTGTTTTTTTTAAAGGATATAAAATTTAAAACTAAAAAATATTTTGTGTTTGTAAAATTTGATATATTATTTTTCAGAAACTGCGGTGTGTAATTACTCATTTTATAGTATCAATTACAAGATTCAGATGAAAAACGTGATTTAATCGAAAAAATTTCAATATAAATTTCATAGTTAACACTTTTCAAATTTTAATTTGGTCAATATTTTAGAAGACATGTTGGAAAAATGTTTAAGTAAAATAATTTTAAATAAGTGTAAAAATGTAATTTTAGAATTTCGTGATTTTGAATTATCAAGGAATTTTGTCAATTACCAGAGATCACATTCAGTATACTGAAATTTAATATCCTACATGATTCAAAAATCATCCAGTTTCTTGAATTAAATTGAATGAATAATAAAAACTAATTGAATTAAATCAAAACTGCTTAATATAATTAATTTACATTGAAAATATTGTAGAAATAAATTTCTTTGGGACATATTGGGGAAAATTAAATTTTGGCATCCTAATGTGGATTATGAAATCCTACTGCATGTCCTACGGAAACCGTACATCAGTTGATGAAGGAAATTGCATCTTAAATAACCCCATCCTTTCTAGGGGTCACGCGAGAATATCTAGTAGCAAAATCATATTAAAGCGTTACTTGAATTCATTGACAATCTACCTGGAGCTCGGCACTCGAATTAACCAAACAATTATGTTCAAATTGTAAGAGTATTAAAAAAAAACACTAATTACACACAAAGTCGATGATAAGATGTTCTATTCGACGGATTTATGGCGTATGTCAATTTTGTGTAATACTATGAAATTTTCCAAGTTTAGTTTTTAGCGTGAATAGTCTATCTATTTACCCGTCTGATGAATATGACCCGGAATTATGCAACCAAAATTTTGTGCTGATTCTTTTATATTAGTCGATGAAGAAAATTATTAATCTCCATATTCTTTTAGACATGTTGAAAGCACTTCCAGAAGTGCACATCTTTATATTTGAAATATCTAGCATATAGTTTAATTTGGAAATTTTACTAATTCAATGTTTCAATTCAAATATGAAGTAATACTCGTAAACATAACCTCAAGAATATAATAGAGTTTTTAGTTGATTCAGTATAATTCTTATTGGTTTTATGACTTAAATTCGTAAATGTATATCTAGATTTTGCGTAATATACTAATAATTTGACCTTATAATATTTACATGAATATCTGCAACATGTTGCAGGTTGTAGTTACATTTTACTTGAACTGTATTACTGTTATACATAATAAATTAGATATTTGATTTTTAGGAATGAAGAAAAATCAATATTTTACAGTCCAATATTTTTATTTTATATATATTTCCATCACATTTACGAAGAGTAAATAACCTTACAATGAATTAATTATCTTGCTATAAATTATCATATGAAGAATTTTTTGGGAAATATTTCTTTGCGATGGAAATTCCCCGCATTCAATTTTTCGTGCGATATATTCCCTTAGATACGATGAACTATTGTGATGAATTTTATGAGTACATTTGATTTATTTATTAGCACTAATAGCTCATTATATACTATATGATCCACTTGTCAATGTACAATTTTGAAGTTATATGTTCCTCCAATAACGAAACTTTCTCCTGCAAAGATTAATATTGAAATAATATTTTTGATTAATCAATTATAGAAATATTATTGTCCAATAGTATTGATCGTATAGCACTAAGTGTCTCTTAAGAATAAATCACAATCACCTAATTATTATTATATCATGTTTCACTTAAATATTACTCCTGACATTAAACATGTGATGCAAAACAGATAAATTGATTTTAACATTCCCTTTATTATTCGTCAAAAGAAAATTAATTGGTTCATAATTTTATTTAAATTTCAAAACCATATGTTGAATATTGTATTTAATTTAGTTATTTTCAAAATTTAATAATTTTTTAACAACAAATAATTTTCGATTGTTTGACTAACCTAAAATAAATTTTTGCATGTGATTTTTCCATTTTCAATTTTTTTATTCCATTTATTCAAACTAATTTGTCATTTTCATTATCCTTTTTGCTCCATCTGGAATAATAATATAAATTTTTGACTTTTTAATTTTTGTGTCGAAGTTCCTTTTGAATTTTTGCTTTAGTTTTTTATTTTTCACGATACAGAAAAACATCAGACCAACAAACATTCAACAAGTCATTAAATTCCATTTTAACCAAAAAAGAAACATAATTTAACCAAACAATAAGAATATCTTTTTAATGTTTGGCATTCACGAAAAATATAATTTTTTTTTTCTGTTTTGGTTATTACAAAAGAGACGAATTCTTTTTAAGTGAATAGTAAAAATGTTTTTGCACATGAAATACCAAAAGAAACAAAAAGTTTGCAAGTAAAAAAATAATAATAATAATAAAACCAATAAAATTGTCTTTAATTTGTCCTTATCAAAACAATCAATTTTCATGTTTTGTGGGATAATATTTAGAACAAGAAGAAACTTCAACAACTTTCACTTCGGCTATTTTATTGACAGTTTTAACTTTCCATTTTGTGATAAATCAGATAAATTCAATTGGTTTTCTGTATGAAAAGTTTCATAACAAGTATATTTCAGTTGTATTCGATTATATTTATTTACTATACCAATTACTAGGATACATAAAGTAAAGACGCTATAAGAATAAAAAAGTTTGAAGCAAACACAAACTTCGGATTACTGGAAGTATTAGTTAGCACTTCGTCGATTTTGGGTACACATTATCATCGGTTAACAACAAGAGAAGAATTAATACAGCCAGCAAGTCACACATTTCGATACTGAAGTTTATATACATATTACAGCGGTACACACACAGCCATCATCAGATCGCACTTCGACGTGAAACATGGACCCTTTCAAAAAAAGAATGTAATGCGTTAGATATCTTCGCACGAAAAATAATTCTACCGCTTGCATGTCCAGAATTATAATTCAGCTGCATTAGACCAGAATGTAGCCGAGAAGTTACCTATATTACTCATATGGCTGAAGGTAGTGCTGGCATTTGGATTGTGAAAGCTGATGAATAAGAAGAGTATTGACAGTACTGAATATGTATTGGTTCCATTATTTATACAACAGCATAAAAGTACAGAAGAAGAAATAGAATAGACGCATTGATAACATTTATCTAAAGAAGGCAGTTAATTTTTCATAATGAAATAAATTAGTAGTTTGTTTTATAGTACTCAGCTATTATTGTACGAAGCTGTTGTTGAGAATTGTATGCTGTCAATGCTAAAATAGTAAGTGGTCAAATGCCTTCATAGCATTTATTTCTATAAGTTTGATGAATTTAGATATAGAATTACCTATCGAATCACAAAGGAAACAGACTAAAGGTTTTGCAATCTCGTTATGTCTTGAAATTTGCATCTAAACTGTTTAGAAACTTTACATTTTTGCAATTGCTGTAATATATCTTGAATCTACTCTCCATACAATTAACCTTGTAAAAGGAAATGTTTAAGAAGGCACTATAGAAAAATTACATTCTGAATAAAGCAGAAGAATGGAATGAAAACGTGAAAATAATAAACGCATTCAAATCGCAGAACTAATATTTGCGATTCGAATGTAATTCATAAATGTAATTTGCTGTATGACATAATACTATCCAAAAGATTTCAGTACAAGTCATTGAACCAATAATACTGACTTTAATCACTTATTTAAATAATTAGTGACATTACCTAAGCTATAGTCTCAAGCTTCCATTATATAAACATTTTTTTAAAGTATTTTATTTATTTCTTACAGCTCGACTATTTTATTATTCTATTTTACTGACTTAATTTTTTACAATTGTTACTTGAATTTCGTATAACAAATTCTGATTCACTACGGCTGTGTTTCTCTTCGAAATCAGCTGTTAAATTATGTCATTCAATTTCTTGACACAATTAGATTTTTTGTACATTTGTGATTGTAATGAATTTACTTTACTTACAATAATTATTGTTAACACAAATGATATAAATTAAAATATAAACAAATACAAATACTTTACTAACAATGCTAACTTAAGGTGCCAATGCCAATGCCAATGACCGAATATTATTAATAAAAGTTCTATTCAATTCTAAACAAAAAAAGGTAAATATTTTTATATTTAGCATAATTTTTTTAAAATTTTATTTTCATTGATTTCTATTGTTTTGATTTAATATATTTCGTCGCTCAGTATTGGTTTGTCGTATACGCCAAATTGGCTATTATAACATAATACGTGATTTATAGGTTTTTAGACATCCTATTTCTATTTATGTTATCCGATTTTTAATATTTCCAACGATTACGGAGATAATGGATAACACTTTATTCGTAAAGTTTCCCCTAAAAAAACATGCTTTTTAATATTGATATACGTTAGATCTCAATTTATGGCTCGTGCGATAAACCTTTTTTATACATTTAAAAAAAAATGTATATTCAATTTTGGTTTGTCGTATGTACATCGAAATATAGCGGTCGTAAATTGCATATTTTTTACGTTATTCACTCAAACTGATTACATTACTCTGTTGAGTGAATCAAGATAACTTTGTTTTATTTACTAAAAGCATAATTTTCATAAGTAACATTCATTTTCATATTGGAACTTGAATGAATTAAAACAAAATTGTTCGTAAGTTCTCGTAAACTACAATCCCATTCTGTGTGGTAAATAAACAATAATTTATAATTAGTTGAGTCGAGAGGGAAGAAATAATTTTTTTATGTGATTGTTATAACTTTAAAATATATTTTCCAAATTTCGACCAAATGACGTTTACAACAAACCAATACTGAGTCGACATTTCTTTTACAACATAATTTTTTATTTGTGAAGGCAAAATTCATTCCATTACTTAACCCCAGTAAATTTCTGGTAAGGTTTTTCACAATTATTATAACCCAAAACAATTCAGGATATTAGGAAAAATTCGTTTATTTATAAATTTTCTTTCTATTAATAATTTTTATTCAATGAACCTTTTTTTATTTCTATTATTATTTCTATTTATCGTTTCATGTTATTTTTATGTTTTGTATTATGTTTTTTTGGTTTGTTGTATTTTATTTATAGTAAATATTTGTATGTAATTCATAATTCCGGAACAAAACAAAAAACGGAACAATTGATACACTCGGTGTTGATGTTGATGATGATGGTTTATATTATAAACGACAACAAAAATGATGATGATTTCTACTCTAAACAAGTGACGACCTTGACTTTCTTTCTATTTATGTATTTATATATAAAAAAATATCATTTTTTTTACACAATAATAACAAAAAAACATTTTTTTTTTAGAATTTTTGTTCAATTGAAAATTGTGTAGATTCGTTTTTGTTCCGTTCTTACTGGGAGTATTATTTTATTATTATTATTAAAATTGTATATAAAAAAAAAACTGATTTTCCTCCATTGAAAGAAATCTAAAATAAAAAAATGTATAATAAAAAATAGAGTGAGAAGTGAACACAAGAGAGAAGGAAGTAAATTTTTTATTTCAAAGTCGAGGGAATTTGTATGGAAAAATAGGATCTTTTTTTGAATATATATATAAAAAAAAAGGTTACACAAAAGAAAATTCAAACAAAACTGTAAAAAAAAAAAAAAATTATTTTGTATTCATTCATAATATTATTTTTGAACAATGAACCTAGTAGACGGACCACACTGTCTATCTCACTCTCAACAAAACACCAACAAAGCTAATAAAAAATAATAAAAAAAAAATTTTTTTGTATTATCGTTCATTGACTGGTGAATTTTTTTTATTATAGTACAAGTACAAGAGCTAAAAAAAGCTAGCGACCGATATAATAACGAGACACAATGGCGATTTTTGTTATGCGATTTGAATTTGAATGCGTTTTAATTTTTCACTTTCCTCCATCCTCCAGTCTTTTAATTGTTATTATTCTCAATTTCATTTGTTGTGTTGTGTTTTTCTTTTGGAATGGAACAGAAATTTTTTTTTAAATGTCAAATCGATTGTTTTGATGACGACACTTAATGACGTCATTGATATTATTTTGTATTAATGTTTAGGAATTTTGTTTTTTGTTGTTGTTATTATTGTTGATGTTGATGGAACAATCAGTATTTATTATTGATTGTTTGGTGCTTTTTATTATATAGGTTTATAGGTAAAATATTTATGCAAGTGATGCCATCATAACAAAAAAAAATTTGTTTTGTTTGTTTGCGGACTAATAATAATAAAAAAAAAATTGTATATAATTCGAGGTTTATATAAAAATGGTGAGTGAATCTTTTTTCGTTAGTGTTACGTTTTAATTGTTAAAAAAAATTGTGAATTGAAACCTTAGACATAGTGTAAACAATGCTGAGTTGTTGATATTGATATTTTGAATCTAAACATTGTGTTTTTATTTGAATTGTTGCCATTTTTTAAATGTATATTTGTTTTTGTTGTTAATCAAAATGAAAAGAATTAGAGTTATTTGATTTTTGAATAATGTCAAATATTTTAGGGGTTAAGTATCAAAATAATTAGTTGATTATAAAAGAAATAATCGTAAATTATGTAAAAAAAAAAACAAGTAATTTTAAAATTGAATTGATGAATTGATAAAGTGAACAAATATGTAATTAGGGTTAACAACACTGAAACATCACCAAAACTGAAAAAGTGGTTTAGAAAACTGCAGATTAATAGCATAAATAAATACTATTCAATTAAGAACACAAAATTAGGCTGTAATTAAATAAAAATAAAATAATTTAGATAGTAATTAACAAAATACATATAAAAAATAAAAATTTCATAAAAATTTTCAAATTATCGTTACATATTGAAAACCTAAGCTATTTAAGTCACATTTTTGTTGACTTGTAGATCACTAAATAACATTTTTTTGTTCCGAAAATCTTGATATTTATTCTATAGTGCATAGCTCAACCAACAGAAAATCTATTCGCACTTTATTTCTGTTATTTTGACATACTGACCCCATAATTGAAAGATTGTTTAAATAAATGATTTTTTGAAATTAATTTCTAATATATTTTTAAAACAATTTTCTTGATTTCTCACTAATATTTAATTATACCGATTCCTTTAGTCGAATTCAATATTTTGATCCATATGTTCAAAATTTGATTTGGATAAACATTCAATTATCATTTTCGAAACTAATCGATTAAAAAGCAAGCTCATTAACCGCAACAAATAATGATAATATTTATTATATTCTTTACAAGATTAAATTTACATTTCAGTAGATCGAAATTAACACCATCTAGTGACGAAAATTGCATTTAAACAATTAGTAGTTCATCCTACTAATTATTATTATTTTTCTAATTCAGTATAGCATAATTAAATTTTAGTGAAAAACATGTTACGAATAATGTACTTTTATGCACTGTCAGTATTTGTCAATATAAAAAGTTTAGAAGGACCAAAATCAGTAAAGCAATGTTCATATAGAAATATATATGTATTAAAAATTATATTAGAGTGTGTAATTGAATAAGTTTTTAGTTTTTTTATTATTTTTTTTTCGGAATTTTGTTAACAGAACTTTGCTACGCAATCTGGTTATTGCTAACTTAAAGATCGTACCGAAATTATCAGTAATGAAGAGTATTGCCATTTTAATTGTTATGTCCAATGTGAATAAACCTAATGGTGCAGTTCGTGCGGATTCACATCAGAAAGAATTATCGTGCTATAATTTTTGGAAAATAAAGTTTTCAATACAGTGACAGTGAATAAGGACAGGTACCATAAGATGATAAGTATATAGTATTTTACGACCTGTGATAGAGTAAATTAATGTGGTTCATACTTAAAATTTAAATCGTGCAAAAGTTCAATTTTATTATAAACAAAAATAAAATAAAATGAATTAATTGTAAAATTGCAAAGTAAAAGTAGAATTTAGAATAATGGGTCATTGCGTTCAATATTTTAAACATTGCTATTGATTAAATTACAATATCGTTCAACAATCAATTTAATTTTCCTTTCAATTAATAAACGGTTTAAAATACTATTGAAACGGATTCTATTTCAATACGTAACGTTAATGTTCAAATAGAAGGATTATTTAAATTTAAATAATCACGTCAAATTTATATTTTCATTTGAATTTCACTTTTATTGATTTTCAATAATTATGACTATATATTTTACTATCACCGACCGATTGTACACCTTAATTTTTATTTGTTATTTTTAAATTTAGCATATAATTTTATTTGCACAGACTTTTGTACTAAATGATAATAGATAAATATGTATTAGAAAATTATAAATCAAAATTTTCATATACAATCTTTATAACTGGGTGGAATAATGTCAAATAAAAAAGATTCTACTTTACAAAATGAAAATGATGTCTCGCTTCAATGTTTACTATGAAATTTTCCACACTTTATCGACGTAATCTCAACACTCAACAACAAAATCGTATATAGAAAGGTGAAAATATATAAAAAAAATTGTTGTATTTTATGAATGAAATTTTGTTCAAATAAAAGTTTTTATTTTTGCTTCTTTTTTTTATATTTTATAGAAAAATTTTCAATAATAATAAAATAAAAATTTGAAATTTTGTATGGAGATTCCCTTTTCAAAATTCAATTTTTTTTTTTTTTGTTATTTTGGTATTCAATCTTTTATATACAATTTTTCACACCTGTTTTTTTTATTTTTAATGTTTTGTATTTTTCTATGAAAAGTTTGAAATTTTTCAATAAAAAGAATTTTTTAGTTTCCGAATTAGAATTTATATTATTTGGTTTTTATAAACGATTTTCATAATTTAGATATATTTAAGATCAGATTTGTGATCTGATTAATCCTTTTTAGCAAATTTGTGGCATTAGTTCAATAAAATTTAATCTGAAATTTTATTAATATAAAATGCTAATTGATATTTAAAGTGAATTACGATATTAATGAGACTGATAAAATTTGGATATAATAAGAAATAAAAGTTCTGAATGATCACGAGGTTCTGAATGATAAAAATTAGATTTTTTGTAAAAATTTGGAAATTATTAATATTATAAATTTAGGATTCGACACAGAATCTTGGTTTTTAAAGTAAATTTGTGAGCCCATTACATAATTTTTTTTTTTTTAGAATTATGGCGACGATCTATAAGTTCCAAAGATTAAGAATTCTGACAAATTTTTGATTCTTTGAAATATAAGTTCTATAAAAATCATTAATTTATGATTAAAAAAGGACATATCTGGTTTTTTTTTCCGAAAAACCTCTTGAACTGGAGCCGCATAAAACCAATTGTACAACCCAATTTGATGGTTCAATCTTACAGCACATCAATCCATCTCAACTCTTTAATGCATGTCACAATGTTGGTTGGCTTTATTCCTTTATTTCAGTCCTCGTAACCATTTTTGTTGCACTGCAGGACAAATGACGCAGGATGTGCTGCAATGACTCCTACTCTACTCTTCGGAACCTCTGCAAATCGAGTATATTATATTTTCATTATTTATGAAAGAAATAGATTCCTGAAAACAATATTATGCAATGCCAATGCTTTTAGGAAATATAATGAAATTATTTTGCCATATATTCCGGATTTCACCATTAAATTTCCCATTTAATAAACGACATTATAAAATGACATTTCCTCTATTTTAAAATAAAAGTGTCGTTAACATTTGCTCCACATTTAGATGATAATTATATTTCTGAAAAATGATAATTTGATGTTCTTTTAATTAAATTCTAATAAGAAAACTCAGATTTTATAGTATCAAAATTTCGCCGGCGGACACTTACATATGGGGACCTAAATACCTAATTCAGTTTTGCATTTCATTCATACATTTATTTACAATTTTTTATTTTGTTATGTATGTTTAGTACAACAAACTACGAAATTTATAAAAAAATAATAATAATAATAAAAAGTAACGAATTCAATATAAAAAATAAAAAATTTATTTATTTTGAACATTTTTTTACTTACACACGTTATCGATTGTTATAGTTTTAGAGTAAAAAAAAAATATTTTTACCTAGTTTCAACATAAAAACACCTGATGAATACGAAAATTATGTTTGTAAGTTTATTGAACCTTTTCACTTTTAAAATTTTATTATTTATTTATATATATTTTTTGCATTAAAATAAATATGAAAATTGATTAACAAAAGAATTAAAATTTTTAACAAAATAATATAATAAAAAAATGTGAAATTATGCAATTTATATTAAAATTAGTTAATTAAAAATGTTTATTTTTTTATGTAATTGTTAAAAAAAAACTACAAAATAACATAAACAAAAATTTGTTGCCCTAGACCTCCAAAAGCAACCTAATTGTGCAATTAAGGAAATGGGAAAATAATGCGAATTTCATCTACCCGGACAAAGTAAATCGATACTTAGATTTTTCGATAAAAAGGATCCTCTTGCTATGTATAATAATTGGTTCTTTCACCGGTCTTGGTAGTTAAGATATCAACTTAAAAAAGATTGGAAAATCTAAATATAATGACTGTCCGGGTTCTGTTCAGACGTTAAAGAAACTGCGGAACACAAAAAAAAATATATTTAATTTCATCTTTTCATAGTAATTTCGTCCTGGAAATATAGATATTAATTTATTCTTCATGGCAGTTAAAGAAAAGGCTTGCTGACTTAGTCAATATGATGAATTTGTGTATATGATTATAGTATGGGCTTTGTTAGTGGTGGTCTGTTATTGTATGTACAATCAGTAATTCATTTTTGAAATATGAATTAAAGTAATATGAAGAAATATGAATTCACAAACTAATTCATTATATTTAGTTTCATTATAACTAATTCAATATTCCAAATTCTCTATAATTTCGGTAGAAAATCACTGGTTGTTAATTAAAAATTTATAAAAATTTCAAGTCAGATAAACAAAAAAGGATTTTTTTTTGGTATCCTTAATCTTTAGACTTAAGTAGATTACAATTACAAATTTAGTATAAATTATGAAAAGAGTTTATGTATTGATTTTTGTGTCAGTTCCAACACGTCATCAGTAATTTTTTGGCAAATATAATTACTGATAAGTTAAAGTAAGACTTTAACACAACAAACAAGTCAGTGCCGATTTTAGACCAAATTACTTGTCAGCCTGGACATAATATCAATTCTGATACGTCGTCAAGTTATGTCAGTTTATTTATGAATTATATTTTATTATAATAAATATTTAACCTAAATCTTAAATGATACTGTGCCTTATTAAATTATTAAGAAATTATTAATTAAATTATATATTAAATTAAATAGTTTTAATTAAAATTAATTATAATAAGCGATTTTTAAATTATATAATATCGTATAAATTTCAAATAAATGTATATTAAATATGAGACATTTAAAACCATAGAGAAAATGCTTGGTAAATAATAAATTCTGATATCAAACTGACACGTTTGCCAGTGTACTTATAAGCGTCAGCCTGACGTAAGTGGACATAGGAGCGTTGGGTTTGTGTCAGGCTGACGTTGGTATCATATTTTAATCACTGTGAACAAATTTGGTCAGCAAAAGATAATCTAAAATTATAGAATCTCAAAAATGTCAATTTTTAGTATCTTCCACAGAAAATTTTTTTGTTCTACTCAAACTCAATTACAAATGAAAAATGTACAAATGGCAACTCTACACCTCAAAAAACTGACCATTTCTCAATTGTTCTTTTAAGTTTACTCTCTTTTTTTGTAATTTTCTGGAAATATAAAAAACCGTTATATTTAATATATTTAAATTAAATTTTAAAATAATTGAGAATTTTTTTAAAAAGAAATTTCTCGTTCATTTGATTAGGAACAAAAGCCCGGAACGTTTACACAATAGAAGGTAAAGAAATTTTACAATTTTTCTTTTTATTAATTATTAAATAAATTTAATTGAAATAATGTAAATTTATTGTTACAAAAAAAAAATCAATTATTCTAATAATAATTTAATTATTATATTTTTTTTTTGGAATTAATTGATGAAAATTTATTAAATAAATAAAAATATTTTGTTATTTATAATTTAATTGTGTAAATTTTTAAAAAAATAATTAATTAATTTATAAAAAAGAACAATTTACTGTACAAGATAAACGACCATTTTTATTTTCCGTCATAATACGGGAAATCCTAACCTTAAATTATAAATAAAAACGTGTTTTTCATGAATTTTTTTATATAAATCGTTAATCATGTTGTAAATAATTTTTTTGTTAAATTAATTAAATAATTTAATTATTTTATTTAATTATTTTATGATTTTTTTTTTGTTGTTTGTTGTAGATCTTTTGGTAATTCTAAAAAAATGATTCAATTGAATGCCAATGAACTACAGGATGCTGTTAATTTATCTGGTGATTTGTTCAATAAATATATTCATATTAAAATGTGCTCATCTGATGGAACTCATATTAAATTTGAAGATAATAATTCAAGGTAAATGATCTAAAAACAATTTTACTTAAATATAATTGACAATTAGTAATTTTTTTTGAAGTTTTATGTTAATTGTAGTTTTACTAATCAAAACTAATAGTGGAAAATATAAATTCAAATATTTAAATTTAAAGAATTTTTCTAAATATTTTTAAAATTTAAATTTTCTTATATTGAAACTTTGTAAATTAAAATATTAGAAGAAATTTTGTATATACGTAAATTTTTTTATTATGTTTTTAAAAATGGTCGTTTAATTTAATTAAATTATTTTATAATTTAATTTTTAATCTACTCCAATTCTGTGGTTAATTTTCGAATAAGTTGCTGTTTTTGGTATTATAAGATTGTAAGTAAAATGGAAGAAATAGTTAAACCAGCGTGCGCTTCTATACGTCATTATAATTAAATATTAATTGGAATTATATGAAATCAATTTTATTCTCTGTCAAATAGCTGTCAAAGTTTTTGTTTAATTTTAAGAATTAGTTAAATTCTAGTATGATAGACACATTGGATCGCTTTCAGTCGCAGTGTAAAGAGACTGAGGCTTGTGTCTCTGCCTTAACGAGTACATATTAATGAAATGTGTTCCATTGACCTACATAAAGCAATTATTTTAAATACTTTGATTTGGTTATGTTTTTGTTGTTGTGGGGTTGGGGGTTGTTAGATCACATTATTAACGTATATAAATTTAAGTTTTTATATTTAATTTAATTGATAATATATTAATTACACTAAAGAATATATTATTAATTTTATTTAATATCAAGAAAAATGAAAAACTAAAGAAGATTGATCTTTTGATAGTATAATTTCGTCCTGGAAATTTAGAAATTTATGTTAATTTATACTTTATTCATTTAAATTTACTAGTAAACAAAATTTTTGTTTAATTTAAAGAATTTGCTGTTTTGAAATTAAGTTAAAATTGTAATTTAAATTTTCCCTTAATTCAATCAAAGTAATTTTAACCCTCCTACTTCAACTTTCAATCAGTCAATTGGGTAATTTTCAGAATTTGTAAATTATTTAATATTTTTATTTTTTAGATTACCAATTTTTATTTTAAAGATTTACGAGTTTATCTTAAAAATTATATACATTTTTTTGTTCAGAATTTGAATTAAATATTAAAATTAAATAAATTTAGAGTTTTAGGAGTTAAACTCGGTTAAAGACAATATATAATCAGTGAGACCGTGACTCTTAATTGGTTGATATGTTATATTTGTTGGTATCATAGTCTGTTAAGAGCAGGCTTTAAATTTGTTTACTTAAAACTATTTATATAATACAAGATGGCGCTAGTCGTACAATTTCATTATTTAATTAACAAAATATTTGAAATTTCTTTTAAAAATGAACTTTTACAATCATCAACAGTTAATATTAATAATTTATAAATAATTTCAAATAATGGTTAATTATTTACAAACAATTTAACTTCAATTAAAAATATAATGCTAAATACAACAAAAAAATAGGGTAATAAACTCAATAATTTGCCTAAATAAAAATTTATTATATTATATAAAAAAAAAAGTTTTTTATCACTTTTTGCTATTGTTATTAATTATATTTAATTTTTTATTTTTAGTTTGTTTTTCATTATTTCTTTTTTTTTTTATTTAAATATACAATGAAGAGTTACATTCTAACAAATTATTATTATATGTTTTATGTTACTTTGTTTGTTTTTGTACATATTTGTAGTAGACATAATAAAAATTATGTTATTTATTATTATGGGACATAATAGCCGCGTGCTGTGATAACAAAAGATTGGAACTTATTATAATTTTTGTTGTTGTTGTTAGTATTATGTATTATTATTCATAAATTGGATATCCATTTTTATTTGTTATTTTGGTAACATAGAAAGTGAGAGTTAAAATATTTGTTATTTTATTTATTTATTATTATGGCTACCGCGTATAATAATAACAAAAAGTGAATAATTTCAAAGTAAATTAAATCAAAAAAAATTTACACTAAAATTAAACCTTTTATATTTATACTAATTGCACCTAAACTACAGCGTGAGATAATTGAAATTTGATATATTTTTGGGAAAATTAATTTTATGACCTAAATTTTTAAATATTGACGCTGGAAAATTATATGATCTTGAACTGAAATAATGTATAGAAAATAATAATTATAATAAATTGTGGCAATTTCTTTTGATGATTGATTAATTATATAAAAGAATTAAATTCATCCTTTAACATTTTAAATGTTGAAATTAATTTTTGGTATTTTGTGAACTTTAGGAAATTTCTTTTTATAGTCGAAAAACTTTAATTTTTTGTAAATTAGTGGAGTTTTTCCTTAAACATTTTCAATTAAACATTTCTAAATAATTATTGAGTATCTAATCATTAAGGATCTGAGAAAGGAACCGAGTATTTGCTTGGATCAGCGAAACGTGTAATAAAGGGAATATTTTTTATATATTTTTAATCTGTTTTCCTATTCAAATCCGCTCCTTTAATCCAAATTGAGTTTCGTTTAGTTTGCGTAATTCTGAAAAATTGAATTATGAATATTTTAATTGCAGTCAATTTTTCAACTTTTCGTATGGTGTCTGTAAGCATTCTACTTACTGTAATGAAGTCGATAAAATGGCAATATGGTTTTATTAAGAAATCTTGGGTTCGTCAGTTTTTGGCTTCAAATGTAGCTTAGTAAATAAATCAATTCTTTAAGAATTAATAAAAATTATTCAAAATGTCTTCAAAAATTCTTACACATTTATTAGTTTTTATATATTTTCTCAAAACAAAAAACCGAAAATTGATTTTTTATGTAAAATTTTTGTTTTTACGATTTTAATTTTATTAACAAAAATATTATAATATTTAAATAATTTTTATGTCCTAAAACAAAATTATTTACTTAAACAAGTTTTCCCAATATAAAATTTTGATTTTTATATAGTTAATTCCCATTTGCCATTTGATATTTAAATATAATTATCTGAAGTCATCTTTAAAATAAAAAAAAAAACTTATTTGACCCTGGGGATAACAAAACAAGGTTAACTTAAAAATTAATTTCCGTTAAAATTATATATTTATATAAAAAATAAAATAAAATGAAGAATTACTTAGCAATTATTGAATCATTAATTTATTTTGGAAGTTAGTAACATACACAAATATTTTAAATTATTAAAAATATTTTTTCGATATGATATAATGTTAATAAATAAATTTGAACAGCTTGCAACAGTTTTATCAGTATTTTAATTACATTTTTTTTAATGATATTTGGTTTTAGAACGCCAAGTTTTCAATGTAAAACAATAGCCGGCAAAATATTTGAATTGGAAACATTCAATTTTATTTAAATTTCGGCAATTTTTGTTTGAAAATCTAATAAAAATTGAATTTAAAATATAAATATTTACTAATAATAATATAAAATTGTCAATAAATGGCTTACGAACTTGAAAATTGAAAATATTGAGTGATAACGCTAAAGAATTCAGTATTACAATAAGAAAACAAACTTATTCTGATACGTTTTTAAAAATAGCTACTGTATTCAAATATTTTGCTGAACTGCTTCTCATTATTTGTTATTTTACCCTTGATGGGAGAGCTGCGACCTTCATTTATAGCCTCTTTCCCTACAACTTAAATAAGCCTATATGTTTCAAGAGATGCAGGGGCAATAATGCCCAATTCTTCAAAGGTGAGGAAACATTTTCCTAGAAGATGGCAGAGATTGCCTTCTGTAGAGTATTTTTCGTTTAGACAGAGACGACAGATGGAGATGCCTTTTTCAGCTACACCCATTTTGTTGAGCTGATAATTTCAACATTGTTAGTTGCTGATGACAATTCTGTTCTAAACTTCAATTTGCACTTTAGTAACATTTTGATATCATTCTTACTCATCCCTGCATACTATAGAAAAATTATATTAATTAAAGATTTTCTATATTTAATTAGAAACTTTAATAGAAATTAAATTTTTAAGTTTATTATTAACCTTGTTTACAGGTAACTAAATCTATATGTAAGTTTATAGAAACTTCTTACTGAAATATAGTTTAAAAATATAAAATAATAATATTTAAAATCTACATCATCAGCTGAACACTTTACAATTTAGTAATGATACCAAAACTCTTGTCAAACTCTTCTAAATTAAATTAAAACATGAAAAAATAACATTTATTATGCGGTAGCGTTAAAGAACATTTCAATCTAATAAAATAAACTGTCAAATATTTCGGTATTAACAAAATCCTAACAATTTAACTACTATAAAAATCCTATTAAAATTTAACCCTTTGACAATTTTGTATATACAAAATCTACAAAACCTGTAACTGCATTTCTCATATGGAATCCATCAGTTTTGTTTCAAATGTAGAATTTTTATTTAAATATTTTTATATAGAAACCTGCACAAAAAAATGAACACAATAATTTCAATTATTATCCCCTTTAAAAAAAATAAAATTGTGGTTGATTCTCAAATATTTAGAAGGTCAGAACAGTTTTGTAGGGTTTGTAAACTAACCATTTAAATATATAAAAAAGAAAACTTAAACTATTGTTAACAATTTGAACAATCGATATAAATCAATAAATATGTATAAAAATGTAAATAAATATATAAAAAATTAAATTTATATATAACAATATAAAAATTTCGACCTAAATCCTAAATTGCATGTAGTACTACAAAATGAAATTGTACAAATAAATATTGACTTTAATTCACAAAAAATATGTACATATATAAAAAATTCCTACAGAATTTTCAATAAAAAAACACTATACATCCCAGTATCGCCAGTCTAGAGTAGGAGGGATTTGTATATATTTATTTATGTTGTAAAAAAAAAGTGTCTTTAAACTTCCAATGTCAATGATTTTCTATAGAAATTTTTAATTTAATAAATATAAATATTATTTTTTTTTGTAACTATATTTTTATTATTTACTAATTTTTTTCCTATCCACAATTTACAATTCGGGGAAAAATAGTAAAAAAACATTTTTTTTTTCAAATTTACAATAAATATGTAAAGATAGATTTTCAAGAGCTCAGACTTTCATTAAGGGGTAAAATTTTACCCCTTAAATATTTTACCATAAAAATTTCTCCATTTTAAAACATTAAATAATCAACCCTAAAAAAAAAATATTGATAGCTTATAAAAATTTTGATTTTTACTATACTATAAATAAATAATTCGTACCCCTTAAATTAGGCAACACTGCTTCAATTGAACCTCTAAAGCAGAGAAATGAAATTCTTATGCAAAAACATATAAAATTCAAAAGGAACAGAAAGAGACAAAAAATGTTTACTGATTTAGTGGGGAGTTTACCCATAAAAAAAAAATTGTATAAATTTTTAAAATCGCATGTGTCAAATTTTATATACAAGAGTACACAGAAAATAATTTTCATTTTGGATACCGATTAGCTCCTCCCACGGTTTGTTTTATATTTTAACCTCATCCTAATTGGTTGAATTAAAATTTTTATGCTTCTATAACTTATTTCCATATATAATATGTGAGCATATAAAAATATATGAAATCATATAAATTACGGTACTCTATGCGCATGGTATTTAATATAATATAATTATTATTTATGCTATAACTAACAAATACATAAAAACATAAAAATTGATATATGTATTAAATACAAATGTAAATTAATTTTTAACTAACATTATTTGTTAATACGAAGTTAACACGAAGCAAAAATCGAAATTTAACGAAATGATATTGCAAAATGGTAACCCTATACAGAAAGAGGGAGAGGTTTATTGAAAGGCTGTGTTTGTGGCTTTCATATTCTTTATATGTATTACTATATTTATATAGATACCAGTTACATTTATTTGGTGGGGGTATAAATCTTCTATCTATGGTTGTGTATATATAAATTATTATGATCATGACTTTTATATGTGTGTGTTATATTTTGAATGTGTGTTTCGTTCGGGGCATCTCATTTTTATTTTTATTTTAGTTAAATTTTTTCTTAAAATTTACGTTCACATTTACTTTTAAATTATATTTTGGATAGTAGATCCATTTATAAATGTTTATATGTATTTAATATCATATTTCACACACACACAGGCGAAATTGTTGATGTATGCATAAGATTTTTGTATAATATACTGTAAAAAACCAAAAAAAAAAAAATCTAGTTTAGATTATGTTGTTTTTGTTATATATATATATACATTATTTTTATTTATATATTTTAAATGTTGTGCTTCGGAGATTTTTCTGAGGCACCTCGAACAGGTTTCAAAAACGTTTACTGGAAACAGAAAGGTGCTTAATTCAGTACAGTGTGGAGGTATTTTCGTTATTCGCTCCGCGGGTTTTTTCAAATTTTTTTTTATTTTGATATATAAATTCCATATAAAAAATTTAATAATAATATTAAATTAATAATAAAAAAAATTCACACAAAAATTCATCAAAAAACCGAATAAAACTATTGTGTACACTGAAAAAAATTATTATTCAATAATTTTATATTTTGTTTTTAAAAAAAGTAAAAAAAAATTGTGAATATAATTTTAATCCGACGACGTGTTAACATTTTTTAAAAAAAGGTTTAAATTATTATTTTTTTGTATATTATTTACGTAATTTTTGTTATAATTGATTTTGAAATATCCTTTTTAAAAGTCATATAGATAATAATTTTGTATATACAAAAGAAAACTGTTACATACCAAAAGTTTTGACGGTTGGATTGAAAATCTATAACAATTTTAAAAGAAAATTAAGTGTTAAAAGAAAACCAATTAAAAAAAAAATTGTTATTATTAATTAACACGATATAACGCGCGGTAAAAATTGAAATCTAACAAGTGTTTTTAATTTTTAAATATTTAAATGTTTAATAAATATAAATATTTGTAAAATATTTTGACAGACAATTTATTTTTATTGAAATTATACATTAACATTATTGTATATGGTTAACACTGAAAAAAAAATATTATTTAATAAATTTGAATATAAATAATTAAATATTAAATAATTTAAATAATAAAAAACTAAAATTTTTATGTGTTTGTGTTTGTATTTATTATGAAATAAATGTGTTTTGTAAAAAAATTTCTATATATATGTGCATTACTAAAAAAATATTTACCAAATTTAATTAATTAATAAATAATAATTATTAATTTTGACAAGTTTTAAAAAAAGCAATATTTTAAAAAGAAAATCAATTTAAAAAATTTTACAACACCAAATAAAAATATTTGTATGAAAAATGTTAAAAATCTAAAAAATTCTACTGAAAATTATAATCGACATTTCGAAAACTCTTTTGGATTATGTGTTTTGTTTTAAAAAAGCCCAACAATTAATTAATTCAATTTATTAATAAAATTAATTAATAAAAAGTTAAAAAAAAAAAAGAATTAGAAAAATAAGAAATAATAATAAAAAAAATGGTTTCATTAAATGTTCAAAATTCTTGTAAATATTTTGTCAATGAAAATGTTATTGTTGAGAATTAACTAAAATTAACAAATAAACTAAAAAATAAATAAATAAAAATATTAAGAATTAAATTAAAAAATAAAAACCAATTTAATTAATTAATTAGAGATTCAACAACATCATCATCTAACGAAATGTTGACTATGGAAGCAGATATGAAAGGCGGTATATTACATGCCACAATGCCACCACATCATGCATCTACATTACATGGACATTCAGCATCACCATATGGTGCATTAAATCCATTAAATATGATGCATTTAGGTCAATCACAATTAACACAATCACAATTATCACATCATCATCATACAATGTCATCACATATCACATCAGCACATCAACAACAACAACAACAACAACAACAAAATGGTCAAACACAATTAGGTAATTCAATAACATCAAATGGTAATGTTAGTAATGGACCATCATCAGTAAATAGTATGCATCAACAACATAATAGTAATAATAATAATGTTAATTCACATGGTTCACCATTACATCATCATAGTTCACTTAGTCCAAATCAACAACAGCAACAACAACAAGTTGTTAGTGGTGGTCATCATATGACATCACCGTCGGCACAATCACAACAACAACACCAACAACATCAACAACAACAACAGCAACATCATCATCCAGGTATGCAAAATTCCGGTAATATCAATAATAATAATAATACAACAAATAAAAATCATAATATTGATCGTGTTAAACGGCCAATGAATGCATTTATGGTATGGTCACGTGGTCAACGTAGAAAAATGGCATCTGATAATCCAAAAATGCATAATTCTGAAATATCAAAACGTTTAGGTGCCCAATGGAAAGATTTATCAGAATCAGAAAAACGACCATTTATTGATGAAGCTAAACGATTACGTGCTGTACATATGAAAGAGCATCCAGATTATAAATATAGACCGAGACGTAAAACAAAAACATTAACAAAAAATAAAGAAAAATATCCATTAGGTGTTGGTTCAATATTACAATCTGGTGGCGGTAATGATCCAAATACAATACGTAATACCTCAACATCATTATCAGCTGTACAGCAAGCAGCTGCTGTTAATCGTGATATGTATCAAATGACACCAAATGGTTATATGCCAAATGGTTATATGATGCATGATCCGTCGGCAACAGCAGCATATCAAAATCAACATACCGCCGCCGCTGCATATATGGGTAATTATCATAGATATGATATGGGTCAAATGCATCAAGCTAGCTCAATTAATTCATATATGAATGCAGCAGCCGCAAGCGGTTATGGTATGTATGGTACTGTATCTGGTGGTCAAACATCACCGTATGGTAGTTTACAGCAACCTAGTTCACCATATAGCAGTAGTATACAAAATCAACAGCCCGGTTCGCCATATGGTTTATCAGCTGGTGGCCAACCTGGATCACAATTATCCTGCCAAAGTCATAGTCCAAGTGATTCTAGTGTTAAATCAGAACCAGTATCACCGGGACCAATGCATACGAGTGGCGGTAGTGGTGGTAGTGGTACAAATTCAACAAATAATAATAACAATAATAATAATAATTTAATTATGAAACGTGAATATGGCCAACAAGGCGTCGGTGGTTCATCAGATTTAAATCATTTAATTAATATGTATCATATACCAGATGGTATGCAAGCATCAGCTGCAGCTGTAGCTGCTGAACATCAACGTACTTTAATGCATTATCAAACAAGTATATCACCAGATTTACAACAACAGCATCAGCATCAATCAATGCGAGCAATGGCACCATTAGCACATATGTGAGAAATGGCAAGTTATGGTCCATCATCATTAACATCAGCAGCTGTTGTAACTGCATTACATCATAATCATCATCAGCATCATCATCAGCAACAACATCATCATAGCAATTCATCACCTCCAACACCACCAATTCAACATTTACATAATTTACAACAACAACATCATCATCATCAACATCAGCTACATAATAATTTAAATAGTGGCCGAACAAGTAGTGGCGGTGGTGGTGGTGTTGGTAATGGTGGTAATAGTAGTGATGGTAGCTCTGGTAGTAACCATCATCAACAAACACAAATTTTATCTAATTATGATGTACGACATACTGAATCACCAGTTTCGACATCATCATCAGGTGCTGTTGCTACAACAACATCAATAATTTTACATCCACATCATCATCATCAGCATCATCATCAGAATCATCATAGTAATTATTTAAATGATAATTTAACAACAACACCAATATTTCCAACATCAAATTCATTAGGTATAACTGGATTACATGATAATTCTGTTGTTACAACTGCTTCTGCTGGTGCCGGACTCATGGACATTTCCACCTTGTAAACATTTATTATAAATATTAATTATATAATTTTTTATTATTATTATTATTATTATATAAATAATTTTAGATTTTCGTTTAAGGATATATAAATATTATTTACAAATTAGACTGTTGTTAAAAAAAAGACATTCCGTATACTGAGATCCTAATAATTTTCTATTATAGATTTTATCTTTAGTTTCCAAATGAATTTGTTTAATTTTTAAGGAAAACGTTTTTCTTTTTACAAAAAAAAAAATAATTGATTATTTTTTTTTTTTGAATATTAATTGTAGATCAATTGAAGATCGAAAAGATTCATAGAGAAAGGATTAAATTTTTTAAAGTTTATTTCTTAAACAAAATATTAATTTTCATATATAAATTGAATTCTGTATTTATTAAAAATTGAAAATTAATAATTTAAAATAAATTTCAATCTAAAAAAAAAGTATTTTCAATGGAACACACCTAAATTTACGAATATTGTACAGAAACTTCTAACTAAACTAAATATTATATGTCATAAGTTCGGCTGGTCCGAAATTTTGAAATTTTTTTTTTTTTTGATAATTCTAAAATGATGAAAATTCCTGTTTTTATAGTTTTGTAAAATTTTTGATTTACAATTTAATTTATGTTATATTGCTTCTATCTGTTATAACAAAATTTTGATCCTTTTCTGACAGTGATTTATGAATAACATTTAAAGCAATATAAACATAAAAAAAAATCCTTCTCGTGAAAATTATTTAAGAAGATTTTAATAAAATTTTATATTTTATTATAAGAAATCCAAAAGAAGACTTTTTACTATATGGAATTATGGTATTTTTTCAATTATAGAATTTCAGTAAATTGAGTTTTTATGATCGCACACTATAAAATCATAATTTTTGGTACCTTTTTTTTTCTCTGTTTCTTAGAGTTGGTAATATTCTTAAATTATTGTAATTTTTACCTGGGATTCGAAATTTATGATGGGTTTACATTTTGGTTTGGTTTATAATATTAGTTTTAGAAGAGGTTAAAAGGGCACTATTTTTTATTGCTATGTGGTTTAGACGTTTAAAGAATATTTGATATTTTTGAAGTGTTAAAATAAATATAAATGCCAGTCATAAATTATTTTAATGATTCATTTAATTAAAGTAAAAAAAAAAAAAATTGAATTTCATTAATTTTTCGGTAAATAAACTAAACAAATCACATTTTTTTCGGAATCTGAAGGACTGTAAATTTAAATATTCAAAATTTGAATTCATAAATGTTCAAATTTAATGAAATATTTCAATACATTTTGAAATTCATATTAAGATTCACAGTCTTAGGAGTAAAAATAATAATAAAAATGTCGAAATGAAATTAAATGAAAATTTTTATATAGTAAAAATGCAATATTTCAATAAACATTACATGAAATATAATTTCTTGCAATATTTCAAATTTGATGTCCTTATATATATTGAAATGTCACTTATATAAATATATATTTTACCTGTTAATTTTCTGTACAATATAAAATTTACGTTCATTTAAATAAAATCCTTTAAAATTATTTTTATTTTCTAAAAATTTCACTTATTAAAATAAATTCTTTTCACTAATCTACAAAATATATAAAAAAAAATAATTAAAAATTTATTATTTTTATTAAATTTATATTTCATTTAAAATTACCATAAAAATTCATTAAAGAATTTCATATAGGAAAAATGTGAGACAAACTTTTTTTGCCAGTGCTCAAGCAATTTATTAATTAATTATATTAAATATTATATAAAAAAAAAATTATCTAAAAAATTAAATTAAAAAATTTAATAAATATATTAAAAATTTAAATAATTATAATAAATTGTTGTTCTTTTTTTTAAAAAATAAATAAATAAATAAATTAAATTAAATAAAAAATGAAATGAAATAAACAACAAAATAAAAATCGAAATTCTTTCAATACAAAAATTTTTTCTCAAAAGAAAATTTATAAATAAAATTAAGAAATTTTTTTGTAAATATATAAAATTTAAAAAATAAAATAAAAAAAAAATAAATACAAAAATATTTAAGGATAAATTCTATATCTATCTCTTCTTCTCTTACACTCTTTACATTACAAAATTCATTCCATCTCACACAGAAAAATTCACAAATACAAAATATTTTTTTTTATTTTTTATTTTATAATAAATATTTTATTTAAATTATAAACAAAATGGCGATTAGTAATATATTAAAAAAAAAAAAATATAAATAAATTAATTGCAATGAAAAATTTTTAATTAATTATAAAATTAAAAATTATAATATAAAAATTTAGTACATATAAATAAAAAATATATTAAAAACAAAACAAAAAAATGATATTAAAAATCAACAAAAATAAAAAATGAATTTTTGCCAATTAATTTGGTGAAAACTGAAAAAAAAAAACAAAAAAAAAAAATAATTAATTTAAATAAATTTAATTAAGATATTTCTCAAAAATAAATATAAATTAATTAATTAATTAATTAAATACTTATTATATTATTAAATTTTAATTGTGTAGAAATTAAAATATTGACATAAAATTTATTTAATTATTTTTTTCCTCCTTTTTCGTTTTCTTTTTTTTTTTTTTTATTTAAGAAATATATTTTATTTTTTACATTATTTTATTAATTATTATTATTTTGTACATATAAAGAAGAATTTCATATTTTTTAAGTATATATAAAATAAAATTATATATTATTATTAAATAAATGAAAAACAAATAAAAATATTATGTTTAATTGTAAAGAATTACGATATATTACAAAAAATTAAATATAGAAAACAAAAAAAAAAAATGAAAAATAAAAAAAATTTATTAAAAAAATTAAAATTTAAATATTTTTTTACTTATTAAAAAGTTAATTTCCATTGAAAAATATTTAGGAATTTCTATAAATTAATAATTTTTAATTGTTTTTAATGATGAATTTTAATTCCCTAGAATTTAAGATTATTTATAAATATACAATAGAAAACATAATGGCAGAGTTAAACTTAACATTCGCAATAGAAACGCGCTTCAACATAACATTGACAACGACGTTATAGGAACTCTCAAAGGTTCTTGTGATAATGACATAAACTAGATGATTTTAATCAGCTGTTTTATAGTTCTAGAAACATTGTAAATAATTATTTACTGGTTCCTGCTAATATTCCAGTAATTTCTTTCCATGTCTCACCATTTTTTTAATTATTTTTATAACTTCTTCAAGACTTTTCATTTAAAATCATATTTTATTTAACTAAATTTATTAATTAATCTTCTTTCTGAATTTTAAATGTCAAATTTCTCCTTTAAATTTATCTATACTCCATAAATTTGATGTATTTTAAACTTTTTTTGATAACGCATTAAAATTGTTAAAATTGAGAGTAACTGCGGAGCATAAGATATGTTACATGTGGCGTTTAAATAGAAAGACGATTGAGTTCCGAAGAATCAATCTAAAGATATGAATACATTATGATTTGAAATAAACTTGAAATAATTAGCTATAACATAAACAATATTCAACTCATGATTGTAGCCTTGATGGGTATTGGAAATACCGAAATCCAATTGATTGATTCTTAATAGTTATACAATAAATCTCTCGTAGCTTCTATATTATAATAAAGTGTACGCCATTTTCAGATTAGCGCCTCTTTTTGTACGTTTAAACCATTGTTTTTATATCTATTTCCGTTTTCTGCGGATAGACATTATCATTTTATTCCAAATCCACCAGTCTACCTTGTGTAGTATGGCGTTTATTCTAATAGTTTATGTAATATAAGCAAATTAATTTGTTTCCATAGGAAAAAAATATAAAAATGTTAACGTATCAAAAGAGACTGAAGATAAGATTCTGAATTCCGGAAAAGAAAGGTTCGCAGCTTATTTAAAAAATTGTTAAAATGTTGCTATTATCTTTAAAAAAATATCAATTTCGAAATTTTAATTTAATCTATCATTGCGACATATTTAAATATTTCATATCAAACTTTAAAAATGGTTTTTTTCAAGTAAACATCATATCGATGAAGAAGCGACTGCTAAAATAACAAGACTAATAGAATTCGAATCATAAATATGTAATTTTCATTAGAAGATAAAGGATTTTTTTAATCATTATTAAAACTATATGATTAAAATTCGTGATAATGCTAACCATTAATCTGATATTTTCAAAGATGTGTGGTTCTTATAATGGAAGTGGAAATCCTTAAATTTGTTATTAAAGAAAGTATAACTTAAAGATTAAAGTCACCAAGAAGTTTGTACAAATAACCGAAATTTTAAGGGTAGTCTTTAGGTTTTAGTTGATAAAAAATATTTTGAAAAATTTTGTCGTCGGTTGTTCATATGTATTTACAATTGTTCTAACTTTCTCCCAATTTTTATTTAGAAATTTTTAATATATTTTACAATCAAAACTTTATTATATAAATTTAACACATCAATAGTTTAATAACAGAAATATCAATTAGCAAGTCAGATGCTTCCGAAATTTCAAATTTTACTTGCCAATTCGAATCTATAGTTTACATGTAAAAACAATATAACTTTTAGTACGATATTTTTCATATCTGTTGATATAACAAAGTTTTAGTGCTTTAGTGTTTTGAGCTTTATCGGTATCTGGACTAACCTGCCAGTTTGAAACATTGCGAAACATTTAGTAAAGGTGTTTTCTCGCGAGACAAGAAAATTTTAGGCTAACCCAAAATAATTTAGTAGGGCTATATGTAAAATAAATCTTTTAACACACAGTTTGATAAGGTCCAATAAAACGCTTCCAGTTTGATCTAATTATAATGGTAAAATAGTTTCACTTATTTTGTAAAATTCAGATTTTTCTTATAAATCAATTTTATTTACAAATATTTTCTACGATTTTTGTCTGCAACGAAATTTTTTCGAATTCATCCAATCAAAAATAAGAGCTACAGCGATTTTCCGTCGCAGCCATGAAATAAATTAATTTATTTGGCGATGCGGACACCTTTCTAAACATATTTTATATAAAAATTAATTTTAAATTTTGACAGCTAAAGTATTTACATTGTTTTTACAATGTATATGTAAATAGCTGGCAGTCAAAATTCGGCAGAAATGTTAATTAATGCTGAAAAATGAATCTTCGGTTGATAAATTTTGCCTGCAACAAACAAAAATCGGCGTTAATGTAAACCAAACTTTATGCTAAACTCATTTCTTAACCATAACATTGGTTACAAATTAATTTTGTCATTTTCTATCCAAATTTGATTTCATATCTCATCATTAATTGTTCAAATAAATTGACTGAAATGTCATAACTATGAACAAAAATTTGACAATTCTTGTTTATTTTTGTAATGATTTATATTAAATTTTCCACTTAATATAATTTTATCTATAACAAGTTAAGCATTCAACATAAAAGTTTAAATATCTACACAATAATAATCAACAAAACACTTTACATTAAATTTAATCTCACATAAATTTAACAACAAATCACAATAGAAATAATAATAAGAAAGTATATAAAAAATAAAAACATAAAAAAAAAAATGTTGTGCAATAATTTTATTTTATAATTTTTTTTTATTTTTAATCTTTCCTGTTTGCACAAAAAATTTTTAAAATGGCCTTTTAAATTGTGACTTCCTTCTTAATTAACATAAAACCATGTTATTTATCAAAATGAAATATTAAGCAAAATTTACTTGGCTTTTATATTAAGCGTTTTTTGTAAAAAGATATTTACTCTACATAAATGTGCTAAAACTTGACATGTAATAATTTCAGTGCATTTTATAAAGTATCATCTTTAATCCCTGAATGAAATTGTAAAGTAGTCCATTTTAAAAAAATTTTTAATTAAAATATGCTAAATTATATTGAAAAAGTTGAAAAAGTCAGTGAACAAATTCAGTTAATTCGTTAATTTATTTAAAAGTATTTAATTGATTTTGAATATGCAAAGAATTCGACCTACACAGTTTCTTTCCGAATCGAGCTGAATGAACGAACCAATTCAGAATATTCAACTTTTAAATTTCTTCAAACTAAATCTTAATAAGTAATTGCATTTAAAAATAGTATAAAACTAAGTTTTTGCACATCCTTTACCTGTTTTTTTCAAGAAGTGGATAAACTTTATTTCGTGACACTTACCTGCGAAGTTATTAGTGTATAGACAGATTTAAAATTCTTTTCCTTCTTTCAGATTTCCTCCATTAAAGGCAGAATCTCATTACTAATTCATCGGAAATTTCATTGAATTAAAAACTGATGAAATTATTATTTATCACCAAACTTTTTTGATTGGAATCAGGCTTACTGTATTCAAATAATTTGTAAGAAAATTTCGACTAAATTGTGAATGACAAGGTAAATGTCATTAAAGAAAACAAACCCCCTAAATTGGCAAATTGATTATACTAAATATTATTGTGAACACCGCAAGAATGAAATTTATTTCACATTATAAAATTTCCTTTTTGAAAAGAATTATTGGCGCGGGGTCCAATGATAATTATTTTGAATATTATAATAATACTTTTTATTGTTAAGGATTTAGCACCCACCAAAAAAATTAACCTTCTTTTTTTATAATCATTTTTATACCTGATGAGCATAACAAAATTATCATAGCTTCTGGTTACCATACATAAGTCGATGTGTTATAACCCAACATAACCAACATTTTTAACCCTCAATATTATTTCTGATGTCGTGGTATAACTAAAATGATAATCTCATAATTTATATATATGGTTTTTATAATCATTTACAAAGTAAAAAACTTGCGAGCATAATAATATGTTTATTCGCATAAGAAATCATATTGCATTTTATAGTAAAAAGAAATTTAAAGTGAAAAATAAACGATTTTAATATATAAAAATTCATTGAGAAATTTGTATTATAAAATTGAATAAAAGTTTTTTTTGTTAATATCAAATTTGCTGTACATAAACAGAAGTTATTATTGTTGGTACAATCGAGTACAGAAGCTATTCTTTTTTTGGTAACCTGCATTGTTGTTGATGAGGTTTTCATACCATTGATAAAATGGTTAAATAAGTTTGACCTGAAAGTTTAATGATTGTCCGGAACAAATAAAATTATTTGTAAATTATATTTACGATATTATTTTGTTGAAGACAACAAAACTATAGAAATTAATAATTTTTATTAAGGATATTTAGTTGGGATTAGTTTTATTTAGACAGATGAAATCTTGAACTTAACTTAACCCTGTCTAGAATATAATTAGATAATAAAAGAAGTTGTTATGAGACATTACGAAAAATGACGATTAGATGTTCAGGTTTAGTTAGAAAACTCATATTCAAATATGTCAGTCTTTTCCGGGCAGTTTTACTTGTCACATCTGTAAAGAATATGAAGATTCAACCAGTCAGAATAATTCAAATTTCCAATTTTGTTCAGATGATATCTCAATATTATAATGGCATGTAAAAAGAGAGAGTATAAAACTCAGTTTTTGCATATCCTTTAACGCTTTTTCAAGAAGTCTATAAACTGAAATTGTTGTCATATACTCTGCTTCCTTCCATTAATTACAGTATTATTACTAATTCATCGGCAATTTCATTGAATAATTGAAAATATATTACAGAAAACTGAAATTTCTTAAATTTTACGAATCAATATTTACAGTCAAATATGAAAATTACTACAAATTAGTCCATACTTGATTCATTTAAAATCTTGTATCAAATAAATAATTATATACGTTTTTATTTCAACCCCATTTCATTAATTATTTACCCAGAAACTATGAAGTGTTAACTATTCCTTAATTTATTACTATAATTAAATATCAAAACTATCAACTCCCCAAAAAAAAACATTCATTTCGAACCCTAACTGAAAAAATATACTTTTACATCTTGACTACCACAAAAAAGGATTTCCCTTTGGTGCAATCGATACGCATTTTATGAGTTATATACATTTTCCGTGTAACGTGTAACCTTAAATTGAAGTTAACTATTACAAGTAATTTGACATTGTACAACATGAAACCTTTTACCCCTTGGTATTATAAATCCAAACTCTATCCAATGGTGGTCTGGTTCTCCTCTTTATCCCACCATTCAAATCCAGTCATTTAATGTGCAAAAAATTATTTCTCATATAAAATTGAATTAAATAATAATAAAAATAGTTATAAAAGATTTCTGGCATGACATGATATACTTAAAGTACACGCAAAGAAAAAGATGACCCATAAGCAAAAAAAAAACATTTACTAAATCATATACCGAAAAAGGAGCTGGATAAAAGATTGCATGTTTTTGGACAATTTGGGCTTTTAATGTATGAATTTGAACAGATTTTTGTTAATCATTTTATTTATTTTTAACACATTGATTTTCGTTGTACGTTGTTAAGATGTCCTATGGGAACATTACTGATCCTTTTAATAAGTCATTTAGTGTCAGTTGAAATTTACAGAAGCAAAAATAAGATTTTTTTTTTTATTCGGTATACTTTTATTTTGTGTGGGAATTGGTTTTTATTGAAAAAAATTCAAATTTTTTTTTGTGGTTTTTATACAGAATTGAACTATATGAAGGAAATAATTCGGTAGGATCAATAAAACTTAATTGATTTTAACCATCTATTAAAAGCTGTTAAGATTGATTCTAAGTAAGAAATCATTTCAGAAAAATTTTAAATGGTTTTTTTTTTATTGTTTGACTAATCAATCAAATTTAATTAAGGAATTTAAAAAAAAATATACCTTTAAGGATATATGAAGATATAAGAAGTTAATTTTAGGTCACTTGGTTAATAATTTACCAATTAACATATTAAATATTCGTGTTTCTGACTGCTACCTAAAAAAAAAGATGAAAATTGAAGACTAATTTTGACACTATTGGCTCTTTTTTGTTCTGCTGATAAGGAAGTTTTTATTATATCCAATTTTTTCATTTCTAATTTAACCTTCTTAACAGATAATGAAAAAAAAAATTGATTTAATGAACTAATTATTTTCACAGTCGTTATTTGACTTATTTTACTTATTTGTAAAATTCAAATTCCTTTCACCATTTTTTTTTTTCACTTTTATTATATATTTAAAAATTTTAATTTAATTCTTGATTTTCCAATTTTTGTATAAATTAATATTTTATTATAATAATTGCTAAGCTAATAATTCTCATACCATTTTAACATAACTCATAAATTTTTTTTCAAAAGCATAACAATTTTCATGTAAATATGTATAGAGATTTTTGAATCATACATACAGAAAAGTATCTATACAATTTCTATGATTATTATTGTCATCATTCATGACGTTTTGATATTATACATGAAAATTGTATTTATTATTGTTATGTTTTTTTTTTGTACTGAGGGATCACTAAGTGCCGCATAAAATATTATATAGACGAGAAACATATAATTATTATTATCATATAATTCAACTTTAACACTTAAAATCTTAAATGTGGGAAACATATCGAAAGTTACACCGAAAACACTCACAAAAAAAAATGTAAAACTCTTCAATACAACAAACAATTTTTTATTTATTAATTCAAAATTTATAATTAACACAATGACATTCGTTTGGCACCTCAAAAAACAGCACAAAAAAACTCTCATAGCAAAGAGCCAGCATAAATATGTAGAAACAATACAATAAAAATATGTAGTAAAAAGATAGATGAAAAAAAAATACAAAAAATTTTGATTATTAGATTTGATTTTGTACTGAAACGAAAAAGTTTGGTTAAATTTGAAATAACTTGGAAAAAATTAGCTAGTACAAATAATCTGCAAACCAATTGGAAATATTATAGTTTGGATCTCAATACTACATCTAGACTACCAAATATCATATCAATAAATGATCAGTTTTATACTCTAATTATAATTATAATTACTGTCAGTCTCAGCCTAAGACAAAATTTTAGCCTAGTTTTCAAGCTCTTAAACAATTAAAAGTATTTTGGTAAATTATTTTAAATTTAGTATTTCAATTAGGTTAAGAATGATGTTCCACAACAGAAAGGGTGCATTGTGGTCTCCTCAAAAATTCATGTTATGTATAATAAATACAGCAGCGTTTTGCGCTATATATTATACAAAACTTATAATCAAAAAATATACGTTTAATTATTTTTATGCTATAACTTCCAAAACCTAATGTTCCTTCTAATGGTGATCAAAACCTTACCTTGGGTAGGAAGTTTTGATCAGGAATTCCTATTTCTTAAGTTTTAATAAAACTTAATTTAACTTTAGAAGTTAATACAACTTTAGTGTTTCAGCGATTGGGCAATTCACCATCGCCGGTAATCCAATTTATATGAGTTTTGGATAATCATAAACCGGACGCTCGTATCGAATATCATTTATATTATTTCCAATAATAATAAATAATATTTAAAATACAAAATTACCTTTACTTATATGAAATATAATAAAAATTTACACTTAATTAGGAAAATTGCTAATTAAGCAAAATTGATAATAAATAAATATTATACAATTTTTCATACCAGGTGTTTAAATAAAGAATTGATTAATTTTCCATAAATGATAAAATATTCAATCCATTTAAATTACTTTAATCAAATATTTAATTTACAAGGTATACCATTTTTTGTACTCAACCGTCAAATTCAAATACTTGCAGTTGTTATATTCGCTATCATCGATTCCTTTTTCTTTAATAAATTGTGTGAGTGAGATCATTCAAAAAATAATCTGGACCTGATAAAGAAACTAGTTATTTGTATAGATCAACGAAAAAAGCATAAGAAAAAATATATTTTATTTCTTAAGCTTGATTTCTTGAACTTTCTCGTATCACAAGCTGAGATTTTTTTTTACAATCCGCAATGGATTAAGTTTTGATCAAACTTTTAATCAGATCTTTCCATCACTGAAACAACACAACGCTACTTACATATGTAGCTTTAGTTGTTCGAGTTTATCAAACTAACCCAGCAGATGTTCAAGTGTGCTTTTCTTAGTTTCATGATCACCAGCGATTGTATAACGTCAGTCATTTCATTTATTTGACAGTTTGGTATCAATTTTGTTAACATTTACAACATATAATTTTGATCTTCTTCTCATTATCTTTTGATATTTATTTCATCTGTCAAATTATTTTAGAAATTTTTAAGTTTTAAATATTTTTGTGTATATGATTTTTTTTCAGTGTATTTATGCATTTCAGAATATTCTATCTATTATAACTCTATTACCATATAAAATAAATTTTAATATACATATATTTTGAGAGATATTATGTACTACCATTTAAATGATGTGTGGAAATCTTCACCTCTGCCAAGCACTTTTAAACTGAAAAAGCATAACTTTTAATGTATAATTTTGTATATATATAAACATAAATATAATGTAAAGATATGCTGCAACCCACTTGATTGGAAATTTAAATATTTAAGTGCCATACTATATGCAGAATAGATTAGAAAAAATTACCTAGGTAAAAAGGAGTAAACCATGAAATCATTTCTTTCCATGGTTTTATATATACATAGATATAAAAATGATTTTTGTATTAGTCCAAATTGGTAATTCGTATTGTTATTTACTATTTTGCAGCATAGCTTCAAGGCTTTTTCAAAAAAAAATTGTTTCGTCAAGTATATTAGCTTGGTGTATTTTTTTTATTGGTTCTATCTATGTATATATATTTAGTTTATGAGATGTAGTTGCGCAATTGGTGAGAGTTCTTAACACAATATTATCGGAAACTTGAAGAATTCATTAAAGTTAAAGAATTAATAAACATTTATGTTATTAGGATAAGTGAATTTGGTTCATTGATATTTAAATATTATATGTTCTTATTGTGACAAAAGCTAATTTGAAAATATAAATTAATTTACTCTCGATTTTTCTTGGCAATTAATTGTTAATTAGCTTCAGATATTTTTAAAATTATCCAGTAAATTCGTTTAAAAAAGACAATTTTAATTGGAAATTATTTATCTATAAGTAATAAATACAGCTTCCATAAGCGTCAGCAACATTTTTTACAGGTGAGGTCAATATTGTTGGTTGTCAGAATTCTTGTTGGTTGTTAGACAATTGATGATTATCGGAATACACATGTTTCTTCAAAAATGACCTGTTGACAATCACAAAATTATTCTGAAAAAATAAATTGGAACTTCATCTTCTTTAACGACAAACAAAGGTTTATAAAATATTGTTCATGCAGTACGTCTATTAGAAAATGGAAACTTATAATGCAAATGACACCCAGTATATTATCTACCATAGTTGATTGGAACGTAGTTTTAAACCTTCGTACTGTATACAAAACGTAGCTGGAAGTATCAGTGCAAGAATATGTGTCAAAAAAAAAAAAAATCAGAAGAATAAAATATCGATGAATGCTGTATTAAATCGTTCTTACCATGATGAAGAAAATTTTTCTATTTCCAAGCGATTTCTCATGAATTAAACAAGATGGAAAATGATTTTTTAGACAGTAGTATTAAAAAGTTGTTCAATGGTCTGGTCGTCTTAAAGGCGTGGCTGACATTTCTTTAATTAAATATTTTATTATTATTTTAATTTATTTAAGGGGGAAACAAGTAATCCACCGTTTATTATGAAGCTACAGACTTTCCAATGTGCTACAGACTTTCCTAAGATTATCCTTAATTAAAAAAATAAGGTCAATGCATTTATTGCCTTACAATTTAGGTCAAATCATTATTACTTAACATTGTTAGTGTTTTTTATGTTTGATAAATTATTTATACATAAACAAATTATGATTTTTATTAACTTTATCGATTTATAAAAACAAAACATACATTTTTTGTTGTTGTTGTTGTATCAACATAAATAATAGCTTTTAGTCAGCTTGTAAAATGCAGTCAATAATTTATCATTGATAAATTTTTTTTTTACGATCAGTCAAGAATGAATCAAAAATATAAAAAAAACGACCAAAAGAAATGCGTATAATTTTAGTGTCATAAAAACTCTTCACTTAATAATCATTCTATGAAGTCAGACACTGACACAAACTTTTACTTTAAATTCAACAGAATTTAATATTTTTCTTCCCTCTTAATTTATGCAAATTTCATTTTAAACACCGTAATTTTTCGATCGTAAAAATACAATAAAAATAAAAAGACAAAATAAAATAAATATTAAATGACATAAAAACAAATATATAAAATATGTTGGGCCCCAGACATTAAAATTGGTTATTTAAGATGTGGTAAATATGGAATTTAAGGTAAAAATTAGTGTATATGTCTAACATGGAAAAAATATGTTCATGGAGATTCCATTCATGGAATTTTTGATACTTACATTATCTAAAATAAAACAATTCGTAATTTCGTATAATATTTTGTGAAACTTTAAATATCAGGTAATTCTTAATTTTTAGGACTGGAGGTTACTGATTTGTTGATGTTATAAGTTGTTGTTTTCAAATGGAAGGACTTGCCCTAGGTCATTATTCTTCGAGCCACCAAATTAAGATGATTCCAAACTTATTCATCTAAAAAGTGAGTTCAATCCTGTATACATCTCAAAATATGTAACTCATCCTGAGGCTCGTATAAGCTATGCTACAAATATCAATTAAAGAAATACAACTGTGGTCCAGTTTTTAGTCTGAATTGACTTAAAGCAATTGTGGGCCAGTTTTTAATCAGAATTAGCTTCTTGATATTATAAACCTTGATGTTATAAGTAAAAGACAACCTTCGCTGTGTAACTTTGGTACCATTTTGGTATCATTTTCTTTAAATATTTATTGTAAATATTTAATTTTTTCAAATAATAATAATTTCGTAGTGTTTAGTGTTTAATATGGTATAATTTTAGTAAAGTTCAGGTCTATTTAAAGCAGAGCACATAAAAAACTTAGTAATTAGAAAGACTATTAAATTTTATATCAGAATTAGTAAGTTGTAGCTTGGTTTTGATTCATGGAGTTTGCATTAATCCATTAATATTGTCGATCAATCAGCGAGGAATTAATTAAAGCATAATTTATTCGGTATAGTAAAAAATTTCATGTGGTCTCAGAATGCCACCGAATAAAATATAATCCGAAGTTTAATTATTTTAGTCTTATGGTTAAGGCCAAGTTTAACTTATTCTAGCCTTATAAATATTGTTGATTTGAAGATAATATACTATATTGTCTACTATGTAGATCCTACTAGTATGCGATAGCAGACGAACAGGCTGGCAAAAGTAAATCTTAAGTCATTTTGTACTATATATACAAAACTTTCCAAGAAAGGATATAATTAGAAATGAAGTAGTAAATGGAAATAATTAGTTTTTTTACCAAGAGAAATTAATTTTCATTCAGTTCACGCTAGTTATCACGTGTTATCAATTACTTTAAAATATAATACGTTATTAGAAAAAATTTACATATGATATTTTTCATAGTAATTACAGAAAAATAATTTAAACTAAACTAAAAATTTAATATGAAAATTAGAAATTATTTAATTAATCATCTTCATTCGTCAATACTATAACTATAATAATTATTACCAAGAGAAATTAATTTTCATTCAGTTCACGCTAGTTATCACGTGTTATCAATTACTTTAAAATATAATACGTTATTAGAAAAAATTTACATATGATATTTTTCATAGTAATTACAGAAAAATAATTTAAACTAAACTAAAAATTTAATATGAAAATTAGAAATTATTTAATTAATCATCTTCATTCGTCAATACTATAACTATAATAATTATTATGAGAGTTAGAGCAGCAACAAGTAGAAAGTTTTAAGTATTTATATTACACTTTCAAAGGGCCGGAAATTCCACAGTATATTTTTAAATATTAATTAGCGAAAAAGTCATACAAACTAGAAAGTTTATGTAATACTAAGCAAAACAGTCTCATTTACGCATTTATTTTTGACAAATGAAACTTGTAGTCACATAGAAAATGGTAAATGGAGACTTTTCTAATTAATTACGTTTCGGATGCATTTACAACAGGATATGTGGCCATTTAACATGTACATAGATGGACAAGTACTTGGAAATTTTAAATATGCCCTTAATTAAAATTTCACATTTTTCCTCTTGTGTCGATTTTCCTTAGCATGACATTGTAGTTTACTATATAAAAGTTAATATAAATAAACAATTTGTAATATTTCGGATGAATAGTAAAAATATTAAGATTTTTCAAATATTTAATAATTAAATATTTAATAAGCTAGTTAATCCTGAATGTATCAAATCCAGTTAAATCTAATTAATATTATTCAGTGTTAATTGATCATTAACTCATTGTCTTCTAAAAAAACATTTACAATACCAGTTCTGTTTTTTATTAGCCTGGTTGTCTACAATATTCAAATTTTGGGTATAGAGGGAGTGTAATATTTACGTAAATTACTAAAATACTCTCTGTCTGTATAGAAATATAATCTTTTATATATTTAGAAAACACTAAATTTATCATCTTTTTTTTTAAATTCTTTAATTTATTGATATTTAATAAATAATAATAATAAAAAACTGAAAATAATGTGATGAAATCCATTTTTTTTTTTTAAAAAAATAACCTATCATCAAATCAGTACTTAAAACCAACAACAACAAAACTTAGACTTGTTTTCTTCTTAATTTGATCATTTAAAAAGTTTTAAAATCATTGATAAAGATTAAAAGATAAATAATAAAAAACATAAAAAACATTTTTTTTTTTTTGGAAATATCAAATTTTATGACTTTTATAAAAAAAAATTTTTTGGTTGGATGTAATATCGACAAAATTGTAAAAATCAATTCGGAATTCTTTCATAATAACCTAACTAATAATAATAAAAAATTAATAATAATTATTCATGAATTTTATTAGCTATAAAAATTAAATTTAGTTTGATAAATATCTTTTACTAAAAAAAAAAAATTGTACAAAGAAGTCTATAATAAAAATATCTATAATAAATAGTAGTTTTTCACAAAATCGAATCGTTAAAATCAATTAGAAAGGTGTTAAAATTAAAATTTAAGATCATCTAAAAAGATTTGTTTCTGGTCATTTTAATTATTGAGCATAAAATTAAATTATACTATACAAAAAAATTTTAAATAAATAAATTGGAAAATTTAAGTTAATAAAAATTATGGAAATTAATTTTTAAAAAAAAATTAAAATAAATAAAATAAAATTTAATCAATTAAACATTTTTTAATAATAATAGTTTGAATTTGATAAATTTTGAATGAAAAATTTATTTGATCGAAATGAAGTACAAAATTTAAGTGCCAGATTTGGGTCCAACAAATCAATCACATTTGGTTTAATCGTTTAAACTTGCTATCTTCAGGACACTAAATTAAATATTTATTTGCAACTTCAGTAAATTATTTCTATTACAAATCAAAGATTTTCATTTAACTTCATTATAGAATCAAATTTAATAAAGTAGAAAAGTTTCACTGTCGTGAAGATTAGATATTAACCTTAGGCGTCCTCATTTTCCTGAATTTTAACTTTGGCATACACAATTTTATAAGAAAATTAAGATTTCTATAAATTGACTGTAATTGAAAAACGGCTTTTAATAATGAACTATTTGTAATCGACAAATCTTTTAGCATTTTTCTAACTCTTTTCTAACCAGTAATAAAATTAACATCGACAAACTCTTTTCTTATGCTTAAGTGCACGTACAGAGTGACGCTATGAGCGGTGCTGGAAGCTGTGCTGTAGTGTATTTTTATATAAAAACCAACAACAACAACAACACTACAGCATAGCTTCCAGCACCGCTCATAGCGTCACTCTGAACGTGCACTTAAGCATTACATATTGTGAACTTTATTACTGGTACTCTTTTAAATCGTGACATTTACGTCTCATTTCTCTAATGCGTTTTGAACAAATATCACATACTGAATCTACCACATATTGATTCAAATCCAAAGCATCGCCAATTGATTGATCTCATTTAATTTGAAAACTATTAATCTGAGATGCAAAAAAATTTCAACTTAAAATTACAAAATCAATATCAAAAACTACATCCGCAGAAAATTGCAAAAAAAAATGAGGTCAATGTGACCTTATCAATCAAATTATTCAAAATTTACTAATACAAATATAAATCCTTAAATATTTCTAGCTCATCATAAAAATTTATATTCAAATTTCCTAACAACCAAATTATTTCTTCTACAATCATCTCTAAAAAAAAAAAAGTATGTTAACTCAATTTTTTTATTTTCTATGTTTAAATCCTTATCTCATAAATTTATTGAAAAATTCCAACAAAATAAGATTTTTTTTTTCTAATATCAAAACATTTTTTTTTCTAGTTCGGAGTCTTTTCAACAAAAAATTTATAATCTTCATTTCAAATAGAAAACATCTTCTGATATTATAATAAAAGCAATTAATATTCTGCCAATTAAGTGGTCAAGCTAGAGGTGTCCACACACTCTACATTTCAACTATATAGTAAAAAAAAAAAAAAGAATTTGCCCCAAAAAACAAGTTTTATTCAAAATCTTTCAAAAAAGGTCAAAATTCAAAATAGTTTTCTAAAATTATAGATTAGTGTAGAGTGTAAAAGAAGATATCTTCTGAAAAGTTCATAATTTTTTGGAAGATAGTGGAAGAAACAACACGAAAAATGAAGACGAATAATATGCGTGTTATGCGGAGGTGTTAAATTATGATAAACAATAGATTATTTGGTGTTTTTTTCAGGTGATTTAAATTTTATGTTAATTAATAATTTTAAGGTATAATCTGGTAATCTATGGTGAAGTGATTGGAAATTTATTGGATTTTTTTGTAATTTTTGGGGATATGGTATTTAAAAATTAATTAATTTTAATTTATCAGATCATCTTTAAGTTGAAATTGAGATTGGAATTTTTTTCTTTTTTTTTTTGGATTAATCTGTAAAATTTAAATTTAGTTTCAAATTGTTATTCTATAATTAACTAGTAAAGATAAAGACTAAAAGCATTGCTAAAACAATTTTAAATTAATTTTAATTTTAAGGCTGTGTATCCAGAAATATTATTCAAGTCTTTTAAAGTTTGCTGCTTGCACGAGATCCTTCGAATTGCTAGAACATATCTTAATACCAAATCAGAGTTAGATATTCATAAAGTAATCACGTCAAAGTTAGGCTTTATCGCCACTACGATCTATGGAGTTAGATATTTCTTAATCATATAAAGATTATTTTCAATTAGGATAATTACATAAACTTGAATTAAACATTGGATTAACATTCTAGCAATCATAAAGGACACCCAAGAATAATTACAAATTTAATTGAAAAATAAATCTTGTATCCAGATCTCTTCCTATATTCGATTATGGTGAAAGTGCTGGAACTCAGTACATGTGAAAATAAATAAAAATAAGGAAATATCGTAAAAAATTTTATATATCGTTTAACACCGAAACCTCGGCATAAACTAATAAACTTCTTACGATTGCTTTATATGCGATAAAGTATATCATGATAAATTTTGCTCTACTATTTACTATTCATGATAAAAAGTTCTCTGGTATTGCAATAACCTATCAGACACAACAGCATCAGTTCATTTGTAAAGTTTCATTTTTGAATATGCTAACCTTTCAAAATTCGTCACCTTTTCATATTTTAGTATGCATCAATTTTTGCAATGTACCAAAGAAATGAATAAATATTGTAACGACCTGTAAAACTGCGCTTACGTCAATACTTACAGACGATTCTTCCACATATGATATTAATTTAGCCCAAAATATAATAACATATTAATCATGTTTTAAAGGAAATGTAATCATTTATAATATATCGATTTAAGAAAACGAATAAAGAGAAGAGGTAGTCCTTCAGTATCCTCTTCATTGTGAAAAACTAATCTTTAGACTTAATTCATTATTTTATATTCGTCAGTCTTATTAATACCTAATTTTGACAAAACTAAACCTTGTTTTCTATTGTCGAAGTGCGGATTTATAGATAGAAAGAAGAAACTTTTCATAGAATTTACAATATCACTAAGGCCAGAGCTAAGACTAATTGCATATACCCACAAAATCCGTCATTAAATATTGAGCCGATCGATTGCTCTAATCACTCTACGGACCAATTTTTAAGTTGGTAGTGTTAATTGAAAAACAATATCGCTATTTGTGTAGAGCTGCCATGCCATAATGAAAAACAAGATTTTACTAATTCTTTTGTTTTATTATATTGATGATTGAAAGTTGTTCGGAAAATTGTTTTTCCAATCATATTCAAAATAAAACCTCAAACATCATTTAAATGCATTACAGATTGATTACATTTGCAACAGTTGACAACAAGAAGAAATCATATTTGAAAAAATAAAATGAGGTCAAAATAAAAAATTTATCCAAAGTCATTATTTTAAAATGTTTATATTATTTTTGTTTTTGTCGATGAGATATTTTCACATATTTTGTCATAATTTTAATGTGCATTATTGAACTCATAAGAAAAACAGCCTAAAGTAAAAAGAAGAAAACCACATTAAAAAAAATCCCATTAAAATTCGAAGGGTTAAAAATGTCGAAAATTATTTTTATCTCATTTTTTTTTTTTTTGGAAGACCTCGATATTATTATCAGTTTGATGATAATATGGAAAAAAAAGGAATTATCATTTTTTGTTTGGAACAGCAAAACTTAATGGCACATTAAGTTTATTTTTATTGCAAAAAAATTTCCTCTTTTTTCATTTTTTTTGTTGTTATCCTTCTTCGAAGTGTGCCAGAGAAATATGGAAATTTTGTTATAGGACTAGAAATGGGTTTTGTATAATCTTTTTTTTTTGGTAATACCTTGAGGACATTTCCTGGAATTTTATATATTATTTTTTTTATGTATAATAAAGATAACAATTTATGTATGTGGTCGTTTATGGAAAAGACGGGAAATTAATATTTTTTGATGAGTAAAAATTTTGAAGCTCCAAAAATCGAAATATATCGTTCAAAAATTGAAATTTAACATAATAAACTTTAAAGTCGTTTAAAAGAACCATTTCTATATCTCGTGATGGAGTAAAAAGTACTTTACGTTTTCCGATCTTCTTGTTATTTAAAAAACCTGCAACCGAAAACAATTAGAATATTAGCATCGTACATGTTCTTGTGAAAGCTCTGATTTCAAAATTGTTTCATCAAAAACTTAATTGTTATTAGAATTATGGCAATGTAACGAAGGATTTAATATCTCACCAGTCATCATCTTAATGTAGGTGTTCTTTTGCTTCTTTCGTCTTCCTTAACATTTAAAGCTATCCTATAGTATTACACTATAGTAATAAGATAATCTCGAAAGAAATGGACCAAAATTTATAAAATCGTTGTCTAGAACCATCAAAATTACAAATTATCCATTTAAATGTGTTTTCCAGTGAAAACAATGAATGAATTCCATATAATCTTGTATTTACCCTTGAATTAAATTAGATAATCTTGAAAGTTCCTAATAAAACCTTCTTTAATATACAATTTACTAGCCCAATTATCACCATTTTCTATAGCTTTTTATTCTAAAACCAAGTTGTCGTCTATAGACACCGAAAAATATATTTCGCTTAATTTGGTGTAAGAAAAATTGTTATACGAGATTTTCCAATTTACGTCAAAAAATTTAAATTCATACGTCAATAAATTTTGGATATTTCCATTATATTTTCTGGCGTATATAACTTATTAACAAATAATTGCGTAATAATTTTCTTACCAAAGCTCTTTAACTTAATAATGATGTAAATCGGCTTAATTGACATCCAAAATGAATTCTATAATTCTATCAAAATGAACGTTCGCCGCCGCCATCATTATAATTATTAGCAATATAAAATTGTCTGATACTGTATCAAATTAGCGCAGTTGGTTTTTCTACCCAGGTAATAAGAAGATTTGAATTTTAAATTCTAAAATATTATGAAAAATACTGAATATTAATAATTTTTATTGAGTGATAAATTTAATGTTTGTAGAGATATGACTTACAGATAACGAGATATATGATTTACATATTAATAATATTCAGAAAATAAATATTATATTTAGAAATAATGGAATCTTCCCAATTTGAAAAATAACATAAAACTAATGATTTTATTTTTAACCACAAAATCCATTTAGACACAATTAAAGGGATTGGTTTTATTTTTCTTAATTAGGGTTGTTAAGAGTTGTAAAGAGATACTTACTGGTATGAAACATCTAATAATATGAAAGGGTGGAATTTTAATGTTTTCTATTTAATTTGATATCATAATAATAATGTTGATAAAATTTCGACTTATCCATCAAAATATATGATTACACATGTTGGAATTATGATTTGTTTAACTTTTACTAATTAGGTTCAAAAAATTAGAGGATTATTTTAACAATTTGTAATTGAGATATTTATAGAATTTAATTCTGATTTTTTAATATTTTTAATTTTGAATTTTTTTTTCTAGAAATTGGATTATCTCTCAACTGAATGTCGCATGTGAAATGTATTGAAGATTTAAACAATCTGGTTCAGATGCATCCATATTAACCAGAAAAGGGTCCGGTAGTTAAATATTCTACTTTAACCATTCAAGAAGAAAGAAACAGCAGTCAAGGATAACTCTGAGCTCCTATACTCAATCACGATTTGGAGAAGCAGCATCGTACTGTCTATTATCGTACTATTATAATCTTGAATAGTTACCCTATCAGTGAGTAAATAAATGATACAAAGATGAAAATATAAAAAAAACACTCAAATTAATTAGATTAAATTCATTGTTATCTCTATCTAGTAAGGTTGACTTAGGAATGCCTTAAAGTTTATAGTGATAAAGTTGAAAAAACTTTTGGGTGTACTGAGTGAGGTTCCTACGAAATTATATACCTTTTAAAATCTTGACTTTATATATTATTGCACTTATCAGGGATCAGGATTTCATAATACCGAAACCCGATGTAAAAAGATGCAAACGAAAACTGAATGCACCAGAATAAGTCAATTTTGTGTGCCATATTTGCTATTTAATATATCAGCCTTGTAGTAGATGTTTCGGTTCTTATTACTATATTGATATCTTTACAAATTAGAGTGGTTTAAGTTTAAGTTTATGTTAATCAATTTGAGAAAGAAAGTAATTGCCAATTGCGATATCATAAGTAAAACATAAACTAAAGAGACAATTGATATATAGTAATTAGCCTAAATTAGTCTGTCTATTTTACCTAATCATTTTTGAGCGATATTTTCATTATATTTCTTCTTTTTGTAAATATAATATAAAGTATAATGAACTTTAGTAATGTGGCTCAATCATTTTTTCACATAAATCGTCTATATTACCTAACATAATAATAAATAAATAAATAATTTCCAAAATTTATGATTTTTAAATGTGTTTTTATGATATAACCAAAAATATCTTTAAAATATATATCATTAATTAATGTTTATGAATGAAAATCATAAACAGAAATTTTTGAAAATTACAAAAAATAAAAAAAAAAACGATTAACAATTTTTTTACGAGACTTTAAGTCGCTGGGATACCCAGATATAAAACTGCCGAACATCATTTATATCAATTTTTATATATTCCCAAAACGTAGAAATATCAAAAATCTTCCGAAATGTCATAAAAAAGAACAGTTTAATTCATTTTTTATGAATTTTGATTTATTTGCTTTAGAAAAATTTCCAATTTTTTTTTTTTTTTTTAAATACCCTATAGCCCAAGATGCACCAAACATTTTAAACATCATGTAGTTTAACTCATGCTGGGTTCTAGATTTATAGTTGAAAAAAGAAAAACATACCTGAAAATTTTAAACATAAAAAATGAAATATAATTTTGAAAAGCATAAAAAATTGTAGTTTTTTTCTTATTATTATTACTATTATTAGTAACCATAGATGGAAAATTGATATTTAAAATTTCTATCTAGCCCGTTTTGGATGACATATTATAATGACATTTTAGTTATGTGAAAATTTTGAAAATTGACTTAGTAATAGCTGAAAAATTTAGAAGATATTTTCATAATAACCAATAATGGAAACTATACTAAGGATCATGACAATTTCAATAATAAAAATTTCTTTCCAGTTGTAAAAACATGATATTTACAAGCAATTTTAAATGTAAACAACAAAAATTTTGTAGATACATTTGGTTTGCATATCAATGACAAACTTTATGTATTTCAGTGGAAATTGAAAACATCTTCTTTTCGCATTTGTTTTTTTTTTAAATACATTTTTCATAAGTTTTTTTTTTATTAAAATTAATAAATTTTTATATTACATATTTTAAATTTTTTTTATTTTTAAATTATGTTTGCGATTGCGCGCATATCATATTGAACACGGGGGATGATTAATTTTCGTTCGTGTCAATGCAGTCAAATAGCGAATTTGTCAAGATATTTAAAAACGGCACGTTCGCGTCATCACCTTTATCATTTACAAAATATTAGGGAATAAATATTAAAAAAATTATATATTTTTTTTCATATTTGTTAAAGAAAACTTTATGTCAGTGGTGCTGAACCTGTGGGTAGCGAACAAGATTTAGTCGGTGGATAAATTTTATATTATTTGCAAAGGTGTGTTTTTTAAATAGTATTTTTCGTAAATCATAAATTTATTAGAAGTAATTGGATAATACTGAAGTCGATATTGTCATAAATTTTTTTTTTGGCCATCTTGTTCCAGGTGGAAAACTTGCTAAACAATCATTGTTTTCAAAGTCGTAATAGCTCAGTTGTGATGCTAACTTTTGGCTTTCTGTTTATAGCGCTTTCTTAACATTCTATGGCAATTTATTGACCTATAATTCCGAACCATAAATTATTTTCTATAGTGCAGAAATTTTTTTAGTAAGAAGTTAATGGATTTAATTGATAGGACCACGAAGCTAATTGATAGGATCAGGATTAACAATAAATATAACAGAGGAAGATCTGGGAACTACTATCATTTTTCAGCATAAGAAATTTCGTAGATGATTTGCAATATCAAAAATTGCATTAATATTTTCAGATTTTTATTTAATTTCGATGGCCCAAATATTTATTTTTTTAATGATCACTCTAAGTGCATGTTCAGAGTAAAGCTTTGATTACTACTGAAGCTGTGCTATGCTTGTTATTGCTATATGCTCACAATCTGCGCACATATATTTCAATGACTGTGTACAGAGTTAAGAAAAGCTTTTTGCTGAGTAAAGAAAGTTTCATGTAGAAGGAATGGTGTTTGATAGTGAAGATTACATAAGAAAGTGAACATTAGTTTCTACTAGATTTTCTTTGTGGGACCAACGAAATGAAATCATCACAATTGTCTTGATAATAAGTGGGTGCAAATTTCTATAGAATTAAAAGACGAAACTAATGTAGATTAAAATATGCAACACAAAACAATACTCAGCTTCCAGCACTACTCATAACATCACTCTTAACGTGCCCTTAGTTAAAGGTTCTTCACCGCTACACCATAGGTAAACAAAAATGAAATAAAAATAAATTTTTGACAGTAAAAAAAAATTCCATTATATTCGTAGAATCAAAACGAAGGTGACTAACTAAATGCAACGCAACTTATACGCCCGACAACAACATTCAACATTTTGAAGGTGAAGATCTTAGTATTTAGTAAACGATCACGTCCATGACAGGAAAATTTTTATGGTAATTAGAGTTAATTATAAGATTTATTAGTTCTGGACGGTTTGTTGAAATGTTGTTGTTCCTTGTTGTTGTTCCTTGATGTGAAAACAAGCAACAAAAATTTATTAGTTTTATTTTTTAGGGGAATGAAATTCTCATCATGATGTTCTGAAATGTTAACATAATAAAAACATTATAGGAATTTATTTTGATTTATTATTTTTAATGACTAATTTCCTATGTTTTATAATTAACTATAGATTAATATTTTAATTCTAAACATGCAAACTTTTATATTAGTTCGGTTGACATCAAATTTTTAATTAAATTTCGATTTGATATTGCAAAAAAAACTCGATATTTTCTATGTCATAATTGAAATCACTTTTAAAATTTGGGTAATATGGAAATTAGATAGAACAGACAACAGCGTACCAGCAAGATTAGCATTGAGACAACTAACATTCCCAGATTTTGAGAAACACGAAATAATCAACTAGCGAAATTGGGGTTATTTCGAACAACATCATACATAAATTGCAGGTATTCATCCGAAGATGTTGCCCGGTAATCCTGTAACTATAGAAAATATGGACGTCAAAACAACAGCAAGTATCCGAATGATATGGATATACCAAATGAAAGCCCAATGCTCCCAGGAAAAGTAATAAAGGTGAAGCAATTGAATTTACTACATTAAAATTTTTATATTAAAATTTTGGTATCAAAATAAGTAATTCGTAGTAATTCTTTAAATAGAGATTTAAATGAATATTATTTAACATTTAAATGATTTTTTAAAATTAATTAGTTAGGTATTTTGTCGAAAATGTATGTTACTATAATTGATAAAGCTATGTTAATTATAACAAAAATCAAAAGGATTTGTAGAAATACACGCTTTAATGGGATACTTAATTAGACTCTGATTAAAATACTTAAAATTTCAACTGAAATTAATAGCACCTTACAACTTGAGCAAAATATTTTATTTTGTTTGCTTGTGCTCTCGAAATCGAAGATCTTCTACTGATTACTGCATAGCTCATTACTTTGGTCTTAAATGAATCGTACAAATATTTAATCCAATGTTACATAACCTTAAAAAATAATAATAATTAGATTAACTTCTAATTAACTTGCAATAATTATTATTTTTCCATTAAGCAAATCTTAAATATCCTTTAAAAAAATTCTAATATTATCATTACTGAGTTAACCATAAACATTGGATTTGAAGAAATCATAAGATGATGTGAAACCTCGTAAGTAGCTAAATATAATTTTTACAATAGAAGAAAAAAAAACTAAATTATTTCCTCAAATAACTTTTAAAAAGACTTTAAATTATATTACTTAATGGTGTCTTTATAGATTTTAGACCAAATAGTACCACACACAATTTGTTGATATATATTTCTACTTACAAGCTTTCACATCTTCACCGACGATAATCATATTCGTTACAAAAACCTAACAACCAAAATATTAAATGAAGTCCAACACAAAGGACCATTTATTGAGATTTTATTTGTAATTCCAGATATGAAGAATATTCTGAACACTGAATGTCATGAAATTACTTTTTATCAAAATTAGAAAGAGTTATTTGAACATTGAAGCATTAACTAAATTTTGATGGATGATTATAAAAAAAAATCTAAGTTTGATTAATTTGATTCAGGTAGTGTCAATGGTGGTATTCCCAATTTAAATTTGGGTAAAATTCAAATAAAAAATATTCTGTATATTTTCGATACCAATTTCCTCGATACTCAATATTTTTTCTATACTATAGGTCAATAAATATATAAAATTAATTTGTCTAGAAACTATTTGTTATATAATTAGTAATATCGCAGCAGTATAGACAATATGTAGTTCAACAATATTTAATCAAATTAACAAAATAAATTAAAATTCTACTGATGAGTTTCGCATCACTGACCTAAATATTTCTATTAATTTCCTGTTCAAAATTAAATTCATTATTTATGATCGTAAATACAACAATTAAATAGTGAAAAATGAAGTATCTAAAATATAGTATCAATGTTAAATAAATATAATTAAATTATAAAAAAAACAAAATATAATTATATATTTTTGCAATGTAAATAACTTCTCAAATGCATAAATAATAATATTGAGATGGATCACTAGTTATTAAAGAGACACTGTTTTTTCTTCATAAAAATAATATTTTAATCAATTCCATATTTTAGGTTAACAACAACAAAAACAGTTTAGGTACACATCAGAAACTGCGATCCACTTGTATAAACATTGCGTGTTTTTTAATTTATTTTGTTATTTATATAGTTAAAACGATGCCGACATTAAAAAACTTACCTTAATTATTCTCTGATTAATTCAACAAAAACAACAACTTCGCAGCAAAGAAATATTTACAAAATCAACAGTTATTAGATAAAAAATAAAAAACAGATGATTTTTTTATAGTTTGATGAGTGTTGAGACGGAAGAGTAAAAGGTATATGAAAAAATTCCAAAAAAAAAAAAAATATCGGAAGAGTTGAAATTGGTTATGCATCGTAATTGGATTAATCGCGTAAATTTTTTAAGTGGTTTTTTTTTTAACAATGATCGAAAATAAAAAATCTTCAGATGATTTTGATTTGTTGTTGTTTATATAATTGAGTCATTATCGCTTGAATATCTTTAATGTATCGAAATTGATTTGAACCGCTGATATTATAACATTTTAATATATACAAATGAAATATTTGGGTTGATTGAGTGGTACTCTTGAAAAGTCACTTAATTCGTAAATGTTATAACTTTTAGAGTACGTTGTTTTGTATAAGCAAATATGACTCAATCAAAGAAATTAAGAATTTTATAAAATTTATGATTCATAATTACTTTTTAATAATTTAATTTCGACTATTTATGTTGTACTACATTTTTCAGTGATAAATATTCTATTAATTTTAATATGGTCAGAATCGTATATTTACAGAGCCGTTGATTTATCAACAATACTATTCATAATTAATCGATTATTTTAATTATAGCTAATTAATTATTAATGTCTTGCTTCAAACAATTGATTAATTAGTACTATTTTATTAATGATTTCAGATAATTTATTCAATTATTTTGAATATTAGATATTTTATTTCGAAATAGCATCGCTGAGTGAATTTTCGTGTTATTAAATATTATTTTAATTACATTTATTTAGTTCATTAATGTAGTCTCCATCATTTTTTGGTTCATCTAATTTTAACTTCTGGCTAGTAATTTAATTTTAGTGCTTTATCTCTTTAATATGATATCCAATTTATCCACGAAATCTAGAAATTTGGGACGTTGTTTTCCCTACAGAATCGATTGCAGATAGTTATGTAGTGCATAGTTAATTAAATTATTGATATTTGTTAATTCTGGTCCACTGGTATAAAAATTCATTACAGATTAATGTAGGATTGTATCTGTAAACAGAAAAATTTTGTTATGTAAATTATCTTTAAGGATTATATTTTTGATAAGATAATGCAAGATTAATTTAACATTGAACTGACAATATCGAATTTTTAGATAATGCCAATATAAAAAATGTTCCAAACTTCTTAGTTGATATAATTAATATAAAGTGTCATTTTCATTCACTTTTAAAAATATTATCGCATTTCATTTGGAAACCTAATCGAATCCTTTATCGAGATCATTAACAAATGTAATTGAATATAAAACCCTACAAAGCCGAACAGTCGTACAGAAGATGCTTCAGCGTTTCTAGTACACAAAATGCCTTGAATTTTGTGGTGTACTGCTAAACCTTAATTATTGATTCGAAAATTACCGTCAAAAGTATATTTGAATTAAAATTATTTAAAAATTCCCATATGTATATTAATTTAATATAGACCAATATGTTCCTCAAGTTATGTTAACTCCGCTGTATCTATTTCGAAAAACTAATTCCATAACAGTTGCTCATATAATTAATCAGTAGTAACTACAAAGTCTATACAATTATTTCCACAAAAATCTAATTTCCAACTGTCAAAACCATATAATAAATAAATATTTTAATATTCAGAGATATAAAATTATAAGAACACGACTTTACCATATATAATAAATAAATAATATATTATTATTTTCATAAACCTCAAAATCGAATTATTAATACCAAAAAATTCGACCAAATAAATTAAACAAATAAAAACACACTTTTTCTCAACATTTTACACCCACTTAAAATTAAGGGCGCTATAATGTTTACACCCTTAATAAATATAGTTTAGTATAATATTAAACATATACAACATGAACCAGAGTATTACAACACGTGTCAGAAACGAAATCAACCTTTAAAATATATAATATTTTATAATAATGTTTTTCTTGGTGTCCATTTCAGTCACAACAAATTATTATCAATAATAATAAGTCAAAATATTCGATCTATTTTTATTATGCCATGCCTGTCAAAAATACTAATCACTAAAAATTAATATATATTGACAAAACTGTTTTCTCTTACCAACCAATTTTTATTCTGTATATTAGGTGAAAAGACATTTTCAAGGACTCAATATTTAATGTCTTAGGGTCTTGTCAAGGACTTTGTGGTTTATTTAATATTTTTTCTGTAACTTTCTATATTTATATATAAAACAAAACAAATAATAATATTTATTATTAAACGCCCTCCTTGTACGTCTAATACACTAATATTAATTTTTAATGGTCGCCCATAACACACTTTGTAAATATCAATAATAATAATAATATCCTTTAAATATAAATTTTCTCTAGGATATTTTATATCGTGTATGGCAATGGGTTTTCCCACTTGAAATATGAAACATAATTTTTTTTTTGTCATGTTTCAATTATGTTTTATGTCAACATAATATAAAAATAAAAAAAAAATCATTAATTTAAAATAACAGGCAATAACCATTAACTAAAAAAAACTTGGATGTAATATTTATTTTAGATTGACCATTAAATGAAATCCATGTTTTTAGTCCTTTTAAAATTTTTGATATTTGATACTTTTTGTTGCTGGGGGTTTTGAATATACATATTTGTCAACATTTTTCTGGTTAGTAATTAGCCACTTTAATAATTATGCTGTGTTTACATGGAACCAGTGACTAAGAGTAAAAAAAATATTAATGATTTGAGAAATTATTATATGTTACTTAATAATAATTTTTGGCTTGATGAAGTGCAAATTTAAAATGATTTTATACAAAACGTATAAACATCGAGCGGAAATTATAAAATAAATTTGTCGATCGGCGATATCGCTATTCAGGTACTCAGAGTCAGAGCAGAGCAGCAACGACTAAAATCTTTGAAAAAATGATTGATATTTTACGAACTAAATCATAAACTGCTGACTATCCTAAGACACGGCCAGACAAATAGACAAAGACAATGCTTCTATGAGCATTATATGGAATTTTACGATATATCATTTTGTCTACTATACTTTAAATATTATTACGCACAGCGTTTTGAAATGCATGCACTTGTATAAGTATATATATTATGTCTTAGATTTCTTTATGTGTTAGCTTTCGGAGCATTCTAGAAAAATATTGTATTTATTAATTACTTACTTTTTCAAGTTCCGAGTCCATTTAATTTTTTGTTTGTGGTTTCTAGAGTAAACTTATATTATTTCTGCATGTAAAACATTAACTTCAAATATTTAATTATGAAATTTATTATTTAATATAAAATATAATCAAATTATAAAATTTGATGCTAAAGAATATTCTGGATAACAAGAGCACAGAGCAGTCAAAAAATGGCAGGAAGGAGTTTACGTCCTCATGCTCAATAACTAAAACTATGTGGGTTACCTAAAGCGAGAAAAAAAGTAATCTGCATTAATCTCCAGTTCACTGGAAACTGCTTGATCGGTAAACATGCTTGGATTAATGTTTTTTCCCATTTCAATGCTGAAAACTGAAAACATGGACATTGCTGAAACTACAGCGATACAGGGAAATCTGATAAAATCCTAGAAAACATTCAATGCCACTGCCCTGCATTTGGTAGACTAAGAGATCTTACTCTAGGAGAACTTTACAACCCAGCTCCGAAAAAGGTCGGTAATTAGAAACCCTTCAAATTTGCTGGAATTAAATACCCAAAATTAGTTATTCATGAAAGTGATACTTCTATGGATCCAGTGTAGTCTGCCGCCACTATAACCTAACCTTATTTACTTTTAACGAAATAATTTCAAAAAGAAAACCCAATATTATTTCTCGGATAATATTTGAAATATTTGAAATTATTCTCAATACACACAAGAAATATGAAATTGTCCAGTCATATTTTGAAAGTTCAGAAAATATATTAGCAACCTCGAAAAACTTCAAGCATAAAATCCATTGTATACATCGAGAAAAAGACTTTTCTGTTAATGACAAACTTATGAATTTCATATACAAAAAATATGTATACATAAATCGACCCACAAATATGCATTTTCTCTATATATAATATTCAGAAAATTATGCTTAAGTACAAATTGGGTGGTGGTGGAACAGTAGTAGTGGATGAATTAACAGTACATAGACTTTATAATGTCGGAAACCGGAAACGGGAAGTCCATCACATGTATATGCATATGTATATATGTACATTTACCGGGAATGTCGTTCCACATAACTGCCATGAAAATATTTATCGCATGATAGAATGTTTTTTTTTTATATATGTTTATAAGAATTAATGCATTTTATAGATAAATTATAAATGTAAATATATATAACTAATAGAACAGTTTTTTTATTTTTGTATATTGAAAAGAATGTGTGAGTACCGTTTGTAGTTGAAATTATGTGCCATCAAGCGAAACCAACCGTAAGTAAAGCACTAATGTATTTCCAATTCAAGGAGCAAAAAAACAAAAATAAAAATCGATAACGAAAATATATAAAAAGAAAATATATTTTACTGGTATGCAGAAAATATAGCTAAGTCTCATAATATTAAACTAATGCTGTTTTTATAATTATATCGTTTTAAAGTAACATACAAAGCAGAACTGAGAAAGAGTTAATTTAGCTACAATGTATATAGAACAAGTCTAAGATCTATGCTTTCTATAGTTCATATAAATAATTATGGTTAATTCAGAATACATTGTTGATAGATAGTAACAAACACAAATAAAAATTAGATTTGATGAAAGTGCACTAGTTAAGTAATTGATGGTGTTTCGTGAAAATACTAAAATTTGATGCCATTCCACATTTATTTTTTAATTTTTGGTTATATAATATGAAAAATGTATCCGATTTTTAAAGAGTAATAGTAAATAATGTAATGTATTACAGGCCCCTGTACTGGGATTTACAAAATTATTAAACAGCTTTACTTAATATTATAAACTTTATATTGGGCAATTGGGGGAAAAATCGATTAAATATTTTTATTGGAATTACTAGAAGAATGATAATAATTGAGTTCATTAGCGATAAATGCTTCCTGAATCTATACTGTAATTTCTCCCGTATTAAAAAGATTATAATGTGGTGCTAATATTGCACTGACTTTTATGCTTAAATAACAAATTTATTGTTGTGGTATCTCTTAGTCAGCCATTATTATTGCTGTAACGCTTTATAGTTACATCAGAAACTGGAAATAGATGCCTAATCAACAATACATTCTTGATTGATTGATTGATACTATCAGAGGTACCCCTAGAGTTCATGTACTTAGACGAGAATTAAGTTCAATGTAGCCCTTGAAACCTTGGATGAACTAACCACTCCTTCGACAGACTGACCGAACTGATTTCCAACCAGAAACTCCCGATTCATGAAGTTCGTTCATGTAGTAGGAATTAAAACATCTGCCGGCAAGTGGATGAGACTGGGACAATAAATCAAGAAGTATTCAACCATCTGAAGTTCGTTTCTCAGCCTCTACATTATATTCAATATATTCTTACTAAAAAAATTAAAGATCATCCACTTCAACTATAACATATCTAAGCGACATACTAATTATAAATTAAAGATGAGCTATTAAGGGAAACTAAATAAATATATCTTAATATTTTAGCGAAATCAAAGAATTTGTAAATTTCTCTATACCCTCTACCCTAGCAATTATCTTATTTCGAGGGTAACTAAATCAGTAAAAGGTGATGAAATACCATCCACTCCACACATTAGTTGCTATAATACCAAAACGAGTTAAAAATTCGTAAAGATATAAAACAATATTTATATAAATCCCTATATAGTCATAGTCAAGAACAACGATAATATTAAATAGCCCCTAGGGATACTTAAAGCTAATGGTATCCTCGTATTCGGTCTTTATTTCTGTTATTATTTCGATGTAGGAAAAATATGCATTTTCTATATATATGCCTCGGATTGATATGATAACCTACAGCAATGAGCAGTGATGCTGATTAAGATGAAAGAAAACTTCGTGTATAAATGTAAAAAATGTATATGCAAAATAAAAAACAGTGACATCAAATATTATGGCGTGGAAATTCCCTTTTAATATTTATTATACATATACCTTTGTAAAAGTACTGAGAAATGTCTCCGGGGTTCACAATTATGTGAAAATGTTAATAATTGTTTGTACACATATTTAGTAAAAAATATATATAAAAAAAAAAGGTGTGAGAATTATTATTTATAAAGAATTAATTTAAACACCTGATATTAAAATGATACACTGTTAAAAAAAAAAATTTAATATTAAAAGTACACCAATAATATAACAAATATAACAAAATAGGAAAAATTAAATTTATTAAATATTTCTGTCATGATTATTACAATTATTAGCAGCAGGCCTGCTAATTAATGTGATAATCATACCAGAATGATTTTATTTCAGTGAAATTCAGTAGATTAAATTCAGTGGTTATCAGAATTAATATAAAAGTAGAGCTTGTGCCACAAATTACCATAGATTGAAATGTTGTAGTGCTCTGTTATTTGCAGAGCTTCCTTACGAACATGTTTCAAATAGAATTTAATGACATATTATCTTATTATATTAAGGATCATTGAGTTAAACTTTCAAAATTGAACTATAGCAATATTTTTTTTGTTAAAATAATTTTCTTTTGCAGTGAATTCATTTAAAATTCCTTAACAATATCCTGAAGTTTAACATAAAACATAAATGATTGCAACAATTATAAGAACCCTTAAACTCGGACAAATATTTTGTGAACATCGAAATGGACAGTAATATTTTTTTTCAAGGACATAAATAATAATAAAAATATTAGGTGATTAATTCAAAGCCTTTGGCATAATGTCAAACAATTAAGAAAACTTTAAAATATTTATTTGCATATCTTTTAAAAATTCATATTGTCCTTATAAAATTTTTGTCCATCTGTTTTCAATTTACACAAAATTAAAAATTTAAGACCTCCAACCGAATTTCTTATATTACAAAACACAGCTTGAAGATTTGTTCCAATTTAGAAAATCAAGAAAAACAATTTTTTTGAAAATTTTCTTAAGGATTTTGTTTTAAATTACATGTATTTCAAAAAAAAATAAAAACCACATCAAAAATTTATTATCCTGTGCGTAATTGTTTTTGCTGTAAGACACAGGCCTAACAAAATTAGGATTTTTGTTGCACTACAGGGGATTTTGGGAAATATTTCCAATAAATTGCACACACAAATTAAAAATCAGCACGTTTTAAAAACTCTGAACCTAAAGAAACCTATCGAGACTATACATAGAACGTATGGTTAGTCTATTTTTAAGTAAATTGCCTAATTTCCCTGGCAGGATCATTAAAATAAAATGTCATTTTACCCACCAAGAAGTCTAGAAAGTCATAAAAGACGTAGTTCAAAAATTTATTCCTGCATTTTGGTATATCCTTAATATTTATTTATTGTTCTATCGACGACCCTAGTATTATTTTAACAGGTTTTCTTTAGAATGTCCTTATTTTTTAGTAAATCATGCGATAAATTTAATGCGATTTTTTTTTATTTGAATCCTTTATTTTTGGTGTTCAATAATTTATTAATTTAAATATTTAAATATACTTTTAGTTAGTTTTAAAATTAAAGTATTTAAAATTCGAATTTTCAATTAATTTAAAAACCAATAAATTTTTTAAATTTATAAAATAAAATATTTTAAATTTTTTTTTTTACGATTTGAAATATTTTCCAATTTATCATAATGGCATATTTTTGTTTTTATCCTTTTTTATCCTTTTTTCATTCTATATATTATTGATTTATTGTTTTTTAATCTAGTCGACAGATTTATCGCCAACAAAAACTAACACTTCTCCAATTTTTGTTGTTGTTGTTGTATTAAAATATTATTATTTATATAAATTTGTTGTTGTTTTTATTGTCCTTGACTAAATAATATTTGCACCCGAGGTCCTGTAAAGCAATAATTTTTAATACATTTTAAATTTTTTTTTTTTGATAAATTTGCGAAAACCAATTTATATTAATTGCATTTTGGTGATAGATTTTGAGTGTTTAAATATATAGTGGGACAATTCAAAATATATAGTACTCTATTATCACTACAGTGCTGTATACTCGTATATATATAGAAAACAGGGTGTTCAGATAGTCATTTGAAGCAATTTTTTGAAAATTACATAAATTTGGAATACAAATTTATTATAATAACCGAATTTTTAGAAACTTTTGAACTAGTATAAAACGACTTTACTGTATTACAGCTTCATATTTAACTGACGGACATACAGACATGATTATTTTCCTGATATTATAAAGTATTTTCGGGATAAATTCAAGCCAACGTGATTCAATTGACTTAAAACTTCAAGAAAAAGGTTCTAGTTGATCCTGTTTCCCAAATTCTTGATAGCTATAGTATATAGTTAATCGAATTATTGGTTACTCAAACTAAAATGTTTTTTTTATGAATAGTTAAACCATTTTCCAGCCGACTTAGTACATTTAACACTTCAGAAGTTGTGTTAATATGAAACAGGCTATCGACTGAAATTTCATTATGTTTTCATTATTTAATTGCAATTTAGTTAGTTTTATAAATTTATAACAAAATTATCTTTTACAAATGACCCTGTTAACCATAATTTTTATTAATTTCAATCACCATCCATTAGCCAAATATTATTATTTAGTGATCCATTAATCATTGCGATATTAATTTTATAAATCCTATACCAAAAATAATACAAATTTTTATCAATATTTATTTATTTTTAGATATAAAATAGGAAAAATATTTTCTCCCTTTTTTTTTTTTTGGTTAAAATTTATAAAATGTTCACACTAAAAATGTGAATTTATTGGGAAAAATAATTTAAAAATATTTTATAGTTTTAAAGTGTGAAATTCTACAGACGTATTAGTTCTCATACCTCTGTTCGGAATTGGTTGGATGAATAATTTTATGCCATTTTTATATCATAGACTAAACTGAAGTATAAATCATACATTGATTAAATAAAAAAACCTTCAGAATTTATTGGAAAAATACTGTCATAAATTTCTTTGAAATTATTTTATATTTAAATTATTTAAAATAAAAATAATATTTTTTTTTTCTGTGACGCGTTAAAAATGATTAAATTTGGTTTATTTTATGAACTTATCAATTCCATATTTTTTGTTGACTATCAAATTATCAAAATTTTAAAAAATGATTTTCAGAATTAAATGTTTTTTTTTTTATAATTAATCAAAATTAAATTTTGGTGACCCAGACATAAATTAAAAATATTAAAAATATATTATACAAAATTTTCTAATTATACCTGAGGCTCATAAATTAGTTAAAGAATTTTATGTAGTCTTTTCTTCAGTTTTTTAGGCTTATTCATAAAATTGCATTAAATATAATCAGTTGTACCAAGTTGTGATATAAGAAAATGCCTAATTGTTATTGAGAAGCATTTTGACGGTATTATTTAAATAGCATTCACTGCATTAATATAAAATTACAATTTTGGTAAAGAAGCGGTGATGAGACTAGCGACGATGAGACCAACTCCAACTTTTAATATTAGTTAGATAAAGAAATCAATTCGAAATTAAAATGGTGATATTACCAGATGATACTAAGTGTGGCACTGCAAATAAAAATTGTGATAAATTAAGACTAAATTAGTAGAATTGAATTTAAAACGGGCCTATTGTGAGGTTGCGCAATTATTAGACATACCCCAGACCTATCCTATCAAAGAAACACAGAGGAAGTTGTTGACGATAGCTGCAATGGGTTCCCAAAAGCAAATCCGAAGTAATGAAGTTTACTATGAGCCAATTCTTCACATTCGCATAAAATGTGCTCTGCTTATTTTTCATCACCTAAGCATATTCTGCAAATATTATTAGAGGCAACGATTGGGTTTAGGTGTTTATTCAGGTTACAGTGTCCTGTAAGTAACTCTATTAATATGTGTACCTTATTTCTCTTCAGACCAACAAGTTCGCATGTTCTTTGGTGTGAGGGATTCGTTGTGTTTTTTATAGACTGTAGTTCAGCAGCCTCATTACATTACCTACAATGGCGTTATGTGGTTATGTCCTTGCGCTCAAATTAATGTTACTGTGTTTGATTTGACCAGTAATATCATAGCATGTTTGATTGCAGTGCAGTGCAGTTATATACTGTCTGAGAGAATGCTATTTTACTGACGGTACTAAAAAAAGTAATGCTTATAAAAATACTACACAGTATTTCTTGAATTATGCACATTTTTAAATATCCTTTTCAATCTTTTTAATCGAATTAATTTATATTAAACATTTAATTAAAATTAATAATTATTTAAATTCTGATGAACCAATTCTGATTCAATTAAAATTACTGATGTATATAGAAAATATCATATCTGATCCCAATAAGAGAATATATTTTCATAAATTAACTTAAATATGAAATACAGACACAAAAATTTCCCAATTTTCAGTAATTTTTTTTAATTAACATCCTTACAGATTTACTCAATTTTCAGATGAAAAGAAACCGAAAAAAATACATTAATTTTTTTACATGGATTTAATGTAAATTTGTTAAATCATATTTCCTGATTGATAGATAAAAAAAATTGTATTATCCTTTTTTTTTTTGTTGCAAGAAAAAATCCTTCTCAAAAGTCGATTAATATTTTCTGTCCTTATGAAAAGCGAATCATAATTTTTTGCCATTCAGCATAATTTTTTTTTTTGCAGAAAATTTGTATTCAAATTCATAATATATTTATATTTGTATGTATGGTAATATACTTAAGTAGGCTCAGGAATATTTTTTAAGGATTTCACCTTATACGTATGTAAGTAACTGGTATTTTGTATTGTGGGTGTAATAAGGAAGTGAAAAAAAAATTCAAATTATTATAATATAAAAAAGAAATTATAATTTAAGATTTTCTGGGATAACTGAAAAGACAGATTAGACTTTTCATATTTCTTATTCATCTTATCCCGAAAATATACATAAAAATTTTTTTTTTTAATACTACTGATAATATTAATATTGGAAAGGATAATTCTAGTAAATTTACACATACACTAACAAACATTATAATCCTTGAAAGTCGGCGCGAAATAAATTGTTTTTTTTTTTTACAGAATGAAGAATTAAAATTTTGTAAAAATTTGATATATTTATAGTGTAGGTAGGAAGCTGTAGGCCTGTAGGATGAGGGATTTAACAAAAAAAAAAAATTATAAAATGAAATTTATTGTGAATTTTCTTAGAAAATATCATTAGATTAGATAAGATTTAGTAAAGGGATGGGAAGAAAATAGCAATAAAACCACCGCGACCAAAATACTTATTGTAATGCTCTGAAGAATTATAGCTCCCTGGCAAACGCTAGTTTGTTGATAAAGCTTAGAATGTTCGTTAGCCAGATGGATGCAATTTCCTTGGATTTTGAGACCATTGACAGAATAGTCGGATTCTAGTGCTGATAAAACATTCACATTCACATAGAACATGTTCAGCTGTCTCGTCATCCTCATTACATAATGACTGTGAACTGTGACCTATAAAAGTTTGTTAGTAGGCGCACTTGGTTCTTTGATAGTTTAAGTAGCTCTAGTGCCCTTGTATTTAGAGAGTGCAAGAATTTCTTGGTTTGTCTGCAGTTTGTGGTTGCATGTCAGAGACTATTTTTTTTCTGATTAACCCATTTTTTATGGATGATTTAGCCGAACTTTATTGGGATACCACAAAAAGGGAAACAGAAATTTATCAATAAAAATAATATTAATAATTCTTGGTAATTCTTAAATATGCAAATACAGAAAAAATAAGTAGAAAATCTGATTTAGCTCTGAATTTCAAATCAAATTAGCTACAAATCTAATTAAATTTTTAAATCCTTTATTTTAAAAATTAATGAAAACTTAATATTTTCATTTTTATTAATCCTGGATTTGGAGAATTTTTATATATTCAAAATGACTAAAATTAATTACTAAATTTAAATCAATTAAAATCAATTTCACATCTGTAATTCCAATTATACGATCTGGTCCAGCCTAACCATCAATAAAAAAAAAAAATCCTTTACATAAAATTTACAATACCAAAATTATCTACACACTCCTACACATTTCTATGTATACTTAATTCCTTCTAAAAGGATATAATTAATCATTTATTCTGATAGTTTCCTGGTGTGCTTAAAAATATCCTTTTAGATAAACTAAAAACTACATTGAATTTTTGTAGCCATTAAGGAGATAAAAAATATTTTTATTTTTTTTTCTGAAAAAGGTAATTGCGAAAATAAAATAAAAAAATTTAATGGTAAAATTAAAATATAATATCTAAAAAAATAAAAATTTAAAGGCAGGCACCAATAAGTCTACATAGTCTTAAACAACGGACACAAACACATATGCACCTGCGAAATATATAAAAATGAACAATCGAACCAGAAAATCTTAAAGACCTCCTGGGCTTAAAATACATAAAAAAAGAGAACACCTGAAAACAAAAAAGAAATTCCTTGAAATTCAGAAAATCTTCAAGCATCAAAAACATTTTTTTTCTTCTTAGCTCTTTTCGGTAGATTTTTTTATTTTTTTTTAATTCTTTTTCCAGCCCAAGATTGCAACTCATCTTCAACCAGGTAGAGAATACACACTAAAAAAAATAAGATATTTTTGCTGCTTTATGTGCAAGCAAAACATAAGGACTATTGATAAAGTGCCGCCTTACTCCAAAGTCATCATTGGGACTATTTTTGGATGAAATGCAATAGAGTTAAAAAAAAAAATTATTATAGTTTTTTTTTGTTGTTTGAAAGCAAAAAACGACCTACATTTTTAGGTCAAAATTCAATTTTTCTGATATGCTTTTAAAAATTTCCGTAGTAGACAAACTGACTGCACTTTATTTTAGCCAGTGAAAGATTAATTAATTATAACAAAAAAAATATGATTGTTTTAGAATTAATTTAATATTTTGTTTATCATTTTACGAGGATATTTTGGAAGTCTTCAAGGATGTTTTTATTATAATTATTAATTCATATTTTAAAAATTTGCAAATTCAATTAAAAAACCTTTAAATCTTATTATCCAGCCAGAGTATTGGAGGAATACAGGAAGAAATTATGACAAAGATAATGCTGGGCGGTCTTAATATATGCAACATACCAAAATTTAATTTAATTTAATGTAACTATAGTTAAATAAACAAAGAAAACTATACAAGTTACTAAAAGAACCATGGAATTTGGATTTCTACCTTTACTCTGTAAGTAGAAAGCCAGCGAATAACAAATTATTCATTAATAATTAATAAATACAGACCACACATTTTAGAGATGTGTATTGTACAAAAATTAAAAATATGGAAATGAAAATGGGTTCAGCCCACAATTTCAGGCTCGAAGATGGAAGATATCAACAAAAGTATTAACGTAATTAACCCCGACCGAATCTTTCAAGAAAAGTTGGTAGGCCTAGACATTTAAAGATATTGAGAGACCATTAAAAAGAAATAGCTAACGAGAGACAACATAATTTATATTTTATAGAAAAAATTGTTTGAATCAGTGAATTTTAACTGCAATATTCATAATGGTCACGTCTGCAAGACAATTATGTAGGAACTAAGCAAAATTTGTGGATGCAATATAATCTTTAAAATAAATCTTAAAATTATTATATCTGCTGGCCATGTCAGCTTTTCAAAAGACTTTTGTGCCAAGTCTACTGATGCTACACAAAACACAAACCTCTTTCTAAACAGTATCGAAACAAATTCATTATAATCACTAAAAATATTACATTTTTTTATCAGAATAATCATACTCACAGAATTACAACTAATTAAATCAATCAAAATCTTATCTATCCTGAATTTAGTCATCAACCAGAATCTTAAAATTTTATTGCAGCTGGGTAATAATCAATGCCACAATTGATCAGATACTAAAATAATTAAATTAAATATTTTGTAACATTCAATTTAGTCAAAATAACATATCAAAAATTTACCTTTTATAGGATAACAATTCCTTATTTCATTGATCCAGTCTTGCATAACCAAAATATTTAAATTTAAATCAAAACAAAAATAAAATCATCCGCAAGATCAAAATCAAATTATCTTTCACTACGTATAAAAAAAAAATCTTGTTTACAAAATCAAAATCACAAAATGTCATTTTACTGAAATGTAGTGATCGCTCAACTTGGTATCATCGAAAACCAACTGTGATCATACTTTATGTAGCGCCAACAATGACGGATTATTAGGGTTTCTTTTATAACATAAATATAGGATGCCACTGTATTTGTTTTGTTGTTACAATCAAATTACATGGGGTACCGAAAAAAATAAAAAAAAGGATAACTCTCGAAAAAGAAAGATATTAATCCGCGGTATTATTATTTATTTTTGTTGATTCAAATTAACCCACTCTTTTTAATTTAAGTTACGTTTGAATGAATTTTAATAGCTTAATCGAATCGTTAGTAATTATATTTGACAAGCATTGTCAAAAAATTAATATACGAAATTTTAATCTAGGTAAATATTTATAGGGATATTAAGATTGGTTATTTGAATCACGAATTACATCTTTATAAATTGTAGTTGGTTTAGGCTTGATAATTTGAATAGATTTTTTTTTTTAAATTTAATAAAAAATATTGATATTAATTTATATTGTGAATATAAATACTAAGATAAGGATAAAACTTATAAGGATCACAAATTTTCTCACCACAAACGTTTTGAAATTATGATGTTTATCGGCAGAAAATTAGAATTCGGTTTTATTTAACACGTTGAGTGCCATATTTAAATAACTTTTGAAATAAAGACCATAGAGCCAACAGCGTTTATTTGAAAGTGTTCTTTAAAATACATGCAAAATGGATAGCCTTTCCGAACTTCTGTAAAATCTTTTAAATTTTCCTTTTCTGGACACGCCAAAATCACCAATTTTTTGCAAAATATCGGTCTAGATAGCAGCACTCTACGTGTTAAAGATAAAATGATGAGCTGCTGGTGGTTTAGTATCATTTATTATCGCAGTACTATTGCCATAGTCCTGTAGTCTTCTTATTAATGATTTATTTTTTTATTCATAATAATTGCATGGCATATCATGAATCCGAATATTCAATATATTAAGGCCATTGCGTGCTCCTTTTTCTAATATAATAGACAAATTAAAATCTATAGGTAATACTTTTATTTACGTTCAAAAAATACGTTTATTTATGATGTAATTTTTGAGTTGAACAAAAATTATTTAAATAGAGGACAAATTCGTTGCCCAATTAAGGGCCACTTAAAATATTTATAAAAATTAAATTTTATAACCGATATACTTTCAATTTCTGATCTATTTAACTTGCGTATCGATTAATTTATTTTTTCATTAATCGTTTTCCAAGAAAATTAGAAAATGTGTATGAGAAAAGCTGTTTATATTATTGAGTAATCACGAAAAATTTAAATTTGTTATTATGTATTATTGATAAAAACAAAATACTTGAACCTTGATTAATAAAAGTAAAACCGAAATAAAATCAATTTGAAATATTTGTGCTAAAAATAAAAATGTATTTCGAAATAATATAAAACATGCTCTATAAAACGCTCGTACTTTTGGTACTAAAGTGTATATAGAGTTGCAATAAAATCTTATATTTCTGGTTTATGTTTAATATTTTCAATGTTTTTATAAAGATTTTTAACTTTACTATTACTAATTGACTTTTAATTTGAAATATTTTACAATTAGTTCAACATAAATATGCAAATATGCTTTTTGCATTTAGCTATATGTCGATTAATACAAATTTTTATTACCAACTTAAAATTATTTTTTAAAAAAAAAAAAAAAAAATTACAATATTGTGAATAAAAAATCTAGTTAAAAATTTCATATTAACTTGTTAATAATGAACAAAGGTTTCATGCATGGGTGTAATATGGTTTTTTTTTATGAAACTTAGAGTGTAGTAGGTCATATTAAATTAACAAGAATGATTTATTATGCCATATTCGTAATAGCCATAAGATTTTCGTAATTTATTCAATTTAAACTTAACATTTTTATATCACAGATTTAAAAATAAAAGACAATCGACCATTTTGTCGTATTAATGAAAAAGCTTACAACATTAAATTTTACAGAAAAACGATCATTCAGTTTCCAATAATCGTTCGTCATACTTGAATTGAGGTCAATCAAAGATCAGTTTAAAACGCGAAAGCTTAGGACACTCTATGACGACTGAATTATTTACTTATACTTTGCCGTTGTACCCACGGTTATCGTGATACTATTATTGTAGCATCTAAATGTCAGCATCAGATTAGATGACCACACTACGATTTTCCTGGTTATAAAAGCTGCCGCGGAACTAATAGTATAGACACAAAACTATGTAATAAGAAAATTGTGATATGCTCGTATAGTTAAGTGGCATTCAATGCACTGGCAAACAGATCAATTAACTATAAACTGGTTTTTGAGTGTTATAATAATTTGCTTATTATTTGGTCTCCTGGTCATTGTGATATAATGGGTATGCGGTGGATACCAGCTTCCTAATTTTCCAGATCGTTAACCCAGTTAACTCGATTAAAAGACTGTTTAAAACTATGGCTAGTAGAACAAAATAGGTTAAAATGGCTCCGCTCTCAAACCAACCAACTATTGTAGCAGATCTGTTTCCTTCTTCTTTTTTGTCACTACTTTTTCCTGCCAATAATACTAGCTACTTATGTAGCTAAATTCAACTTCCTTTTTGTTCTTTAATTTAATTGATGTCTCATTTGATTTGCGTTTTCTGTATATATATTTAACCTAAATACGATTTATTTAAAGAAGAGCCTTGAACTGTTTTTGCAAGGAAATGGAATCGCAATTTTTTGAACTGTTGATTAGAAGTTTGTAGACCCACAAATCATGTGATGTTGGGCAAATATTCATATGAAAATATATTAATAAGATTTAAGAAATATACTATTATCGCACTGCGTTAACCCTGCGTACCGACAATTCACTACTACAGACTAAATAGCGATTATTGCAGAATATTTTTGAAGTACGGAAACTGATCGCATATATAAATATTTCGAATATTATCAACTTTACTTCAGAATATTTTTTATAATTTCAACTAAAATTTATAATTGAATAAATTTTCATTCCCTAGAAGTTGATTTTACTACCCCTACAACAATAATTATTTACAATTTCTACTTATACCACATTTTCATTGTACCAGTAATTTTTCCCATTCATTTTTCTTTCTACGTAATATGGTCAACATAATTTACAGATTTTAAATTCGCGATAAAATTCAAATCAAGAAAAAATCATTTTAAAAGAATTTCTTATACACAGACTCACCACTCACCCCTTTTACCATTTTCTCGTAAATAATCATAATAATTATAATAATTTTGGGTTGCTGGTATTATGTAAACCAGTAAATAACCACCGCGGACATCTGAGTATTGTAATTTTACATGTAATTTTCAAATATTGAATTTTCTATATCCAGAAACCATAAACGTTAATCGCGTCCACCTTTTTATTTTCGTTTAAAGAAACGCGGTAAAAATTAACATTCAATTTCTAACCGGATTTCCCTAAAAACAATCTTATAGTACTACAAACAATTATATAAAAAGGGGTGGATTTTTTCAAAAATTTCCAGCTATAAAATATTCATTAGGTTTAGGTATGTAACGATAATAAAAAGTTTCAATCAAAAACGTGGGAAATTTTTCAATAAGTTTGATATCATATAATTTTTTTATAAGTTGGTGTGTTAATGGTTTTACTTACCGCGGGTTTACTTTTATATTTGGCGGGCAAATAAATATTTTTTCAAAAAAATCTTAACTCTCGAATTTATAAGTGAAATTTATGATGAAAATTATTTGCATTTTAATTGAAAAACTTGAAAATCTAGAAACAAATTAAATTCTTATGGTCATAGAAAGAAAGTTGTTTAAAGAGAAAATTTCCCCCAACAAAAATAAAAATTATTTTTCTTCTGTCAAGGATGCATAACCTTTTCTGACACTTCTACAAAAACACCAAATACGAAACTAAAAACATGTAAAAATATTATTTAAGTAAATTGCAATTTTTTGTTGTTATATGTTTTTTTTTTTGTCAAAAACATTGTCAATATGACACAAAAATCTGTTGACCATTAAAAGTCAAACATCCGGTCACGCTATGATTCAGGATAAAATTTAAGGGAAGTTTTTATCTATGTATGGATAATTTTAGTTGAGATTTCATCAAAATTAATGGATAGTTTTTCTATATAATAATATTTTTGTGGTCATTTTTTTTTTTTTTGTAATCGTGGGAAAATTAAGGGTGGTAAATAATAATGGTCTAAATACAAGATATATAAATATCCGGTCAATTAACAGAAAAACATATTCCAGGAAAACAAATGCCCCAGTAAAATAATTTTCATAGAAAAATTGCTTGCAGTTCAGTTTTATGATATATTTTTTTTGTGACTAGCATATTTTCAGAGTTAGTTACAATTTTTAAGTTAAATATCGACTAAAAATACAAAACAGCTTAAGTCGACTTGAGCATGAAATTAATTATATTTCCCACTGCATCACCATTTTTCCTTTCTTCATATGACAAAGTCCGTTTTTCCTATATAATAATTTTTATCGTAACTAGCTAGTTAAAGGAAGTTGTTCGGAATGCAAAATATCTTATGTAATAGTGATTTAAAGCTTTTTTGCCTTTAGAACAATAGATTTGCTTATGAGGACTTTAGTAGATTTAGATTGCTAACTCTCTAAAGTCGACCTAAGCTTATTTATTAGGTTTTATATGTTAGTTTTAAATAAAAATGGAAAATTATAAATAAAATTGCGTTTAGCCAAAATACCTTAAGTCACTTACACTATCATATTTTATAATTTACCAAAACCGTTTAAGTATCAAATATCTTAATTAAAAATAAAAATAATTTACTAAATTATAAACATTTTCTTTGTTTTCAAATCATTTTCAATAATAAATGGTTTTTTTCACAGATTTTTCCAACTATAAAAATGCATTTATGAAAAACTATCATTTTCGACTTAAACTATTCAGACTTTTTAAAGAAATATTTTTCTGTGAATTAATTATATTTGAATTGTTTTTCGGTAAATTGACCGAATACCATTCGATATAATATTTTGATTGAAATTATCGGGGATAAAATTATTTACTGATCACAATCAAAATCAAATTATACATTGAATTTGATATTTATATAAAAACTAATGAGAAATTATATTTTGTGAAAATTATAATGTTTTTTTTTTTTGGAATTAATTTTGGTTTATTTTTTTATTTGAATAAATAATTGCTTTCCAGGGTTAGCAGTTGGTTATTTATTTGGTCAGTTATCAAAGGTTATTTGGTACTAACGAATATAGGAGGTTTTTCAAATGTAGAATTGATTTTTTTGGGGGTTTCTTTACATAAATGTTTATTGAATATTTGTGATTATGAAGAAGTTGTTTGGAAAATTCATTCAATGCAACAATATTGCTTACAATAATTATGAATAATTTAATTTGTTAATCAAATATTTTTTTGCCAAAAAATTATACCTTTAATAACTAATTATAAGATTTTAATTAAAACTTCCATTAATTCCGGGGAAAAATGCTATTATACAATTCATTAATAATTTAAAAATAATAAAATTCTGATAATCAATTAATCATTTTTAGTTATAATATTATATTAAAAATATACTTTGATAAATTACAATTTTGAACTCAAAACTTATGATGAATAATGAATTCCATATTGCAAATCGATTGCAAATTTATATTCTTATTCTATATAAACTTACATAAATATAAACATAAAAAATGTATAGTGAATTTTAATGAAATCCAATAAAATAGGCAACATTGTCAGTGGTTTTTAGACAACATCATTTTTTTTTTTCATATTTTTTTATTACGCTGAGCCCGAAGCCTAGAAAATTGATGGATCTTTGGTGTAGATTGACTAATCAACCCAACTAGTTTTTACATATATAGAATAATTTCTATATATAAATATTAAATAAAATTGAATTGAAATTTTCTTGGAAGTTAATTTACCGCAAATAAAAGTTATTCTTTAGATTTTGTATCTTATATGCTTTTAAAATATTTTCAACATTATTTGTAATTATTCACACTTCTTCTGACTGGGTTTGGAAAATACAACAATTTACCATAGCTAATTTAAAACAGTGATAGGAAGATATTTTTAGAAAATTTAATTGTATACGGTAGAATTTAGTATGAAGGAGAAGTAATTTTTGTAGTTGAACGTAAAATACTATAGAAACAGAACCAAAAGTCTATTAGCTCGTTTGGACCATTTTAGATCCATCTCGTGTAATTTAGAAACCGTAAAAAATCTGTAGATGTCTTAACCGCTAGATCGTTGAGTTCATACGAGTCAAGTTTGTCCTTTCTAGCTCTGTACATGGGTACGTTCTTGCAGGTGATGTACGTTATTATTTCTTTTTCTTCCAGTAGTCCGAGGCTGCCTCATGATTAGTTAAATGGGATGTCTAGTCTGGCCGCGTGTTAGATAATTGGCTAGTTCCCAGTGAATATAGCTGTTGATCTGGTTGTGTTTCTTCGGTATAATTTAAGTATGTCTGTTGTACAAAGACCACATATTCTTGGTCATACGGCAGATGGTTATATTTTTCCACCTGGAATTCGCCAAGGACAGAAAGTATAGATTATATAACTTTTTTTACGTTGCTTAATAGTGGACGTATCGACTCTGCCAGTGATGCATTCTAAACTGAAGGAACTTCTAGCTAGATTATGTAATTATTTCATCTAATTTATGTAATTAGCAAATATGTAATTCTAAATTTAATATTGCAATTTTAAGTAGTTTACATTTATTTAGTCAATAAATGTAAGCAATCACTGAAAATTATATCTGGGAAATGATATAAGTTTCAGTAGAATGTAAGATGTTTCAGTAGTTTCAGTAATTGGAATTTTTCCAAATACACCTTATTAATTAGAAAATATTCAGTAACAAATTAAATGAGAAGATTAAACAAATTTCGGTAGTACAAATGCTTGCAAATTAAATTAATAGAAACCTATTTGTTACAATTTGTTACAAATGCTAAACATATACGTAGAAATTCCATATATTTTCATAATATGATATGAAATATGTATAAAATAGAAAATTAAATTTTGAATGGCGACAATTGTTACATGTATAAATTCTTTGCCAACCCATGTAATTACTTATTATACTTGCTATTAAGATATTTATAGATTACAAAATTATAAAAAAAATTCTTATCCCACTAATCTATGAAGGCTACTTACAAATCACAATCTGAATCATATTTAGATTATTATTATTATTTTATTTTTCAACTTAAAAAATACGAACAATTTTTCTAACGAATTAGACTATCGATCATTCTAATAATATTTCAAAGTCTCTCAAAAAAAAATTACATATAAATTTACAAATGTTTTTCATATAAATATGATTTTATGATTAAGGTCGCCTCTAGCTTTGATATGTCTCTTAAGATAATCTGTCATAATTTTATGAATATGTAAATGGAATTTATGAAAAATTGATCATTAGTTTCATCAGATATTTTTATAATAATTTTTACTTTTGACACGGTGTAACTACTTAGATAAAAAAAAAATTATGTTTTTTTTTCTTCAATTATGATTTGTAATTGAAATGCCGACATTATTCGGATCAGTTGACAAATTTGTTTCTTTTATAGAAAATACAAAATATAAAAAAATGTAAACTCTTTTTTTTTTTTTTTACATAATTTCTAATGTTGAATTGTATTAATTTGAAATTTTCATATTTTTAATCGTTTTTCTTGATTTATTTGTTCAGGACATTATATAATAATACCGACGAATGTCAAACATTTTTTCGACATTCAAAAGTTATTATTTTCTCATCAGCAAATTTTGTTTTTAAAAAAAGATATTACATTTTTTAGTGGACCATTTTTTTTTATGTTGATATATAATTTTATTAATGATTTTTGCCTTAAGGAATTTTCCAGGTATTTTATTATTATTTTTTTGTTACTCTGTTTTTAAATCTAATAAGACGAATGTAATTTAGGAATTTTATTTGTTGTTGAGAGAAGACAAATAGAAAATTTAATGTAATATGTTTTTTTTTGTTAGAAAGTTATATAAATATTACGAGGGTTTTGGGTGTTTGTACAGTAAATAAAATAATAAATGAATTAAAAATAACATAAAAATAATAACCTTTATACGAAAGTATTTTAAAAATTATTTAGTATATACACTGAAAGAAAAAATTTAAAAATTATACTCTTACTTTAGTAATGAGTTCGGTTTTAACTTTTTCTTAATACTTCTGCTTTACGTGGTTCTACTGTACTGTATGTAATTGTCAAGGTAGGTACGTGACGTATACGTAGGCACCAGCGTACAAGGTGCACTAGTCACAATAAAAAAAACTTAAGTAAAAAATTATGCAAAGACTTCAGTAACATGTAATCCAACCCAGATGGATTTGATTCTTTTGGCAACACCGAGGAGATAATTTCAGTCATTAATCATGAAAACTCTGCATTTCTACAAAAGTCTGGATATTAACTGCCCAAATATTAGTAGGGTAGGCACAATATATTTCCTTAGGCCACAGTGTAGGGAGGCGGAGATTTGCCTTAACGACTGCTTAATTATCTAATCTATCTTGTACTAAAATATTGTTAAATAGGAAACTAGATTATAACCTAATAACAAAAACGTTAGGCTTTGAGTAAGTGTGGGCTATAGACAGTCCTAATCACTACACTACAGACGAATAATTCGTCAGTAATCTTTTAGTGACGACCGCTTCGGTTCTAAAGGAGCAACAACGTAGCCTTCGAAGTACCAAACTCATTTAAATATCAGTGCTTCACATCCATACAGTATGTACCCAACCGTTTCATCCTCATGTTGACAGAACCTACACACACGGCCCCCTGATAGAACAATTGTGTGCATATGCTTTTTTTCAGTTACAGTGACCTATAAGAAAACCCACCATTTCTTCTTATTCCATTTGAAGAGCTCTATTGCTCGATTCCTTGATAATCCTGGAATGAATAGCTTCGAATATCTTAACTCTTCACGCATGTTTCACTTTAATTTATGAGAATGACCAGTTTTTCGCTTTTGTAGCGTCTTGAAGTAATGGTCCAAGTTATTTATCTATATCTTAAGTATATTTTTCAACATATTTTGCACTTTACTTCCTTTTTCCTTGTTTAAAAATCCGAATTTTCCAACAAAACCAAATTCACATATAATTTTTTTTCGTGTAAACTTACAATTTGTCAAGGGGTGTTTAAAAGTCTGTGTAAACCAAATATTTGCCACAATATTTTGTTGATTTTTTTTTCTTCATTCTTTTGCCTCTGATTCCCTCATTTGACAATAATTCTATATTATTTTATTTGTTGCTTTAAAAAATCAAAAAAAATATAAATAAAATGTTGTTACGTACTCATCATTACAAAAAAAAAAAAAATTGTAATCTGATACAACTGGGAAGAACTGGCCTTAGGGCAGAACATCATACCCCAGTAAAAAAAAAAAATATACTCATACGGTTCAGCTTCGATTGTTTCTACCACAAAATTAGCAAAAATATGAAAACGAAAAATGAAATACACCAAGAATCAAAGTTAAAAATTACATATGAGTTTGTTAAATATATACATTTAAACTGTGTCTTTAGGGGTTTCGGAAGCTGTGGTTTCTTCGATTCTCAATTTTAAAGAGGATACAAATGTGTCTATAACAATTTCAATTTCCTTGTATATACGTTTTGGTTATATGAACCCTTTTTTTACCATTTATACATTTATTTTATTGGATTAAAATTGGAATCCGTGAGACTTTATTGTATTAACCATTTATCTTGTCACGAAATAAATTCGATACAGTTTTGAATTTCTTGAAATAAATAATGAATGTCTTTAAAGAATTGAATTTCGACCAAATACAGGAAAAATGAAAACTATATAAATTAAAAGGGTGATCAAAAGTATGCAGAAGTATCATGGTTTTTTTTTTGAGATATCCTTTTTTATTTTGTGGTTTACAGAAAGGACAAATTATATTGTATTATTCTTGGTTAGAAGTTAATTTTAAAATAATTCGGCATTTCTTTTCTTAAATGTGAACCTAATCAAATATCAATTATAAAAATTGTTAGTAAATCATTTTCAGATTAGATTTCGACTTTAGTTATCACTGATGATGGTTAACATTAAGAGAATTTGTAATTTTGTTTTGAAATGATTTGGAAAACCATAACGAATCTTGCAATCTCTATTCTAAATGGAATGACATACTAAGTAGTTAGAGTATGATTTATGTATTTTCAGTTACATTTCAAGTAAGAAATTAAATACTGATAGGCTTCCTTAAATGACATTTTTTTGGTTCGAAAAGGATTTAATTTTTTTTTTAGATTTTATGAATATTGGAATAAAATTGGAACATCATATTTTATTCAAATTTGAGGTCCTGATGTACAAATAACTGAGACACACCTCTATGAATATGTAACAGCAATCTCGGAGTCGTCGAAGATGGAAAATGTATTTGAAATAGATTTATCGGCAGCACAGACTTAAATAAGTGATATTTAAGAACTGATGATTTAAATTTTGTTCCATAATAAAATCAGCTTGAAAATTATACACAATATTTCTATCCAATCTAATAAAACATCGACCACAGAGCATGTAATTTCGTACCTAATGCAAAAAATCTTTTTTCTTTCACTGCGTGATAGCTCTGATAAGAATAATGGCTTCATCTTTCCAATGAAATATATATTTTCATTAAGACTTCAATTAAAGCTGATGCAACTTAGACCGAAATTTCAATGTCTTCGGTCTGGAATATGCAACAAGTCGAATTGTAATATAATTGTTAAAGTGAACCCTCAGTAAAACACTTAATTTACATATTATATTCAACCTTTTTTTGTGGATTATTCGGATTCGGTCATGTGTAATAAGCCCAAAATGGACTATAAATATATACCACAAACAAAACCTAAGATATCGATTTAATCAAATCTAACTTTAAAAAAAAAACCTTTCAAAATTTCACGCGACATACAAAATATTGTTAATAAAGTAATTTGTCAATATACGTGACATTTTATATCCTTTTGCCATTAAGGATAATGTTAAGAAAAAATATTTTATGTAAATCCTTTCTTTTCTTTTTTTTTTACCTTTTAAAACTAAAATCCATTTACACAAAATTTTGTTTATAAAAGTTTTCGCAATATTTTTTGGAAATCCTTAAACATCGAAATATTATCCTCCAAACTCCAACACCAAAATATGTTAAATAACTATTCGGGATGTTTACAGGGAGATAAATTTAGTAAAAAAAAAAAGTTAATATCATTCTGTGTCAGGATAATATCTAAATTTATTTATACTTTTCTACATTGGGTTAGAGAAAAAATAGCGAATATAATCCTTTAAGGAAGTCACAAATGGGTTGACATTAAGGATATGTTATACTTTAAAATCACATATACATACACAAAAATAGGCTAAATATGATTTCGTGTCGGAAATAATGCACAATTTTCAACGTAAAACTTTATGTAATAAAGGAAAGCAATTTTATTTTGTTTATAATAATCAACCCAACATAATAAATATCTCCCCAGTATGTTCCCATCAAAAAAAAATTATGTTTTTTTTTGGTTACATCGCGGGAAATTATTTTGTCAACCCTTTTTTTTCGGTGATTTTCATTTTTTTTTTTTTTTTTGCCAAATCATTTTATTTTTTTCGTCCTTATTACATGAAGGATTTTGTTGTTTTGGTTGGTTGGTTTGTTTAGAAATCCTTTGAACACCTTTCAAGTATATTTTCATAGTTTTTTTTTTCTGTTTTAATGTAGGTAGACACGTGCTTATGATAATTATTTAATAATGAATTTTCGCTGATGTTTTACATATAAAAAAAATAATCAATATAAAAAATTTTATTAAAATTATTTAGGAAATGAAAATTATGAAAAATTATTTTATAAAAAAAACTGTTTGTTTCTGTTTATTATAAATGTAAAAATGATTATGGAGCGTGAAGAACGTGTGCCAAAAATTTTGGGTATCCTTTTTACTGGTATATTGTCGACGTAATGGTTAATAACGCGTCATTGATTTAACAAAACGGAAGTTTGGTTTTTTTTTTTAATAGACATTGTTTTTTTTTATATTATTATAAAAAATGATTCAACAGTTTTCGTATAGTTGAAAAATTAATGAATTTATAGAATTATATTATGGAATTAGAAGTGCCAATGAATAAATTAGGGGTTACTTTTATAATAATATATAATTTAACAAATTTCCAGCCAGCTTGAAGAAATTTGATTTGTAAGAATTAATGTCAATGGAGCCGGAAGTCTCCATTCATAAAATGTATGAAAATATTTGGAATTTAATAAAATAAATGATTGATAAATCTGAGTTTAAGTTCAATTTTCATTAATAATGAATTTATTTACAACTGAAAATTAAATGATTTATTTTAAAAACTATAAAGTTTGTTATTTTCTTTGCAATGACGCTAGAGCCCAAATTGAACTTTACCATCCTCAAAAAAGTTTCGTGACATTTTAATTCAATTTAGACCTTCTAATTTTAAACATTATGGAATAGCCGAATCATAATTTTCTTTATAAAGTGAAGAAACATTAAATTTGCAACAATCTATTGGATTTTAATAGTGAGCCATTTGTTGTCAGGAAATGGTCTCAACCTAATTATATTAAATATTGAGATTTTACAAATTTTATTACTATGGTACATATTTATTTAAACCTGGAGTTGATTTTTCTAAATAGATATTGTAGAACGAGAATCGAGTAAAAATTTCGTTTACGATTCATGGAATAATAATATGAAATCATGGCAGTCGATAGCAAACGAATCGATTTTATTTTATAAAATTGAAATGTATTAATAATAATGAATTTAAAATTATTTGATATTACAAATTTGAATTTGTTTGGCTTGTTGTAGTGTAAAACTAAAATTAGTTTAAATTCACGATTGAGTTATTACTATTATTATTATCCTCATCTTGTGATGATTTTGGAGAAGTATTTCAGTAGATGAAGTAGAAGAAGACTGTTAAAATATTCCAGCTCTGAGTAACAAAACGTAGTTTTAATATTTAAAATTGTGGTTTTTTACGTATTGAGATGAGTATAAAAATATAATATTTATTTTAGATTCAAAAAAAAAGGTTTCGTTTAACAAAAGAAGAAGTTATTTTTCAGTGAAATGGATTGGACAATCTGTAAGAGTATTTGTCATTGTCAACATCAATACCAAAAGAATTACAGTTGATAGTTTACTTTGTCCGTTTCAGCTAGTGAAGGATATCAACATTTGGTTAGATATGATCTATGATAGAAATGGAACATAGCACAATATCAAAAGTTGTCATAAAAGTACTAAATGAAATGCAAAATATGCTATGTCCACACACTTTCTTAAATTACAATCTTTTTTTTAAATAATTGAAAAACTATTTTCTATACAAAACACAAAAGCGAATACTCGCTATCAAATTAATATTTATATCGAATGCAATTATTGTTTGACAGCTCGATCAATCGAGTAACATCATTTGAAATAGCACAAATTATCGGATACTCGAAATCTATTCAGAAAATTCGACCCCAGAATCAACTTAGAACACCATCGAAACTACGTAAAAAGACTACGCCACCACCACCCATCTATTTTAGCTATTTTAAAACTCTACTGCATTATCCATCATAATCGCATATGAGCCACTTTTGTGTCCTGCTAAATTTAGTTAAATCCAAAGTTATATACTAATACAACATTTACGTAACGATTGCAATCAAACTGCGGTTTCATGATAATCTTGCGCCTGATTTAATAATGGTATTCAATAACCTTATTTTAATCATAAATTTTATATTTATTTATCCTATTTATTTATACATATATAGATACCCTAAAAGCTACTGAACTTTATTCATTTTATTTACTTTAAAAACTTCTGTATTTTTTTATAATTTGTTTTTATTTTTGTTAATTATTATTTATAGAGATGCAAATATTAATTTCCTTTATTTTTTTTTTGTGGAAAAAAAACAGATACAAAACCCCGAAATTATATTGTAATACAAAAAAAAACCGACAAGCAAAGGTTCATTTTCATAAATCTTTATTTTATCGCAAATATATTTTTCATTGTTCTAGTTAACACACTTGCTACTACACAGCATTTTACAACGATAAAAAACCAATAAAAAAAATATGATGCAAAATGTTCATTTTAATTAATAATATACCACAACTCGACATTATAATCTACAAAAAATAAATAAATTCCAAGTTTTTTTTTAGTACTTGTTTAATTGAGTTATTAAAAATATTTTTTATTTATTTTTTATCGATACGGAGAGAATATAATGTCGGTCTGGTCAAAAGCCAAAAGAATCTTCAATTATATTACTATACGTTAAAAACAGTATATCTGATTATGTATGGTTAGGGTTTTTTGGTTGTGATTGCGTATGGAAGTTAAATAATTTATTGAGAATTGGCCTTCGATTTCTTATGACAGAGGATTTCGATATATTTTATCCATTTATGTGGCTTTCAAACCGAAATTGTCTTTAATAAGTGAGGAAAATTTTTAAATGAAATAAACAATTAAATACGAAATATTATGTTATAGATTAAATGGCCTCAAATAATTTGAACGCATTTGAATGTGTAACTAGCAATCGCAGCTTTGACTTAAAATATAATTACATAAAAAGATCAGAAATAATATTTTTTAATATCGAGAATAGTATTGCAGGATCACGATACGATACGAATGCTTTGTGAACTATTACAGTCTATTGAAGAGTAAAAAATTAAAAAAACAGCTTTTAAAACAACATTGACTTATAAATAACTTGATTTTCTTACCCAAACTTGCAACAACGGGTTATGAATTACATCATTTTTTAGGTCTTACACTTGGCATCTCCAGTTTACTCTGTTAGCTTTTGCCGTTTTTGTGCCTTCCCATTTAAGGCTACATTTTCTTAGTCCTCGGAGTATTGTGCGTCTTCAGAAGTTCTTTGGTCGTCGTGGTTGAGGATTCCAGTCTAGTAAATGTTGTCAGACTCTTTCTTATGGTATTGTAGATCAATCTCCATTTTCTTTGTTTTATTGAGCTCTTCACCTTTTAGTTTCCAGAGGCCTGTGTTTGCTGATGGTGTTGGTCCAAAATATTCTAGATATGATTCTCAGACACTTGTTGATGAAAATCAATAAATTCTGTTTAATGGTGTTCGATATTAAACTAGGTTTTACTTCCATATCTCAGGGTTGACTTCACACATCGTTGAATATTCTGAGTTTAGTACGTTTGGAAATTTGTGAGCTACTTCATACCTGTTGAAATCGTTCGAATGCTGCCCTCATCTTATTAAACGAGGTTTTCTGAAACAAAACGAATATCGATTAATTGTGTATTCCATTATATTTTCAAGGGTTTGAAGTAAATTGAAATATTTTGAAATACTTTTATTTCAAAAACATTTTTATAATTTGTTTTATTTCAGGAAGTAAATAGAAAAGAATTTTTGCTAAATTTCTTTATATATTCAAAATTGTCGATTAAATTCTACCCCTAATAATCCATTGCAGAAGCAAAATCTAACTAAAATATATAATTCAAAAAAAATTTTACTTCCCAACATTCAAATGCAGAATGCAGAAATAATGAAAGTAATTAATTACTTGTCCACAAAATAAATAATTACAAGAAATATACATAATATAAATCTATCATACATTATGATTAACTATTTAAGGAAATGAATAACCGTACTCATTTGAAGATACATGTATAAACAAATATTTTTTTAAATATTCTCTAAATCATTCTACCATCTATTAAATTCCCCAACTCAATAATTTCCAGAGACTGGTAATAAGTATAATGATTTACATTTTTATATATACAATATTTTCAATATAGGAAAAGACTCCCCATTATTAAATGACTCAGAAATGGGCCTAACCGGAACCGGATATATTATCTGCGCTAACTGAACATCATCAGTATATATACAGTAACAGTTGAGACAGAGTATAGAAATTTAATATACGGATTGTAAATATTGCATCTAAAATGAGGAAATCATTGAGAATTTTTATTACGGTTTCAGTTTAGAGTAAATGATAATTTTTGTTGGAAAAGTTGTATATAAAATGATAATGAGTCTTTATATAGGAAGCTTCCCTACTATCAGTTTATCTTGTCATTATATGACATCTCAGTATTATTAGTGTGGAGCATAGTTGCAGTAACACGCAATATTTTTAATTAATTGAATGAGTTGAATATATATTTTAGGTAATGCATTTTTCGTTTCCGATTTGGTTATATAATTTTAGTTGAAATAATCAATGGTAAGGTAAAGAACATTTTGTATATAATTAAAACAAAATAAAAAATTAATTTTTCTTACGTTTTTTAATTTAAAAACTGTGATTTTGGAGCGAATTATCATAGATAAATCAGTTTCGTGACCAAATTATATTAAGATTAAGATTAGAAAGAGTTAGATTTGATGGGGAGGTTATAGAACTACAAAGTGGTCCGTATATATTGCAACATGTAAGATTTCGGTAGATTCAATGTGATCACTCCATAATGTATATTAAAGTTTTTGTTTTCTTACATAAAGAGTCTGACTAATTTCTCTAGTGTCGATAAACCTTTTAGTGCCTAGTACAATGTTACCCAGTTAGTTGTACCTGGATTATGCAAAACTCTGAAAATCATAAATCTAGATGTAGTTTCGTTCTTGGTCTTGTCACGGCCAAGATGTAGTTTCCTTCTTGGTCTTGGTCTTGTCAGAGTACTCATGGGGAACTGTAAGGTAAGAATGAGTTAGTTCTGATACGTTTCTGATCACTATTCATCATAACAATGCCATCTTCTTAACCATCATGTACTTTCAAAAAGCATACAAAATGTTCTAAATTTATTTCGATAAAAACTCCAGTAATTCAGTTCTGGAAAGCATGATTGAAAGAAGTAGATCCTAGTAGAACGATATTCAGCCCTTCACATTTAATTAAATATATACTAAATTTGTAATCTATTAATATTAAATTTTCGTACTTTAATTACCGAAAATATTATCAATCTAATTAAATTTTTGTATTATTTTAATAAAAACAATCTGTAATAATTATAAATTACTGACGTAATTGTTTTTTTTTTTGTGATTTTTTTATACTAACAACCTATAAATTATAAAAATTAGAGCCAAGGGAAATTAATACATATATGTAAAAAAAAATTATTAAATAATTTTAACTAATATATTTGATTGTTACGGTCATTTTACATATAGAACTTAGCGGCTGTTGAACTCTTTAATAAAGTCAGAGTCGTTGTGGTCAATAACCATGAATCTGGGTGAATAATTTTCAGTTTTTCACATCTGAATTTACACATTTAATACAATTTTAAATGTAATTTTTTTTTATTTTTTTGGTTAATGAAAAAAGGAAATAACTTTCAATTTATGCAGAAATTTTTGATTCTTATCAAATTATTGTGATAGTAAATTTTTAGTGGATATAAATTTATTTTATTAAAAATTATTAAAACACATATGACATTATATTTTTGGAGTTAAGAACAGTTGATTATTTTTTAAAATTTTGAATTCCAACTGAAAATATTGAATACAACTTGAAAAATTCAATTATGTCCCACAAAATTTGAGTTTTTCAAATATCAGTTCAAAAATTTCATATGAAATTCCATATTTTTACAAAGTACAGAATTGATTATGTTTTTATAGCCAATAAAGTCATCTAATTTATGCTGGAAAATTGCCTTCAAAACAAATTCATCAACAACAATTTGTTTCTATATACAAAAAAGAACTGAAAAATACAGAAGTATCAATAATGGTATTAAATTTTCTACAAATTCATTAAATATTAATAAAAATTCAAAAAAAAAAAATCAAATCATTTTTACAAGGGTACATAATAATTCAAAAATTACATTAAATTTTCAAGATGATTTTTTAACATATTTTTTTTATATCATTATTTTAATGAGCCAGGTTTTTTTATTTGTATTAAAAAGGGTGAGATTGATACTGTAATAATATTGAAGGATTTAAATAAATTTTAAAAAATTTAGTTTATTTTAAGGGGTATATCAATTTTAAGGGGTTTCCAAATACCCTAAGAATTATGTATAGAAAAATATTTGACAAAATTTATAATTTTCATATTAAGAAATGTGTTTTTTTTTAATAACTTCTGAAATTATGTGATCGAAAGAGCATTTGTGTAAATGTGACAGTTTTATTATTTGAGCTAGGTTAATTATGTGGGTCTATGCTAAAATTCCGAGTTTTATTTAATGTACTCCATATAGAAATAGAGTTCATTCCATCACGATCTGTAGTCGTTTCTTTTAGTTTTGCGCTTATGATAAAATACTTATGAGGTGACTTGTAATTAATAGCCTATTTGAATGAAATGTTGAATACAAATTAAAATAGTGATCTAATTGATACCCATAAAGTTTAGAGCTGATAACTTCAGAATTATATAAATTAGAATTTTGGGGTTTTGATAGACCTAATATTTTAATTACACTTTATATTACAATTTCTTTACAAAACTCTTTTATAACAAACTACAAGTTTTGCAGTACATCTGAGTTATCAACTTTTTTTTAGAATTTACCATTTTTTGTTATAATAATTAAATATATTTAGAATTAAATACTTTCAACACAAATAAATAAATAATATTATATTTAAATAATTTACTCTGTTAAATAATAATTACAATAAAAATATGAATAAAAATATAAAAATTATTGAAATATTTATAAACTTGGTGGTTTGATTTCATTAAACTATATAAATAATAATGAAGTAATTACAGGCAAATCGCTATCCTATATAAATTTATTCTCAAATTGGGGATCATAAATACTGTTTTATTTCAGTCCTAGTTGAAAGTCCATGAAAAAATTGTAATTATTAGAAAGATAATTTATTTTCAAATTCAAATATTAAACATATTAATTAATAAATTAATTAGTTATAATTAAAAAAACCAATTTAGAATAAATAAATTTACTTATAAATTAGTATTGTAACTCAATCATTTTGTCCTAACTTGACTTAGAATACTTGATAGTTTTCATCAGATTGAGTTACAAACAATGCATTTTTCACATTGTGAAAATTAAATTTTAAAGAGTTTGATCAATTCCAACTCAATTTAGGATAATAATGTAGTATTATTTGCTTTAAATATTAGAATACTTAAACATAAAATCAAATAATGCCAAGATTTTCTAACTTAACTTGTAATAGAATCGTAAACTTTAGAAATTATCAAGTAAAAATGGAACATTTAGCGCTTTTCAACCATGAGTTAGAAATCAGAGAGCTATATCTCTTCTTATTTAAGCCTGAGAGCTTAAAAAGTTTGCCGATTGGTGCCCCTTATTATGGAGGACTCAAAAACACCACAGATGCCAAGTATTCTAACTTATTAGTTTGGACCGAGAAAATCGAAATATAAAAATAACTGAATTTCAAACGAAGGGTTTGTATGAAGTAATTGTCAGTAAAGACATCAATTCGGAGAATTAACATTTTATTTAAAATGATTCAACATTCAATGGTTATGCACTGTTTTACAGTACGAGCTTAAGCTCAAATTTAACAAGTCTGTTTCTGTGGTTTAAGTCTTTAAGCTCATTTAATGATAACTAAAATGTTGACACTTATCATATCAGTTGCTTTTCACAATAAGCTTGAACTGAGAAACCAGAATATAGTTTAAATCGAATTTTCAACTCTGCACAATGTTCAAGCTCGTCCTGTGAATTTAGGTATTAATGAATAAAAATGTTAAATATTTCTCTAGAAAATCCTAAAGTTAACCTCCAGAATAAAAAGCTTGACAAAAGAACATTGAAGATCTTTATAGCACATTATAATAACATTTTAAGCTTAAATTCAAAATATTACAAAAATTATTGTTATTTTTTTAACACACCAAAATGACAGTAATAAAAACAAACCAAACGACAACAAAAATTATTGAATAAATAAAATAAAATGCTACCCTCTACTAAATATACGGTTTAACAGTTAGTCAAAAGCAACAACCCTTAATAGGTTCATAGTTTACACTTCAAATCAAGAATCCGTACATCATTCGGTTCAACAAATGCAATGTGGTGTATATACGCTACATAAGATTTTTTAACGTTCAAATTATGTGTCAGAGGGGGAATAGAAATTCAGAAATTTTTGAGAGGGAATAAAAATTATACATTCCGCAGCTGCAAACAAAAAAAACTGTAATGCGTGGCTAAGAGATGTTCGGTATAATATAAAATTTCTTTTTTTTTTGACAGAATCAGCAGGATCACTTAACTTTGTATACTGGATGAAAAATCCATACTGGGACAATTTGCACTGTTAAAAACAAAATCTTAGATTGTAAATCCTTAAAGTAATTTTGGAATTAACTTATTGGCTGCAATTAAATAGATTTGAGACATGCACAGCGTAATTGCAGTTTGCTTGAATTCCAGATTTTCTCAGTAGCGCGGCGTTTTTGTTGCAATGTTAGCAGTATTAAATTGCGAGTTAGTTGAAATATTCAAATGCGAAAGAGCCATTTAATTTATTTCTATTTGAGAAACTTGTAAAGACTGAAGCAATTTGCGAACCCGAAGTGAAGTAATTAAACTTGCAATATACATAGTGAAGAGACTGTATTGTTTGTGAGAACAGGTCAAGTCTCCAGATTCAAACTATTGCACCAAAGAAAAGATATCAATGAACAATTTCAGAATTGTAATGAATTGTGGCAATTTTTTATTTATTTTTTGTGAAATCAATTTTTTTACAGTGCATTATTCAAGTACTTCTGCACTGTTTAGCTAAAAAAAACCATACATTGCATTTTTTTTAAGTAAACTGAAGAACTGTCATAAAAATTCATTTTGATTTTATAAAAAAAAAAAAAAAACACAAATTATGACAGCATAGAAAATTGAAATTCGACATGATGACGTCACGCAATTCAAATTTTCTTGAAGTACGGTATAATGTTAACACTAGAAATAAAACTGTAAATAATAGTTTTATTAGAAATATATAAATATATTACCGTATATTAAATAAATATTATGAATGGCCAAAAATATCTTTTTTAAAAAAGGGGTTTTTTTATGACGAAAGGTTCAAACATTTTCTGATTAATAAAAACAAATATTTAAGGGTTTGAATTGCGGGCGAATTTGTTTACACTTTATTATAACAACCAATGAAAATTTTATAAATTTTCATCCCTCAATAAATTAATACATTGGTTTTTATAGTGTAAGGGTGGGAATTAATTATTTGGTTTCTTTTATCACAATTTCTGTAGTTTCATCGTGATTTATTTTTGAAGCATCATTTCAAAGTTAATTTACGCACGTTAAACAGCTGTCAAAGAAATAGAAATCATATTTTGAAAAACTGTCAAAAAATAAATGAACTTTGTACATAATTTTATATGAAATTCGTCTAGTATGAAAAACATAAATTAACTTTATTAAATTGTAAGTTTATTTCTAGCAAGAACCTTCCAACAAAATTATTTATATAATTTTAACTAGCTTATAAATACATAAATAAATTTTATCAAAAACAATTTTATCTATTAATAAACTACATCAGAATTATTTGTTTCTCTTGCAAAGGACATGAATTGAATTTAAAAGGATGTTCAGCTATAATTATCAATTTTCTATAATGTTTTTATATAGAAGGAACCGGGGAATAATTTAACCAAAATAACAAGAACCAAATATTTATGTATATTATATTAATTTATATAATTATTTGTAATGTACTCTAATTGAATATCAATAAATAATTCTTTACAAACAATTTCAATATCCGTCTATTATCGGGCCGGTTCAAATATATGTACATGAAAAACAAAATTTTCCTAAGAAAGCGTTACGATTTTTATTATGAATATTCTCTAAGTATTTTGAATGTATTGAAATTATGCTAAAAGTTAGAAACATAAATAATTTGTATATGTACAAACATTTATTATAACCAGCGACTACGACAAATACGTGTAATTTAGGGAGTCAAAATAATAAAAATGATTTTTCGTCCTTTTATCGGAAATAATTTGAACATTATTATAATAATAAAAATAATAATTGTTCAAAATGGAAAATATTATGTTTTTGCCAGGAAATTACATAAAAAAAAATTATCAAAGGACAATAAAGTGAATGTAAATAGGATCAACAATTATTTATATTTGATAATTTTCTATTATAAATTATTTACTGAAAATCTTGTTAATATAAAATACAATAAATTTTAAATTTTGTCTAACCTTATCGAAATTTTCCAATAGAATTATAGAAAAATTCAATTTACATGATTAATATCATATAAAAATTAAAATTTATAAAATTATTTATGTAAATTGAATTGTTATGTTATTAATCTATGCAATTATTCTCTTTGCTAATTAAATATTTCTGGTCACATTAGAAGTTAAACATCCTTGTTACGTAATTAGTATAAGCAAAAATCATCTACATATTAAATAATTCAATCGTATGGCGAACTATGGATCGTAAAGCAAAGCAAAATTGTTAAATAATGCATTAATATTCTAATCAACATCATTACTCCAGTACCAATTACTTTATTTGAATTACTTTAATGCAGTTCGCTATATTGTAATACTGAAAAGATTTAAGTACCCTTTAATTCTGCAGTAATGCATTATTTCAACTAAATTAAAAGTAATGCATTACTTTACTGCATTCCAATAATTTTTAAAAATTTGTAATTACTTTGAAATATTACAAATATTATAAATTAATTATAGGTAGTTCATTGAAATACTAAATATTGTGTTAGTACTTCAAAGTACTACATGGATGTAAAGAGTAATACAAAAAATACTTCAAATTAATTACAGAATTTAAATAATTACTGGAATGCAGTAAAGCAATGCAAAACTTTTAATGCAGTTAAAGTAATACATTACTGCAGTATTACTGTATATAATAAATGAGCTACTCTTTATATGATAAATGATTTTTGAATATTTTTAAGTGCTTTGTTTAAGAGAGCCATTTCCTTCTCTATAGTTCTTAACAATTTTTTAGATTTTGCAATATACCATACGACTGAACTATCTATATGTAGATGATTTTTGATATAAGGTTGTTAATTCTCAGAGGATTTCTGTCGGCAATATCTGCTGAACCTGGGTGCGATAAAGGATATTTGTTATATACTTTGTAACTGTCTGAGTCTGATTAGACAAACGTTTCGGATTTTAAGTAACCCCTTCTTCGATAACCTCGATAAAATAAGTGGAATTTTTAAGATTGTCAAATAAACGGTCTGAATCCACGAGAAGGTTACATAATGTTGTTTTGTTTAGGTAATATAATACAAATGAACCAATTAGTGAGCTTGTGTTTGAGGGTACCCGGTATTTACTCACCAAACCACCCTTTCAAACTAAACAACACTTAAGTTAGTTAGTTAGTTAGTTCAGGGAGAAATGCAAAATATTATTACTCTCTTTAATTTACAGAAAAACAACTGATAACTAACTATAATCCTTCCAGTTTCATTTAATGAATCTGAGGATTTGCAGTATTGGGTTTTTCTCCAAATCTTTCAGTCTATTAAATTGATGGTTACTTAATATGCTAAGACTTAGTGTTTCAGACATATCAACTATGCAACTATTTTTATATTAAACTATTCGCATCCGATCAATCGTACACATTCAACATACATATTCGATCAATTGTCCAGTCAATCGTATAATTCCAATTTTACACCTTTACATTATAATCTAAATTTAAATTTTATATATTTAATACTTAAAAATACTATGCCAGCCGTAACTAATACTGATTTATGGGAGATATGGACAGTGATTTTAACTGAAATTAATATATATATAAAATATAACAAATACTAAAACCACATTTTAGCATATCATTCGTCAGTTTGATATAAATTTACACATCATTTTAAATTATTTCACATTTTACTACAAAATACTTAGTAGTCCAGAGACAAAATATACAATTTATATTTAACTGGAAAATCTAAAAAAGCATCCAACCACAGATTAAATTGATATATTACATAAAAAAAAATATGTTATTATTTTTATGTATGCTGAATTTTATAGGTTGGTTATGTAATATTTTTCCAGTAGAATGATAATATAGGGATCCAGTATCGTTTTACTCTATGATGTTATGAAGTTTTGCATATCACAATTTCAGTTTTTATAAGATTTCTTAGTTGTGTCTCATCCAGAAAAATAACAATTTTAGATATAAATTTACTAAACATTTTTTTAATATATTTTCTGTTTCTTCTAAATTGTAATGAATTAAATGTCATACAAATTAAATGCTGTTCTTGAAGATGATGCTCGTATATGTCCTAACATAAATTCTTTGTATCCTCAGTGATCAGTTGAAGAAAATACCGAAAAATTTTAAAATATCCCGTCGTTAACTAGAAATTTATTGATTTTGTTTAATGTCAAACTATCGCCCGAAATATCATAAAAACTATACACCTCAGGGGATCTGACCATCAAAATCTATATCTGCTAAAAAGATATAAATTTTGATATATACCTTACCAAAAAATAATATAGGATCTAAGTAGACTAATCGGCGCTCAATGATTTTTATTTATATCCTTCGATTTTTTCGGGTGTAATCATTAAAAAAATAAGAATTATTAAAAAAGGGCGACCAAGTGTCTACCTTCAAAATTGAGTTAGGTGATACGATACGGTTTTTTTTTTAATGTTTTCTGGAAAAATTAATTGTTCATTTTTTTACGAAATGAAAAATGATTTAGGTGACCTGACAAACGATATTTTTTTTAAAGAATGATTAAAAGAATTTTCTGTAGATTATAAAGTGGCAAATTATTGTTAAGTTATTTTTCATTACACGGTTAGTTTTGTTTTGATAATTAAGACGTAGATAAAAGAATAAGAATTTGATAATGTTAAGGTATAAATATTAGGCTCGAGGAATCAAAGAAATTCCTAGAAATTAAGTTTCACGAGTTCAAGAGTCTAATGAGTATAACATAAGTTTAAAGAATTAAGTTTTATTTAATAATTTAATAATTAATATATTTCATGGAACGATCAATTTTAAAAATTGGCAGGAGATATAGAGTTCGAAACGTTCGAAATATTAGATAGCAAACAGGAGAAATAGATGTATTAAAAAAAGGAATTAAAGTGAAACTATACAGGGCTTATAACAAGTAGAATAGATAGACCAAATGAATAACAAACTCGACTGCCCAAGGAAAGAAACGCTTGCTTCTTAGAAGATCGATGAATGTACTACAATCTTTCGATGAAGACAATCAATAGCAACCTTAAATGGAAGAAAAATAATGAGACTTTAAATCAAATTGTTATACTTAATTGTAATTAACAATATTATTTCTAGAATGTAATAACTTTAACAATTAATACAACAAACTATGCTATAAAAATTTAATGAATCAAAATAAACTGTGGTCATTGAAATAATTTTAATCCATTTTTTTCCCATAATTTCATAATTATAGACCATAAATAATTTCTATATTCAAGATTCTCTATAAAATTTATAATTTTCGCAATAAAATCGTTTAAAACAAAAATTATCTGACCTTATTTTTAAAATCTTTTAAATCTTTCTATGCTAAATTTTCAACATAATTTTTGTTTCCATGAATTTTCACTTATTTATTTTTTTCAATTTCGCAAATAAATCTTTCACATATATAACAAAAACCATAAGCCAAAAAAAAAAAAAATCTTCCTTTGAGTTTGACAACAACAAAAAAATGTAAAAATATCCTTTTAAAACTAGAAAAATTCTTGGTAAATTTAATACAGAAAAAATATTAACACAACAAAAAGAAAATCGTATTAAATGTCCTTAAAATGAAGCACAACAAAAATTATCGATATATGCAAAAAAAAAGGATCATTCTAGGATATTTATTATCCTTCTATATTTGGTTTCACAAGAATTACAAATATTCTTCTATGCATATATGTTTTAGTTTACGGACTGTCATGAAATGCATATTTCCCTGCAACAAAAAAAAGGAAACTAAAATGTATTGACATACATTCCTTTACATGTATTTACAGATCAGAAATTTAACTGAAGTGATCCTTGATACCACACAAAATCGATGGTGTGTATTAGTATTTATTTATTTATTTTTTTTGCTCTCGATTTTTTAAGAGTGTCCTTTATAAAACAGGTAAAAATTGTTGAAGATTTTTATTTTTAGTTTTATAATCCACGAGATTTTAAGGATATTTCTTTAATCTAAAATTGTATTTTATTTTATTTTTTCAGGATATATATTTTAATTGTTGTTTTAAATTTTTAAATAAAAAATATTGAATTTTTAATTCAGTAGGTTCAGAATTCAGTTAAGGTGAATTCATTGTTTCGTCGCATTTAAGTCGAACTGATTTAAGTCGAACTGGTTTCTTTCAATACAGTTCATCGTTTCGTCTTAAAAGTGCGGCGCATTTTATGATAATCTATCAAAAAAATCAAAAAAAAATTCGTAGAGTGTATATAAATAATAGTTTTTAAATATTTCTTTTATTAGATTTGACATGAAAAGCAAAAAAATTATATTTATTTTTGTTTTTTGACGTTTGTTTTTTATTTTTGAATTTTCAAAAATGCGGCGCATTAAAGTCTAGAAATTGAACCAACTTTTACAGATAGATAAAAAAATTCGAAAATAAAAACTAAAAAATGAGACAAATTCAAATTTTCATATAAAAAAATATGCGCGCACATGAGTTCGTCGTAAGTCGGACGAAACAATGAATTCACCTTTAGTTTTGATCCTTTTTTAATCGTGGTAATTTTCTGAAATTGAATTTTAAAAAAAAAAACAATTTTATCTTGATAAAAATGTCCATCAGAATTAAAATTTTCTAATCATTTGAAAATTATGATTAAAATTCAATATTTTGACATCTCTCCTGTAGAATTAAAACTTTTATTCGAATTTTCGATAAACTGTCATTTTGATGGCTTTATATTTTAAATTTTTTAAAAATTAAATATTTAAATATTATATTTTTTTATGCTGCAGTCTTATTGATATGCAAATTACAACTGAAATGGTCACGGTTTTCTATATTACATATTGGTGGTGTGAACCAAAGTTACTGTACCGAATCAACAGTTGATTATAAAAATTATAATTTTTGCAAGTCAGATAAAATTTTTTGTAATTTTTTTTCGTTATAATAATTTATATTAAAATTTATTAGATTTTATGATGTAATGCATTATAATTATAACTGATATTATCAGAAATGTTGTAAATTTGCAAAAAACCTATAATTTTTATGTCAGAAAATTTACATTGGTTCATTTTTAAAATACACCTCTGACATAATTAAAGTTTCTAAACGATTAAACTATAAAATTATTTCGTTTTTTTTTACCTATTTAATAATTTATCATTAAAAGTAAATTTTTGCACTAATAATTAGCAATTTTTAGCAGTCAATTTATAATATTTCCATACGCCAAGCGACATATTGGAAGTCTCAAAGTTGTTTTATAATTGATATTCAACTAGAATAAAGAGGTTTGTCCCATTCATATTTTTTAAAAGGCGTAATGACTTTTTTTTCGCCCAGACTTTTAGAATTTATAAATATACTTTGTTTAGCATCAAACTTGCGAAAAAAGTCATTAAATCTGAAAAAAATGGTCAACTCAGAGGAAATTATTGATGGAAAAAAAAATTGATAGACAAAATGTTTTCAGATTATGCGTAAATTCGGATTAATTGCAATACCAAAAATCATATAAACTTTATATCGACCTCTCCATTAATAATTTCCAATGCTATCACTTTCCGAATTTTAATAATGTAAAAGTTTAAAGATTAATCGAGAGGCTCCTTTTTAAAAGTCTATTGATTAAAGCAACATCATTTAAAATTTCCTACATCTATTAGATTTGTGGTACCACAGCATAAATTTATTTATATATGTAATTTCCGATGTTGTGGCAATACAGAAAATTTATATAATTATTAATCAATGTATGGAAATATTAATTACATTTCATACGTAAAAAGTAAAAGGATACGTAGACTTGCAAGTGTACTTACAAATTGTACATTAAAAAGTTTACTGTGACATTTTACTTTTAATCTTCATTATTATATTCATAATTTTAAAATTTTCTGTAATTAATTTAATAAATTTGATCTGAAAATATAGAAAATATTAAACAAATAATCTTAAAATTGATTTTTTGTAAATATTTCTGTTACTGACAACTTGTAGCGACATTATTAACAGTTCAATAAAACTAAGGACCTGTTTCTGGACAGATAGTTTAAAACATATTTTGTACGTTAAATTACGAAATGACAAAATATTGAACTTTATTTCAACCATTGCTGAATTTCTTATTGCAATTATGTTAGAATTAAAAATAATTAGGCATTTTTGAATTTACCATGCCATTAAATTGAAATATTCAAGTTTAATGTGTATGGAATAACAAATAATACTGAGTATGTGAACTCGTTTTTCCAGGAAAAAACGTATTAGTTATCACGAAACTCGTGTTTTAGGATTACGATTTTTGAAAAATAAAATGAAAATTTGATAATTTAATTGCGATTAACTAGCATTTTATAAAAATGATCACAATTAAATTATAAAATTTTAATTTATGTTTCAAAAATTCTAATCCTAAAACACGATTTTCGTGAAAACTAATTTCCTAGAAAAATGAGTTCACATTCAAATCATCCTTAAAATCATATAATATTTCTTATATTCAAACCATACTTGACAAAATATTTTAACACATTCTTCTTTAAATTAAACATTAAAACGCAGTAAATATTGTAAATAAACAAATACATAAACCTCTAAAATTTCAAGGATTCTTTATAATATAACAATAAAAAAAAAATTGTCCTTTAAATTTTGAACTGTTTATTTTTTCAATTCAATTTATTATTTACATTTTATGTAAAATATTTTGAGTACCACACTTGAAATATACCAGTGGCACCAACAGCGGTTCCCTAAAATCACACTTCTCAGATATTTGATAGAGGTCAGCATTTTGCTAACAGGTAAAAAAGTAATGTTTATTAAAGTGTGAATTATTTAACACCTTTTAATATAAATATTTATTTTTTGGTTGATATTGACACAAAATCAAAAATTTCTTCACTTTGGCTATGTTTACATGGGATATAAAAATTTTGTTGGTTAGTTTTTTTCCGTTTTATTTAAAGAAAATTTTCAATGAAATGGAATTTTTAGTGATTAATTTCATATAATAAGGATTTGAAGTGTTTAATAAATAAAAATTCTGTAAAAAAAATGTATATATTTTTGGTTAGCAAAATAAATATAATAAATATTTATATTCTCAAGGCATTTTCGATTATATTTTCGTACCATGCCATCGGTAATCCTTGATAATCGTGTGTCTGTACCAATATATCGACTTTATTGTGATGGTTAATGGAAAACATAATTTCGAAATAAAATAATTCCAAAATTTTGTATTGCAATTTTTTGAGAATTTCGATCAATTGCTAACAGAAATAAGGACGAATTTATAATTATTGGCAATTATCAAGGAACCTATTACAATAATTAAGAAATTTCAATGAGAATTACATTCGCCGGCAATGATAGTGCGTGCCAGATTCGAAGACGTTCAAAAGTATTATAATGTAAAGCCCCTGAACTAGATTAAAAAAAAAGCATATAAATTTCTTTATATCTAAAATTTTCATAATGATTAATTACTAATATTATATTCAAATTTATGATTTTCTTTCACCAAATAAATAAAATCATAAAAAAAATATTATTCGTGAAATTTTTTAGACAAACCTAGAAAAAAAAATTTACGAATTTTGTAATAAAATTAATCTTTCTGTAAACTCAATTAGCAATTAAGTAACTTCATAATTTCTACTTTTTTTTTTGAGAAAATAATAATAAAATATAATAAAATAATAAATTTTATTTATAATTTAAAAATTTTTTTAGGGTTTTTTTAGATTTACTAAATTTACTAGATGAATTTAGTTATTTCGTGAGTATATAAATTATAATTATATGAAAACTAATAAAATTTCGTTTGACTGTTTCGATCCGTTTATCACGATTTTATTTATATTCATTTTTTTTTTTTATCAATATTTTTATTGGTTAAATATAAGAAATTTCGAAATTATTATTATGACAATAAATCACGATTTTTGTTTTTGTTAGAAATCGATGATCATGGGAAAAGTTCGATGACTGAAAACGTGGAAACAAATTAATTTTATGAAATTTTTATTTATACAATAATATTTTATTTTAGTGAAAATATGAAAAATTTAATGGCAACTAAAAGTTATTGTAAAAATATATAAATCATAATATTTTCAAATTTGTAAAACTAGAAAATATCGAAATTCTAATCCTGATTAATCGTGTTTACGATCGGTTACTGCTCGACATGGACAGCATTGTCCATGAAACAATTTATTGGACAGCATAGTTTTAACAGAAATATTTCAGGAAATTTTAGTTAAAATAAATTTTCCAAAGCTAAGTCTGGGCTACAATGTATCGATCAGTTCAGGTACGATCCGATTCGTACAGTATAGTCAATTGACTGGCTAAGTAGTCTGAACGCATATAATTATCGATTGCAATCGAATGTCAGTTTGAAGTTTTGTTTTTGTCTCTATTTTCTGATGTTGCTGTATAATTCTTATTCTGTTGAGTGTTGACTATATAATTCTGACTAAATTATTATAAAACTATCACATTTCATATCTCTTGACATTAGCTTCAGTTCGGATTCGTTAAAGTTCAATCATTTCGAATTTTTCATTTCGAACTCATTTATCATTTCGAACTCATTTATCATTTCGAACTCTTTTATGTGTCCATTCAATTGATTTGCCATATGAAATATATGAAGCCATTAAATTTAAACTTTTCTGAACGAATCGATACTGAACTGATCGATACATTGTATTCCAAGCTTAATTAAAATAACCAAACTTCAAAATTAAAATATAGTAATTATAAATTTAATTACTTACAAAATTTTCTTCCTTATAAACTCTCAAAACCAAAAAAAAAAAGAACTTGGCTTGCTTTTGAAATACTATCATTGGGGTGACCATCCCACCAAATTATTTCATTCGCAATTTATACTTGTAAATTATACATTTGCACATAATTTATATAATAATTTTCCTCTATGTGAAAAAAACTGTAGAAAATTTTTATAATTATTTAATGGTTTCTACATGACCGAGCATTTTTTCACACTCCTTATATATTTATTAAAAAAAAAAAGTTAGCATGAGTAATTTTGGTCCTTGTTCAGGCAAAAATATGATATATAACGAAGGAGACAAATATCCAAAGATGACATGTAAAAAATTATCACAAATTTATCTGCAACTTTTTTTTTGGTCAAAAAATAAGTAAATTTATCAGGGTTGGTGGTTGTAATAAATTTACTTAACTGAAGAGTTTAACTAGTTAGGTTTTTTCCAGCCCTAATGCAGTTCAAGAAAAAAATTTTAAAAAAAATACAATGTGCATTTAACAGTCCGAATATAAATCAAAGTTTTTGATATAATGCTGTACTACGTTGACTTATAGATATCTTCTATCATGAAACAAACTAAAAAAGACTGATGAACTGGCAAGGAAAAGGTGTACAGATGATAAATAGGACACCCAATGATGAAATATATCAAAGAATCAATGTAACGATGTAACCTACTTAGGTGGGTCCGTGATGCTCGATTATAAACATATAAAACTAGTCTGGGGTATCCCAAATCCAAGAATTTCTTATAATAAATAACAACATTCAGATTATTCAATGAAGTTGAGGAAATGTTAAGATTAACCACTACCTCAACATGTGCAGGATGGGCGGAGGAGGAGGAGTCAGTGTTGCATCTACTCTACTAAAGAAGGTTCAGAATATTGGAAAATTTCATCCTAGAGAAGTTGAAGGAAGCAGCCGAGATAAGACTAGCTAAACAGATTAAGTTTATAAGATAAATAAGGTGGTTTGAAACGCTACATTGAGGAAAAATGTGATCGACTGGTTCGTATAAAGGTCCTTAATGCTTCAATGCGTTGGGGAAATTTATTTTTTAACCATTAAAACCAACAAACCAAACCTAACATCTCAAAAAGTACATAAAATTACATCTAAATTACCCTCCAAGTTACTTGAAAATTACATAATTTGTTACAATTCGTGAAGGGAAAATTATATAAATTTCAATAATTTTAAAAATTAATTACATGAAAATAATGAATGATTTTATAGCGCGTTGAATATTGCGATAGCTTAAATAAAAATTAGTATAAATTATGATCTGTTTAAAATTACTTTATAATTTGTTCCAAGATGATATAATAAAATAATTGCTGGGGTGTATAAGGATCAACACGACGGCTCTGAAATTTACAAACAGACCAATAAAAATGTAATTAATATTGCAATAAATTTATTACATTTTTCTGACATTTTTATTAGTTAGGTCATAATTTTTATTAAATAAATTATATAAACTGAAATTGAAATATATAACGATAATCAATTTTCGAGGGATAGACATAGACTTTCGAGGTGTATCACTTCGTAGAAACAGACGACAAATTAATGTTCAAATTTTTGATTTTGATTTTAATGAAATTACGAATTTGTAACAATTTTAATAATATAACAAAATTAATGACTTTAACATTTGCAAGGTAATTAAATTATAAAATTCATTTGAAATTTAATTTGTGAATAAATTATTGTAAAACTTAACTAATTTATATAGCTTATTTTCTCTTTTACTAGAAATTACATATTTCCATTTACTAGTTGCATTCCATGCTAAAAGCATTTCAATTTCAACAATTTAAAACAAATAAACTTTATAAAATATGCACATATCATAATTTATAATTAATTAATTATTTGGAATGAAAATTTATATGCATAATAATTTTCCCATTTAATGATTTAATATTTACATTCTTATATATTATAAAAACAATATAAAAAGCATAAATTTTACAGAATTATGCACTACATAAATATTGTGAATTGCAGAAAATTCAGTATAGAAAAGACAAAATGACAGAGCATTGCAAACAAAATTATCATCGTCGTTGAAGTCGTCGTTGTTGTCATGGAATTTAATTGAAGGAAGAAAATTTATATTGAAAAAAAAAAATGTTAACTTACATGTTTTTGTTGCTGTTGGCTTGTATTATAAATTTATTCAACCAATTATCATCCATTACTCCGGATTTTCTTAATTTTCCAAATGATTAAATTTCAGAGATTTCATATTTTTATATATAGTTAATGGTAATAAGATTGAATATTATAAATTTTAATTTTGTAAGAATAAATATTGTTTTTAGTTTGAAAGTTTGACTGAATTTAATAATTCTGTAAAGTAATTTTCTTCGATATTAAGGTCATTATATTTTGATTAGCTTAAAGATGCTCTTCCTTATACAAGCTAAATTATGTAAGGAAGTATACGGATGACTTTGAGTATGTCAGGGATTCAAATAACATGAAAATATTATTTCCATTAATATTTAGAAATTTACAATTTCATCTTTTTCTATTGTAACCATTTTTAAAATTATTTTAATTTCTTAATAATTTACTAACCAAAAATTATTTATAATTTTGTTTATTAATTATTTTCAATTGATTGTATTGCAACATATTTATTAAATTTAACCACAATCATAAATTTGTCATCAATACATATTTCCTGTCGCCTTCAATGCTTTAATTTCACTAATAAAATGTGCAAAAAGTTATGATTCTACATAATTATATTTATAATTCGGTTGTGGTTAGACAGTTGGTGACAAGTCTGTTTTATTGATTGTATTTGTAGTTCATACTTAAATGAATTGTTCATATCGAAACTGATAAAATGAAAAAAATTTAAGAAATTTTTAGTTATACCTTTGGTGACAATTTCAAACAATTATACTTATTGGTTGAACAATTTCAGCAATTGCAGTATCAGTTCTATAATTAATTTAGTATAATCTAAAAAATATCAGGTCAATAAAAGTGAAGTGAATATTTTTAATTTTCAGAGAATTCCAAATTATTTTGCAATTGTAATTTAATATTAACGAACTTTTCTACTAAACTCAAATTACGTTAAAGTGACGCTTTGTCCATATGGCTATTTCTTAGAAGCTTTAAAATAATATCATTTAAAGCTACCAACAAATTTTGGTCTGATAATCCTTTAACACTTTAGAAACTATGGTCGTAAATTCTCTATTTAAACCATTTACAATCTCGTTTTGATGATATAATTAGTTGGTTTTACTTTGCGTACCGGGGCTTCTTGGGATCATCAGGCCACTTACGTCTACAATACATCGATCCATCCTATTTTCTTTATGAATGAAATCAGACTGGCCGGTTTTATTATAACAGCTTCCCACGAATTCGTCGTAAAATAACACTCCAATTATTTCAGTCTTCTACATTGAAGAAGATTCTACAAGCATTCGTCATCTTTCTGTAGGTGCACCGCATGTTCCTAATTAGAATATGGTCAGTATCATTAGCGAGCGGTATACATTCGAGCCATTAGTTTGTTCCATAAGTAAATTTTAATATGTAAGAATAAATTAATCTATAAACTTATAAAACTTTGAATTTAATTCAATTTCTACTCATTGTCATTGTACGTTTTTCTTCTAATAATTAAATTAATAAATTCATTAATATTGTCAATAATCAAAACTAATAATAATAATTAATAAATTGCAAATATTTATAAATGTATACAACAAAAAGTTATGTATTTTATTTATAGTTAAATATAAACATTTTATTAACAACATTATAAATGTTTTGTTTACAAAAGTCAACGACACGTCAATCAAACATTAATGTATCAATCAAATGGCATAGTGCATAAAGAAAAAAATTGAAAATGTGATAATTTTATGTTTTGTTGTGAAAATGGAATGGGGTAAAAATGATTACATCTTTTGACATTTACACTAATAAAAAAAAAAAAAAAATTCTGAAACATTTTATACAATAAATTGTTGTCATTAGTGTTGTTAAAGCAAGGGAGTAAATATGTTAATGGAATAGAATTACACCGAAATTCAATTATATATAAATACAAGAATTAATAGCCAATTGTACATGCCTACAATCAGTTAGTTTTCATTATCGATTGTAAAACTGTTAAAATTCATCACAAAATTTACACTATTTAAATTTTAATTAATTATAAAAAATTAAAATATTTTGACTTCTTATATTATTAGATTAGAAAGCGATTATAATACCACTGTCAACCTCACCGCAATATCTTCTTTATCATCTTAAAACTTCCCAGAAGTTCATAATCTCCCGAAGGATCATAAAATGTCACAAACAATATGCTCATCCGAGTAGAACTGACCGTGTGTATTTGATATCTCAACTAGCAGAGTGGCCTATCAAAGAAATGTTCAAGTTTGCCCGAAACTTGTTTTTACTAAGAGCGGGTACTTCTTCAGCTCCTCTTTATTGAGTAATCTATAAACCGAACTTATAGCCTGATGCATTGTTTCATTATATTATAAACCAGATTTCGAGTTGTTTGCCAATTAATATTACTAATTGAGAATTTCCAATAATTGTAATCACGCCTTGCTAACAAATTTAAATTATATTCTTACTAATAAATAAATTATATTCTTACTAATAAATAAATTAAATTAACACATTCCTACAATTTTAGTTACTATATGCTTTTAAAAATTAACTCTTTTAGAAACTCAGATATTTTTTGTATCCACAATTATCTTCACATATCTTCCTCCTTTTTAAATTACATATTTTACACCATAACACATTTCAATGATCTCTATATACTATGGCACTATGGGGCAATAACAAAACTTAATGGCGAGAACATTTCAGTAGCGAATTTGCTACCTGTTTATTTGTAAAAAAAAAACACGACATTGTATTACTTTTATATCCGTAATTTGAGCTGCTTCTTAGCAAGCATCCTTTCCTTAACAAATTTTTCATTATACAATTCCAGTTAGAGGTTTGGATAATTTTTGAAAGAACTAAAAACATAAAAAAAAAAACAATTTGATTGATTACATTTCACTGAACTATGGTCATTTATTTTGAAAATACGAAATTGGAATACACTCTCTATAACAACTGTAATAAATTGAACTGAGTGGTAAAGTATTAAAATTCTGTTGTATAATTTATGACTTCTGATTACTCTGCTTCAAACACTACAAAAAAAATATGATCTTATAGGATATGGCAGATCTAAAACAACAGAAAATAATAAAATCTTTAAGAATATTATAGCCAGTTAAGATTTCATTCCAGAAAAGAAAAAAAAAACATGTAAAGTAATTAACAAACGCTAATTTGTTTGGCCTAAAATGTTACAAAACTTTTGAAAAATTAAATCAGAAAATGAAATTAAGTTGTTATTATTTCTCAGGGGAAAACTTATATAGCTTATTAAAATTAAGGATAGACTTTTTAAGATTTCGGTACAAAAAAAAAAATGAAAGTAAAAATTTGGGCGGTCCAATTTATAGATTAATATTTTTTCTATAGACAAATGTGATGTTCTTACTTCTTCTATTATAAAAGTTGCTTTATGATCTAATTTCGATTATTGGTGATGCCTTAGTATAAAAAAGGAGAAAATTGTTACCATATCTTACAGCCACTTTAGGAAAAACCGACTTAATAAAAATTGCAAAACATTTTAAGAAGCACCGGCAGAAATCCGTGAGTATAGAATCGGTCAAACTAACGCTGGATATTCTTTTCCCGGGCCGCTGAACCACTAAGCCAAGAAGACGCGGAAAGTTGTAATCGAACGAACGTTCCCGCAGGAATGAGCAGCACCGCTTATAACTACTCTTATATATTTCTATATATCCACATTTCAAAGTGGTCCGGTTGCGTCGCATGTTAATCTTCTAGGTAAACGGAACCAGTTAAACCACTGATTCAAATACTTCCACTTTGGCAATAGTGATATATAAAATTGCGCGGTTTCGTTCTAGATACATTTTCATAATTGAAAGTGGTATCGTTATCGTGCGCGTACCACGATACCCAAAATTCGATCATTTAAATACTTTTAGTATTTTTTTAGTTTTTGGAACTGTCATTCAATTTTGTTAACCTTCATTTTTTATAGACACTAATAATTAATCTCCAATGGTAACTAAAATTTTTTGAAATTCACACAATTTCTTAATTTGTTATACTGTGCCGTTTCGACCTCCTTTTTTTATGAAATGTATTTATTTATATATTTTATTTTTTTGTGGATGTGCGGCACAAATTAATAGACTTGTTACTTCTTTTCATATAAAAAAAATACGGATGAATTTCTATCCGTATAATAATTATAAATTCACCTTTTGCCGTGCAATAAATTTGTTAAATATCATACTAGTAGATTGGACGGTAACAACAAAATGGATTGATGGGTTGGGAGTTCAAGAAAAAAATATATTTAATATATAATTTTTTTTTTTCAGTATTTAATTTTCTTTCGTTTTTTATCTTATTTTTTAAACAAATTAAAGTTGATTTTTTTTTCTTCGTCGGCCTCATAAATTTCAAGATTAATGCATGTGGGCGAAATGAATTATTACTTCAAATTTTCTCTTAAATGAGGTGAACAAAAAAAAAAATTACAATTTTTGTTTTTTTCATATTCGTTCCGAAATGTTGAAATATTTTGTAAATATTAAATAAATTATGCGGCATTGGAGTAGAGTAAGATTGGAAATAACCAAAAACCATACAGAAATATGGAAAATAATATATAGAACAGTATATATATGAAAGTTGTTGATGGCCAACTAATCAGTAAGATTGATAGTTGAATTTAATTAGAGAGAACAATTATTTTTCTGACATATGATATTAATAATTTCTAGATTTTGGGGTTATAATTTTTGCAAAAAAAAAAAAAATAGAAGGTTATGTAATTTCTATAATTCTATATTTTTGTATACCTTCAAAAAGTTAATTTAAATTACTAATCAGAATTACAATACGTAATCAGAGAAATAAATTTTAATGTAAATGTTTTTAAAATTTATTTGTAAATTAAATTAATTAAAAAGAAACCTTATGCCAGGAGTTACTCTAGCCGCACTGTTAATCGGTGCGAAGTTACTCTTCGCAAAAAGAAAAAAAATGAAATCACACGGACTTTTCCATAGAATAAAGCGGCACCGATTTAACTACTCTTTGGTATTTCCTAATGTTTCAACTTTTTTTGACATTTCAAATCTGTTACGTGGCACAGCGATGATAAGAGAGTAGTTCATGGGATATGCTGCAGATACTATTGCCATTGCCACTTTCATATGTCAAAAAACGTTGGCGGTGCTAATTTGTTCTGCCGAAAAGTTCCCTCAATTTCTTTTAGTCTACCACTTGGAAATGTCAAATAATTTTATAAACAATTTTTCTTTTCAAATGATATTTCTATGTTTTAATTTTCTTTGATATTTCAAAGCGAAAATGGCGAGAGTATTAAAGTTTATCTCGAAGCCGATGTTAATTATTTTGAAATTAACATAAAGTATGAAAATTTGATGTGATAATAAGTTTCCAAAAACACTCCGTTCTCATAATATACTCCAAATCGCTTGGTAATCCAGAAATTGATTAATTTTAACTTTTCGAAATATTTGCCAATTCAAATTTGTTTATTGTGAAATTCATATAAATTTTATTTCAAATTGAAATTTGCACAAACACAATGGCTTCCCAAGAATTAAAAATATTGCAATTTTGTTATTTTAATAATGGTTGTTATTATAAATGCTCTAGTTTAAGCGTTTTAGTTAACAGAGGCACGCATGTCGACTTAAAGAGTAAAATTAGAATTCATATCGAATCATGAAAAGATATTTAAACATTAAAACTTTTTTTAATATATTCGCTTAAAACCGAAATTATCTACAACTATTTCTGTACGATTCTTATATCAAAGTTAAATCGTATTGGATGCATTCAAACATTCTATAAATTACACTATTTACTTATGACGCATACTACATTTTTTATGACATTAAATAATTGCTTCTTCCAATTTTTTTAGTATTTTTATGCTGAAAAAGGCACGTGCGTGAAATTATCCTTTTTTAACAAATAAACATAATAATAATCTTCCCTCTTAACGCGACTATATGTAACTAAGTCGTCTGGCACCAATAAAAAAATGAACCTAACAAAACTTTTATAATAATTGTAAGCATAAAAATTTTGTTTTTTTCAACAAAAATTTAAAAGTTCTTTTATAATATTTTTAGTTTGACAGCATTATATAAATGTCAGTTCATTTGCTTGTCAGGTAATTTTCAATTGTTTCTTTATACACTACTACGTAGTGGTATAACAACAACGCTACATCTCTCTATCCAACAATCTTTAGCAACGCAATATATAAAAAATATAAAATAAAAATATTTTTTTTTTGTGAATTATTATCGTTAATTTTAAAATGGGAAATAAAAATGACAAGTGCTGTTCATTATAGTCAAGTCACAAGAAATGATTTTAAAAGTATATATAATTTAAGTGAATAAGTGGTTTGCGCACATGCCATCAGCAGCCAGCACGGCATTACCATGTCTCGTAACTTTACAACCAAAAAAAAAAAAAAATTTAAAAAAAAATTATTTATATTTTTATTGAACTTTTGATGGACAACTGTAAAAATGTAATTGATATGATGATCATTAGACCATACATAATAATGAAAATGAAAAAAAAAAAAAATCATATATTTTCCACTATAGATAAAATAATTCATAATTATTATTTGTTTCTATATGGTCAATGATCAAATAAAATGATTTGACATAATTTTCTAATTAAATTACCCAAAATTCATAGAAATTAAATTTAATTAACAAAAATTTTAGGTTTTTTTTATTGTTGTGGGTTTTAATGGACTTCTAAAGTTTAGTTAATAATGGTAAACTTAAATACAATAAAAAAGAAATTGTTAGATAACACTGAGAAACACAGTCTCCCCGAACAGCTACAAATATCCTATAGTTAAAAAGAAATAATCATCTAAAAGTAAATGATCTAAACAATCTAGCGACAAGTACGGAAACGTTATACTTCACAAACGCCACGAGCTGGATCTAAACAACCCTAATTAACAACTCATTTCTGGCAAGAATTCACAAATGAGTGGTATAAAAAAAGGTGATGAAGCGATAATTAGTGTCTTAGACAGGTTATCCGAAACTCTACAATTTAACTAACCAACAAACACTGTGAAAAACAGTTTACTAGATAACTAAAGGTTCATATAATTTGAATTTCTGTAGCCCTACATTGTTATTTGTAAGTTATCTAACAATTATAGAGTCTCATACATGCAGGCTATGACTAAAAAAACTGTCAATATATAAATTAAGATTTTGACAGAACAATGACTCTTAAGACCGATTCTAAATGCTGAATATGACAGAATGCAAAAAATTATAATTTTGTAAAAGTTATGAATTTAAAAATCCGTGACATTTTTATAAAATTTACTATGTGACAAAATTATTTTAATACAAAGTTTAGATGAAACAATCAATTCACAAACAAGAAGTATAAAATTAATGTGAAATTAATAATAAATTAATGATTAATAGCTTTAAAATTTAAATTTTAAAACAAAAGATTAAATGCAAAATATGCTACTGCAAACTATGAAAGAAGTCTATTAATTAATTTGGAAATCACATCAATTGATGGATTAAATTATTAAGCTTTAGAATGCCAATTAATAGCTGCTTAAATGAAATATTATTGTTGGAACGAGATAATAGAAAAGGAATCCAAAAGAAATTAAAAAATTAGGACAATTTAAAGTAAAGAATTTTTAAAGTATGAAAATGAAAATTTCTATTTATGTCGTTATTAAGTGCGAATTATAGTCCTTAGAGGGACTTTTTTTTACCTAAAAAATGTTGATCCTAAAGAATAAAAAATGACGTGCTCTTATCACTTATCAATTATTATTATCAGTATCCTAACTCTGGACCTCAAATTCACAAAAACTTTCACTAAAACTTTTAATTTATTCCAATTTTTCCAAAAAAAAAAAACATATTCACAATTCTTAATTGAAACATTACCAAGATCTCTCATAAAATGGAACCACAAATTACATTATAAACAAATAAATATTCTGACACTTATAATTCCTAAATTTCTTTTCCATACATTCAACAAAAACATCTTCTTTAAAGTTTTGTCCAACATTCCAACAACAAACTTAAAATTCCAACCAAATAAATTTTTTTTTTTCAAAGATACATTTTATTTTGATTAATTTCAGTCGATAATCACCTCATCATCACTTAACTGGTTGGTATTTATAAATATGTATGGTCACAAAACCCCAGCATGAATTCCTATACATTATTTCGACTATATACATATGTATAAATATTCCATCTCTAATGCTATTTGATTTCAATGGTCACCCATAAGAAACTACAATTTTTATATTATACCATAATTCTTTATAGCTTAAGGTATTTTGATAAATTTGTAATTTATGTAATATATTTTTTTTTATTTATATATGTATGAAGATGTAAACAAATTGAAAAAAAAAAAAAAAAAATGTTGTCTTCATTTTCAATTTATCTATTCCTAAAACTATTGATTTGCATATCCTCCAGCATATAAATATTAGATAAAAACATATGCCATAAATTTATAGTTACCCATTTTTTTTTTTATGTTTCAGTATTAAAAGTTTATATCCGACTAGATGTAGTAAATATTATCAAAAAAAAATATGTTAGAAAGATTTATTAGGGGATCATTACGAGGTTTGGAAAAAGAAATATTTAAGAAAGCTGTAATGGATAAGTTTCTAAAAATTAAGGTTTGTTTTTATGAAAATCTAGAATTAAAATATGCTATAGATAAAAATCATTTTACATAGTTAATTTTTGACAGATTGATAATTTTGACTTAAAAGTCATCCTGGCATTGCAAATGCTTAAATTTTTATTTGTAAGTTGTACATCAATGAGAATCAATATTCAAATCAATAAACAGTCAAAGCGTATAAGTCTTAGATCATTATCAACACAAATCCACCGATCTCTGCCTAGGACTTTGACTTCCTTTACAATCATTCACAGGATAATGCACCCATCTCTGCCAAGGCCGTCATATGTATCCTGTGTTAGCAGCGACACCTTCGAAAACAGACTTTTAACCCCTTTCTGATAGCATTCTACGCACTATTAAAAACACTATTAGAAATTAGAAATATCATAAAATATAGCAAGTTAACAATAGGAAGCATTCGATGAGATTAGGGCTTACTCCATCTTCCACGTGTAGTGTTTTTTTGAAGAAGGAGGGCAACAAAACATTTGTTATGCCATTGTCCTTGAGTTCAACATAAAAGAGTTAGGAAATATAGGAGTTTCTTTTTCATTGAAAATCTTAAAAATACGGCTAGGTAAACTAAAGCTATCTAAAGTGTTTCCATTTAATAAGGAAGTGTAATGGGTCGACATGCTGAATGATGCAGCGTTCGACTAGATGGTGGCTTACGTGAGTGGGAGTCACGTCATTCCCTCTCCTTTGGGATCCGAATCTAAATTCTGCAAGTTTTCCAACCAATAGTCTACAAATAATTCAAGCGTAGATGTTTTATATTAAATAATAATTTGAAAATACATCCTTCTCGAATAGTACTCAGGTATATAAATGACATTATTAGATCCTATTAGCCTTAAGTAAGTATACTCTGTCAAAAAAATATTAAGAAATTATAAATTACCATTTTTTATATCGGTAACTAAAGTTGTGTCTTGTCTTAAAATAAATTTTATATATTTGAATTTTTCTTTATAGATTTGCGTGATTGCTATTGAAAAAAAAATGTCAATTTAGAAATTTTACTTACTGGAAATTATGCCAGGTAAAAATTGAATTATTATTTAGGCTATCAAATACCAAAAATGCTAAAATTTATTTTCCTAACATTTTAATATTTTAAATAAATAATTCTATTTTTTGGTATTATACCAGTTTTTTATTATATCAAGCAAAAATTTATAACCGATTTTAAGTGATAATTTTAAATTTGAATAAATTTAAATTATCAATTAATTTATTTATCAAAAATTGTAATAAATCTCAAACCGATGACATTACACATAGTTTCTATGAAGATGTCAAAGTTTTCTTGTTTTTTGTTTTTTTTTTAATAAGAAAATATTTAACCATAAAAATAGTGTTATAATATTTATAATAAATATTGTTTCTTTTTTGTATAGTAATTAAAATAAAAATCAAATTAATTTTAACTGAAATACCAGTTTTAAATTTATATTCATTTTAAGATATTTTTGATAATAATAAATAATTAAGATTTCAAAAATATTTTTGTAAATATACTATATAAATCGAATTTTCTTATAGTTATTTGTTCAGTTTTCAAAGAAAATTTTATTAATATTGTATATTTTTTAACTTTACCTTCACTAAAGAATTACCCAGTTTTTGAAAAATGTTGTACAAGTACTTAAACTTAAAGAATTATGCAAAGATAAAAATTAAATTCCTCATAAAACTATAATCAAACCATTTTATTTCAAAGTTTTTAACAGGTACAACCACGAATTCTACACAAGGTAACCTAAACTCTACAGTAACAAACTGCTAAATGATCTGTCACGTCACCCTTTATAAGCAATTCTAATAAAAGCTGGTTTACATTATGAGATCTTCATGCAATGAATGTTGTGCAATATTTGTTACTGGGATATCGGTGAGACGATCCTGATAAAATTTGGTTGCATATGTAAATGTTATGAAAATTGTGTCGGTCTGTAATTTTCATAAAACCTGCAATATTATTGACAACATAATTATAAGCAATATTATTTTATTGACAACATATTGCGGCGATATTCCTCTTTAAAAAGAATTAATTTAATTTTAATTATATTTTATTAAATGAATTTAAATTCAAGGAAATCTGATTCTGAAGATTGGACGAAAAATTCTTTTGAAAAATTAATTGAAATCATACATCCTTCTAAATCTCATCTTTGAAGCCACTTTTTTGCACATAAGACTGTTCTTTTTTCTGTAGTTTATCTTATTAATAATTGTAATTAATGTTGCATTGAAGGCAATTACAAAATTATTCATGGTTATTCACAAAATGGACCAAATAATAACCAAATTTGAGGTTAATAATTTAAAATTTCAAGCAACTTACGTTGAATTGTAATTGCTACGTTTATTAAGGCATGCAAATCTCATAGTGTAAATCAGCTTTATGTATAGATCAAAAGTATATTAACTTGGTCACTATATCAAATTCAGTATTCTTTGATAGGAAAATTAAAATAAAATATATTTAATTAGATCGTTTATTACATTTTAATCAAATATTTCATACATTAAACATTGAACTTTATCAAATTTTCTAATCAATTTCAATTAAATTGCTTATTAGAATACAAATAAATTGTTTTGTTAATTCTATTAACAAACATAAAATTATCAAATAATTTAAATTAAAATGCTACTCTCTATGACCCATTTAATATGAAAGGTTACGATTTCGTCTATTTTTATCATTTGAATTTTAAATATTATGACAGATTATTAATTTATTTTCAATTTAGGTCAAAAATGCTATGATCTGTAATATAAATTCTTTTTTCAATTTTTTCAAATAATTATTTTGAATATTAAAATTTAAAAGTTCAAATAATCGACAATTCATTTCAATAGTTTTTAACCTCTTTAGGTCAGCAAAATAACTTTGAAATTTTAATATTAAAATTTAAGTTGTTAATAGTATGGTTAATTAAAGTTATAAATAAATTTAAATATAATAATTTGTGCTAATTTCACGCTAATTTATTTCGTAATATCATTTATTTATTTTTTTCAGAATAGTTCTACATCAAATTTTGCACATGTTTTACTACACAGAGTATTAATATTAATCATTGTCATTACGACTATAATATGAAATTTGCATGGATGAAGAAATCAGAGATATAAATAATATTTATAAGCTAAAATTATGGAAATGTAAGCTTAATTGGAATTGGAAAAGCATAAAAACAGCGCTGAGAAAATGAAGTTGTTAAAGGTAAATTAATTACAATAAAATTGTATATTTGTTGGCTGTAAAATACGTGTAGTTATCCTTACGAAAGGGCTCATAAATTATGTGTTTCCATTATATTGGACATATAGAGTGATTCCATATAATTTTATTAACTTTTTTTGATAATTCACAGAACTGACTGCGTCTTCACTATTAAAACTGGCTTCGGAAAACTCTTTTTCTTTTTCACTGCGAATTTTATGTCGATGTAATATAATCTTTTAACTTATCGAGGGCAAGATGAACCATTTCTTAATATTCATTAGTCAAGAAATGTATTAGGTAAATTTTATTTGACAGATTTTGTGAATATTTGGTGGGTATACATACAAAAAAGATCAAATGTTAAAAGTACTGGATTGATATTAACCTTGTGAATATGTATTAGAATCATGGAAAATCTCCCTAAAACATATAATCAATACAGGCTTTTAATCAGTTGTATTTAATTAAACAGGACATTTTAATATGTCAAACTTTTGCATTTATATCGATAGCTCACCTCAAAATAAAAACTAATAAATTAATAGTATAATTAAAAGGGAAATAGAAATTATTCACTTTGCAATCTCAATGCTTGCTCTCTATGGGAATATTACCTATTACATAAAGGTACAAGAAGGAAATGCCTAGGAAATAATATAATAGACCTAAAAAATATAATCATATGTCAGAATTTGGTGTACAATTAATTTTAACTTGTTAATTACATAAAAATTTAACTAAGTTACATAAATATAAAAAAAGACTTAATGCTTTTACGCTTGGACTACAATTTTTCGATCAGTGCAGTATCAACTCTATCAGTTACGTTCAAATTTATAGTCTTTATATATTTTGTATGGAAAATCGATTGAGGGGACATATAGATACAATTGAGATGGAATCGGAATGATTGAACTTTTGCGAATCCAAAACTGAAGCAAAAATGTCAGGAGAAATAAAATTTAACATAGTTAAAAAAAAATTATATATGTATGTTGAAATGTTGCTGGCGAACTTTTTATAAAGGATGTTAAAAATTATCCGGAGTACAATAATAAACAAAATAAAAAATACATGAACACCAGACTAAAATACTAAAATTTTAAATTGATAAATTTAATCGATTGAAATATACTTAACCAGTACAAATCGATTCGAAATTAAACTAATCGATATATTAAATCCCAAGCCCATGTTTTGATATTGAATAATATTTACTTCCCGAAAACATAAAAATAATCTAGTCCTGCGATTTAGCAATTACGATTAATTCTAGATCATATGCCATAAATGATTCCAAAGAAAATCTAAATCGTACTCTTTTCTCGATAGGTACGATAAACGGTATCACAACTTATGATTCCCATGCAAAATAATAAAAGTGTTATTCAAAAAAATTGGAACAGATTAATTATAAAACAAAAACAAAACCAATTTTGTTGACGAAGAGTTAGTAACCTCTTTATCCCACTAAATACAGTTTTCTTTATGAAATCATAATTATAATGTATGGAAATAAATTTTCTATTCAACAGTTTCTAAAAAAAAATCATTTCCAGATACTAACTTTAAAAATTAAATTATTTCTTTTTAATACGATATCATTTTTAATTGGAACTTAACTTTAGTGTTTATAGTAATATTTCCCAGTCTAAAGAGGTCATCAAACTAAGAAAAATTTCAGTATTATAACCTGTTCAAATTCAAAGTATTTATTGTTTCAGGATATACAAAACTTTAGACTCTTTCCAATCTAAAATTACAATTTACTAATCTTTAAATACCAATTAATATTTTATTTTAATCATTTATATTGTATTAAAAATTAAATTTATTACTTGGTATTATTGGTATTATAATATCATAAATTTTGTTGGTTTTTTTTATCTATATCTTATCTAATGTTACAATTGAGTTCATTCACATATTTTTCTAAAAGAGATTTTTTTTTTATGTTATTCACTCCAATATTTATGATTATCATCTATATAACTTGTAGGTAAATCACAAAATAATCAATATTTAAAATAACAATCTTTACAAATCAATTAAAAATGATGAAAGAAAAACTACAAAATTTCACCATTTAATTAGAAAAAATCATAATTTTTTTTTTTTTAGTCATGCTGTGAGATAGTTTTTAAAGATATTAATTATGTGACAATTTTATTCACATAATTATACACTTAATTTCTTCAATTCAAATGCTATTTATAAATATAAATTAGTTCAGATAGTAAAGTTTCTTTAATTATCACTCAGTTTGTGTATGTGAACTCTTTGAAATTAACACGATATAATAAAAGAGGTGTTAAGTCAAAGTCCGTTAGGACCTTATTTTTTTATATATGTTTTATAAAGTATCTAACGTGATTTTAACTACTATATTTATAATGAAAAGATAAAGATTTTTTTTATATATATAAAAGATTTTAAATGTTTAGATATTTTGTTTATAGCTAAGTTTTTTTTTATTGTTATATATTAGAAATTAGAATTATAGAAATAAAGATTCTTTATTTAGAGATTTATTAGCAAAAATTTTACCGAAATAATAATATAGATAAAATTGATATAATAGGATAAAAATTAATATTATTAATAGCATTAATAATAATACCAAATATACAAAGTTTAGATAAGAATTGTGGGAAATAAAATTTGTATATTTTTCATATATTCAAGATTCATAGTTTTACAAAATTTAATTAATCTCGATAGATAAATAAAAATATAGAAATAGTAATAATAAATTACTTAAAACGGAATAATTTTGAATATTGGAAAGATTTGTTTATAAAACTGTAAAGATTGAGGACATCATCATTATGAAAATAATTCAGATATTTCTCAACATATCAAAAATGAACCATTTTTATATTATTGAACGATCTTTTATGAATAGAACTCATAACTTATCCTAATTAGTTATTAGATTTAACGAACTAGTTACCAAAAATTAGAATTTTAATGCAATTTCGAAATTGAGTTACAAAAAAGTATACTTTGTAATATTTCAATTTTAGGTCATATTATATAGGTCATATGTCTCACTAGTACACCTGAAAAAAATAATAGTTATAAAGAAAAAAATTCTTTTGAAGTAAGAAATACGAAATTTTCTACCAAGGGCCAAATTGATGAGGAATTCTAATTACGTGAAGTAGGATGAAAAAAAGTGACAGCTACTGACTACACTAAATTAAATTATTTCTTGATTTTAATTTTGTAATTTGTTATTATTTGATTGTTTGTAAAAAAAACCATTAAAAAAATGTCAAATTTCTTGTTAAACCACCCCAAAACAAAATTTTTGTAGTGACCCCTCTCCCTATCCTATTTACTTAATTAATTACTATGTTAAGAATTCTCACCTGCGCTTCGACGCTATTCTCCTTCGACTGAAGATTTAGCCTTCCTCTTATCTGCCTACACTCAGGTTTAAAATCGAAACTAGTTTTGGACTGGAACTGGTATATTCCATTCACAAGACTTAACCTAGTCTTTTTCATTGTAGGTCTCTCATACGTCATATAGCTCGTGATTATAGTAAGGTAGGTCTGCCTACTGATACAACTCATATAAGAAGACCCAAAAAATATAAGCATTCCCAATATTTCATAGTTAAATCAAGTATTTTGTCGTTATTCAAATAACGACAAAATTTCCATTTCCATTCCCTGTCATTCTTAAATTATTATTAAAAACAAGATCTATAATTTGTAGTGCTTATGATGTAGATATTATGTCGGGGCCCGGGGCCTAATAAATGTTATGTTTATGTGAAGTTTGTAAATAAATTAGGTATGTTCTACCTAAGCTATAGCGCCATTGAATGATGATGATTTACTATCACAAATATTTCAATTATATTTTTCAAATTTTAAAACCCTTCTCATAATCAAGGATATAATTATTAAAATCATTGTTATATATTTATTTCGACAACAATCAACTGAAACAAAATAAAATAAATCAATAAAAAACTTGATTAAATTTTTTTTAAAATCAATTTATCATTGATGTTACCAGAAAAACCCACCAAACGTTCTTTAATAATCAAATTAATAATAACTTATTAAAAATATATATTGTGACACCTTAAAACAATTAATTCGATATTAAAAAAATTTATTTTTATTTTTTAAACAAATTACTTTTTTATAAAACAATGTCATAGTCATTTAAATTAACCAAAAATCAATATAAAAAACAGAATATTTTATTTCTTGATTATATTAAATATAAAAAAAAAACCAACTTAATTTACGAATATTAATTACTGACATGAAAACTGACAATCAAAATAATTAATTTTGAATGAACAGAAAAAAAAAAACAAAACGCATTATAAAAACATAAGGAAACTTAAAACACTAAAAGGATTAATTTCAATAAAAAATAAATTGTTAAATAAAAAAAAAATTAAAATATTTTGATTTTTCATTAACATAAAATTTCTTATGTCACCCACAAGAATTTTTCGATGCCATCATCATTTAACTTTGTTTTTGGGATTCAAAATTTTTTAATTTTTTACCGTAGTGATTAACTTTCCTTCAGAAAATACAAATTTATATAAAATAAAAAAAAATTATTAAAAACAAGAAATTCATCTTTAGACAAGATATTTTAAAAATATAGTAAGTATAAAAATGATATATAGACAAAATTAGGGGTATGCTTGGTATTAATTCAATCAAATTAATCCTGTAGATCAGTTTCGGTAACTTAAAAATCGAGAAGATTTTGACAGTATTTCTATATTTTACATTTTACTCGGAACTGCAATGTTTCTGTAGGGAAATAAATTATATAATTCAGTTTTGAATTTTTTATGGAATTCTTTCCAAATTTGGTTTTTGAAATATGATTCTCTAAAAGTATCCGTATAGAAACGGATGAGATTTTGAAAGAATTATATTTTAAATAAATATGTAAAATGCCGATTTTGTCAAAAATATCGGTTAATATAGAAATAAGATTATAGGGTCTGAAAATGACTACGAACTCGAAGTTTCAAGTAATTTGACAGTTTTGCTTCTCGATTAAAAATATTCACCTCGCACTTAAATAAATTGGATTGATGAATGAAAAAATGAGGCATCATTGAATCAAGTTTATTTTCAATATAATCAGTAGCTCTGATGAAATTAATAATTAATGATACAGTGTGAACATTTATTATAGTCTAATTTTAATGATAGTTCCGAAACATTATTTTTTAAGTTATCAGTGTTAGGAATAATAGTAATGTCTTCTATATTTTGATAGCTAATTTCTAATGATAATAAAATTGTGTGATTCGAGGCTCAAAAATTAAAGAAGAAAGTTGTCCAAGTTGTGGTTTTAGTGCAAATGGGAGAAGAATTGAAGTAATTTGCAGCCAAAAATGTCTCATAGTTTCATAAATATAAAACTACTAAGTTCAAATTGCAATAAAATCAAATACTATCGCGGCTTGTACTTGTAACTTGTAATTAATCAGAATACCAAAATGAGAGAGTGGATTTATCTTAAATACTTCGATCTTTGGTTTAATCCAGTCAAGTCTATTAAATCTAAAGAATTGATAGATCGAATCGATAAAAAAGACGAAACGTTTTCAATGACACCAAATTCAAGAGATCTAATTTTTTGATACACGTTCAGTAATGTAATGGAAAGAATATTTGTAGCTTCTGTCTTAGTACAATTAACCAGATTAACTTTAATAGTACAATTAACCAGATTAACTTTTAAATTAATCTATCTATTCTGATAGATTAATTTAACCAAAACGTTTATTAAATATTAGCTTGATTCGGATCAGAATTACTTACCTTATTCCTTTAATCAAATTTATTCGAAAGATGTTTTCTTTCGTATACTTGACTTAACATAACTTCTTTATATTCTTGCTTTTCAGTAACCTGACAGACTAACAGTCAGACACTTTATTTAAGCTTATCTTTCATTTTAAAACACAATTTTACATTTGAATCTTCAAAAAATATATTTTTAAATATTTATATATGAATTTTAAAAGGTGAAAAATGTGAATTATTTAACATAAAATTAACATTATGATTGTAAACGAGATTGGTATGCCCGTTAGAAGTAAGATTATTATATATATATACACATATATATATTTCATATTTTAGATTATATATATATATTATTTTTTAATTTTAAATATATTATACAGTTTAAAGGTTTTCCCCCCGCATGACATATCACAAACACATTCTACTATCTACAAATAACATTTGTAATATTAATTTTATTCGTCCGTATGTCATATCTCGCGTGCCTTAAACAATTTTATTTGATTTAAAAAAACAACATATACACAACAACAACAACAACAACAACAAAAAATGGACCACTGTGGACTTTAAGGTGTGATCAACATCGCGCATTGCGGCGGCTAAACAGATATTTTCTTTCCTTACATAAAAAAATTAAAATAAATAAAAGGCCAATTTGGGTCTACATTTTATTTTTATTATGGGTAAAAAGAAGTTTGACAAAAAAAAATCACAATTCTTTGAAGATTCTCATTTTGAAGAAGAAGCAGCTCACATTAATTTATGATATCGAATAACTTTTTTAAACCCAAAAATCGACGGACAGACTAAACTCACCTTAACAAACGATCAAATAATATGGAAAATATGATTATAAATTACAATCTCAACATGTAGTTAATTGCTGAATGAAAATGTATCAACGAAACAGGAATGAAAAGATGGTAAAAATATGCAGAGGATATTAGCGGTATGGATACAAAAAAAGAGTTGTATAAAAAAATGGGAAGTAATTTTTAAATTTCATTCATTTTAAAAAACAATAGGTATTGAAATATTTGTAAGTCCATTCAAATATTTAAATTAGATTACGGACATTTTGGAACCAATTTTTTTTTAATAAAATGATACGATAATTAACCAAACAATTTACGTTTTAAGTAGTTTAATTGTTTAGTCTTTGTCAAACTTATTTAATCAACATAGAAAATTTAAAATGTCGAGAAGTGAAAATTTTTAACTTAAAAAAAATTCTATTAATCATTCGTTCGTCACCATAAATATTCAAAACATTACAGACCAGATGGGAATGAAAAATATATGCAAAAATTAGCTATACAAAAATTACTGAACATTAAAAATGAATTTATAATATAAAATTTAAATAAAAAAATGTTAGCAGAGCGTGGTTTCGATCCACGGACCTCTGGGTTATGGGCCCAGCACGCTTCCACTGCGCCACTCTGCTATATTACAATCTAAATTACAGTATCATATGTTAATGTTGAATCAGTTAAACTGATAAATAATCATATACAAATAAAAAGGTTGAGAAGAACAATGTCTTCTGAATTGGTTGCAGGGTAATGTAATTTTTCTAAATAAATATAACAATAGTGCACCACCAATGAGTAACCTATTGATTTAGAACATTTAGCTTTATGACAAATTAATTAATGGTTAGTTGTATGAGTATAGTCTTATTAGTGGGTGAGGAAGGATCCTACATTAGTAAGAATTTCGTCCAGTAAACGAAAAATCAACCCTCTGGAAAATAAAGCAATTCAGTGAAGGCTATTATTCTCAAACATAAATTGTTAGCAAATTTATCTTTAGTTAAAAAACATATTACATAATTTAGTATAGTAAATAATGAATTCTGCTTAAAGAAAATCTGCTACTCTACAATTTCGAACACAAAATTTTTAAATCTGAATCGATGGGTGAAAACTGAAGTTTCACTCTTGACTTAATTAAACTTCAAGAGTCAAGACCAGAAATATTGTCTGTTACATCCATCTGAATAATATATATCAGGGAATTCTTGAGGAATCGGAAAAATTCAACACAATCAACTATAAATTCTGCATTGTCAGCCAAAAGTTTACACTCACTAGTGGTAAGTAGATAGATTACAGCATCTAAATAAAGAGAAAGTACGAAGCTGTTAAATAACTTTAAAATTTTGTATGCTTCTATTTTGAAGAAATTATACTTTTTGTGACCAGTTGTGTGACATCAGGATATTTAATCCTTAAGTTAATTTAAGTGTTATTTCTACATATCTTTATAATAAATAAACTTCAATTTCAACACTTTACCTTGAAGATTATTTTATTTAAACTTTTTGAAGACGATAATTAGCAGAAACGAGCAACAGCCGAAATAATAATCTCTAAAATAATATAATAAATTTCAAAATTATCCACAAAGACAAAACCTCTAATATTTTATAATAAATGTATATGTAACGTCTCTTAATCAGTCGAATGTCAAAATTTCGAATAGTGTGAAAGTCAAAATTGATAGCTGTATGCTATTTCCATTCCATTTTTTCAAACAACATTTTGACACATCGAATGAAAATTTGAGAAGGAACTTTTAAAGACCTTTTCTTTTTACTAATCTAACTAAAATATTTCCAAATTTATTATTAAATCCCTTTAGTAAATCTATTCATACCACAAAGTGCGTTTCCAATTCTCTTATTTCTTAGAAAATCATTCTAAAATGTAATTCATAATACGTAAATTTAAAATTAAACGTTCCGAATTATCTTAAACATTGCACCAACAAATCAGAAAATCTAATAAAAATATTAATTTATTATAACCAAAGAACTCCAGAATTCCTGAAAAAAACACTTACATTTTATATATAGTTTTAAAACTTTTATAAATGAAAATGAACAAGAGTCCGAAAGGTGATCAATTTACTTAAATAAATCTTCGAGTGCTAACTACATGACAACAACAAACTGTTCACGACTGTTAAGGGACATGCATAAAATATTCACCAATAAATAAGAACATTTTTATTTTCACTTTACGCATTTTGTTGGCTAAAACGTGTCTTGCGTTTAATATAATAATAATAATTCATTTTGGGTACCAGTAGCATCGTATATAAGATGAATTTTCCATTAAATTGGTTAGTGTATACGGTCACAAGGAATCAAGACCAAAAATAAAAAATGTACACCTACTCGTCGTTATTATATTATTATGAAATTCAATGTAATTTGTTGTAGAGAAGAGAAAAAAAACAGAAGTTATACAGATTATTTGTTATATTGTCCTGACAGTACTGGGTATACATAAATGGAATATATAACAACTATAAAAATTGTAATTCAAAAGAAAATTTTCAAAATTGTTTAAATCAAAATGAGTTTGGCTACTGGTTTATTATATAAAGTGGTTATATTCTAGTAAGACAAGCAAATAATTGATTCAGTTTTAGGTTTATTTAATATGAACAATTTACATTTTGCACTGGCAAAATACATGAACAATTTACATTTTGGCCTGGCCCATTACATTACAATAATGGATACGATGTAAATATATTTGATTTTAGACGCTTATGCATTACATACAAGAGTAGCTTGTGAAAGAAATTAGGTTGAACCAAATCTGATGAAATGGATGTAAAGCTGAAAAATATTTTTTTGACAGTATTTTTTTTTCGTTCTTTCCTCCACTTGGGATCATAGAACCTAAATGATAGAGGTTTCACGACACTCTGTTGTGATTTGGACCTATTAATTTTATATATGGATTCTGACCCACATAAGTTTCTTTATAGAGAAGAAATTTTTATTTGCAACAATCTAATGGGTTCTTTAATAGCGAAACATTTCCTGTCAGCAAAAAGTGTTTAAAGCATTAACATTTTTCTTATGCTTAAAATCACAATTATATAAATTAAAATTTTTATTACTGGTAATTAGAGTCAACATACAGCAGCATCGATACTTCGGCCAGGAGTTGAATCCACGATCTAATGCATCACATCATAGCGTAATAACACTACGCTACCGCCGTATAACAATTATTTTCCCAAGACACCTACTGTCCCGTCCTGTTGACTTTTAGTTGGTTTGGGTTTAATAAAATAATCGAACTTAAGACTGACGATCTTGAAGAGTGATCCAAATATACTACTCGAGTATAAGTGATATCAAATATCAAAGTGTTGGTGCTGTCGGATATTAATATCCTTTAGATTCCTATCATTACTTAAAGAAATAGGATAAAATTTAATTGTAACAATCTTGTTAACCATTTATCTGACAGCTTATTATACTTTGTTAATTATGCAATTTTTTGATTTCTAATTTTACTTATTTCGTTAGCACCTTGTTGTCCTTCTATCTTTTACAGTCTTGATAAACCGAAAAATGTTCGGTAACGTTACTCATTTTGTTACTGGTGCCAAATTAATAGTTCGGGTAAATAGTATCGTTAATCGGACTTACGACTACGAGTATCGATAAAATAACGTTAATACTTTGGTTATTTCGTTACGTTACAGTAACGTTATGAAACAATGCTCTGTTATATTTAATCAAAATTCAAAATTCATCAAAACTACGAACATATAAATGCCAATTCTCTTTAAATCAAGGAACCTTAAGTTTTGTTTTGTAAATCTTCCAGTAATTTTTTAAAACTGACATCATCCCTAGAGATACTGACAGATATTTTAGTTATCCACAATGATAAGTGTCTCGTCATTGTCATTGTGACAATAAATAGTAAAAACAATTTATTCTTTCTCAATTTACCATATACCAAAAATAAATAAAAAGTCTTCAAAATATTTATACATTCCTATAAAATCATTATTACAAATTTTTCAGATTGCGAATCAAATTCTTTGTATTTTAAATTTATATATTTATTTTATATATTTTGCATTTTTAATGGAGGGTGGCATTTTACTATATAAATTTTATTATTATTTACATTTTATATTATATATTCACAAAACGCCTAAATACAAATTATCATCATATAGTAAATATTTCCCATTTACATTTTTTTTTCATATATAAGAGTCCAAAAATAAAATGGCAATTTCTAGGAGACGATTTGCTTCTGTCTAAATTGGACAATTTGTAATAAACATAATATATACAAGTAACTCTTAATAAAAACTGATTGGACTGATTCTATACTCGCTATAGGCTACACTAAGAATCACCTTTTATAAGTTTCGTTTTTTTATATCATTTTCTTTTGTAGAAAGGCAAACAGATCAATTAATATCAAGAGACATGTTGGGCGTTATCGTAGACTTTTAATCGGTGTACAAGGAATTGTGAAGATGTGGACGATGTTTGGCAAATCAAACATAAAAAACATGTATTTTTATTTTTTTTTGGTTTAATATTACAAATTTATTATCGACCACTCACGAATGTTTTTATTAAAATTGATCGTAAATATTTGATCATTTATACAATGATTAAATTACTCTGATGCCGTATACAAAGTTGGTGGAGGAGAACGCACAAAAAAAAACAAATTTAATTTATTATGTAAATTGATCAGTAATGAAATGATTATTTTAGTTTTGTAATGGTAGAAATTGTATATTTACATATAAATTTTTGTATTTTCAGAATTGCGATCTGATTTTAATTTTTTTTTAAGAATTTATATAATATGAAAAATAATTTACTATACAACAGAAGTTGACTAATTTGGGTTATTAAAATGACAAATTTTATGAAAAATATGATATTAAATTTATGTTGAAAAAGATATTACAAAAAAGATCAGAAATTATGATTAAATTTATGGGAATTTTATAGATTTTATGTTAATGTCCTTCTGAAACATGTAAACTTCTTTCCAGTTATTTTTTACATTATAATTCAAATTGGCCACTAACAATTTAATTGATATAACAAGAAATAAAAGCCGTAGTATTAGATGAACCTCGTTTTCCTATAAGGAATTAAACAATTTGGATATTCGCTACAACTCCAAGGTCATGAAATTAATCATAAATCGGGATATGATGAATTATGTAATTATGGTTTTATGACAAGGAAAAATCTTAAAGGTTAAGGAGATTTTCCCATAACAAACGTCTCATTATTAATTAGCCTGTTGCAATTTAATGTTTTTTTTTATTTCGGTATAAAAAAACTTATGGTTCGCAATCAAAATTAGTATAGGTGCTAATTGCAAAAAAACTATTTCACGAATCCTCTTTAAGGTGGCCAAGTTTGGACTGTACTTTCATTGCAAAGAAAAGTATCATAAGTCTATTTTCACTAGATTGATTTTGATTATAAATAAAGCGATACGATTTCCTGAATTAAACATCGCGGATCCTAAGCGAATGATTATGAATCAATCGGAGTATTTGCCGAGTTAATTTCATTTGAATGAAAGGATTTTGTAAACTCGGAAGTATTTTCTGAAAGAAGGTTAAAAAAGGTACTCTTTCACAACATTTTCCTTACAAGTGATGGCTAGACATTTTCCTGCAAATCTAGTTCTTTGCTTCCTGCAAAAGAACACTCGTTGCCATAAACATGTACTTGCTAATCCAGTCACTATACCATTGAGAATTCCTACTTAGTTTCCTACAATTACTTTTAATTAACTCATTTTATTTTACAATTTAAACTCAACCTTTATATAAATATTTTTTTAAAATAAATAATTAATTAGCGAAATATGCTTATAAAAATTAATTTTAAAATATTTGAAATTATTCTCACAAAAATATCTTTTATGAGATTAAGATTTCATCGAAGATATTAAGATATTTCTTCGAAGAAATTATTATGTTAATTTTTCATATTATACAAAATATAAATAATTAATATTAAATTTCAATTTGTTTAAAAAAAATAAAAAATATATCTTCTAAATCCAATTATTATTAATCGTTGGTAATTTGTAACCGCCATTCCAAGAGAAAATAAGCAAAAACCTTAAAATTAAATGCAATAAATGAAAAATTCCAAATATTTCTAAGAGTAAAAAATACAAATTTCAAGTTAATTCAAAATTTACATTTTATTTTTGGTTAATTTTTCATCAAAGGTCGCGTTAGATGGTGAAAGATCTTCATTAATAATAATGCGGTTTATCATATTTTATTTATATAGAATCACCGGGTACAATGGTGTACAGTACATGATCATATACACCTCAATTTCTAATCTAAATTTTCATCATTTTCGTTAAAATAAAAAAAAAAATCTTAAAGAAAACCTCAACAATGTTGATTATTTCATCAAATAAAGTTTTATAATGAATTGTATGATTATATATAGACTTGTGCGGATAAAAATTAATTGACCAAACTATTAAAATTAATAGTATTATCTTCGTAGATTAGTAAAGGTGTGAATAAACTTTGTAATGGCACGCAAATTATAAACTTGTATTAGGGACAATATTTATTAGTCGATAATGTTGTAAATTAATTAGTCTCATTTATCTTGTTGTTCTTCTTTAGTATTAGCTTAACAACTGCTAAAGGTTCTGCTAAACAAACGACCCTTAAGAAAAATAAATATCTACATATAAGTTCTTACCATTTGTATCACTAATATATTTGTCGTCCTATTCTCAACGACTTTTGTCATCCTATTCTCAACGACGCTGTAAAAGTAGAAATCAATGCAATTGTTACCGCGTACAGTATAACTGATTCATAGAACTGACGACGACAAGACTAACTCTCAGCATTAAATCTAAGCTTTTTTTCTTGCGGCCCGCTTAACCTTTAACACAAGTTTGCCAACACTATGAATTAATATGGCATAAACGAATCAGCGACTCTGTGGTTTTATTTTTTATTACGTGTAGGAATTGAAATAATTTTTTTTTTCGGTTGAAAAATTTATTTAAAAAAAAAAAACAATCTTAAACCGTATAAAATGAATTTGATTTAGACTAAGGAGAGAGATACGATAATTTGTAATTGAAGATGGTAATTTTTATTTATATTAGTTTTTTTTTTTTTTTTGCAATTTGTTATGCTAAAGTTGTGGAATTTACTAGCTATATATAAAAATATTGTTCATTAGACTGTGTTAAATTAAATAGTTAAAATAAAATCGTAATAAAATATTTCTAGAATTTGAAAGAAAAAATTTATGGCCTAGTTTAAAAAAAATATATAGAAATTTTGATTATGAATAGAGTTTTAATAAAGTTAAAGATTATAAGTTTCTCCTGAAGTAATTAAATTAGTCCTTCCGGTACAGATTAAAAGCTCAATAATTGGGCCATAAGATATAGTCCTTTAAAATTGAATGAGCACAAAAAGTCCAAAATAATTTTAAAAGTGAACAAGGCAACAGCCACATTAAATTCTGCAATTTTCACGAAACATGCGATTTTTAGAAAGCCTGCAATTCGATTAGTTATTTATTTCTAGAAAGTTATACGAATAAACTCAAGTCGGTACACATAATATCGTTCATTAAAGAAGTGAGATAGGTCGGCACAGTGTTACAATACCACAGCGTTCGATTGGATGGTGCAACGGGCTCACTTGTGCGTTATATATTCGTGATTCCCATTCCTTTAAAACCAACCAATAAATTAAATCAGTAATTGCAATGATAAAATTTCTTGAATTCAGTTAAAAAGTAGACTAAATTTCGATTTCGTCCTTTAAAAATTGCTTGTGGCCTTTTACAGAAAATTATAAAAAGGAGATTATTATTTGTCACCAAAAATGCCAATTTTCAACCTAACTACAAATTTTGACTGTGTCTGAGCAATCTCTAAATTGGTATAAACTGAATAAATTTTAGAAAAAAATTGAAACTAGAAATAATAACTTCAATTCCTTCCCTGGGTTATATCGAAACCACAATTCTATAATAAAATACGAAAATTTATTATTAACACGGAAGTTAACAATCAATTATTTTAATACGAAATCCTTTTTTCACCAGATTTTTAATCATTTTTATTTCCTTTTTCCATTATTATTGTTTAATATTATATAATCATTTCCATATAATCTTAATTTCCGAATTATATTCATCCCACTACATACCGCCAGAAAGAAAATTATTCAAAATACTATATAGAAGCAAATCAGTTTATTTATTTGAATAATGGAAATGATCTGTCACACCTTTTGAAGAATTTTTCTGAATATAACCTACACCCATCACAATCTTAATAATCACAATTTTAATATTATAATAATATTTTATGTAATATACATAAATTTTCTCATAATGATGATCATAATAAAAAATTGATTTTTGATTATTGAAATGTCACAGGTGTTTTGCTACCATAGTAGTAGTTCAATTCATCAACTTAAACTTATTGTTAAATTATACACCAACATTTTTATTATGGCAGAAAATTAATTTTAAATATTAATATTATAATTTTTTTTGTGAACCATAAAAATGTGATTCAAAATTTTAAAAATTGATAAAAAAAAGGATCAGATGTAAAAATTTTTTAAATGTAGATTTAAATAAATTGATAATTTATTCAGTTAAAGAAATTAAATTTATGTTAAATTTAATTTTGTAATGGAGGAAGTAAGGATGTCTGTAATAATAAATATGTGGGAGGACTACGAAGACTTCAGATCTGATAAGACTTGAGGATCACGATAATCTGTTTATATGATTTAATGGTTTAAAAGTAAATTTCCTTGCTTAGTATTTCATAAATCATTTTTTTATTTTTATTGTTAGTTCACTTGTGAGGTCTAAGACTGGTTTTTATTTGAAATTCAACAGGATATTTCCGTTTGCAATTATATAAGAAAATGATTTAGAAACTGTGTAGTAATAACATAAATATTTTAAATTTTTTAAGAAATTTATTTGTTAGAAATATTTTGTAGTTAGTATTTAGGACGATATGGTAAAATTATCTAAATCAATGCAAAACTATTTGTGGTACAAAAGTGTTAATCATCCTACCACACTCGCAATGCAACACATCAGTCGGTATCCTCATTTGACACTGTTTCATCGGCAAGCATTGATCATTTATCTAAAATGATCAATGCAGAAACGGGCATCAATCCAGACTGAAACCCTGGAACACATCTTAGTCCAATTCCCGGCACTCGCCAGACTATAGGTCTCATTCTAGGAGAACCTTACTAGCTTTGAAAGAGAGTTCTCGAATTGCAGTATCAGAAAACTTCTTAAGTTTGCTGCAATTAGAAATTCTTTCGAGTTACTAGAAAGCCTCTTAATATTTATAATCAGAATCAGAGTTAGTTATCTATAAGAGCGATACCGCTATGGACTCAGTGTAATCTATGCAAGACTCTATCTATAACACTATAACCTAATATAACCAGTGATTGGAAACGAAGTAAATAATCGTGTTGGTATATTCGTATTTCAAAAAATTGTGAAAATTCGGTTCCAATGTTTCTTGAAAATGGTTTTTGGTTTAGTGTTGTTTCCTTGTGTCAAGACAAATATATTTTTGTTCAAGGTTATAAACGAAGCCAATTTATTTCATATATATTATCTCTTTATCATATATTCAATTAAATAAATTAAATATCAATTAAATAATAAATTAATAATAGTAGAGTAAAAATTGTGGAAATTGATTTGATAAAAACTTTTAATTTAATTTCCATAAATATATATTCTTCTTTTCCATCCAGTATCATTAGCATTTTTTGAACCTTTAATTTATTTATATAAATTTTTGTATTTCAGATATAATTATGAAGGAATTGGTACAAGTTTTGGCAGAACTTCTACATACATTCATCTCTAAGCTTTGAATTTGTGATTGGATCTCGCAGGAAGCCTGTTGATTGAAAATAAATAAAATCTCTTAAATGAAAAGCCTATATCGGTTAAACGACATTAAACTTAGGACGCTACCGAACTATCGCTGGAAGTCTATTGAAGTGGAAATGACACAGAGAGAAAAAGACATAAATATATTATGTAAAAATAACAAAACTTTTTTTTATGTTTTTGTAAATTTTTACCTTTAACTTTTGGACAGACACCAAAAGTTCAGAAAATCAAATATTAGCATTAAATCTAATCTTTTATTTGCGGAACAATCTAAGATTATATTTAGATATTTCATGTAGACATATAATTTAATATTTTAATATAATGTGTAAGAATTTAGCATAATAAAACAATTTTCATAAATTTTACGTATCAGGCCTTGTTAATCTAGTTCAAATTTCCAAAACTTCCAAAAATTACAATAATAAAAATAACTTCCTGATACAAAATATAATAATATTTAAAATTTAATTTACCAGAATATCAAGTTAAATAATTATAATAAATAAAAACTTCCGTAAAATAAAATAAATTTCATGAAAATTTGTAGTAGCAAAAAAAAAATTCTCAAATGAAAGTTTTTATATGAAAAATTTCATTTTCAAATTAGATCGTTTGATATTTTTTAATGAAAATCTCACCAGCATCCATCACAAAACGATATTTAATATGAAAATTTATGAAATATTTTTATACTTATAAAAATCTATCGATGACTCAGACATAGATTGTTAAGAAATCATTATAAAAAATATGAAAAATATGATCTTGACATAAATAAATATCCAGCTGAGTTTTAATATAAAATATCTAAATTTGCATATTAATTATTTCTAGTTTTATACTCGCTTTATTTTCAACATATAATTTTGAAAACGCTACAGAAAAAAAAAATTCATAATTAGTGGCTGTTTTTTTTTAAGATGTAAAATAGAAATAAATTTATACATTTTTTTTTTCTAGAAAAATCAAAAGTTCTTTATGGTTTGGGGATATCTCATTAAGACCTCTGGCGATGGGAATAGTCTACTTTTAAGAATTCCATAAATAAATTTATAATATAATCATATAAAATGTGTGATTTTAATTCAAAATATTAATAGTTTTGTCGTACATTATAAAAAATATCAATGATGTTAATAATCTCCCAGAATGAAATAATTTCTAATAAGTGTGAATAAAATTAGCATATATTTTGATACCAATGTATAAATAAATATTGTTCTTATTCTTATGTAGCGATCACAGTTCACACGAATATTGTATCCCCTCTGAATTTAAATGATTTTAGCCTCATATTCTCATAATTTGAATGACGATAAATAAATGAATGAAGATGGCTATTAGAAATGTTAAATTAATATCCTGTCGAGCAGTTATTAGATTAAGTAAATGAAGTGGCAGTGGCAGTGGTAGTGTGAATATACTGTTGTAACGCATTAGGTCGCGGATTCAACCCAAAACTTAAGCATCGATGTTACTCTAAGTCGAATTAGCTTTAAATAAGTGCCAGTAATACATATAATAGTGATTTGAAGAATGGAAAAAGTATGAGACCATTTTGCTGGCCATTCAAGATGTATCTTCATTATAAAGAAACTTATGGTTCGAAATCCAAATGAAATTAGTATGTCCAAAAATTGCAATTAAATGTAAAACGAAACCTTTTTGAAGAAGTTAAGGCTTGATTTGCGCTGTAGCACCATTACAAAGAAGTAATGACTGAAAATGATCAACTCAAATGATGAGTATTAAAGTAAGTATAATAATATTATTGTAATTCAATATATTTTTCAAAAATATTTTCACCAGAAATTGAAATTAATATCTAGTAACAAAGTTGAGCCATTTTCAACAATTCTAATTAAAGTATTAAGACTTTCTGTCGCCATTCAGTTCTTTAGTTATAGTAAAGGTCTTTGTTCCCAAAAGAACTTATCCAGCTTTTATTTTCAACTAATCATCGGAAATGGTAAACAGAATCCTAATGACAACAGTGGCAATTTTTATTGAATATTTTTATATTGATATAAATAAATTACCGAATTTAATTAGCGGATTTAAATATTTAATTACAGATTCCGAACAATAATTGTACAAGAAATTAATATATTTTATGATTTTGATATTACACAAAATAAGTTAGGCCAATTTTCGTTCTTTATTCATCAATAATTGCGTTTGGTAACTAAATCTAAAATTGCATTATTTAAGTATACAATAAAGTGAGTGCCACGCTACGTGAAATTTAGAAAAATAAAAATGAATTTAATTAGGTATGTTGACGTGACAAATTACTATTCAGGAAAATTAGAAATTATTTGTGACGGTCATTAAGATATATTACATTTTCATAAGTACTTAAGAAAAGGCTGTAAAGTTTCATCCAAATTGACCAAGGTGGCTACAGAGACGTAATATTAATTTTCTATAAATTACATAATCATATGAAATGTGTGAACGACGGTATAGCGTAGGGATAGGATCATATATTGTAGTGCATTCGGTACTAGGTTCAATTCCCAACCGAGGCCACGTTGATCCTCTAAGTTGAACAATGAAAATCTAAAAAAATTACCACAAATAATGAAAATTTAATGTAATAGTTTTTAGTTGACTTAAGTACGTTTAGCTTAAGCTAAAAGTCGAATAAACTTTTAGCTAAAATTAATTCCTCCAAACCTAATTAATAACATATTAATCGAAATTATTAATTAAATTGTTATGATCAATTTATTTGTTTAATATTCCTATCTCTGAATTATCTCAACATTTTGAATTGAGTTGATACTTGAACCTTTAGCCCAAACAGCTAACTGACACGCAGGTTAGCTAGCCAATACAATCCTCGTAACTATTTATTGACACTTGGGAGGAATACTAGTCAACGACACTTGGGAGGAATTTTATTAGTGCAGCCACACCAAAGTATATTGTAGCGTCTCTCTAAGAAGAAATTGGATATCATTGATCTTTCTTTTCTTGAATAGAACAATCTGTAGAAGAATCATCATTTCGATACCACTCACATTTGTGAAGCGTCGCTAGAAATAAGTTAATTAGGGCTGTTTAAATTCACCTCGTGGTTCAGGAAGTGTAACCTTTTTAATTATTTTACTGGCTAGTTTATTGGCTAGATCATTCCCTATATACTTAACTTTAACTCTATATAATTCAATTCAACACCTGTGCAGATCAATTATTACACAATTTTTAAATAGCAAATTCCTGTTCAAAATAAATTGCGTAAACAATTTTAAAATATAGTCAAAGCTATAATAAAAATGCTTGTTTTGATATTAGTAATTTGATATCGCTATAAAAAAATTAAAACTATACAAAAATATGAAATTTATTTAGTAATAAAAATCAAATAAAATTACAGATTTGCACAAAAATGTTATGACGGAAGTTTTATTAAATTTGTCAAAACTTAAATAAAAATTATTTGAAAATTATACACAAAACGTTAATTTAATGATAGATTTTTATAACTATAATTTTTATTATTTAGTTAAATTTTTCTGTTTTGGAAAATTATTCAAAATAAAATTGTGTGATCACACGAAAAGTGTTCATTTTAATAATATATGAAAAATTAATTCTCCTATATATTAAAAACTTGAAAAAAATAATAATAAATAATAATATAAATTTAAATAATTTTTAAATTAATTTTTATAACAGTTTTTTATAAAAACTAAAATAAATAATTTTTGTTATAAAGAAAATAATTAATTTAATAATTTTAATCCTTCTATAAAGTAATTTAAATATCGATAAATTATTTTAAAATTTAAATGAAAAATGATTTTGGGGATTTAATTTAAATTTTATGTTAGTAATAATTTTGAAAATTTTGTAATAAATTGATTGAAATTATTTTTATTTTAACCTATAATAGTAAACTGAAGAATGTACTCTTCTATATATAAGGAATATAATTGTGCAAAAGCAGTTTACATGCCTTCAACATCAGGAGGTGTCTGTATGCTTAAAAAGGACTGGATCTGGTAGCTAGAAGTTACGGACTTCAGATCATTCATATAAATACAACGAGATGAAGAATTGAAAATGTTAAGATCCAATACCAAACTATAGAGCCATATATAAAGAAGAAAAGAAGAATAATCAAATTCCTTCTACCTAATTAAAGATGTTTCTGTCACTTTTGAATAACTAAACGTAAACTGAAGAATTTATACTCTCCTATAAAGAAAATGGTTTTAAACCTGTTTAAATGCCTTCAAGATTAGGAGGTGGCTAATAGAAATAAATAATAAGAATATTACATACTGAAAGATAGAAGCATCAGGCATCGAATATTAAAAGAATCAAATACACAGGAAGAATCGAACATTGTGAAAATCCAACACCAGATCGTATATCGAGGTACATTGAAAGAAGAAAAGAAGTATAATCAAATTCCTTCTGCCTACTTACAGATGATCTGGTCAGTTTTGAAGAACTAAACGTAAACTGACCAATGTTTTCTTTTATAAAGCAGAAAACATTGAAAACTAATTAATTGGCTTTCAAGATCGGGAGGTGGCTGTAGAAATATATAATAAGAATTTCATCCGACATAAACCCTACTGGAAGATAGAAGCATCATAGCCATCGAAGATTAGAAGAATGAAAGACAAGGAAGAATCCAACACCAGACCGTACGTCTAGCCATAGAAAGATGAAAAGATACATAATCAATTTCCTAAATACAGGAATAAATACTCTATAAAAATGCAAATTTCACCTATAAACTTGTAAGTCTATCAAAGCTTATTTCATCAAATTATTTGTTGTAATAATATTCAGTCCATTTATCTCAATAGCACGCATAAGTTTCTACTCAAATAACTCTTGCTAACATTTTTGTTTTCATAATTTTCTTCAATAATCATCATTTTATTTTGCCTTTAATCACGATATCGAAATTTATCACTATAACAAATTTCATATATACAACGTTTTATCAGTGATTAAAATCTGATTATTAATACGCAGTGAATTTAAACCGACACAACAGCAACAACAAAAACCGATAACATTTTAATTTCAAATTTTATTTATTTATATATTTTTTTATTATTATTTTTCGATTAAATTATGTTAAGTTGTCAAAATACGAAACACTATAATATTCAATCTTTTTTTAGTTAACTTTATAACCAATAATTTTCGGTGACATTTAAATGAGACTTGTAATATGTAACCTCATCTTAGTAATCACACTACAAAATAAATTAATAATAATCCTCTGAAAAAAAAAAATATTTTTATAATACTTTAAAATCTGATTTTTTATGCTAACATTTTATGCTTAATTAAGTGTTGAAATTGAATGAAGGTTGAACACCAGCTAAGAAAAGCTTATTATAAATATTATAAAGAGAAATATTGACGACACTATGGAGACGGACAATCTTGTAGTGGTGATGGAAGATTTTTTTATATTTTGGTGATAGTAAAATTTTTGGTGTTGTTTTTATTCTGGTATTTATAAATATAATTTTTTTCGTTTTTTGATAGTCTTTAATATTAATATACCGGTGGCTCAATTAAATTAACATTTTTTGCAGATAAATCATTTTTAATACTGGCTTTAACGATAAGTTTTTTAATATGGATTCGTATGTTTTTTTTTTTTTTTGCTGTTGCGTTGTAGTAAAATACATATTTATTAAAAAACTAGTTAATACAGTTTTAAATTCATAGTTTAAAATTTGAATAGTAAGAAGACAAATTTGATTATTTGGAAATCGATAAATAGATCCTTTAATAAAATGTCCTTAGCCTAGAAATAAATACTAAATATACCCGTAACCCGAGTAGTTTAATATATGATCCGTAAGGATTCTAAACGAATGAATTATCATTTAAAAATGTATATCAGATTATGTCTACAAGCCGACAACAGAAGAGAATTAATCCCTATAAAAATTTAGCTTAAGTTGCAATGTGTGTTCTGATGTGTCGATAAAGTTAGTTCCACAATATGAAAGAGACAACTATAATTTATTACAGATCTTATATTGGGTTTCATCGTCCTCTTTAGTATCACACCAATCCGGTATATAATTATTTATGCAACATCCAATGATGGAAGGTTCAGTAAAGTTAAATCTGAACAATAATTTCTGAATATTGACATTATAAAATTGCTGTAATTGAATCCGAAAATTACGTTGACATTATCCTACGCAAGCTCTACTACTTCTTCATTTCAATATTTTGTGAAGCATATTCATTTTAATATCTATGCAAATTCAGTCTCTTGTACCTATTGTACATCGTATTTTGGAAGGAATTTAATCAATAATTCTGATATATACAAACTTAACAATACAAGACCCCATTTAAGATTATCAGGCATTTTTTCAGGTCGACAATTTTTAAAGAATTAAATACATAAAGCTTTTGTTAATTGGTTCATAAATCATTTAAATTCTTTCGGACAGCAAAACGTCACTTCTGGCTTTAAACTCATACACAATCCGATCCCAATTTGTAAAAATTCTTGAGAACTAATTCTTGAGAACTCAAATAAAAAGTCACACTGATTTGGATGCTGGGTCATTCGGGTATTGAAAGAAACGAGGCAACTGAAAATAAAAATAATCAGAACCAAAATATTCACCAATCCATTACCTCTCTGCGGTATCCCATGAGTCACAGTATAATTGGAAATTAAAATATAGATAAATTAACAAACGCAAAAATACTGAAACTCAAGTTAAAATGTTGTCTAAACGATTCATACCTATACGCACTAACTCACAAGCTCCTTGATTTAAATAACGAACAATAATTGGGTTATATACTGGACACTGTAACCTGAACAAGCATCTACATATACTGCGACTAGTAGTTACCATTATTTGAGCATATTTTGTGCGAATTTGAAGTACTGACTGTATCCAGACTTCGTCACCTTGAATAATGGAACTTAGTGTATACGAACCCACTCAAAAACTTAATGTACGTCTTTGACTGCTATTAGATAACCAGGTTCTAACTTAAGTGAATATTACAATATATCAAAGCATTATCAAAATTTCATCAAATCTAATAGGTTAAATTGAACTATTGATTATTCTTTGCTTCCTTACTCTACAACTTTTAATACTATAAATTTAAATATTAATAAAAATTTTTTTTAATGTGACAAAATGCTAAATAGTATATTAAAAACAAAAATATTTTAAGCAGTTTTAAGGTTGATGTAAAAAATCTATAGCTAAGAGCTAACTAAAAATAAACACAATCATACAAAATAATCCAACTTATCATCGTATTTTTTATTTTTTACTATATAATATTTAAATTTTTCTTAATAAATATATTTAATATTTAAAAAAAAAAAAAAATAGAAATATTAGTTAGCACTAATAAATATGTCATCATTTATTTAGAGTTGTGATTATAGTTTTGTCATTTTATACATAAAAACTAACGCTTCAAAAAAAAATTTTGTTTGAACTTGTTTTTTGATAGCTATTTTTTTTGTTTTTCATAATTTTTGAAGATTTAATTTCGGTAGATTTAATTTTGATAATCATAGAAAAAAAAAAAAGCAAAATGTTTTGGTACATAAATCAATTGATTTCATTTTAGATTATTATAAATATTTAAATAAAATAATAATTTCATTAAAATATTCAACTAATAAATATTTCATATATGAAAATGTACGGCTAATTGCGGCATAGATCATATGAAAAAAAAAACCAGATTATGCTAAATTTATTGTACATAATTTTATTTTTAATAATATTATGAATTTATTTAATAAATAATTTGCAAATAGTAAGTGTAATTACAAGGCTTCATTAATGAAATATGTTGAAATTAATTATATAATGACATCAAAGAGATTTTTGTAATTAACATAAATTACTGGAAATAAGGGCATTTATAACTGATTCGGATAGCATAGCTCATTAATAAATGTGTGTTAAGTGTTAAAAGTCTAATACTCTGCAAAAGATTATAGCTTCTCATAGTTTACGGAGTCTCTATTCGTAATTGACATGTAAAAATAACAATGAAGAGATAAAAATACTTTGTAATTTTTATGTTTTATTATCAATTTTTAAATTTACCAAGCTGTATAGTAATCTTGTGTAATCTGGAGCAGCGTATGAGCCTTAAGACTAATCTGTAAGATAAAATGACCGGTTGAGTGGGAACACAGTACACACTTTTACAGGATAACAAAATATTTTTGCAATCATAGAGCACAGAATCAGACTAAGTGTAAAAATTCCGACGAGAATGAGTAAGAAATGAACCTGGATTCAGTACGAACAAGAAATTTTGTTTGATAACCGACGAGTTCTTCGAAAACAAGTTCATCGAATGCGTTTTTTAATACAAAATGCATTATTTCGAATTGCAATTTTTAAAATTAATTCGATTATCAATTGATATGGATCGTAATCGTAAGCTTGTGAAATTACAAAAAAAAGTAAGTGAAAAGGACAAAAAATAATCTTTACTTTAGTTATAGTATTAATAAAAAAATAATATTTTTTCGATTAATTTGTAATTCGATGAATTGATCATTCGATAAACTGTCATTCAATGAACTCTCATATGATGAACTTGTTGTCGATTTGAAATTGCATTTTGATGAACTTATAATTCGATGAACTTAACTGAAATCCATTTGTTTTAATAGTAATCTAGCGATACATATAAGATTGATTCTTGAAATAGTGACCTCGTATTATTAGGTAGCACCTAACATTAGAAGATAACTTCCTCTGTCTATCTAAACTATACACTAAATTCTTAATGAACTTAATAAGCTTATGAAATAAAGAAATTTTTACCATTTCTGGAAATTATTTTCATATTTATTGAAAAGTGAATTGAAAATAATGAAAGGCTAGCTAAATATCTACTCGTAATAAAACAGTGATTACGTCCATTTTGAAACATATATGACAATTTGGTGGTTTTGTGGTCAGGTCCTCTAACTTGGACTATAGTTAGTTTTTGGTTTTGGCCATGATTATTGAAAATTCTGTTAAACTGTCTGTTCATCGGTGAATCTATTTCAGAAAAATCAAATAGAAAATCACATAATTTTGCAAATGCATTTTATATCAATCATTTACCATAAAAAGTTATTTGAATAAAAACAATTTTCTTTGAACGGATATCATTAAAAAGAATCGAATAAACATTTAAATGGAAAATTGTAATATATTAAATTTCAAATAATCTATAAGTATTACTAAAATTACAAGTTATAATGCTAAGAATGCTATAATTGCTTAGTGACCCAATGTCCTTATTTTGTTAGCCTTGTTATACTTTGTCATATAATTCCCTTAAAAACTATTATTCAATTGACAAATTTATTCCTTTCATTGACACTCCTTAGAAGTTGGCATTTTCTATCTAAATTTTACATTTATATTATTTATTAGATAAATACAAAATGTTAAATCTGGTACCCTTGGTTATATATTACATATCTATAAATATCATTAATTTTGTTAGTCGGAATTGATTTTTTATTTAAATTAAATTTTTATTTTTATTTTTAAATGATAAATAATAAACACTCTCCAGCTATAATAATAATAATCTAAATTGATATTTTTGTTGGAAGATTCGGTTAAATTAAATGAATGAAAAAAAAAGTTTTGTTACCACAAAAGTGTCAAAGTATCCATTAAACAGGTTGCCCCCTCGTAGAAATAAGATGATAATCTAAATAATTTATATTTTTTTTAAAAAAAACTGGACCTGATTTAATATTTATTAGATTGTTATTGGCTCTTGCGGCTTGTTTAAAATATATGTAAAAACCAACATTTTCTGCTCCTAAAATTTATATATGTTTTAATAATTTACGATAAAATTTATATTTTAATAAAAGTAAAAGAAAAAAAATCGATATTTATTTCTTTTCGATATTTGAAACGATATTTGAAACGCACTTTCGACGTATAGACGACAGTTAAATTTAATATTATAAATAATATTAAAAAAAAAGCGTAGGAAGATTTTTTGATATTTTGGGATGAAAATTATAATAATTTTGTCTAGTAGTTGAACTAAATATAAATTTAACATTTATTTTAATATTATGAAAATTAAGACTTTTCTTTATTATGGTGGGTTTTTTTTTTCTTACACTTTTTTTGTTATGGTTTCGATTACGATTTAGTGTATAAAGAATGAAAATTTATTATGTTATTTTTAGATAAATTTTTTTGGTAGACAAATTTTATAAGAAAGTATTTTGTTAAATTATTTTGAAATTGGTTATTTATTTATATAATATTGATTTGAAATGTTGTAAATTATTATTCAATTTTTTTATTAAAGGGCGAAAAAAATCATCTAATAAACTTAAAGTTTTTATTATTGGTACAGGAGCAAAATTATATTAAATATAAATAGATTGAAAATTTTAAATTGTTATAACATTGAAAATTGAACTATTTAGTGGGAAGTGGAGTTGTATTGTTATAGACAAGGAAACTGAATAGGTAGTTTAATAGTTTAATTCAAAGTGTTAGGATAGACTACTATATTTCAAGTAGGTTATTTTTGAATAATGGATTTTAAAGAGTTATAACGAGTTAATGTGTAATTAAAAGCCAATTGAAGTATTGAAAATCATTTTTTTATAGGAACTGATAGATTACAAAAAGATTTTTCCATTCTGTAAATTCGATAAAATCCAGAAATTCTAAAAATTTACTTAAACCACAATTTTGCCTTCTGCTATATGAAAATTCGATAATTTCCAGAATTTCTAAAAATTTTCTTAAGTCAGAATTTTCGATTACATAATTTCCAGAAATGGTAAAAATTTCTTTATTTCATAAGCTTATTAAGTTCATTAAGAATTTAGTGTAGTTTAGATAGACAGATGGAGTTATCTTCTAATGTTAGGTGCTACCTAATACTAGGTCACTATTTCACGAATCAGCCATATTTGTATCGCTTGATTACTATTAAAACAAATGGATTTCAGTTAAGTTCATCGAATTATAAGTTCATTTTTTTTGACATTAGTAATGTGTCAAATTATTAAATATTAATGTTTTGAAAAGACATGATTTGAAAAACTTATATTCGTAGTATGATAGCTCCCACAAATAAATCGAATGCCATTTTGCAATTAATTTAGCAAATAATATAAAGTTAAGGTCTAATCAGTTTATTTCAGATCTGAAGTCTAAATAGTGTAAATTTTTCTAATTAATATCATCAAAATGAATTATGTAAATTTCAGAATAATATTATTTCTATCAGAAGTAATCAACATATTAAAATTACCTTACTTACTTACAGTATTATAACTTCTTTAATAAATTATAAATACTTTCAAAATTTTAACTATTTATACTCTAAATTAAATCACCTTCATCCAATTTATCCATCCATAGATATTAGGACAACAAGATGAAAAAAAATTATAATCATTCTCAGCATGATTGTGCCAAAAAAAACTAACTCTTAAAATTCACGAAAAACCTTTAACTAAAAAAATCAACTCGTAACCACCAACAATTCGGATTGGTGGAACGAATCATAAATGTATATATAACAAAAAATTAATATTATTTCCAAAAAAAAAAAAAAATTATGCTAAATCATGATGTGGACAGCTCTCTAGTCCGCCGCCGCCACTATCAAATAAAAAAAAAAACACTGATCAATAGCACCGCCAATAAATTCAAGTGTAAAATTCTCTAAACTATATCTGCACGTTTGTACGTAACTAAAACGTATATAAAAAAAATTATCGACAGAAAATATCTTTCATTTTTTTTTTTTTTAATATTTTACATTTACATAAATAATCAAAATTAAAAAAAATGAAATATTTTTTCCCTTAAATTATACAACGTCATTTTGATCCTTTGCGTACGCTTTTTACAGTGTATTTTTCGAAAATATTTGATTGCTCGCACAATTTTATTAGTTTTGGGCCATCATAATTGGGCGGCATGATTTCAATTTTATTTTTTTCTTGTGTTGGACTTGTTGGTAATCACTCATATTTAACTAAATCAATATATGAACAGTTAAATTTTTTTTTAGATATAACCCCCGAAATAGCTATAAAAAAATTGTACCCGAATGACTCAGATATATAAGAAAAAAAAAACTGGCAGATCATTTAATGATAAAAGTTTGGAATAACAAGAAAATAAGTAAGTTTTTTTTTTTTATAATAATGACGGAAAACATTATGTAGTAGTTTTTAGTACCCTGAAGCATTGGCGGCTTGTAATTGATATTCAGTTTGTTTTGTTGCTTATATAGGAAAAATATATAAAGTCATATGAGCATAATTTTAAGTAGGAATAATTTCTTGTAATTTATTACTGCTATATAAATAATGGCAAAATGTTAATTTTTATCGTTAACACGAGAGTGAAATACGACGATTACAGTATTTAATGTCACTTTTTGGTAATTAATTGTAATTGATATACAGTTCAAATTTCCTGGACCCATGATTATAATATAGAAGAGTTTGACATTACAAAATTAACTAAATCATTTGTAGTAATTTGTTGATTGATTGATTCTAATTGGAGAACTGCAAGGGTTCATGTTCTTAGGCTATATAAAAGTCCATTGTGCCCCTCGAATCCTTCATATCAAACATGCCGCAAACTTTTTCGACTGAAACAGATAATTGGTTTCCAACCCAAAAACTCCTACTTGATGCAGTTTGCAGTTCGTTTATGTAGTAGGAACCAAAATATTTGCAGGTGAAAATGAAAGTGTTTAATCATCTCACATTCGTCTCCGTATCCTCTACATAAATTAACTTCGTGTTGCTATATATTAAAAGAATTCATACCGATTTATCTTTAATTTTCAATAGCGCTGATTAATTATACTTTAAATGTCTTCTTCTTATTGTGCTGATTAATTGCACTTAAAATATCTTCCTCTTTAGAGGCTAATGATTGTCGAACATCATCTCTTGATATTGTTTTACCAAGTTTTTCACTTCCAGTCAACATTTTCCTGTTCAACCATGATTTATTGAACGTCTCGATTCTCTTGATATCAGTTTTTCTCATTTTCCAAGATTCTGCACCATAAAGAAGTGTTGAACCATTTGTAGCATTTCAAACTTAACATTATTTGTAAAATTAAATTTATCATTTTTGCAGAAATCATAGTAAATCATAGCACAAGTTGTATTACGCGTTATATATGTCGTCAATCTTCAATTAAGTGAATTTACTATTACATTTTCAATGGCGTAAAGAGTATTGTATTAATTCTACCGCACAACAATTCAATGCTCGGTGTCCGACTGATTGGTAGAAAGATAAATAACCATTTTTAAATTGATAAAAAATGAAAATGTATTCATTTTTCAAATGCACAATTTTACCGAAGGACACAAAATTGATGCTGCGCATTATATGGCGACCATATTGCTTGACAACGAATTCTGTAACGACCAAATAGGAGTGACTAAGCCATAAATCACTATGCAAATATTTAAAGTGGACAGATTTTTCACAGACATAATTAATTATAAATCAAGAATCAAGTAAAGAGCTTAAAATAGGCTCACTATTACTAGTAACATTATTCATTAAATATTAAAGTAGAACTAGAATTTTCCTAGAACTCCGTATTTGGTTTTTCTCTTTAATTTTCTCTGCTTGGTAATTCATCCAAATATAATTTTTATTTAAACGATATAATCAAACAATTTAAATCACGATTACCAGATGTTTCCAACTATATAAATTCCGACGTGAAAGTTTTTCATTTTCTTTTTTACTATGTGTACTTTTTATTTTGAAAGAATTATCACATCAATAAATGATGACGATGATGATGGCAAAAGTTCGGTAACTCTTTGATATTAATTTTCTTTAATATTCGTTTCATTGGAAGCAAATACACATAACAAACCAATTGCATTAAATTGAGATGTAATCATATTTTATAAAATTTTGGGTTTCTCTATAATCTAAACGCGCTACACTTTTGATCTAGCAAAAGAAAAAAAATTGAAGAAACATGATCTGATTATGTTCTTGATATCTAGGCTGTAACAAATAGTTTTATTGGATTTTTTTTTTGTATTAATTATAAGCCTGGGAATACAAGCATTACTTGCACCATTATGTAGATTGTAATTTCATTATTATTATTTACACTGATTTTGATTATAATAATATTACTTATATTTAACTAAGAGTTATCTTTGAGTTTTTGAATGTTAAATATGTCCTAAATTGAACTTTGGGCTATGATTGGCTAAATTGTGACTAATTTTGATATATACCATCAAATCTTCACTTATTTCTGAAATGGAACAGCTCATCTTCACAAGATTTTTTGTTTACAAGTTAGTAAATTTCAGTTATTCCTGAAGTGCAACAACTGATCTTATTCTATCTAAAATATATTTCTGCTTACCAACTCTACGAATTTTAAATTACATATCACAGCTTTACTCAATTCCTGAAATTCGTAATAGCATGAAATTTTTTTTTAAATGGTCTGTAAGATGAAAGACTAAACAATTCTTAAGAATTTCTAACTCTCAAACTTGTTATCATCCTTTGAATAATTCATCTTTAGAAATCCCTAAATCAAGATTATCATTTACTCTTTCTGTCTATTATAACCGCGACCCTTTTTTTTTGTGTGCTCCCAAAATTTACTAATTGAACATGATCGATTGGATTAGGATGGGGGCATCGATATATATTTCTTCAATTTTTTTATTTTTTCTTGACAATTTATTAAAATGATCAATTGATTTACATAATTTTTAATAAAACTGACCAGCCTCCCATTGCCACCAACAATAAAATATGTTTTTTAATCGATAAATTATTATGCTATCAAATATATTACATATAAACATATTTTTTTTTTATATTTAAAATTAATATTCATATTAATATTTATATATTTTCACTAAATTGGTTACAGATTATTAATTTCCACACATCGTTTTCTCTGGTTTGAATTCAAACATTGTGAAAATAAATAAATAAAAATCCGATATTTCATTTCGATTCGAGTAATATCAAGATCGCCACACTTTTATGTATAGTTAGTATATGAAATGTGAAAATTATGGAAAGACCAGAAAAGATAAAATAAAAATTTCATCTGAAATTTTATTTTATATATAGTATAACCACAAATTAGAAGTGACAAATTGAGACTGTAAATCCCCAGAAAAGTTAACCATAATGTAAGAGGAGAAATACAGATTCCAAAACTTGATAACTCTGGGGGGTAGTAAAATTCAATCAATATTGAGTGCGAAAAAATGTATAAAAAAAAAAAACATAATATTTTTATGCCACTTATTAAATTTTGTCGTTGTTGTTGATTGCACTCTGTTTTTTTATATAACCAGATTCGTGTTTGTTATGATAGCGAAATTGGAAAATCGAAAGAAATAAGGAATCACGACGATCGATACACCAAAACTCTGGTTAAATATTGAAGGAGTTTTTGAACTTGGTATGGCCATCAGTAGTCAAGACAACCTGCTGAGAACAGTTGTTGAAAAATATTTTTATGTCCGATAGGGAAATGAATTTTACTCGACGTACTGCAAATATTTATTTATATTTTTATTTTTTTGTCAGTCTGTATAGTGGAAATAATATTTGTGTTTTTTTGGTTATGCAGATTTATTGACGCAAACTGCGAGAATGGATTAAAATGCGGCATTTTTATGTAATATTATTAAAATTTTCACACGAGGATTACACAACAACTGGTCTTTAATAATTATTGGGTTGGAAAAATTATTGATATTGATTAATTATTTTATATTTATGGATTAATGTGTAATAGTATAATTTAAATTGATATTAAATTTAATAAATTTTAAATTAATATTTAATTTAATAAATATAAAATTTTGTGTTGTGTTCGATATTTTTCTTAGAAATTTTTGAATTTAGATCAGGGAAAACTTGAGGAAAACATTAGAGAAACTACTAGAGAAGATAACACTAAATGTACCCAGCTAACTACTAGATACAATAGCACTAAATTTAAGTAATGAATCATAATTCTTGTCTATTATTAATGCAATAGAATTATAAAAACTAATGAAGATAAAATTAAATTAAAACGTGCACAACATTTTCCATAATCGGATCCAATTCACAAAAGTTTTTATCAAATAATTTGCTCTGTCCTGAGCATATGTTTTGTCTTATGTATCCATTGATATGATATAATCACCTCAACACTATATTTTCCAACAAACATTTGCTTCCTATTTCTGCATCTACTTTCGAGTTATGGCTTGCAATTTAGATTAAATTTAAAAAAATGTGTTGTTATGTTACTACACTTCTACCTTTTAACCTAACTAAACTATTGTGATACATTAGCCTATTAAATTATAGTATGTCGAATTCTTAGTTTCTATGATGGCCTAGAATTTTCCGGACAATCCTGTTCTTGACCTCTTGAGTAATTAGACATACTCAAGCATATCAATTTTTTGAGGAAAGGTTTTCCAACCGCAAAAAATATATTTCGCAGGCTCTTCGCCATCCGAGGAGAATCGACACTTAACACTTCTGTGACTTCAAAGCAGAATCGACACTAATCCGATTTTCTTATTTTGTAAAACTACAGTAACACTACATGAAGGTCAAATTTGTTAAGTGCGACTTCAGGTTTCTGTATTTAAATGTCTATATAAACTGCTTATTCTTTTGAGTAAAACAGACTTAAAAGTTTTTTATCACTTCCAACTTTCAACTTCCTGATTTCGTAAATCAATGAAACTATGTTGAAAAGAAGGATTTCCGGTTTGGTTTGGTTTTTGCTAGTTGACGAATATACTAATATATGTATGTACATATTTAAAAGACACGTTTTTCTAAATTGGCATCGCCATCACCACCAGGAAGCGGACATCTAGTATTAGTTAATTGCATTAATTTTGATTGAAAACACTTTTTATATATCAATTTCCATTTGCTTTAGTAAATTGATGGCCAATATTGAAAAGCTCTTAATAAATTTATATTTTAATCTTTGTAATCTTAAAATATTTTTATGTTTTCCAAATTTTTTAAACTGATTAAATATTAATTTAAAATTTATATTCGATCCAATTTTTTTTAATAATTCCACAAAAGGATTACATACAAAAAAATTGAATGCATTTTTAATCCATTTATAAATTTCGCAACGATTGTGTATGATAAAATATATTTAAATACTAATACTAGGTCCAGGCTTTGCGTACGACGCCACACGGAGGGCCGACTTATATAGGAGAGACCAAAAACATAAAATTGGGACCAAGATATTATAGTTCATTTAATTCGTATAGATTGCTTGAGTCCTCACATGTTAAATAATGAATAAATAAAGGGCGCTGAAATAGACAATATCGTCGAGCGACATTGGATATAATTTTGAAGCTATAATCGTACGATATTAATACCATTTTAATGTTTAATTTTATTGTTCCAGAATTTCTAAATTTATTCAGTGTAAAGAAGATGCAAACTGGTTTTCAAACGAATAATTAAAATTGAATTTAAAGCTAGTGGCATATTAAGTTAGTCAAGATTTATCTTGGATTCATCATTTCTTCATAGGTATTTGGTCCATTTTTTTCCGATTTTTGTTTCTCTTCAAAAATAAATATTTGCTATTCAAAAAAATATTGTCTCAAACAAAAATTCAAAAAAATTAATATCCGTAAAAAAAATTCGCCTTTTCGCAAATTAGTTTTACGAAATTCGGACGGAACGATGAATAATAGTTGGTTAAATTTTTTCACATTTTAATAAGACAGCACCGGAGCATAATAAAATGTATTACACATGGCACGGCCCTGTATTCCGCAGCAATATTTTTAAACATATTTTTGTTTTATAGAGTAAATAAAAAATAAATATTTTAACGATCGAATTTACTTTATATAAATTATTTAAAACATACAAAATATAAAATATTATTATGTTTTTGGATATAAAAAATTTAAATTTGCCAATAAATGTCACTTTTTGGTTGCTTCTGTGGAGAGTTTAAAACCATTTTTAGTAGTGCATTATTTGGCCGAATAAATTGAAATTTTATTTATTTTGGATTATTGATGAGGAAATGACAATAAAAATGTTTCAACAATCGTGAATTATGTTAAATTGATAGTGTATATTAAAATGAATTTGTGTAAAGTTTATCAATAATAATGATTTTAAAATTGTTTAAAAAGTTTTTTAATTTTTTTTTTTAATTAAATCAAGTTTTTCAGAAAACGATATAAATCTCAATTAAACTAATAGCAATTTTTGTATTTGAAAAAGATGAAAACAATTATTAGTAAAGTAAAATTTAATTATGTAAAGAAAACTTAAAGGTTTTACATCGACGCTAGCTTTAATTTAATATATTCTTTCTATAGATTTTATTTTTGCATCCTTACTTAAATAAATTATAATGATGATGATGATGACTGTAACAGCAATTAACACTTTGCATTTCGTTAATTGCAATTAACATCTGTTTATTTTATTACCGTCATCCCCGGTAGCAATATGTGATTTTTAATATTGAAAAGCAGATTATTTGATAGACACATTATTATTATTTTAGAGCCATATCTAAAAAATCTTTCATAAACTAAATCTATTACAAATCGAGGGTAATAAGGTGTTTTATTACCCTAAAATAATCGAAGGACAACCGCAAGAAGTCGTGCAGATTACGTCCAAATTGTTGGAAATCTACGTGAACAGTAACTAATCGCCAACAACTAGAAGTGGTTAGATAGCAGAGAAGATCATACTATGTAACCTAAGATCCGCAAAAATCGCTCGTTATCGTTGAGTATACGGTCAACGATAACGATTTATCATTAAAGGTAACCAGTAAAGATGTTGCGTTTTTGCACTTTTTACGTTTTTTTTATTGCGCTTTTGCGCTACGACCATACATGTACACACCATGAATACATTATTACACTATGAATGCAGTCCATTAACATAAACAAACTGCTGCACAGTATTTCATAGTATTCTAAAGAAACTATACTTTTTCGTCTGTATCGTTAAGAACGATTTTACAATAATTGTCCGCTAGGTGGCTATAGTACATTAAATTGATATTTGATATAATAAATATCCGCGTGGCAGTCTAATTATGTTAATGGTTGCTAATAAAAAACAACATCACGGAAATTTGTTATTCAGAGAATCTGGCTATGTATACATACTTCCATTGAAATGGAATACATAAATTTGTTTAAGTAAAATATTGATATATCACCAGGACACAACTAGTTTAATTTTTATCCGACAGATGGATTACCTACTTCAATAAAAGATATTGCTAAAACATTCCACAGTTTATATACAAATTTTAGAAAAGTTGGATAAAGTCTCTTAATATTTTAAATTTTAATACCAAATATTAATTTAATTTATTGATTAATTAATATTAAATATTTTACAATAACATAATTTTTTTTTATTTTAATTTTTAATTATAATATCCGGACCTTTCAAATCCATTATAATTTATGATCAGTTTTAAGTAATTTGTTTATTTTAATGACAGATTTTATATATACTATAAGAAAAAACATATTTAATTTTAATATAACATAAAATAAATTGAAATATATTAAAATAAATTAAATAAAATGAAAAATACTAAGGAAAATAACCAGATATATTATAAAATCCAGAATATTTATTTATTACCAAAATATATGAATCACCAAAACTTTTAAAAAGATAAACAAACTTTGATCACAATTTATTTTTAAACTACAATAATGTAATTACTTCAAATATTTAAATTTATTGTGTAATAGTGAAGAAAGTCAACGCTTAACTTTGAAGCTTCTGAAAATTCAAATGATTCTAGTAACGCTTGTGCACCTGGCGAATGAATACAATCAAAATCAAAGCTTCATAGCGTCGAATTTTGTCATTTATGATACATTTATTTTGATTATTATTATGACGTTTACTTATTATGATAAACAACATTGAAATTTATATTAATATTTTATGTTATTTAATTATTTTTCACCAGCTTCAATTAATTGTTCTTTAAAATTTGTATCCTAGCGAAATTATATTTAATTTATATCAAAAAATGACTAAACGCCAACTTGAAAAAAATTGAAATTGATTGTATTTTCTTGCGGCACGACCTTCACCAGCTTTATTAAAGCGTCGTGTTTATCTACTTTCATGTATATCTTAATATATTTTAATATTTTTATGACTCTTCGAAATGGCACGAGCGTCAACGTCAACGGTACGCGTGGCGAGACTTTATTCACTAGTCTTAAAAATTTCAATATTTATATGTTAAGAATTTGTTATCGGGGAGAAAATTTAAATAATTATTGCATAAATCAAACGATATTTACTATAATTATATACGATTCATTAATTAAAATTGTAAATGTTTTTTTTTTTTTTTCATTTTCTCCACGTTTAATATTTTTGTATCCTTTCAATATTATATTAAAGTCCTTTTTTCTATATCGCTATACAAAACAAGAAGAATAAATTTTGTCTTTTTATAAGATTCATTTTTTTTTTTACATCTCTATAAAACGTAAATTCTATTCTTGTCGAAATCATTTACAAGTTATCCTGAAAAGGATAATTTTTTTTTTATTTATCCTTTAGCTATATTACTCATAGAAGTAAATTATCCTTAAATGCTGATAAAGTTGTTGATTTACACATAATTTATATACAGATAGATTGCTCTTTGACTGCTTTTGTTTTCGCAAAAAAAGAAAAACACAATTTTCCGAGATGAGGAGGAAAATTTCAGTGACTACCGATAATTATATTAGACAAAAAAAATACAGAAAATTGAGTTTTTCTTTGAACTTTGCAAATTTACGAAAATGAATATTTTTGTAAAATGGTGTCAACTAAATATACAAAAAAAAAACTTTAAATGACGCGAAAGGATATGCAATGAATCGGTTTATTCATTTCCACCTGAATGGATAATCTTTTACAGATAAATTTGATACAGAGAGATAATTAAGAAACGTGAAAATGAAGTGATAAAACTGAAAATGTGTATTTAAAAAGAAAATTAATCAAAAAATGTAATTAAAGTTTTTTTTTCTTTGCAAAACAATTTAATGTTCACAGCCATTTTACCAAATTTCCATCCTAATTTCGTTTATTATTATTGTTTCGAAAATATGATATGAAATCTGTCAATATTACAAATCCAATTATTAATAATATTAACATTTTTACTATCTTACCGTCGAATTGGCCTAAATAAACCAAGAAATTATTGAAATTAAAGGCTTGTACCATAATTAGAAGCTTTGAATAATATTTTTGATAAGAACAACGCCAATCTGGAGTCTGTAGCTGACAGTTTCATTGTTTAATTGAAGGAAATCTCTAGTAGCACATTCATTTAACTTGCTAACAGTGTCGCAAGTGCTGAGTAAGTATTATCTGCTCGTTAACAGTGTATTATAAATTACTTCAGAAATTTCTAAAAATTGATATTGATATCCAATATTTTAAAGTCCCATTTACTGAAAATGAACATTTACTATAAGAATCATTCAGAATTTCCAAAAACCAAATTTCATAATTATTTATTTTATATGAAAATTAAGAGCTTGATTAGATTTAGTTTGAATTTGTTTCACCATTTTGTCCAAAATTTGTTAATACTCGTAAAATGCAACGAAAACGATAAATGTAACTTGAAAATAGTTTTTATGCTGGCTATGTCGAAGGTAAGTAAAGTATGATTTTTAATATTTTACCTATTTAATATCAAAATTTTAAAATTATTTTTTATGATTTATTAATTGGCTGACGATATATTTTCTTTTCTGTCATTTATTTGTGTTAATTTAAAATATTTTATTTATTTTTTTATTATTATTATTAAATTTGAATCTTCACACGATTTTCTAGTCAATTTGAATATTTAATTAGATATGACTTTAAAATATCTAATAATTTTAAGGTTTCTTATATTTTTGTTAACAAAATGAAATTTTTAGTATAAATTTTTATAATTTGAATATTTATTTATTGAAACGCAACCTAAACTCTTTTTAATGAATCCACTATTTTTTTTTTTTGTTATTGGAAAACAACAAACATAAATAGAAATTTAAAGATAATTTTATAACCCCCCTGCTAGGCTAGCTAGAGCATAATATATAAGTTGTTATTTTTAATGTTGACCCATCAGAGATAAAGATTTTGAATGAATCCGTGAAGAAATAATAATAATAATATGTTCCACACAGTAATAAATTAAACGTTTAACAGCGAGCATTAGCGATATAACACATTTTATTTGAGGATTAATTAGCACGTTGCAATAAAAACAAAATTTGGTGATGGAAATTTAGATGATTTTGTGGTTTTATAGGAAATATTTTAAATATTTTTATATTTAAATATGAAATTTAGTTTCTGTTTGGAAATGAATTTTTTGTTTGAATTATTGAATTACAAAAATCTGAGTTATTTTAGGCTAGCGGATTCATTTAAAATGCATAATTACATCAATTATATGAATAATGGAAACAAGCTCAGTAATTTGGTTGCCCTTGGGTTTCAAAAGGCATTTAGTTGGTCGGTTTTAAAAGAGTGGGATCGACAAAAAACCCCACGCATATAAGCCATAGAAAAGTGAGTTTGTTGTACCGTCCAGTTGAAAGCTGCATCATTAATACAGCGTGTCGACTTATCTTACTTCTTTAATGAACGATATCATTTTGACCGATTTCAGTTTACCTGCGTTTTTAAGGTTTTCTAGAAAGAAGACTTTATAAATCTTTTATGTTGTACCGAGGGGCAATGGCACAACAAAATTTCCATTGTTTATTTGCTCAGAATGCATTACTCAGTCGGTTATCAAAGTGATAGCATTCATTTCTTCTTATTGGGTTATGCTTTTCGAAACTAATATAAATCTGATATTTGCATTGGTAAACCAGAATCTGAGAGTAAATAGATATTTCTGCTGTGATATGTTTCCCTGACCAATTCAAAAATTATTTTGGTATTATGCATATATCACTCTCACTCACTCTTATTCAGTGGTTTTATCACAATCCACTACAACCATTTAACTGAACGTTGCACCGTCGATAATCACTGTGTAACGCATGTAATTTTTACTTCATTACAGTTCTAGAGGATAAAACAACATGTATACGTCCATTAATGTACCCAGTCTCGACCTGAATACCAAAGTTTTTCAACGATAGATTATGACATCTTGAACTTAGGTCAAATATATTAAATCACAAATCTAAATACATATGTCAAAATCGGTAAGTTAACATTATATTTATTATTCTTTAGGAATCTCTTATACGGTACCCGCGAATAAGCATAAGATATGTAACAAAAAAAAAATCAGTTTTTAATTTTATTTTAAATTTTATTACAGGAAAAACATATCATTCAAAATATAAAAAATTTCAGGTCAATCACTCATCAAAAAAATACTTTTAGATATAAAGAAATTTCAAAAAAAAAACGTATCTCTGCAAGTGATACATAAAAAGATATTTAATTTGAAAAAATATATGTTAATAAATTTTTCCAATTAAATTGCTTCGAAAAATTATTTGTCCACAAACAGTGATTAATAGTAGTAAAAAACCCGCTGTGAATTTTTTAAAAAAACCAATCCTGAATAATGTAATTGGGAAAAATAAAAACATATTTTAGATAAGGTAAAAAACCTGTTTATGAAATTGATTGAAATGAAAATAAAATAATTTAATTTTATTTCATATTTTGAAAATAAAAAATAAATTTAATAAATTATAAATTTTATAGTAATGAAAAATCTATGGTCCGACAATAAATGATCAATATCCATTAAAATATAGTCTAGATTCTAGATCAAGAATAAAACCTGAAAGTCCAATAATTACAGTGTTGGTAACATACGAGATTGCTCCTTCCATGAATAATAATACATTTATCCAGAAAAACATCACAACGCACTGTAAAAAAACGATGGTAATTTAACAAAATTATAGACTGATGTCATAATGAACTATACTCTTTCTATTTATGTCACTAGTATGAGCTCTATATGACTTTCGAAAATAAATATTGGTTTACTCAAGAAAAATAGTTACAAAATTAATTTAAAACTCATAAATATATATAAATATTTAATAGATTCCTAAATAAATAACCAACAGTAGTACCGCAGTAATTCAACATTCAACCATTCTCTATCACAAAATTCATTATGATGTAATTTTACTATAATTTTAAGTTGGTATTTGAGAATGGCTTGAAGCCAAGTTATATTTATAATATTATGTTTCAGGAAATCTATTATAGTAATTGAGTTTCTAGTCCACAATTAATCCAAAGCAAAAGGTTTCTAATCTTCGTAAACGGTCATCTACAAGCTTCTGAATCTGAATGAACCAATTATCTTGTATGGATTAGTGGAAAAACAAGCAAAAAGATAGAAATGATTACCAATTTCATTAAGTTCGTTGTCAATTAATTGTTTCAATTATGAAGTGGGTGTCCAAATGGCACTAATTAATTGTTCAAGCGAAAACAGTTAATACAAATTTTTCAATTAATAAATAATTGAAACATTAAGATTGGAAAGAACTCGAAGTAGTAATTTCATCACCCATCGAAAAGATATGCATTAATTATTATACAAAAACCTACAGCAGCGTGCATTAACAGATTACTATTAGCTTGGATCTTATCAGTTCTGAAAAGAACGCTACTATATCCTTCAGCGTTAGTTATTGACTATTGAGTTAGTTATCTCAATATAAATTACGCATAGTATATTAAATTTATCATAGCACAATTGTCATGGTGTAATTGTCAAATTAAATATGAAACTAAATATTGTAAAATAATTGTTAGTCTTTAGCATATACAGAAGCTAATTGTCAAAAACAAAAACAATAAACTTCACGTATACCATATTCCAGAAACTAAAGTGATTTGCATTTGACTTTTTAGTTTAAAGTTTAATCGTAACTAATGTTAAGTCAAAATGCATTGCGTTCATGATGGTTACTATTCCACGATCTTAAACTAGTTCAGTGAACAGTCTTGTTGGCAAGGTGTTAATAATACTTCCAATATCCCCAAGTGAATTATTAATTTAATGATACTTGGAAAAACTTTTACTTTCTTTACTAGAACTGTCTCCACCGAGGTTATTGCTAATTTTGGTCTAATGTTTTAATTAAAAAATTTAAGTGCTTTTCATTTTGTAATATTAAGTTATGTTTTACTTTATACTGTACGCCATAAAATTTGAATTGATTCTTTAATACGGCGTCAATACGGCTATGAGACTGTATCACTTATCACAGTTTTTACACCAAATCCGTAATTTTGTGCTTTTACATATCAGTCCAACAGAAAAAATTTGTGAATTTTAAAAATATTATTTAATAGCAAAATAAATTTATATCATAATTTGCAAAATTACCAATTTTCATGGACTTTTTATGTACCAATCTGTTGAAACTTTCTAGATGTCAATCTTCTAATATTTCTGTCTGATGACTAATACGAAAACTATGAAAAATACAATATAAAAACTAAAAAAATTCCACATATCAATAACAAAATCTCTTAAAATCTTTAAATAAAAAAATCATATCAAAAAATTTGAACTATTCTCTGACATTAGATTTCCATTTAAAAACAAAATACAAAATTACAAAACGATTACAAACCATTAAAAAATTATTATATTATTTTTCTTTAATTCAACACGTGTTTTACTGGTAACATACATCACAAATATTTTAAATTCTGTTCAATCATTCAATAATTTGGACATAATATTTTTCAAAAAAAAAAAAAATCACCTCAAAATCAATAGATACTTTTCTATGTTAAAATATCTTAAAGATTTTTATTTTTTTTTACCATATTTTCGGTATAATTTCTACAATATAAAAAAACCTGCGATGCCATTAAACTATACAGAGTGAAATATTCATTTTTTTATTATACCTTTGCGGTGTCAATTTAATTGGAAAGTGTTAAAAACCGTCAATCGAATATGAAGTGGGTGCCCAAATGGTTATTTTTATTGGTTTCCATAAGCTCTAAAAGAACTTTAAAAAAAAATTATTGCCCTTTCACACATTTTAGTATGACGTTGGCATGATTTTTTATTTCTTTTATTTTGAAAATTATTTATATATTAAATTTTGATCAACAACAACAACAACAACAATTATTTTATTGGTTTTCATTTTGGAGCAAAAATTACAAAAATGATGAAATTGCGAATTTTCTTAACTCTATATATCCCAAAACAATTTATATGAACAAATTCTTATGGTCCGCAATATATAAATTTTTCTAAGCTATTTTCTCATATAAATTTTGAATTTTTCATTAGTATACCGAAAATTATACAAGCCTTAAAATACCAAAAATAAATATATATTATTTATGTATGATTACAGGATGACTAGGCGAAAATGAATTATATTTTTTTTTTTTGTTATAAAGTATGTTAAATGTGTGTAGGAAGGAATTTTCTTAATAAATGAATTTTTTTTTTTTTTATGTATGGTATCTTTTGATGATAATGCAGAAAATACAAACCAGATAATTTTCTTGTTGTAAAGGAATCTCCTTTAACTACAAACAAAATTTTAAAAAAAAACAAGAACTGCAAGAGCAATTTCAAAAATAAATGTAAATAATAACGAAAAATATATGATAAAAATCAGAGATACAAACCAGTAACTGAACACCTTATATTTTGGCGAACCAAAACTGAACCAAAACCAAACTACTTTGCAAATTAATTAGGCGAGTCGTAACTATTTTCAAACCATTTCTAATAAAATGGTGATAACCGAACAATAAAACAATATTTTGTGGTTCATTTCTAGTTAAGGAATTTAAAAAGAAATTAAACTATGAATACTACGAAAATATAAAGCTTAGGCTACAATGTATCGATCAGTATCATTTTGACTCGAATCGTACAGTATCTAATTCCAATCAACTGATTAATTCGTTAGTAGATCGTTAAGTAGATTATAATTGATTAAATTTGTCATTTTTAAGTTTGGTTTTCATCTTCTTTTCTGTTGTTCATGTCATTTTTATATATTGTTTATTAATTACAATAATTCCGAATTTTGTTTTAATATACTTAATAAAATATTCGTCAGTACATCATTTTTACACATCATTTTTTTGAGGCTATGTCAAATTTCATTTCTCTTGATATTTTATTCAGTTTGTATTCATTAAAGTTCAATCATTCTAAACTATTTCGATTCGATTCGTTCCGAATCTATTTTAATCGCACTCAATCGATTTTCCATACAAAATATATGATGATTTTACTGAAGGATTCGATACTGAACTGATAAATAATATATTGAAGCCCACTCAAATTTAAATCATAATTTTAAAACTAAAAATTTCAAATATTTTGAGAGTTTTAAATCGAAAATTCAATTTCCTTCAATTACAGCCTTAGTAATAGTCTAGCGCTAGCCATACTGAAAAAAAATATTGAACTAAACCCAAACCAAAAGCCATAAATATAAAAAAGTTATTGACCCAGAATTGAACCTAAACCGAAACAAGAAATTTTGAAATAAAAACCAAATTTATCAATGAACCCAAAATCGAACCATTCCGAAAATTTTTTTAGTTTGCATCTCTGATCAAAACCATTAAAATATTTTGTATATTTTTTTTTCTTTTTTAGAATTAAACGCAAGAAATGAAATGAAAAATTGTGGTAATTTTGATCAATAAAAATAATGTAAATTTTAAAGTGATAATTTAAAATATTTTAGCATCAATTTGTACTTCAATAAAGTTAAAACTGGGCAATCTAAAAATTATATAACTAACAACTTATTTCCTGTGTCGTTAACGATAAATCTGAAATTGGTTACATTTGATATAACATGACATTAATGTCATTATTATGGTAGGTATATAGCTCTAAAAAATGAATACCTGAGACTGAGAAGATGTTATACTTGTTGGAAGACCGCAGTTAGCTCTAACAGCCATCCCAACTTCAGACTTAACATCCTTTAGTTTATAAAAAAAGACCATTTGTCAATTTACTAGTGTTCATTGGTCTAAATCATCTATTGAACTGACCTCCGAATTTCTCCAAGCGAATTAAACATTTTTAATCAGATGAGCAAAGTATTGAACTTTGAATAAATATTTTCCATTTTGTATTCAACATCCACAAAATGATTTTAATTTTGATTATATAGTAACTATTGCCATCAAGCTATTTCAGAATTAACTGATGAAGCTCAGAATTTAATGGTGGGCTAATTTTCTGAATGAAAGTGACTAAGTCTATACATTTCAGAATGATTCAATGAGTCTATACTTTTAAAAACCTTTTAATACCCTAAAAATAAATTCTTCAATAAATTTTTCATTTAATTCTTCAAAATTTCTACTTCTTTTTTTTATATATAAAATCTTTAACAAATCAAAATCGTGAAATTTCTAGTCAACAAACAAAACGAAAAATTAATTAGTAATTTTTATGTTTCCTTGGAAATATTTGTTCACCCTTCCAAAGAAATGTTAACCCATCCGCAAATAAATGTCTGTCTGGTTGGTCCATTAAAATTTTTCATTCGCTAATTGATGTCAATTAATTATAAAAGATTTTATTTATAATTATACTCCAACTACTGGCAACAAAAAAATGCAATTAATTTTCTTCAAATATTAACATTTTCTTGCTATTCATCGCACCTTTTAAATGACAATAATAATTAAATTTTTTGATATAATATTATTGGTAAATATTTAAAGAATTTTTGAGGTGTACTATTAGTAGAAATTGCAGAAAATTTTAATTGATAATTATGAATTATTAAAATTTAATATTATTTAATTATTTTATTAATGAGATTTAGAATCAATGTGTTTTAGATTCGCGACGAAATATTTGTCTTTTCAATTGAGTTGAAAATATTTAGACTGAGGAGGAGAATCCAGTGTCATAAGACAATTAGTTTGCACGAAGTTAAGTGGTTCGATATACTCTCCCTCGAAGGTTAATAGAACAGTTGTGGCATCAAATCGATGGCCGATAGCCTACATTTTGTCTACATCGCTCCATTGTATCTTCTCAACAACGATAAAACTTTTGGTTGGCTTGATATTACCTATTTCAATCAGATTTTTTATTCTGCTTCCTCGCATGTAAAGAAAGTGACATAAAATACATTCTAATGATTCCTCCTCTATTTCATAACCTCTGCAGAACAAATTTCTTTAGATGATCTGCCCTATGGCAATTTATTCAGTATATATTCTGAAATTTTTCTTATTTAGGATGACTTTTATTTTCTTAGCGTCAGAAATGCCCCAAAACAGTTTAATGTCATGAATCTTTGAGGAGGCCAAGGCTACTTTGTAATTGCAATACTGTGCCGTAGCGCAATAACAAAGAAAAGTTTAGTATTCCCAGAATCGTTCAATTCCATTCATTTAAAAGTAATATTGCGTGGTTGCATCAGTTCCTTCTCATTAGTAAAATAGTTTATGGTACTGGCGGATAGGTGGGTCATTAGTAGCACCATCTTTTGACAAGTTATTTAGTTTTATCATTCTTTAGCTAGGTGACGAAAGGATTGACCTGCAAGTATTTATCAAGATGATATTGGCCGAACCTATACACATAACTGTATAGTTTATGTCGTCTTTTTCCGCGATCATCTTTTCCGACCTGCTTTCTCGACATTTTAAAATAAAAGTAATGACCTGTTGTCGAATATTTATAATTAAATCATAAATATCAATATTTTGTTTCCTCAAATTCTCTATTCTCTAAAGCAGCTGTTTCTTAATAATAAACAATTACAATCAAATAACATGACAAAATCTTGATAGCTACGCTAGATAATCACAATTATTATTAAATTACAAGAAAAAAAATCATTAATACTACCATTACAACTAATAATTATCTTTACTAAAATTCAACATAGCATTTATAAAGATTTCAATCTTTCGATTAAATTATTCGATAAAATAATTATCAGAAGAATTTTTTTTTTCTGTGGTGATGATGATGATGACCGTGATCAAACGCATCGCGGACACGTCTTAACCCTCTATTTATTGTACGGAATTATAATCGTCAACAACGGTTGCCAGTCATATAAAATATATTATACAGTTTTATATTTTTATTATAATTTTTTTGTTATGTATTTTTGCTAAGTCATTTTTCGAGTGTGTATGATTCGCTATCTTGAAAAGTTCAAGATGGAGAAGAGAAAAAGACCAAAAAACAACAACAACAACCATAAAAAAACATTAATTTAAACGCGCGCTCTGTTGTCCAAAACGAATGATGATATTTCATTGGTTTGGGTAGAGTAGCTCGAGTATAAAAAACTATAAAAATAAATGCACACTAATTTGATCAACTCTTTGGAGATTAGCGAAAAATGAAAGATTGCGTATATAATAATGAATAAGGTTACCATCAGACCTAAATGCCCATGTAATGACTAAAGATTTTGATGGTTTTAAGAAAATTTGCCTTAAATATGAACATAAGATTTGGCTATGGGTGGATGCGAGTTTAGGATTTTAGGATTGGAATAGGATTAAGGGACCGGAGTTAACAGGGAAAGATTCAATTTCTCTTAAACTAGTTCAAATTATAATTTAAAGGATACACTTAAGGTGGTAATTGGTTCCATAACTTTGGGGTTCGACAATAAATGAGTTTTAATATTTCAGTGTACGATGAAAGTTGAGCGCATGTGACTATTTGTGTGTTCTTCTTATATTGCGTATATGCACAGGTTTTAAAGTTTGGAAAAATACACTTAATCTCCCCAGAACAGTTTTCCAGCAGTTATCTGTAGAATAGACAAAGAACTCTTTCATTACGACGGTGGCTTCTTAGAGAATTTTAAATCTTTTGATATTTTGCAATGCGTAATATTATTATATAGTCAAACAAGTTTTTTAGGAACACCTCTAAAGCTGAAATTTTTTATAAACCGCTGGATTTAGCTGTAATTGTGTTGCAATTTTTGGTATACTTTTAAACTCGGCTGACTAAAGTGGTAAAGCTAACGTAATAGATCTAAATTTGCAATGGTTTGGCTATCCGATTTATTTATTTTTAATTCTTTATAATAAAAAATTTCAAGATGGGATTAAATATGTTCACAGAATTATAATAATCAATTTGTTAAATTGCAATTAAAGTAATTTCGGGTTAAAAAATATGTTGGCTTTATCTTTTAATCCATTATTTTTATAATGACAATATTTATCATCATACATCAATATGTGAAAAATAAACCGATATTTCCTAAAAATCCTAAATATTTTAACTCTATAGAGAACGTATAGCATTTATTAAATATATATGACAGTAATGACAGCCTGGTAATCGGCAGCCCATGTACATTATAATAAACTATACTAACGTATTAATGATGGTAGATGTTATTTTATTAAGCAATTATTTATATTTTGGTCCTGCGAATGTCGTTTCTGTCAATCAAAATTCGAATAAAAACATCCCTTTTTATTATTTCTTTCTTTTTGGTTTCACTGAGAAAAATTTGTAGAATCGAATTCTATTCGATTTGAAATTGTTAGTTTTTTGGGCCAGATATTAAACCATCAAATATAAAATTAACAAATTGTTTATAAATTTGACTTCATTTTGAATTAATAGTAAATATTGTGAAAATCGTAAAGTTAATACGGAGATATAGTAAAACTATGAAGTGTTGTGATAGAAAGCTCGATTCAAAAAATGAATCTTACACAATTCATCTTGTCTTTATGTTTCCAAGAGTGAAGATTAAAAAAAACACAGCTATTTTTAATAGTAATATTATCAAATTTCAATAAATTTTCGAAATTTAGTTAGTTTCACATCAAGTACTCGTAAAATCTAGTACTCGTAAAATTTGATATATACGTCAATTTAGAGTGAATAGTTTCAAAAATTATATTAAATAGACCAGAATTATATAAAACACATTCTTGATATCTTAGAGATTTGATAGTTTGTAGCCAACATTCCTGAAAGTATTGAACAAATATGGTTTTAATTAACTCCGAACTTTAAGCTAATCCTTTGTAATGTAGAGCAGAGTAATGTAGAATAATTTGATATGTAAGAAAGTTTCAATTTACATTCATCAAACACTGGAAAATATTACTTTTTAATGTTAATTTTATGAAAGATTAAAATTATGGAGATTAAATTTCTGACATTGATAAATAATATTATAAATTAATTATCAACTTCAAATTTTTTCGCAGTGTATCATTTTATTTAATAAAAATTTTTAATTTCTTATTAATAATGTACCACAAATTGTCGAATGATATCTTCCCCAATAATAAAAATACCACAATTTTATATATTCTTTGACATATTATATTGTCCGGACTCAATTGAGCTCACCGAGAGTGGTCCATATATTACAGAGATCGTTTGTGTTACTACTACGAATGTTTTGTAGGTTATGAAAACCAAACGATAACAACAACAAAATGTATATACTGAAATTTGATCCTTGTGAGATTTATTGTATTTAAATTTTATATTTTGCGCGCAGGCTCAACCCCCGACAATCATGCGCGTTTATATATATTATTAAATTCAGGGTAGCCACAATTATTAGTAATTCCCGACATTTATGTATTTTGTATATATAATTTTATTAAAAAATGTGAAATATTTTAATTGCGGTGTATGTAGAAAATGTGATTTTACTATCAAGATTAATGGTTATATGGGTCAATGTACGTCGTTTTACCCTTTTTTTTTTGTAGTTGAATCTGATGAGGAAAAATTATTATATATTTTGATTTGAGAAATTTATGATGAATTTATAAGGATTTTCATTTTTGACATAAGGGTTAAAATTATAAATTATAATATTTGAATTATAAATAATTGAATTGATTAATAGTTGTACGTAAATATAAATTAATGATTAAATCAGCATAAAATTATAATTTAGATGTTTAATATCAAATTATCCCAAAATTTTTGGGATATTTGGAGAGTTTGTATTTGAAAATTTCTTAATTTTTATAATATTTTATGAATTATGGTCTGAGCTTAAATGATTATTAAATAATTACAATTATATTTTATATACCATTATCGCTGGTTGTTTAATGAAACATTTTAAAGTAAATTCGGAAAAATGTCATTTTAAGAACAGATATAAATTACAGAAGAAATTGATGTATTAGGCAATACAATTTTGTTAGTGTCGGTTACACCAGGATATTTCGAGTAATAAGTAAAATTTTGTGTAACTCGATACCGTGGTATTTTGCAGAATACCCGGATGGGTTCATTACTTCACATTATATGTTAAAATTTAAAAAAATTAACAGTGTTTTCTGTATTAAAGTTAATTGCAGCTAATTCGTTAAATTGGTACACCTTTTGATATCAGAATGTTAACCGAACTATAATACAAATATAGTGTCCAGATAACTGCTAAAGAAATATTATTATTGATCCTGAATGAATTGTTGAAGATGAAGTAATCACAGAAGCTCAAAATGAATATTAGCAAACAAGAAGAACACAGTTTGAGCAAAACATTGTCGATATATTTAGCTTCACCATAAAACAATTTGAATCATCACAACAACTTGAGAAAGAGTTGAAATTTTGGATGGAAATGGTAAGAGAACACACAATTTCGAACAATTATACTAAACACTACTCACCATAAAATTAACATTAGTGGATTGTGAAAAGAATTCATCCTTTGTTGGAAAAATTAAAGCCCAAAACTTTATGTATAATTTAGTATTTTAACTATATTTTAACAAAACAAATTAACATTTTGCTGGAATATTTAAAATTTAATGGGTAACTAATTAAAAATAATAAATGATAATTTGAATAAAACTATATTTTTATTGATTTATAGCCCAGTTAGTCTTAACGCAAGTAATGTAAACGCTGTTCCAATTTCTTACGCACGTTGATCACTGTGACAACTAAATTTGACAGACAAACTTATAAATTTTTTATCGAAATAATTATGTCTTCGTTTAAAGAAAAATTAATTGAATTAGTGAAAGAAACTAAAAAATTATATACGATAAATCTATTCGGAACTATAAATTAATATTTCACATATCGTTCAGTACAGTAATGTCCTTGTCCTATCATCGATTTTCGTCGAAAATAAGTTAGTAATGCCTTCTTGTTAAATTTTGAAACTGTCTACTATGGTATTATCGCACGTTCTAATTGTTGCGTTGCTTAACTCACGTTGATATATTTTTAAAATATCCGAGTAATTCGGGTAGTATAGAATTGTATCATCTATAGGTGCATCAATGTTCGTGAAGAATTAGCCTAATCTGTTTGTCATCTGTCAAATGTTTGCCAGATTATATTTTTTTTTAATAAATCTTATACAACCAACTAAACATAATTATTTTTATTGGAAATGTCCAACTAATTTTCATCAAATTTCCAAACTAATTATATTCGCTATCATAGTTCCACCTCTAATCAAATTAAATTAATCCCAAAAAAAAAAATTATGATAACATAAAATTTAAACAAAAAAAAACACTTTTTTATGCTTCTTTAGTTTTTATGCTTTCCAAGTTTATGTGATTAATATATAAATTAAAATTATTTTTTATGTTCAGATCTTTTGTTCCGTTTTTGAATAAGAAAATTGTTTCATAGTTTTTTTTTATTCATTTTCTTGTTTATTTATTTTTGTTTTCGTCTTTTATATTTTCCCAATAAAATTGATTTAGTCCAAGTGGCTTCATTCTAGTCTACCAAATCAAAATAAAAAAAAAAAACAATCTTTTAAGATATGATATAGCAATTATATCCGCTATACATAAAATTAAAGACCCCTTAAAAAGATATTTCGATGATTTTCTAGTGATTATATAACTAAAATTAATTATATATGGTATTAAAATTTAAAAGCATTGTTATTTTACAAAATTAATAGTAATATAACCTAAAATAAAAAAATTAATGTATTACGTATTTATTTTGAAAATCCTTAACAAATTGTTTAAAAAAAAACCGAAATAATTTGTAATCAACTTAAACGATTTTAAAATTGATTGGTAAATGTATAATAGCAAAGCAAATCATTTTAATTAATTTAAAATTTATTATTTAAATGAAAATTAATTATGAAATTTTTATCAAATTATAATTTTAATGTTGCTCCTTTCAGATACGAATATTTGTAATGCAAAATCATTAACATCACACCCACAAAATTATTATAGAATTTGTGTAGGATCGATAATGCCGCACGACACATTTAATTAAAAATTAACTAATTTCGAAATTTTAAATATAATTTACAATATTTTGAAAACCAGCTTCAAGAGGCCATCCACAAATCTTCTACACCTTTCAATGTACTGCAAAATTGATCGTACGCAAATTGATCTTCATTACCGAATTTCAGGATCGTTAATGCCACAGACGACAAACTTAATTAAAAATTATCTAATTTCGCAATTTCAAAAATAATTTACAATAAAAGAGTCCGTCCGAAAATCTTCTATAGCTTACAAATAGATATTGCATAGAAATTGATCTTCATTACCGAATTTGATGAAGGTTAACGCCACAGACGACAAATTTAATTAAAATTGATCTAATTCCGGAAAATAAACTTTTCGTTTCAAACATAATTTACAAATTTTGAAAACCAGCTGCAAGAGCCCGTCCGCAAATCTTGATCGTACACAAATTGATCTTCATTACCGTCGCAATGTTGCAAATTTTGATGTAGGTATAATAAATGCTCATTTTAAAATTATAAGTGATATTCGTATTTCCGACGGATTTACTCTATAACTCGAATAGTATTTACCTATGAGTGTAAATTGCGTTCACAAACTTTTTGCAACATAAAATCTGATACATAAATTAAATTTTACCTTTTTTTAATCAGTCAACATTCCAAAATTCAACAACAATAAAAAAAAACTCTATTTCAAATTGATTTATATGATAAATAATCAAAATAAAATCCGCCTTCTCTATTACCACACGTACGACCCTCTAATAATCGATTCCTACAAAAATCAGTACAGTTTTTATAGGGTGGTTTCTCAAATTAATGTCCTTTTTTTTGTAGTAAGTCAATTGAAATCTATCAACTTGAAAATGTTTTCTCAATCCACATTTCAAAAACAGAATAAAAAAAAATTGAAAACTATTAAATTTATGCACCCTAACAAAAAAAAAAAACGAACTTTGACTTTCAATTTTGTATTTTATTTTTTTTTTTTTAAAGAACCCATCAGCCGAAGAGTTAAAAATGATTTTTTACTTTTAAGTCGCGTGTTTTATCGTCTCACTGGACGTAAAACTATAAAATCCTTTCGATAAAAATCATAAATCGAAGATTAAAATGTTAAACAAGGACACCCTAAAAAATAAAATGCAATTTATTATTCGAAATTTTAAATTATAAATGAAAAAGGGAGTTTGTAAAACACCAACATTATTAATCGTGTAGGTGGGACAGAAAGGATTTAAGGTTATGAATAATTTTCATATTAATATAATTAAATTATTATATACTTTCCGAATTTAATAGAATTACTGGTATTAAGATTTGGACTAACCATTAGCAATAATACTGAACCATTTCCATATTGTTTGAGGTGCACAGAAGCCATATTTTAACTATTATACTAATAACCTGAATTCATCATGGTTGGTTGGTAAAAGTGGCAATTGCGCCGTTTTGACGGTTTCCGTGGGCCACTTTGCGGCGAGATCGTTGAGGTCGTTGAAGAAAAGGCTACCAAGCGAACAGAACCTGTTCCTAGCCGGCGCATGGCACTTACTATGCAGTGTGTAACCGTTTCTTTTTCCCTCGGATCCTTCCAGCTACGTCATAGGCGGTTGAACGGGACGCCAAGTCTGGACCCATTTTCACGAAATCATTATACAAACTACAAAAATTTTAATTTCATAATTATTGCTAGACAAAATTGTATTGGACTTTCCAAAAATAGAGTTCCTCGAGATTTATCCAAAAAAAGAGTTCTAAAGTATCGTAAGGTTGAATGCCTCATTCAATACAGCATAACTTCTATGTTGAACTAGGTAGACATTTCTAATGTAATGTAATCAATTTATAAAACTTTCTACAATATATTTACCTATTTTCAAATATGGATTCCTATTAGGTTCAAGAAAACCAAGCGTTTTCAACATAATATTTGAAGATAATTTAAATCAGTGTAATTTCTTCTAAATTTTATGCTACTTTCACTTTTCGAATCCTAATAAAAATAAATTATTTCAGATAATATGATATTTTACATAATATCCTGCGGTGGCACCAATTTTAGACCCCATATGAAAATGATTGTAAATGAGAATTTTTTATTTTAGCTATGGTAATAAAAATGGTTAAATGTGATAATTTCACTTTTGGCCTTCCTTATGTAATAATAATACAACAATTATTTTTGAATGCAATTTCAGGATGACTTTTGACATTCTTTTTTTTCTTATATTACCGAAATTTTTATTATTATAGAATTATATAAGAATTACCATAGATTATGATGACCTATGAATTGTTAATATTCTTGTGAGGGCATAACACTATAAATAAATTACAATACTTTGGAAAATCTCTGATGTTATTCCGAAAACTGATTGGAAATAATGATTAAAATATTTTTTTGGTTCTTTTTCTTTTAGAGAAATATCTGAATACATGAATATTTAATTCAATTTCAAGATATTTGATTCCGAGTTTTTTATTTTTATTTTTCAAAGTATTATGCCAATTTTTGACTTAATATACTTTTTTTTCAATGGCATTTCATCAAGAAGGGTGTGAAAATGAAAACAATTTTTTATTGTGGAAGTATTATGATGATTTAATTCTGGGGAAAGAGAATCTTTAATCAAAAGTGAAGGAAATTGAAAAATGTTGCTAAGGAATTTCAAATTTATAAGAATTTTGTAGAAAAATATGAAATTTGATTTTTATGAATTTAAAACAAAACAAGTTAGATTTAGATACTTAACATGTTTAGTAAAGTTTAAGAAAATAAAAAATTATGTATTTTTAAACATTTCCGTTTACATAATAAAAATTCCTGCTAACAATAATAATTATATTTAATTGTACCTTTTTCCATTATTATGAAACACCACCTCATTTACTCTAATAAACATAACCACCCTATAATGATCGATCGATAAATAAATAATATAGAAGCATAATAAATGTAGATATTAGTAAGCTACCGAATGATTCTTTAGGGTCAATCGTCGCTTTGGTACCACTATTTCCACTAAAGTTAATCTTTAATTTTGTAATTTAACGTAGATTCAATATTTTAAACTATAAGAAATCCTGATGCCGAGTAAAATTTGTTTACCAATAAATACAATTTTCGACCCTAATTATCAAAGATTCATAGATAGATGAATTTGTGAGACGTTGAAAAATTTGATTAGAGTCATCTTAAAATATATATAGGAAATTATTTCCAAAATAAAATTTTAAATTCATCTCATATAAAATATAAAGATCAGAATCAGACCAGCAGTGGCGCAGGAATAGTGTGCTATGCTGTAATGCTCTTTATACCCGGTTCAACTCCAGACCGAGGCATCGATATCGTTCTAAATTGACTCAGCTACTCAGCCTTAAAATGAGTACCAGTAATAAAATTTGGAATTATGTAATTGTGATTTTTAGACTGGGATATTGCTAACAGTTGAGACCATTTCCTGGCAGCAAATATTTCATTATTAAAAGCCATCAAATTTGTTGCAATTAAAATCTTCTTCATTATAAAGAAACGTAAATGGTTCAAAATCCATTAAAAATTAGTAGGTAATGTAATGCTCCCAAATGGGGAAAAATGACAAATCCTATATCACTGAGCCCCTATGCTCCAAAAGGAGAAAAATAGGACCCGGGATACCAATTGCTGTGAAGGAAAAATAATAAAGAAAATAAGGATTGATAAAAACTTTAAGTGATCAAGGTCTTTATGAAATAGTAGTTTACCAATTAGCATTTATCGTTTATTTCCTAATTTAATTGCTGGTCCATTTATATATTAATAATTTTTCTGTTCATATTTCTATCATTTTAAAACTTTAAATAATTCTATTTAAGTTTTTCTTGGAAAATGCAACTGGTATTAAACTACTAATATTTCTATAATTTTCAACAGATAAACATTAAAATTTTCCACTAATATTAATTCAAATATTTTAATTAGCAAAACAAAACAAAACCAATTATGATTTTATGTAATATCAATGCAAAAGAGATAATTTAATCAAAATTTATAATAAAAAAATTTTAAAAAACGAAACCACCAAAACAACTTTATTTAACATCTTTTACAGAGTCTGGGCAATATTAATTTAGTGTGGTTTTTTTTAACTTCCATTTACAATATGCAAAAAAAAAAAAAAAATGTGTATATAAATATTTTAATAAAATTTTGCAAAATTTATTCGAAATTATTTGGTTACAGGGTCGGCAGTAGGATTTTTATTATTGCTTTCTAAAAAATATTTTTAATCTAATCTGAAGTTATGCTTAAATTATGTTATAATTTAAGTTTTGTAGCTTTTTGCGATTCTAAGATTCATCAATTACAGATTTCGACACAAACCTCTGTCAGAAAACTTTAAAAATATGAGTAGATAAACTCGCTGTTGCCGCTGTGACACTTCCGCTTTGAAATGTCAATCATGTCCAAAGAAAATTGTTTATAAATTTATTTGATATTACAAAGCGATAGAGCGGAAAAGTTTGAAATCGATTGAACTTTACAAGAAAACAAAGCGGCACCGCCAAGAGGCTATTCATAAATTTCTATATATTTTAACTTTTTAACAGTGGCATTGGTACAGCTTCAAGTCAACGGAAAGATTATGGATTATCTCCATCATTACTGCAGAACCGCGATTTTAAATATCACAAAAAAGTTGAAACTTGTAGTAGATATGAGAATAGTCGAGATGGTACCGCTTTTATTGTGCGGAAAAGTTCGTTCGATTTCGACTTTTCCGTTCTGCGTTTACACAGATTTATAATATTTGAAAATTCAGCATCGAAAACTGAAAAAAAGGAATTACATATTCCAATTTTACTGTCAATATTTATACAATTAAATGTTTGACAATTTTTTATGTGTGTTCCTGAACCTTAAATTAGCTCTGTTTCAAAAATTTGCACTTAGATATTGCAATAAAATTTAAATTATTTAAGATATTACAAATATTTTCTTTTTAAGAATTGCGTGCCAATTTAAAAATTTTGATCTTCCAATTTTTTTTTATTTTTTATGTCAGCTGCCAGGCATATTTTGTAAGTAATTTTGTAGAGACCCCGACAGTTAGTGGTTTTTGGTGAATATTTAGGTTTATAGGATTTAAAGAAAAACCTTTAAAAAAGTTGATATTTTTGTGGTTTCCTACTGGAGACATACAAAAATCAAAAATTTATAGAAACAATAATTTTATAACTCGTGTTATATTTTTAGTGGTTAAACTTAAAGCGGCATATTTTTTTTATACTTTTAATTATTATAAATATTTTGAAATCAATAAATTAAAAAACCCAAAAGAAAAACAGGATCTTTATTTCTAAATATTAAGGATCAAACGAAACGCAAACAGAAGTTGTGAACAAATTAGTGGTTAAAAAACCAAAAATTTAAATTAATTGGAATTTTTGTTGTTATTTTATGTTTACATCGAAATGAACTGGATTTTTATTTTAAGATGATTTTCGGATTTTGTAAAAAAATGAGAAAAGATTTTATGGTATTAACAAGTAAAATTAGTTTACACAAAAAGAAGGTAAAGATTTCTACAACTGAAATTAAATTTTAAAGACGTAAAGAATGAAAATTAGCACGCGATATTGGGTAAAGGTAACCCTTGTTAAAATTTTAATTATTTTAGGAAGTGAAACAGATTTTTTCTAGCTATTAAGTAATGCAATTATTTTGTCATGACGTACCTATCAAAAGTTTATATTTTCCCAGATGTTGTAATTCAGTTGATATTTCTCCAGTCATATTTCAAAATTTATTATATTTCAAGACGATATTCTAAGGATTTCTCTTTCATCTAATTCTAATTAATTCTAAAAAATTAAATTTTAATACCAAGTCCAAAAATTATTACAAATATTCAAAAATTCACAATAAAAATGCATTTTTATTTATCAAATACTCTCACCACATAATGCTTTCCAGTAAGAAAATAATAATTTTCTGATTTCAGTCTTGGATAATATTCGCCTGGAGGTATGCTAATAGAATTTTGTAAATACAACAAATGAAACACTTCCGTTCCGAGCGAATTATTCAATACATTAACTAAAATAATTTCCATTTAATGAAAGGGTTTGTGTCTTAAATACGACCGGTTTAGAATTGTGCTAAAAATTTCCATATTTAAAATCCTTCCCAATAAACATAATGATTTTATTTCGGTAATTTTTTCTTTTTTATATAACTATTTGTGCCAAATTGATGATATATCATAATCATTGCAAAAAATGCATAATAATGTAAGATTGAATGGTGTCATACAAGATACAATCAGTTGTGAAAGCCAAATTGTTCTTAGAAAATAGAAAAAAGCCAGCAAAAATTGTTAAACCTAAAAATAAGAACTCTACTAATAATAAGGCATCAAAGATCGAGTTACGATTAACAAGTAAAATTAGTTTACACCTCAAACAAACTCAACGCGACGGACGCAACGGAGACGGATTGAAATGTCGAAAAAAAGTCGAAATGTGTAGGAATACGAATATATGCAAGTGAGCAAAGTCATGACGGACGTGACGTACACGGACGCAACACGCAAAAGTTAAATCGATTTCAACTTTCGACGGACACGACGGATATAAAATAGGTATTTTTCAAAATTTTGAATTAAAATAAATTTAGTTGACATTCCAAAAAAAATTTTGAGTGAATAAGTGTGAACAATTAATTTAACGTATAAGTACATAGTTTTGTTTACACAAACAAATTGTTTATAAAGTGTCATTTAAGAATTATGTAGTCCGTTTCAACCGTCGAGTTTGCTCCATAGAAAATTCTTATACGTATCCGTCCGTTGCGTCCGTCGTCAGTCGAGCTTGTTTGAACCATTATGGTTCGATATACCAAAATCAAGGAAATAATTAATATATGATGCCATAAGCAGAAAAGTAATGTAATTTAATTAGTATATAACTGGGTAAAATTAACGAAAATTAAATAAAACGATAAATATTTTCATAATTTTACATTAAATAATTTATCATGTAAATTTTAACAAATCAATACTTTATATCCAAAAACACAATTTAAAGAACTGACGAGAAGCTGTTTCTGTAAACAATAACATTGATTAATGCTTTGTTGATAGTTAGCTTCAAAATTAATGAGTTCAATTTTAATATATCAATTCTCGTTCATGGTGAATTCATGATTCAAACCTTTGACTATATCTATATGTTATATGATGGACTGCTAGTATCCTACTTCAACTTCATTCACGAGTCAACATGAGTGACAGTACCCTGCAAAGATATACGGAATTCCATCACTTTTCAATTGGTGTCTTATTTCGATATTCCGATATTCACAATATTTTCAAACGTCAAAATATTAAACTTAGAACGTCAATTATTTCACATATATGAAGAAAAGTTTTTGGCAAATAATAAAATAATTGGCTTGGCATTGGCAGCCATTGCAACATTATAATAAAATATAAGACTTTATACAAAATAAAAACTAAACAATTTCTTTCCTAGTCTGTGATTAAATAATTTTTTCTTGTTTTGTTTGATATTGCTATTATAAATAAATTCCTTAATTATTACAAAATAAATTTAAATCAAAATTTATTATAAAATGGGTAAATCTAGATCTAGAAGTCCAGCATCAAAACGACGCCATAAAAGTAAACATAAACGAAAAAGTAAATCCCGGGATAGAGACAGGGATCGTGAAATTAGATTAGAACGTAGTTCACATTCGCATAGTAAACATCGAAGTCGAGATTCTAAATCAAGGTAAAATATATCAGCAAAAACAATCGGTGATTAAAAATCAATATATTTCATCCTATATATAGAAAACGATCCGTGTCAGTATCTTCCTCAAACAGTTCGCTTTATAATAGCGAAAATGACATTAGACCTAGGAAAAAAATTCGTAGTAAAAAATTGGATGAAGTGGAAAGATTAGCTGAAATGGAACGTCAAAGACGACAAAAAGAAGCTGAACAAAAAGTTTGTGTTTAAAAAAAATATATATATGTAAAATTCTAACCTTAAAAATAATATAATTTATCTGATGTTTCACAGATAATTGAAGAAGAAGCCGCTAAACGTATAGAACTTTTAGTTAAGAAACGGGTTGAAGAAGAATTAGAAAAACGTAAAGAAGAAATTGATTTAGAAGTTATTCGGCGTGTTGAAGCTGCTAAAAAACAAATGGAAAATGAAATGATGTTAGAATTGGAAAAACGTCGTGAACAAATTCGTGAAGAGGAACGTAAAAGAGAGGTAGGTTTTCTTTGTATATATATTATTTGGGAAAATTTATATAACTATATTATAAAATTGAAAATATAATTATAGTAAATAATTTCGTGTTAATTTTCTTAATTTTATTTAATTTTTTTGTTTGTTAATTAGTATATTTCTTATTTATTTCTTATTACACAAAAATTTAAAATTTATAAATTCTTATAGGCAGAATTTATTCTACAAAAATAGAAATGTCCAAATTGAAAAGAAATTTTTTAAATGTAATATTTTTCTTAAATTCTTCGAATTGATAAATTAGAATACATTTTTTTATTATAAAAGGGCTGCCAGATAATAAAATAAGCCAAAAAAAAAACATTCATAACATATTTTTTCATTTGTTACCAAGACATCATTTCAGTTTTAACAACTTACTGACTTTTACCATTAAGCAATACAGTTTGCTTTAAAGAAATATTATTCTTTCTCAATGTTTTTGTATAATTATGATTAAAAAATAATCGTAAGTGATGCAAAAAGCTTGTGAGCGGGACAAGAAATGATAACAATTTTAGATCGACAAATACTTTCGAAACAGTCAGTACTGTTCCTCTCAAAATTTGGACGACATCTGGCAGCTTAACAACGTTTTATTAAAAAATTAATTCAATGAAATATGTGCTATTTTTAAATTTTTATTTCTTGATATTTATTGCACAGACGACGCCGCCGTATTTGTAACAATTAATACTAATCAAAATATAAATATTTTTTACAAGTATATTCAAGTGTTTTCAATTCTGAGATTTATTTCAACAAAAATACATACGAAAAAATCATATTATAAATTAATGTTTCCGAACAGACATTTTTTTATTTTTATTTTTTTTTGTATTTGTAGATTTTAATTTGAATAAGCTTTCCTATTTATTTGTACATTTCATTATTAAAAACATAAATGTATATAAATAAAATTAGAAATTTTTTGTTTTCATAATTGTTACTATACACTCGCTCATTGTTTGTAAACAATTTTTATTTTTATCATCTTAACAGAAAGGATTTAAAAAAGCTGAGATTTTATAAAAACAGGAAAAATAATTTTCAAGATTTATTTTAGTATTATACTTTTTTTATTTTGATTGATAACATCAACACAAAAAATTTGTTAATTTTTTAAATTCGATTTTTTTTTATTTAATTGTATTATAATTAGCCCTAATAGAAATCAAATATTTTGTCATTTAATCTACAGTAACATAAATTTACATAAAATTTGGAGAAAGACTAAATACGGACTAAATTATTTGAATTAATGATTTGTAATTAAATGAACAAATTAAAGAGATTATACGCAGGTATAGAATAAATATTAAAATTGTTCTTTTAAATGGGTAGGTCGTGTTTTATAACACTTTCCCACGGACTGTCTAATTAAAATGTGATTCCTTTTTATTTTACTGAATATCTATATTTATTTTCTGTGATCCATTTAGTTAATCCAGAACGGTCACCATGAGAAGGCGAACTAAAATACTAACCTACCAAATACTAAAAAACTAATATTCGTTATAACTATATAAAAAATAAATTTTTAAATAGAAATTCAAATTTAATAATAATTGTACCAATTTAAAAATAATGTTTTATAAATGCTAAGCGCAAATTTATGATGTTACAGCAAATTAAATTAATTATTTATGAGAAATTTATGTTTGCAGGGTAACTGCTCGGTTAATTTAATAATTTTTTAGGTTATCCGACATCTGATTTTATTTGGAAACAGTTTAATATCATATTTTTTTAAAATAATTAATTCAAAATATAATTTTGCAACAGTTGATAAACGATTTTTAAAATTTGCTGCATTTCCAATCACCTTTTTTCATGTATATTCTAAATTTCTTCTATTTATTGTCTGTTCAACTAAATTGTCTACAAATATTGATAGCAAATTCTTCCTAACCAAATCCACGTTTCCCTTTTAACACTATAAATAGTTATACAAAAAAGTTTTCAAAAAAATTAATTATACAGAATTTGCTTCTCTCTTTTAAAACAACATAATAAAAATATTCTACTCTTTAAAATCTTAATTTTAAATTCAAACTTTTTCAGGTAGTAAAAAATAAATTTTATTTTTTATAAATAATTTTTTTTTGATTTTTTTTGTTAATTATTTATAAACAAACTTTTTAAAAGTAAGTAAACCAAAAAAAAAAAAAAAAACTTAAAATGAAAAATAAAAACTAAAAATTAAAGACAATTTGTGCTGGAAAATTAAATTAATGTACGAGACACAGGAAAATTTATATTAAACAAAAACCAAATTAAAAAAAATAAAAACTATATAAATAAATAAAAGGACGTTAAAAGGCTCCTCTACTACTACTACTGCTACACTGTAACTACTACATTACCTAGAGAGGATTCACTGGTGAACTAAATTAATGTATATAAATAAATTCAAATAAAATACAAAAGTTAAAAAAAAAAATATACCAAATTTTCAAAATTTCCGCAATATATTAAAAAAAAAATATTTAAAAAAAAACTTTAATTGTTAACGGTTTGTTTACCCACCAGCGACATCAGGTATTATTCTATTATTAATTTTTTTTTCTTTAATTGATATTATTATTTTATATTTTTTAACTTCAAAGATTTAAAAAATAATAATAATAATAAATTAATTTACTAATTAAAATATTTTTTTTTTTTTTTAATTTTATTAATTGTGTAAAGGAATTTTGTTGTTTTTAGGTTAAAACCGAAAAAGGATGTAAAAAGAAATTTTGAAATTATACAATAAATTTAAATGAAGAATTAATTCTGTGGCAAGTGCGCATAAATTGACTTAAATGGAAATTCATGTTTTTACATATTATTAATAATTTTATTTATCTTTTTCTAAGATAGTCTGGTAGTTTAAATTGAATTGAAACTATTTTAAAATTAAAACCAATAAATGTAAAGTAAATAATCATAGAAAATGTAATACCAGGCAGCAGTTATAATTATAACAATCCATTTATGGAACGTTTCAAGAAAATGAATTTCTTAATAATTAATTAGTTACTACATCTTTTCCAATTGTAATTCAAAACATTTCAACATTCGTCGAATTGCAGCATTTTCGTAGAAGATGTTAATTTACTTCATAGTTAGCGAATGTTATATAAAATCGCTTGCAAAAAATGGGTAATCAATTGGTATATTTTTAGAGATTGCGACAGATAACACAACTTACCATTGAAATATGTAGTAATAAATGAGACGACCCAATTTTTCAAATGATTTTACCTAACATTCGCTAACTATGAAGTAAATTAACATCTTCTACGTTCCATACATAAAATTCTTGTTGTGGAAAATGCTGCAATTCGACGAATGTTGAAATGTTCTGAATTACAATTGATATTTTCTGAACTACAATTGACTAATCTGAATTACAACTGATGATTTCTGAATTACAATTGGAAAAGGTGTAGATTCATTTAGTAAATTCCCAATGTTCAATACAAATTGCTAACTTTAAGAGTACATGTAAAAATTAATATTCCAAATGTTTGCATTAAACTTTATTAAAGTAATTTATAAAGGCTAAAAATACTTGAATCAGCCTATCAATATTTAAACAATTTAATATTGTAATTTCTGCAACGCATTAGTCGTATGTAAACTTAACTGTAACCATAGTGTTACACGCAAAACTCTTAACATTATTTATTATTATTCCCTTGTACGCTAGTTGCCACAGAATTTTAGTCCATTAATTTTCATATAAATATTGATTTTTCTTCCTTTTTGTTTATAATTTGGTTTAATTTCAAACCAAATTAAAAAATTTCCTTGATATTTATTTCGTATGAATAATAAAAAAATATTGAATTTTATTTTTAAAAAAAATGTATATAAATTTATAAAAATATTTAATTTTTTTAGGTAAATTATAATTTTATTTGAAATATTTTTTGTTTTTATTATTATTGATATTTTTATTTATTTTAGTATTTTTTTTTTTTTTTTACATCCTTTAACATTAGAATATAAAATTTTTACAGAAAATATAATTTATTATAATTTTTTTTTTATTAAAATTTTTTTATATTTTCTTCATAAAATCAATTTTTGTAGGAGGAAGAAAAGAAAAAACGTGAAGAATTGGAAAATATTTTGGCTGAAAATAATCGGAAAATTGAAGAAGCCCAAAGAAAACTTGTAAGTTTAATTTTATTAAAAATTTAAACGTCAAATATATTTAATCATAAATAACTGCTATACGTTGGTTGGTTGTTTTAAGTGGCGAGTCCTAGCAACATGCCCGGCGACCCCAATTAGCGTATATGCACCGTTTTGCTACCATATGCACCGTTTTGCTAACGCAGGACACTTGCAGATGAAATGCACTATCGTCTCTTTTTCATGCGTCACTTTGCAGCTGCGGCATGATTGATTAAATGGGATACCCAGTCTGGCCGCTATACGTCAGGATATTAAAACATCAAAATGATAATAATTCATTGCTTCGAATTGCCAACAGGAAAATTAGGATTTTTTAATTGTATTTTATTAAAATTGATGCAATTTTTTGATTGAAATTACAATTTTATTAATAATATACAAAAATGATACGGAAATCGAAAGTATTACAATTACCAGTTGTTGTAAATTATAAAAACATATTTAATTTATGCGGAAATTGCTCACTCAAACTGATATTTCGATAAATTTATGATTAACACAATGAAAAATTATTTTTATGATTACATTTTTTAACTTTTTTATAAATAAAATATAAAATTGTACCATTTATATTTTACGAATTTCATTTTTTTTTGTGTATTTTAGGCTGAAGAACGTTTAGCAATTATAGAAGAACAACGTCAAATGGATGAGGAACGTCAAAAAATGCGTAAGGAACAAGAAAAACGTGTAAAAGAAGAACAAAAAATGATATTAGGCAAAAATAATTCAAGGCCAAAATTATCATTTTCATTAAAACCAGGCGTATCGTAAACAATAATAATTTATATAAATAATTAATATAATAATTAAATTTTGAATATATATAAAAATTCTATAGTAAATCCGGGCAAAACATAAAAAGATTCAAACAACAACAAAACTTTAAAATAATTTCTTCATCAGTTGTTGTTTGTCTGTTTTCATTTTCACATATTTACTCACAAATTTTTACATTTTTTATTTGATTTTTTGTACAGATATTATTGGTAAACTAATCTCCTCTCTTAACTATATATAAATATATCTAAAACATAATTATCGGACTAATTTTCCGAATGACAAAAATATTAAATCCAATCAACATAAAAACTAATAAAAAGAACATATAAAAATTGGAGCAAATATTAAACATAATAATAATAAAAACAATTATAAGCAATAATAAAATTTAAAAAAAAAAGTGAAACTGTTGAAAATCAAAATATTATAACCTTAAAAAAAAAACATTATTTATTCATCTCTGGATATAGTTTTCCAAAAAAAATTTACTTCCAATGTTCGGTGCAGGACGAATTTATGTGTAAATGATTTAAAGTTTAATTTTCATAATCCAATTTTTATTCGGATTGAATAACAAATTCTTGTTTTCCATGCATTACAAATTAATACTCATTATAAATTTTTCAATTAACACCAAGCTTTTCCGAAATTTCTGGAAAAAGCAAATAATTTTTTTTAAATTTTTCATACTTTTGTAATGCAATTATTCGATTAATTCGGGAAAATGCGAATAATTCGTTACAGAAAACCAGAATTTTCAAAAAAAAAAACAAGGATTTCAATTCGATACTTTTTTATATTCAATTGTAACCTAATATCGATTTCTCGGTTTGCTCTAAATATTCATTAAATCGATATAATTGTAAGTATATATGGATTTATCGAAATATCTAATTAATTAATCGACATTTTTAAAAGAATTATCATTAAAAATTAAAATATAAATATTTAAAAATCGCTTATTGAGTCACAGAATTTATGTATAATTTCTTCCGGTATTAAAATTGTAAAATTTGTTTCAGTTTTATTCGTTTTACTATACTTAGATTTTCTTAAAATCATGTTATATAAAAAAAAATTTCTTCAACTATTTTTAATTTTCGTTTTTTCCATTCTTTTTTTTTTTTAATTAATTAAAATATACAATTATATAATTAATTATTCATTAATTATTATAATTTTAAAAGTAATTTTAGAATAATATTAAATAGATTTATATTAAAATATATTAAAACAAATCAAACAAAAAAAATAAAATTAATTTAATACATAAATTTTCTTTTTCCTAGGATTTAAAAAATAAAAAAAAAATTATTACATATTAATAATAAAAAATATATAAATAATAAAATTTAAATACAAATGAAAATTATTAATTATTCAATTTATTAAGTTTTTATTTTTCTTGTATATATTATTAAAATAATTTATTAATATATAATTTTTTATTATATTAATTTCGTTTTCATCATTCAAATTTATTATGAAAAATATATTTTAAGGGCAAAATTACAAAAAATATAATAATTAAATAAAATATAAATAAAATAAAATAAATAATCAAAATTAAAATAATTTATTGTATATTTAATTTGTAATTAATTCAATGGTAAATGAAAATTTTCAAATTTATTAAATTCAATTGGAACTTTTACAATTAGAGAAGTGAACTATTTGGCTTGATCGGTGACAATTGAAATTATTTCGAATGTGTAACATCGCTTTAATTGAAAAGCTATAAGATTTTTGTGCAGCATTAAAAATATATGAAAGTTAAAAGTTGTACAAAAAAATCTGAAGATGAAATGAAGTTTTCATAATTTATAAGTAAATTTTAATAAATGATTATTGGGTTAGGAAATTTATAAATTGTATGACAGAAAAGATGTTTTCATTAATATTTTTATGAAGTAATAAAATAATTAAAAATTTAATAAAAATATTTTTATTTAACCTTTCCACTTTTGGCCAGAGGTGAATTAGCAAAACTAGTAGACAATCCAGAATTAATATTGATGACAAGTTTTTGTTTAATGGTTGTTTGGTTGGAATGGAGGAAGATCACATAACATAGATCATCATGTACCAAGAATCCATTGTACTCTCCCACTGGCATATAATCATAATTTTTAAAAAACGTCAGCCCATCACATTTCTTTCATGAAAATCACCAAATTTTTGAGATTTATTTCTCCAGCTTCAAAAAGACTTGTCATAAAATGACATTAAAATAAAACCTCCTGTGTCTGATAGGTGGACAATGACACAAAACATGCTCCTCTGCAGGTGATTATACCTGTAAGTAGTCTTGTCTTACCTTTACCTTGTTTACACAAGGATTACCCCTTAGGATCTTGGTGTTTGCACCAAGGGTGCTGCCTTGTTTATCAATTTTCTAATTAAGATTGTACAGTGTCATACGTATATGTAAATCAGTGCTCCTTCATGAACATAATTGAAAACAGAAACAATTTGCCAAACAATAAAAAAATATTTGAATTAATCAGTTTCGGGCAACCTGTCTTCAAATACTAATGCAGAGACATAAGTTTCATGATTCCATAATCATTTGATTGAGTTTTAAAAATTCCTTATTTTGATCCAAATCTTCTACTTAGAAAATTTTAAATTTTAAGCACCAACTCCTCGTGTAGCAAGAAATCTTAATAATACCAAAGATTTGTATATTTTAATTAGGCTTTGAAAATAATAGTCCAATTAATTTAGTACAGTATCAGTACATATTCTGAATTGTGGTTTATGAAGAAATTAACGGACGGAAAACCCAAATTCGAAGTATGCATAATAATCAAATGAAAGGTTCATTAAATTATTATGATAGCTAATCTTATTATAAACATATACGTTGCTACAAAATTTAAAATTATTCTATATTTCGTTCAACTTCATATTTTTTAGATAAAATAATCGACATACCTGCATAAATTTATAGATCTTGTGAATTGTATAGGTAGGATTATTAATTCTATTACATATATTCCTCGCGTGTAACATGAAAGTATCGGTAATGCCATGTCGCCATGTTAAGTTAATTTCAGTATTAAAATTATACTAGGCTAACCGGTAACGTATCGAAAACTTATAATGAATTTCGGCTGTTAAAAACGATATGCGATTCCCTTCACTAATAGAATTATGTTAACTAATAGATTACTCAAACGCTTCTATATATTCATATCCTTGAAGAATAGAAACTAAATGTCTAATAAAATTGAGAAAAATAGTCCTTGAGTAGTTTGTGAATGATTTCCTTCTATTAAACTATGATGTGCTCATGTAAATGTTACTCATGAAGCTAATAAAATAAAAATAGAGGTATTTAATAGAGGAATTTGGAATGGATTAAAAGGAACAATTCCTGCTGGAGGTCATTTTGCCCCATAATTCAATCGATGGAGATAAACTTCTGTGAAAAAAAGCTAAAAAAAATACTTCAAATACAATAAATAAAATTATTCCTTATCGTAATCCGATAGTTACTGAGTATGATCTTAATCTTCTTGCTGTTCAATAAAGGTGTGTCAACGCATTACTTTTAATATTGATTTTTATTTGACAACTTTACAATCCCATGTCTCTAATTCATTTAGCACCTGTAAAGGAATTATTCCATAGAAAAAAATGATTAATTCATAAAGATTAACCTTATTTAAAGAGATGCAATCTAATAAACAGTACCAATCCAACAAAATTTGACAAAAAGAAATCCTATATTTTATCAAGACACACGATGATAAATGAAGGATTCATTATACCTTCTAGCTATACAATTCTAACTAAATGATCAAATGATGGCATATTTACAATTCACAAAGCATTTTATATTATTTATGCTGAATAAAAATATTTAAAAACTTAGTAACTATTTTTTTTTTCTAAAAAAAAAAATATTACATTTATTTTGATTAGAAGTACAAACATTTCAAAAGACTATAAAAATTCGAAATTTCCATTAAAAATTATTTTGGACAAATGTTTTGAACACAAAATTCCAATAGAACAAAAATTTATAAGCAAAATTTGAAAAAGAAAACCAAAGAAAAAAAAATAATAATAATTGAAATTTATACCAAAAATAAACAAAATCATGCAAAAACCAAATCTATCATTAACAAATTTAGCAAGATACACAAATTCGCCACTCTTAGTTACTAGTATTATTAAAAAATTAGAAAATAATTGGAGTGGTATAAATAATATATGTGATCAATCACTTTATACATATTCAAATGATGATTTAGATAGTCAGTATGATATAATTACAAAACAATTAAGCATAAATAGAAATATTCAAAAAAAAATACTTGAAAATGAAAATATACGAAAAAAACAAAATGAATCAACAATAGAAAAAATTGATGGTAATAAATTAAAGAATGTTAATAATAAATTAAAGAAAATACCACCAATTGCAATAATTACTAAATCTATGACAACTGAAGAGAAATTCAAAATCTATCAAAAGAAAGCATTATTAGCATTTGAAAATAATGAAATTTTTACAATTAGTGGTAAATATCAAGTAATACGTGATGCACTTTTAGAACGTGGATGGGTTGAAAAATTAAATCGTTATTCAAGTTTTTATAGAACATTAAATAATCAAACATTTGATGAACTTATTAGATTTGCTGAACCAAATAATGAATATGAAAAAACAATATTATCAAAACTAGTTAATAAATATTCATCGAATTTTATATGTGGTTCGGTACGTTCAACAATTTATCCAAATCCAAATCAATATTTTAAACCATATATGAATCGTTTAAAATTAATTCATACAAATTTAGATTTTACAAATAAAGTTGGTTTAATTGAATGTATACGAAAAACATTTAAAAATAATATATCAGATATAAAAACACCAGCATTTCATCGTGTACAAGATGAAAATGTTGATTTTTTAAGAGATTACCGATCAATTTATTGTTTAACATTATTATTGTTTATATGTCAGGAAAATAAAATTGAAGAATTATTTAATTATAAAGCTGGTTCAATATCATTGACAATTGTTAAAACAGCAATGGATAGAATACGTACCGAAATTAATTATCGTCGACAACCAAATTCAAATATATCAAGAATAAATCGTGTTTTTGGTGATGATTTGAATTTTCCAAATAAACGTTGGGATAGCTTTTATTTATGTACAAATGATATTATTCAGCGTAAAGCAAAATTTATGTGTAATAATATTGGGCAATTTATAACAAAAATTAAATTACCTGAAATACGTGAGTTAATTGAAGAAGCTAAAAAATATTGGCCATTATTATTATCACATGGTTATCATAATTTATGGATATTAAAACCAGGACATTCAAGTCGTGGTAAAGGTATTATTATTAAAAATAAAATGTCGGATATTATAAATTATGTACGACAACGGAAAATTGAACATTATATTGTACAAAAATATATTGGTAAGTATAAAATGGTGGAGTTAAATGGTTAGAGTTGGTGTCGTCAATTATATTTGCGAATTTGTATATGTCAAACTAAATTGTTGGGTTGATCACTGGTCAATAATGACCAGTTGTGAAATTAAAAAGTAAAGTTTAGTGTACCAAAACATTTAGTTTATGAAATCGAAAAGGGTTTCAAGCTAAATTTATAGTGAGAAATTTCGTTTTAAAATTGTCCCTATATGCATATTTTCTTATTGGCTTTGTCCTCTTCTTCAAAGAGGTTTCGTTTTATTACAATTTTGAACCACATTTCTTTTGGATTCTGAATTATAAGTTTCTTTATAGTGAAGAAACATTTAATTGCAACAAACTAATGGCTCTTAATAGTTACTCTTTAGAGCTACACCGAATACTCCGATCTGGAGTTGATTCCGGAATCTACAGCATCGCACAGATTACACTAAAATTTAATTAATTAATTTTCTTAGCAATAAATTATCTTCTGGCAAACATATCGCAAATATAAATGACAATTTACACCTACTTTAGAACTAAGGTTCCCAATAATTTCGGATATTATAATACCCGGATTTGGATACCGTAAATACCGTAAATTAAATTTATTGCCATTTTATTAATGGCAATAAATTTAAATCAAAAACCTAAAATTTTGATTCTAGCATTTTGTTTGCTTAAAATTAAAAATCATCAAAATCTATATGTCAAATATTATTCAGTGAAAACTGTTTGATCGGCAAGTTTCTACATTGAAGAACTTATCGCAATTGACTAATTCAGAAACCGCATCGATGTAGGGCTACCTGAAACCCTAGCACACCACATATGCCAATTCTATACTTAAGTAAAGAGCCCCTTACTTACCCACATCTGAGAAAGGTCTCGAATTGCAGTATGTACTAGAAAAATTCAAGTTTGTTGCAATTTCGAAATACTTCGACTTACTAGTAGGCTCCTCTATACATACTCAGAGTTAGATAGCCATGAAAGTGGTATCGCATATGGAACTAGTGTGGTGTATACGCCACTATAAAGTTTTTATTCCGATTAACCGGAATAATATATCCAATCCGAAATACCGTTTTTGAATTTTGATTTTATTTATTATTGGAAACCTTAATTTTAAAATTATAATAAATATATATTTAATTTATTGATTTACATTTTTCTTTTTTCATTATTTCCAGAAAAACCATATTTAATTTACAAAACCAAATTTGATATACGTCAATATGTATTAATTTCGGTAACAAATGAAAAACTTAATGTTTGGATGTATAAAGATTGTTATTTGCGATTCTGTTCACGTGAATATCAAATTAAATATTTACATAATTCAATTCATATAACAAATCATTCAATACAAAAGAAATTTAAAAATGGTAAAAGAAATAATAAATTACCATTACATAATATGTGGTCATTATTACAATTTCAATTATATTTAAATGAAATTGGTAGTAAAGATATTTGGAAAAATAAAATTTATCCAGAAATGCAAAAAACAATTCAAGCAATTATTTGTTCCAGCTTAGATAATATTGAATATGTACCAAATACATTTGAATTGTATGGTTGTGATTTTATATTAGATGAAAATTTAATGCCAATTTTACTTGAAATTAATTGTAATCCAGATATGTCACCATCAACAATTGTTACAGAAATATTATGTCCACAAGTTTTAAATGATGTTATTAAAGTTATTATAGATTTACCAAATTTTTTAACATCATCACCAGGACAATTTGAATTAATTTATGATTATAAATTTAATAAACCATAAATTAATTAATTTATATTTTATTTATATATTTAACAAAAAAACTAAATTATAAATATTTATTATATAGTAATTAATTTACTATAGAATTTCACATGAAATTTAAATGGCAATTAATTTTAGTTAATTATTAAATTAATACGAAATAGAATTTAAAAACCAAAAAAAAAATATTAACAAATTATTCATTATTCCTTCCATATTATTAAAAGAAATAAAGTAAAAATAATGAAAAAATTGTAAATAATAATATAACAAAAAAAAAAAATCGAAAATAATTACATTAAGGCCCACAATTTCATGACGACATTTATGAAAATTGGGCCTAAGAAATGGACTTGTTTTTGTAAAATGCAAATTTATCCTGAATTGTTATTCTAAATTTTTACAAATCTTAAATGAGTTCAGAGAAAGTGAATTAAATAAATTCAAATAAAATTAAATTTTGGAAATTTTTAATTCCCTTTGCTCTGAACTTTATTAATATTTTCAAAATTTTCTATATCAATTCAGTATAAATTTACGTTTTTATAAATACAAGTCCATTTTCTTATATATCAATTATCAAAATTAATAATAATTTATAAGTTAAAATAATTTTAATTTTGGTGCAATTTAATCAAAATTCAAATATAAAATTATAATTTTATTTTTTTTATATAAAATTTACAAAATTATAAATTTAATTCTATTTTTTGTATTATTATAATAGCTAAGAATAAATTTGATTGGTTTTAAAAGAAATTGTTTTATTTAAAAGAAAATGATTGAGATAAAATGTTGGTCTAAGATATAAATTATATTGTGATGATTTGCTGATTAAAATATTGTTATATAATTTTAAGTTTCCATATAGTATAGAAATAAAAAGTTGATAGAGAAAAGTAATAACTTTTCAAATAAATTTAAAGTACCGCCAGAAAGTATCACTATAAAACAACCCATGAAAATTGTTTACACTTCCTGAATACCACAAAGTCGATTTAAATTTAAACTCTAATCTAACGACAATTCACGAGTGTGATTGGTATCAAAATGTTGGTATCACAGGGTCGCCGAATACCCAAATTCTTCTTAAGGTTGCTATCCATTTTAGATGTTGGCAAACATTGAACGATTTTTTCCATTAGAGACAACAGATCTCAATTGTAGAAATGTTGCACCATTCCGCATTGTTCAGCCAGGATGCTCTCCTCCCTCTACTTCCAATTATTTTTCATTGCAATGTTACTTGAGGAATTTGGTATTTGTTGTTACCCAAATTAGCGAATGTAATTTAATGAATTTACAATATCCAATTATGCAAAATACGCAGGTCAAGAATTTGGTATTCATCAGTTTTCGCAGTCAGTCAGTCATTAATATAGATTTGCAACAAAAGCAATTTTGTCTACGACCGGCTGAAAATTGTCAATATTTGACACTAAAAAGTGCATATTTTAAATATTTTAAATTTATAAACAATTTAATTACTTGCTCTTCATCATCGGAATCCATAAAAAAATAACCATTAAAACTTTAGCAGCCTAACTTCCCCGACTGCAATAACTACGACAGCTACGTTTGCATTAATTTTAATCTGACAGATTGTGCTCCAATCTAAATTTAATGACCAACTAACTGACTGCGAAAACTGCGCAGCGACTTAACTCTTGACCGAACCCACAGAATTCCTGAGTTCGAGTTGAAGTATTCATAAAAATTCTACTGGGAAGTTCTGGAATATTGTGGCTCCGTTTTGTACATAAAAGTACTAATTCATTTAACTTTCGCCATTAGCAAATATATTTGCTGGCAACGAAAAATAATATTGGACATATTTATACAAGTCCTATTTTACCAAAGTCAATTGCAAATACTCCTTCAGTTACGTATGTAAAATTATTACCCCGAATTATTCAAGTATTCAAGACATCATAATTATATTAAATGTTACCATACAATGTGGAAAATGTTAAAAGAACACAAAAGTTTAGTTTCGCAAATTATTTTTTTACTAAGTCCTCAATATCTCAAATTAGAACTCGAATATTTATCTATAAATTGGAAGTACATGCAAGTCACACATCACATTTTGTCTACAAATATTAAAGTATTATAGAAGTCAACTATTTATAGATAAAATAAAGTAGTTAAGCGAATATAAGTAAACTGACTCCATCTTATTCTATTATGAACTATTGAATAATTTACATTCAATTTTTGCCATGATTAATTCTATATATTTACCGCCATTTATAATTTCGGTAAATATGTTCACATTCGGTGAATTGTTTTCGGTAAATTAGCTGAATATAATTTCTTAAAATCAACTTCAAATTTAATACAAAAAAAAAATCTTAGCAAGTGATTTTATAACTTATTTGAATAATATTTATTTATAATTAAAAAAAAATATATAAATTAAAATTTTAAATCTTTATTGAAAATCCAATAATAATAATAATATAAAAAAAAAAATAAAAATTTAATTTTAAATTCTAAATTTAACACTGTCAAAAAATTCCAAAAAACATTAACAATATCTGAAAAAATGGAAATCGAAGAAGGTTCTTCCAACATTAGTCAATTTGCTGTTAAAAAGGACAAAGAAAAAGATATTAAAAAGAAAGGACAATCAAATGCACAAATTTTAGATTATAAATTATTAAAAATATATAAATCTGATTGGTTTAATTTTCATCAATGTCAATATTATCGTAAACGTGCAATTTTATGTGCAACAAAAATGAAAGTATTTACAATTTATGGTCCCGAAGGTTCAACAATACGGGAATCATTAATTCGACGTGGATGGATTGAGAAATTTGCTCCAAAATATTTACGACATTTACAATTACAATCGGTTGAATCATTATTAGAACATGTCGAACCAAATAATGAATTTGAACGTGCAATAATATCAAAAATGACTGATAAATTTTCAGCAAATTTTCAATGGAATTCACCAATATCATGTCGATATAAATGTTTAACTGGTATACCATATACAAATCGTATAATACGTGAACGTAATTTAGATTTTACAAATATTGATGGTTTACATAAATGTATTAGTAAAGTACAAAAATATAAAATAGTTGGTTGTCAAAATGTACAAACTCCACGATTACATAGTTTAACGCAACGCGAAGATTATACAGAATTTTTAAGATGTTATCGTATTACATATTGTTTAAGTTTATTACAATTTATATGTAAAGAAACAAGTACAAATAATTTATTTCATGAATTAGGTACAGTACCATTATCAATAATACGATTTGCAACTGAAATTGTACGTGCTAAAATGACATATGCAATTAATTCTGATTTAAATACAATTACAGAATTTTTATGTAATCAAGAATTTGGTGATAATGAATGGTTAAATTTTTTTCAAAGTGTTGATAGTTTAATTAATTCACAAACAAAATTTAAAGAAACAACAATTATGGAATGTAACGAATATTTAACAGAATGTAAAGATGTTATTGCCGAAGCAACTAAACATTGGCCATTGTTACCATGGATTGGTTATAATAATTTATGGATATTAAAACCAGTTGGTACTAATCAGGGTTATGGTATTGCAATTAAACAAAATTATGATGATATTGTTAGTTATCTACAAAGGCGATTTGATAAACGTTACATTATACAAAAATATATTGGTAAGGTTGCTATTTAAGTTATTTATATTCAGTATCTTTTTTCTAAACAATTAAACATTTCTGCCCTGGAATTTTTCATTCACTTAAAAATTCAATTATTTATACTAATCACGATATATCTTTCGTTTTTGTGACTATTTGGCCAATATCGAATAAATTTTATCTTCTGTTACGACTGCTGTCGTTAACATATTCATACTCGTACCTATGCTTCTTCTACCCATCATTTTATATATTTGTGCTCATTATACGCACTTATTAACTTAACTTACTTCCCTTAATTGTCTGAACTATTTGTGTTTTCATGGTTACTTTTAGCATAACTTCTACGATTCATCCTTTCGAATGATTCATTTTTTTACAGGTCAACTTTTCTCAGAATCCTGAGTTTATACTTCGTAGAACAGGATTGTAACTACGAAGTAGTTAACTATTTAAAATTTTACATTTGGTGATGTTTCAATTAACCTTATTCATGTTTCTATAAACCCTGATCTGGCAATATTTATTTATCTTTGAAGTGTTGTTGGAGTTGCAATCGATTGTGGTACCAAAGATATCTCAATTTTTCAACTTTTTCAACTTTTATTTCATTTACTGTCTATTCACGATAATCCTTATACATCTCAAATAATTCTTACTGAATGCCGTATTTCGTTTTTGATGTTAATACTCAGACTATAATTATTTTAGCATTTAAGTTACGGTGACCATTTTACAACGACAAAAATAAGGGAAACACTTTTTGTCCTGCATAAAGCTAATTTCTAATATTGAAACATTGAACATTTCTTAAATAACTTTGACGTAAAATCAGTGGAACAAATGAATTATTATGTTGCACTGCGTGATATACATAGTCACCTTCAAAGAGAGCCAAATCTTTTCACTATAGTATAATTACCTAGTATTAGCTTATACACTTAAAAAAATTGTAGTTGAAGTTATCGCGTAAAATGAATGACTTTCACTTCATGTATAAATATGTGATTTAAATTTCATATATATAATGGAATGTTGTTATGATTTTGGAACTGTACGAGACATAAAATTGAAAAGGGGACAAAAAAAGAAACATATTGCGTCCCTTTATAAAATTTTAAATTTAAGAAATGTCGTAATCAAACCAGGGACAGTCTCTTGAAGAAAGGTACGAATGGTCACCGTAATTTAAGTAATTCTTTTCTACATTCTAGCTAGATCATCAAAAATGTCAGCTATTTCAACAAATTTTACATTTGTTCCTAAATTGTTACTATACTTAAATATTCCAGGAAAATTTAGTTTTACAAGAAAATTCTTTTGCGATGTTTTTATGTGGCCAAATAACTATTCGGTCGATTGTTAATTTGATTATGATAGCATTTGAATATGGTCACAATTTTATTTAGATTTTTATAAAAAACAATAATTTTTTATATATTTTATTATTTTTTTATTTCCAGAAAGACCATATTTAGTTTATAATACAAAATTTGATATACATCAATATATTCTGCTGACAGTTACATGTTCAAAATTTAGTATATGGATTTATAAAGATTGTTATCTACATTTTAGTGATCATCAATATGATCTAAGTAATTTAGCTAAAACAATTCATATACCAAATAATATTAGTAATAATAGTTTAAATCAAAAGAAATTTAAATATGTTGGTAATCATTGTAAAAAATTACCATCATTTAATATGTGGTCATTAGATCAATTTAGATCATATTTAAATGAAGGTCGAAATGAAGATATTTGGAATAATAAAATTTATGTTGATATAAAAAAAATTATTATAGCTATAATATTAGCTAGTTTAGATAAAAGTCGTTTTATACCAAAAACATTTGAATTATTTCGATGTGATTTTATATTAGCTGAAAATTTAATGCCAATATTAATGGAAATTAATTCATCACCAGATATGTCACCAACAACAATTATTACAGAACAATTATGTCCAGCAATTTTAGAAGATGTAATTAGAATTATTATTGATTTACCAAAAAATAAGAAATCATCTACTGGTGAATTTGAATTGATTTATGAATATGATTCAAATGAATTAACATCAACAGTAGTTTAATTAAAGTCTAAATTTCAAAATAAGAATTTCAAATATTTTAATATTTATAATTATTTTAAAAGAAACCGAAATTTAAATTAATTATAAATAATTAATTATATGATAAATATTGAAATTTTTTATGATACTTAATTTGAGGAATTTATGTTAATATTAAAATGGATAAATTTGCTGTTTACAAAAAAAATTGACAGCAAAACCATTTTAATATTAACAATTTAATAATTTTCTCAAATTATTTCATAAAATAACTAAAAACTTTATTAGTTGATTTGATGATAATTATGTTACAATCAGGTTATATATATAAATAAATATATTTTGCAAACTTATAATAAATTCAGATTGGAAAAAGTTGTAAAAAATATTAATAAAAATTGTATTTTAATCATTTTTAATCTTAAGAGTAAATAATCCATTAAATTTTTGTCCAAAAAATATATATATAAAAAAAATACTGTGGCAATAAAAATAAAGTACAATTAAAATAATATTAATTTGAAATGTTTTCTTTTAAAACTAAATTATATCAATTGATGAATGCTTACAGTGGCCAGAAGGGATGAATGCTTACAGTGGCCAGAAGCTAAATAATCGCCCATTAGCAAACAAAAGTGAAGAGTAATCATAAAATCAATTATTTAAATAAATATTGTTATTAAAACCTTTAAAGTATACACTAGAGCAAGGGTGAGCAAAAGCCGGCCCGCGGGCCGATTACGGCCCGATTTAATATTTTATCCGGCCCGATAGCAAAACATAGTACATTTGAAATTAATCTATATAACAATTTTTTTTTAATTTTTTTGCAATTATTCATTTCGTATTGCAATAAGAATTCACTTCAAAAAAATATTCACTTCAAAAGAATATATGTTTAAAAAAATTTGAAAGTTTTTTGTTTTTGGTTATTTTTGTTTTGTGATTTATAATCACAATGGTATGACTATGACCATGTGAAATCATTTCGGAGAAAGTTGTTACTTTTTTCTAAAAATTTGCTCGATGAAAATTTAAATCATTTTCCAACTATGAAACTGAGAAATGTAATTTCAAAATCAGAGTTTATAAAATATAGTACCATTTTATCTGATTTACATGCGGAATTCTTACGTCGTTTTCAAGATTTCGAAAAGATGGAAGATAATTTATCTTTGATTTCTTCACCATTTTCTTTTGAAGTTGAAAAGGCTCCTCCAGAGATTCAGTTGGAATTAATTGATTTACAGAGTAATTCTATACTAAATGAAAATTTCAAGGCAATGAAATTGATAGACTTTTATGCATCGTTAAGTTCTGAAAATTTTTCAAAACTAACAAATTTAGCACAAAATCTCGTTATCGCTCCAATATGACGGACGTAAATCTGGTCTCTTCATTGCGAATTGCCACCAGCGAACTATCACCAAAAATCGAGGAAATTGTGGAAAATCAAAAGAGATATAATGCTAGTCATTAATTTTTTGTGTTATTAACTATTAACTTATGTTATTTCTATATATTTTATTTTTATACATATAAAATTAATAGATTTTTTTATGTTTTTTTTTGTTCAATTAATTTATATTTAATATTATTTAAATGAATTTAAAAATAAATATTATTTAAATGAAAATAGTTTACCAAAAAAAATCAAAATTCTATCACTTGTTTATACTTAAAAATAAATGTCTTTTTTTTCATATACAGATAAAATGGCCCGCCACTTTTTTTTAAGAAAAAAATTTGCCCTTTGTCTACAACTGTTGCCCACCCGTGCACTAGAGACTAGAGTCTTCATTGGGGGTATTTAAACAAATCTATAACCATAATAGCCAAAGGGTAATCTAATAAAGGACCTAGACTCATACCAAATAAAATCATAAATATTGTATGGAACAGTCCGCAACCTTTAATAACTCTAGGTAAAAGAAATAGGGTGACGTAATGCTGGATTACATCCCATTTTCGATTCGAAGGTAACGAAAAACCGGACCTTTTTTTCGAAATAAGGGACTAGCAGGAACATTAATAGACAATAACGATTTTGTGGTGTTTCTACTTTGCCACTTCAAGTTGGTACAAAAGAAAAAGTATGTCCACTCTCATTAAGTACACTGGAATATGCGTGAAAAGCTTATTCATTCAAAACTATTACAAAAATCGAGCAACAAAACTCTTTCAAATGAACAAAAAGAAAGCCAGAACAATGGTAGGGTTCCTTGTTCCTATTATTCAATATTAGCAGAGCAATTGAGTAGATTTCGTGAAATGGCGTCGATGTCTTAAGGGATTCGACACCTCATAAACTACGTTATCACATGGGATTAGTCAATTTTGTATAATTATAATTGTAAGGGATATCAATATCACTATAAGCTATCTGACTGCAGTGATCAGGGCTATCGGTGACCTTATTCATAAGTAACATTTATTTATATAAACATTTTTAGCGATATTAAATAAGTTGGAACTGGAAAATATTTAAATTTATGTTTCCGTACATTATTATAATAAACATTCAAATTTTCTGAAAGTACGAAGTAGATTTGTTCATTTCTTGTATATATAAAAATCAGGTATCCATATCAGTAAGAACCTTATAATACTGTTTATCATAATACTGTTTATCATTATGATTATCATAAATATAATAACTATTATACACATAAAGAAAATACCATAAAAAATAAATGAAATATTAATCGGAATCTATGGTTATTCCCTGCCCGTTCTTCAGCAGTATGACAATTGAATATATGGTTATGGTAGCACGAGTATGGATGTTAATATTACTGAAAAAAAATTAAGAAACAGAATTTGTAATCTATATAATATATTGGCTCAAAAATCAAGAAATGGCTCTAAATTCATTTTTTTTTGTGAGTGAACCAAAAAGTTTTGAAACATATTTAAAAAAAACCAATTTGTATAATTGAGTTGATATTTAATTTTGTATAGATTAAGCATTTAATTAATATAATTCCGGAGGGCCGGATGACTCTAAGCTCTGTTAAGGTTATATATAACCAGTAAATATATTAATACATATATTAATTAACCTACGAACCAGTAGAGCTTCGTTGCTAAGGTTATATATTAATGACCAGTAAATATAACACTTAGCATTTTCTATATAGAAATCAAAGAGGTGATTTTGATCAAGAAATCATAGTTTTTGATAAAAGCATAATTTACGAGATTTCATTAGAACTTCGAAAATAGGCCGACACAAATCTCGCTGTTGCAATTGTTTTGGAATTCTATATTTTGAAATATATAATAATTTTATTTACATTTCTTCCCCCTGAAGGTAAAAACTTACTTTTATATCTTCGCATATTTCACTTTATACTTATAACAAGCTTGCGAAAACAATTATTTATAAAGTTTATTTAATATTACCAAAATCTTTAACGATATAGTCAAAAACTGATATACTTTTTCTACATTCCAAGAATTTCCTTGTAAAAATTCATCAATGATTTTCATATTTAAAAAATGAAAAATCCTTACGACTTAGCAACTTAGATTTTAGATAATCATTTCGAAATTTTATTTAAATTAAAATTATAAAAATTAAATAAAGCAAAAAAATTTTAAAATTTAAAAATTATAAAAAAAAAATTAAAAAAATTTAAAAATTATTTAGCAAACTTTTAAAAATTCTCAAAATCTAAAAAAATGAATTATTTAACAACTGAAACTAATAATAATAATAATAGTACTGATCATGGTATATCACAAAAACATGTTAATAAAAAATTACTACAAACTAATGATCACAAAATGAATAAATCATTAATGAAATTATCAAAACCAATTGATGGTTTTAATTATCAGCAATGTCAGGCATATCGTGGCAAAGCAACAATTGCATCAAAAAATAAAAAAGTCTTTACAGTTTATGGTAAAAATGGTATAATAATACGTGATTCATTATTAAAACGAGGTTGGGTTGAAAAGTTTGCACCAAATTATTTAGAAAATTTACAATTACAAACAATTCATACATTATTAAATAATGTTGAACCAAATAATGATTATGAACGTACAATTGTATCAAAAATGGCAAATTATATAAGACCAAATTTTTTATGGGATCCACCAATTAGTCAACATAATAAATATTTATTTGGTTTGTCATCAATAAATCGTATAAAACGTAATTCAACAAAATTAGATTTTACAACTAAAGAAGGTTTATATAAATTTATTGAAAAATCAACACAAAATTTCCAATTATCAAATAATGTAAATATACAATTTCCAAGATTTCATTTAATATCATCAAATACATTAGATAAATATATGGAATTTTTAAAAGATTATCGTACAACATTTTGTCTCAGTTTAATATTATCAATAACCCAAGAAAATAGTTTAAAAGATTTATGTGATGAAATAAATGGTAGTGTACCATTGGTAACAATTAAATTTGCTGTTAATCGAATTCGTAATGAAATGTCATATAAAAAAGATGGTAAAATTAAATTAAATAGTTTCGATGATAATGAAGATGATAGTAAATGGAAAGTATTTTATGAATTTGCTGATGATATAATAAAACGTAATGTTAAATTTGTAGCATCAACAATACCAGAACAATATTCATATTTTAAAGAATGTAAAGAAATTGTAAATTTAGCAAATAAATATTGGCCATTATTATTATCAGAAAGTTATAATAATTTATGGATAATTAAACCAATTTTAAGTATTGGTCATTTAAATAATTCAATTGCAATTAAACAAAATTATGATGATATTATTAAACATATTCAAAAACATGATAAACAACAATTTATTATACAAAAATATATTGGTAAATTTTTGTATTTTTCTTTAATTTTCGATTACATATTTAGGTAACTGGTATAATTATTGACATCCTTAAGAAAAACTTAAATTATTCAAATGCAAATCAAGCTTTAGATATTTATATTTTAATATTAATAATTGTTAATTTACAATTTAATAACAAAAATGTAGTTTTAATAAAAAGTAGATAAAGAGTATAGCTATTGATACTTGTGGTATAGCTATTGACAGTGTACAGTTATTGTCTATATTGATAGAGCCAGAAGTATAGTTATTGGCATATTAATAAATCAAAGAAGAAGAAAAAAATACTAAAAAATTCAAATGCATTTATTTATTCATTCCAAAATATGTACAATTATTGTCAGAGTGTCGGTAATTAATAAAATGTTGTATCAAAATTTCACCAATTATTGACACTACTAATTGGTACACAAAATCATTAAAAAACCTTTAATTTATACTAAATAAATATATAATTGCTAGGTTGGTTAAGAAAATCTGTAAATAGAACCAATTTACCTACAACCGATTTTTAAGTATTTTTCAAAGTTTTTGACGAAACGCTCATTTCCAAAATTTGAACTAAATATATCCAAATTTACAAGTTTAATTGTTGCAAAACATTATTGTAAGTAATGTAAATATTTACATTATTTAACAGTATTTGTAAAAAAGATTTCATTCTTGTGGGATTTAATCTTTAAATTTTCGTCCATACAAAATTTTTTATATAAGTTTTAATCTCTTTCTATATACTTTTTGATAAAATGCAAAGTATAGGTGCAAATAGTTCTGTAGAAAATTGAAAATGTTAATAATTTTATCGGTTACCCTATATAAAAATTAAATTTTATTCTTTTAAAAATAAATTAATTACAAAAATTTTCTTTCAGAAAATCCATTTTTAATATATAAAACTAAATTTAATCTTCGTCAATACGTTTTATTTACTATACGTGATAAAACATTTAAAATTTGGTTATATCGAGATGGTTATTTACGATTCAGTACATATGAATATGATTTAACAAATTTACAAAATCAAATACACATTATAACAGAACGTTTACAGAAAAATTTAAAGAAATGTAAACATAGTGAGAAATTTCCAATATCAAATATTTGGTCATTAAATCAATTCCATTCATATTTACGTACAAATAAATTATATAAATATTGGCAAACAACAATATGTCCAATTATTAAAAAAACTATAATTAGTACAATTGTTGGCAATTCTGATAATTTACAATTTATATCAAATACATTTGAATTATATAGTTTTGATTTTATGTTTGATGAACAATTAACACCAATTTTAATGCAAATTAATTTATCACCACAAATGTCAAATACAATTGGTATACAAAAGAAAATTGGTCAAGCTGTTTTAGAAGATGTTATTAAAATTATTGTTGATTTACCAGAATATCCTACAGAAAATTCAATTGGACAATTCGAATTAATATTAAAATCAAAACAACCAGAAAAAATAGTTAAATAAAAAGTAATTAATTTAGTTATGGAATTTACGTATACATTTCATTTTTTTTAACGAAATTAATATAGACCTGTCGGCTGTCGGTATAAATTGTAATGATGGGTACCAGTAATTATTGTTAAAAAAGTGAAAAAAATTATAATTAAATTAATTACTTTTTATTTGATTTTTTTCTTTTTCTTTAAAATAATAATAAATTTTTTGCCTGATCATAAAAAATGTTACTTATAGTTGTTTATAAAAGTTTAGAATTTTAAGAAATTTCGAATAAATATTTGGTTTTTTGGAATGAAGAAAAATGTTTTATTATAATTTTATGAGGAGTTATGGAAAATAAGTAAACCAAAAAATAGATTTTGAGATCTTTGTTAAAACCAAATTTTTCTTTATATTTTCGAAGGTGGTGATTTCAAAAGAAGCTGCTAATTAAGGTTACCTTAGCAGAAAACTCGTAGTTAGTTCAGTGATTTGTATCCATTAGTTTTCTGAAATTAACAGTATGTTTGTAACAGACTGTTCCTTAACAGTAGAACTCGTAAATTTTAACATGGACCACCTAAGCTACTAACTTCTGCCTTGGTCAACACATGCGTAGTCACGAATTCAAACTGTGTAGCAAATTTCATTGAAAATGCTCTAGAACTTAAAATAAATATTCTTTGGAAACTAAGCTGCTCATATATTAGTTTCCTATGAACCTTATCCACCAAAATTTTACTTTTCCATCGAGCAAAAAGTTCTGACGTATATATAGAAATTTCCTTTATTAGAAATGCATATAAGAATTGTGAAATTTGAAATTCAGACCCAGTAATCAAAAAATTATCAAAAAATATATTTTATGCAATTATAAGAAATAACAAATTTAATAAAATAATTCTTCAATGTCAGACAGGACATACATTTTTTAGTCTCACACAAAAATAGTACAAATATTTTGACCGGAGCTTATATTTTGACCAAAGTATATTGAAACAAAATCTCTTAGGGTTGACTGGTTTTGGATCGACTATCACTATAATAAGGAAAATCTTCTCTTCATTATTGCGGAGAGGAGATTGTCCTTGAACTTTTCGTATTTTACAGTCCCCAACAGTAAAATCAAATTTGAATATGGAATTGTTTATGGAAGTAGTAATTAAATTAAATTTGTATTAATTCGTTATTAAATTCTCAATATTTCATTATTAAATTTCCATTAAAAATTTATTATACTGTTTCCACACACTAAAAATATTGGAAGAAATTAAAAAAATCTATAAATCTTAAGAAATCATAAGAACATAATAAAGACGATTAAAATTTAAAAAGTAAAAATTTACCTTTAATGTGACAAAAAAACTGATTCAAAATGGCTGAATTATAAAAATGTCATGTAATTAACTTTCAAAACCGAATTAAAAAACTACTCAGAAGTATTTCACTTTCAAAAACACTTTTTATTTTAAATTATTATATTACTTTTAGAAATATATATTTTTTTTATAATTAACACTGAATTTTCATATTTTTTAATTTTTTTTTCATTGAATCAATTTTTCTACACAAAAAAAAAACACTAGAAAATTTTTTTAATTTTAATGCACATTTTTAAATCAATTTTAAATCTGCGAAAAACCCGGAAAATCTGAGATTTGTTATTATTTTTATGATTAAATATTATTTAAAAACATTTATTTTGTAGTTTAATTAATGTTTAGGAAGGTTATGAGTTAATTATTATAATTTTAATTATTAATTTTCACCACTAAGTACCGACACATCTTTACACACCGACAATTAAATTTTACCTAAGAAAAAATGGGCGTGTTTAATAAATAAAATTGATGGATAATATAGCGCGGGAAATTTGAATTTGAATATATGAAATATTAATTTAAATTATATAACTAAAATTTTTATTGTCTGCTATTGCTATTTTCCTTTTAACGAAATTCTTAGTTCACATAAGTGGGCTTTAGCCAAAAGTTCAAATGGTTGAGGTAATTGAGGCAATCATTTTATTAGTATAAATTAAGAAAGGTATAGCAGGGACCGGGAAATGTTAGCCGTCTATAATGTAGCACGACATGCCTGTAGTTGCCTTTATGTGAGGGGGTGCCGAGCCGATCAATCATATTATTGCAAAAAGACAAGAAGACAAAGTTAATTCAGTTTCTGGGGGATTAAACTCAATGGTATGCAAAGTTTTGAATTTTGATTATAAATATAAACCAAAATTTAATTATTTTAATAGAAAATAAAATAGTATGACCCAAAATGAAATATGTTTGTAAACGATTTATTTTGAGCCAATAAATAAATATTACCTCATTGGTACTACCACAATTTTTATGGTAAATAAATCGTTTTTCAGTTTTCATTTAAACAATAATTTTAAAGAAAATTTGTAGGTAATTACGCACTAAATTAAATGTTATTTAATAATCAAAACCACTGCAATGGTTTCATCTAATTTATCTTCGAACTTTGTTGATCTACATAAGAAATTATTGTTTTGATTGAAATAATAGGCTAAATTAAACATGCAAAAATCTGTTTAGAATATTTTAATATACATATATATTTGAAAGCCCGCGCTTAGACCGTCCAGTTAAATAAGTCTTGTAAATTTTACACCGTTGACTTTTAGAATTTGGTGTTAAATTTTAATTATTCGTATTCTCTTGGACCAAGAGAATAGCTATTAAGTGGATACTAAACTAAAACTAATCAATATAATTGATTCAAGAGAAATTTTAGTATATTCTTTTTTGGAGCGATAAAATTACGTTTTTGAAAATCTTTTCTTTAAAACAGTTCACAATTATCATAATTTTTGAAGATTTTAAATTTTTGTTATGTCTTCTTAAACTATAATATCTTTATGAAGTTAATACAAAATATATAATAATAACTTCTAATTTTGCACCATTCAAAACTAAGGTTGAATCAATGAAATAAAACGATATCGTATCGTACAGTATCGTACAATCCCTTGAAAAAATATGTTTAATTATTTCGAAGAATCACGTAGTTCTTGAATTCCTTTTATTGTTAAAATCCACGTAAAATTACCTCCAAAAATTCCATATATCCAAACCAACCAAATTAAGATGACCGTTCACAACACGACATCAAAATCAATGTAATTTAAACTATTTTAAATATTTATTTTCAAGTGGTTTCCAAAAAAAAAACTCTTCCTTGTTAAAAACCCCAAGCTTTTGGGAAAATGTTTGATTTTGTGATTTCAATTTAATATGATTTATCAATTAATCTTTCCATACTATTGAGTTTAATCACTCGAAAATTGAATTACCTTATATAATTTTCTATGTTAGTAAGATCATTCAAATTCAATAACGAAAAGCGATGTTTGATAGAATTTTGATAGCTAATGAAGGCATCTAAAAGGCATGCGGCCATATCTTATCGACGGCTAACATTGATTGATCCATCCAATTTCCAATACCTTTATCGTGATCGATATCACTTATTTGTTAAAAGCTTACTAAGGCACCCTTCTATTTGCACAGTAATTGATATCCCATATAATTTATACTAATAAAATACTTCACTATCAATTAGCTAATCAACAGTTTGAACTTTTGGCTAAAGTTCACTTTATGTGAACTAATAATTTCGTTAAAAGGAAAATAGGAATAGCAGACAATAAAAATTTTAGTTATATAATTTAAATTAATATTTCATATATTCAAATTCAAATTTCCCGCGCTATATTATCCATCAATTTTAATTATTTAGACACGCCCATTTTTTCTTAGTTTAAATTTAATTGTCGGTGTGTAAAGATGTGTCGGTACTTAGTAGTGAAAATTAATAATTAAAATAATAATAATTAACTCATAACCTTCCTAAACGTTAATTAAACTACAAAATAAATGTTTTTAAATAATATTTAATCATAAAAATAATAAAAAATCTAAAATTTTCCTAGTTTTTCGCAGATTTAAAATCGATTTAAAAATGTGTATAAATTAAAAAAAATTTCTAGTTTTTTTTTTTTGTGTAGAAAAATGATTTAGTGAAAATTAATTTAAAAAATACGAAAATTCAGTGTTAATTATAAAAAATTTATATATTTCAAAGTAATATAATAATTTAAAATAAAAAGTGTTTTTGAAAGTGAAATTAGTAGTAGTTTTTTAATTCGGTTGTGAAAGTTAATTAGATGACATTTTTATACATAGTTCAGCCATTTTGAATCAATTATTTTTTGTGATATCAAAGGTAAATTACATTAAATATTTTACCTATTATATTTTATATCTCTAAATATTATTGTGAAGTATCCTAACACATATTTGAAAGCACTTTACAACCACACTGGATCCTATCCACCTTAAAACTTTATTTCCTCTGAATGCTGGAACCATATTGAACTTAATGAAACTTTAGTTTACTTAAGGAAATACGCGGTTTCATATAAATTATGTGGTTCAAAGGGTTCAATTCAAACCACAATAGGAGTACGTTTCTGTTTTATTCCGATACGTTATTTAATAAAAAGCAAGAAGATTTGGCTATTCTCTTTTCATTATAAATCGTCACCCCATTTATTAAGTGTTCAATAGAACATTAATGATAAATTGAGTTATATATGCGATCTTTAGATTGGCAAAACAATTTTGAGATATTTAAGTGACAGTTTTGTTCAAAGAGCCAAATGAATTTTACCATACACCAATATATCCAAAAATTTGTTTTAAGACATTACTGTTCAATATCCAATCGCTATTTTTCGAAAAATAAAATATAAGTTATAAAGAACCGATATCAGATATCATTCTGTGATATCTTTATTTAATTGTATGACATTCAAAGGAAACGTTAAGTAAAATTAAAGTCTTGCGTTTTATTGTTTTGCATTAGTTTAGTAACTTTTCGTTTAGTAACAAATTTTGCTAAGTTTAATATATTTGGGCCTGTAGGCGCAAAACATATTAAACAAGCTGGAGAATTACCAAATATGTTATCCACTTTCAATGTACAAATCAATACTAACAATGTGAATCGAAAGGAAAGTACTACGTGCTATCAAAAATATCTTTTTGGAGTGAATCATGTGCCAAAAAAACAAACCTTTTTCTAGTTATGAACAAATCAATGTTTCGAATGTTCATCGATTTGCTATTGGTCACATTTTATTTTGGAAACATGTGGCGTGATCAGATTTACAAAGATCTCCATCTGTAGCGGCTGCAAAGAGGAGTACGGTCCTTGGAACATCTTCTGTATTACTGTCCGCCGTGCGTTATAGAAGACTTAAGGATCTAGAATGTTATTTTATCTGTGGGAAACAGCTAAAGAAAAGTTCGTCACTTTAAATTCGTTAATAAAACAAGTGCGATGGGTCGATATGCTGTAGCGGTAAGTAGTAGTCTAAGACGGGATGTACAACAGGTCCTAGAGGCCCCCGGATGCTTTAATCACTCCCCACCAATAATATATACTTAATTATATTATAAAAAATCAAATGAAAAATTTTCTAAATCCTAGTAACTTTTTATTTTTACAATTACATTTCAAATAAATGAGAAAATTTTAATAAAAATTTCATCAGATCATCAGTAGATCTAAAAATTCTAAATCTATATTCCAAAAAAATGTCTTGAAACTAAATTTATTTAAAACTTATTTATAAAAAACAAAAAAAAAAAAATTATTTCAATATTATTATTTGCATATCAAAATTTTTCACTTTCGACCAAATAAAGAAAATTTAAAAAAAAATATTTAAAAATTTGATAAATAAAATTTTGGAAAATTCAAAAAATAAAAATAAAAATTTAACAAATAAAAATTATGAATTTAAGTAATTCCTTTTCTTTAAAAAATTCAGAACAAAATTTTACAGATCCATCAATATTTTCCCAACATATACACAATGTTATACAGAAATTGGATAATGATTTGGATGATTTTTATCGTAAATCTATGAAATTAATATCATCAAAATCCATTTTAATAAATATTAATCGTCCAGTACGTATTAGTCAAGCAAATGCAGTACCTGAAATTGTTATAAGTAATGAAAGTTTAATAAATGATACAAAAATAACAACAACAACACCAGGAAAATTATCATTATTAAAAATACCATCAAAAATTGTACCATCATCATTGGTAACACCATCAAGTTCATTATATAATCATGATAAATATAAAGTTAATGATACAAAATTACGTACATATCGTGATAAAGTATTTTCAGCTGCTAAAAATCATAAAATTTTTACAATTTATGGTGGTTATCATAGAATACGACAAGCGTTAATTAATCGTGGATGGATTGAAAAATGTGCACCACATTATTTAGAAAATTTACATTCATATAGTACAGATTTATTGTATCGTTATGCCAAAACAAATAATGAATATGAAAAAGTATTATTATCAATATTAGCAACTGATTATGATCCAAATTTTATATGGCATCAGAAAAATGCAAATAGTAATTTATATAATACAAATAAATTACCATATCGTAATCGTATTCGTCATACAAAATCATTAGATTTTACAACGAAAGATGGTTTAATTGGTTGTATTGAAAATGTACATTGGAATACAATAAATAATATTGCTGAAATTTATACACCACGATATCATCGTTTATCATATTTAGATGAATGTAATGAATTTTTAAAAGATTATCGTATTACATATTGTTTAAGTTTATTATTATATATTAGTCAGAAAACGAAAAATTCGAATGAACTATTTCATGATTGTGGTACAATATCAATTGAATTAATTAAATTTGCTATTGATAAAATCCGTACACAAATCTCATATTGGCAACATAAAGATATTAATACAAATATTGATTATAATGTATTATTAATCGATACAATTACATATTCAAATAATGAATGGAAAGAATTTTATAATGTTGTTAATAGTATTATAAATAATAAAAAGAAATTTCATTTAATATGTAATTTTGATGTAAAAAATTGTTTTAAAGAATGTACCGAATTATTAACAATTGCTAATAAATATTGGAGAGGTTTATTATCATCAGATGGTTATAATAATTTATGGATTGTAAAACCAGCTGATTGTTGTCGTGGTTGGGGTATTGTAATTAAACAAAATTATGAAGATATTATAAGATTTACAAATCAACGTAAAAAATTCAGATATATTGTCCAAAAATATATTGGTAAGTTAAATTAAAAAAACAAATTATTATTTAAATAATATATTAATAATAAAAATTTATTGTTACAGAAAAACCACTTTTAATATATAAAACAAAATTTGATATTCGTCAATATATTTTATTAACAATTACAAATGATAATTTAAATATTTGGATGTATAAAGATTGTTATTTACGGTTCAGTTCACAAGAATATAATATAAGAAATTTAAATGAATCAGTTCATATTACAAATAATGCTATACAAAGACGATATCAAAATGGTAAACGTAGTTCAAAATTACCACCACATAATATGTGGTCATTACAACAATTTCAATTATATTTAAATGATATAAATAAAAATGATATATGGAAAAATAAAATTTATATGGGCATGAAACAGAATATAATAGCAATAATATTAGCTAGTTTAGAAGAAACTGAATTTATACCAAATACATTTGAATTGTATGGCTGTGATTTTATGTTAGATGAGAATTTTAGACCAATATTAATTGAAATAAATGCAACACCAGATATGTCACATTCAACAATTGTTACAGCTAAAATATGCCCGGCAACTTTAGATGATGTTATTAAAGTTATTGTTGATATACCAAAAAATAAAAATGCAAATACTGGGAATTTTGAATTAATTTATAGTGTTAAATATTCAAATCCAAAGAAGGATGTTAATAATTCATTAAAAGTTTCGGGAAAATATATTAAAATTTTAGATGAAGAAGAAATTGAAAAACAAAAATTTGTTGAAGAACAATATGAAAAAGAAATAGAATATAAAGATTATGTACAAGTTTATTATAAAAAAGAAGAACCAAAACAGGAAGAAATAGCAAATGGTGTAGAAGAAACGGAATCTTGTAATATGGAAAAAACTGAACAGGAAACAATTATTAATTTTGTTGAAAGCGAAAAAGAAATGAATTATTGTGATTCTGATAATCCTGAAGAAATAGAAATTGTTATTAAGGAATGCATAAAAGAAATGAAATCTTGTGATCCTGAAAAACCTGAAGAAATAGAAATTGTTATTAAGGAATGCATAAAAGAAATTCAATCTTGTGATCCTGAAAAACCTGAAGAAATAGAAATTGTTATTAAGGAATGCATAAAAGAAATGAAATCTTGTGATCCTGAAAAACTTGAAGAAATAGAAATTGTTATTAAGGAATGCATAAAAGAAATTCAATCTTGTGATCCTGAAAAACATGAACAAATAGAAATTATTATTAAGGAATGCATAAAAGAAATTAAATCCTGTGATCCTGAAAAACCTGAACAAGAAAAAATTGATAATCATTTTAATGAATTTATAGATATAGAATTTTCTGATCTGGAAAAATCTGATCGAGAAGAAATTTCAAATTGTGTTAATGAATCTCATGAACCGGTTAAATCTGTAGAAGAAGAAACCGCAAATTGTGCTAACCAATGCTCAGAAATTGTAATTTGTGAATCGGATATATCGGAACCGGAAGAAATTGTTACTTGTGTTAATGCAAGCATAGAAATAGATTCAAATGATCTGGTAAAACCTGATGAAGAAGAAATTATTAATTGTGTCAATGAATGTATTGTTGACTGTTCTGAATCTGCAAATAATATAGAATTACTGGATCCAATTTGTGATAATTCTAATTCAAATGAAACTGTTACTGAGGAAATATTAGAACTAGATTATAATAAACCTGATGAATTATATAATGATTCGAATAAAATAACTTTATCGGATAAAGTTGATTTGGAAAAGTTACATGATGATGCTTATGCCAATTTTATAATAGATGAATTGGAAAAAAGTACAGAGAAAATGGGTGATCAAATGGGCAAAATTATTGAATATTGGTTGATGGGAAAAACGGAATTGGAAAGAGTACCCGATGATTATAATAATGGTAGCAATGATATGGAAATATTACAGAATGAAGCCATTGATAATTTCATAAAACAAACTGAAGCAAAAATTAGAAATGATACATATGGGAAAATTGACGATAACCAATCTATAAATTCACTTAATTGTGAAAAAGAAAGTAAATCAAATTTGATATCCTTTATTGATATACCAAAAACTCAAATCAAATCGATCTATAAAAGTCCACATTTAAAAAATAAAAATAATGGCATTAAAGTAAATGTTAATTTTCCATTCTCTGAGATCAAAGTCAAACCTAAAGTTAATTTTGAAAAACAAAAACTGATCACTAGAAAATCTAATAATAATATTAAAACAAATGTTAAGAGTAGTGATGTTAATACAATAAAGAGACCGATTATGTGTAGAAATGCTAATTCAATAAATAATGCTACTAAATCAAAAAAAAGTCTAAATATGAAAACAACATCTAAAAATTATTTGCCATCTTCTCCTGAATCTAAAGATAAGACAATTATCAATAAACTAAACGTAAAACATCATACAAATAATAAAACTACATCTGGACAACCAAATCAGAATTCTGACAAGAAACCGAAACCAATTGATCGTATTAAATCAAACGTACAAATGAAAACTATTAAATCTGATAAAGTGAAATTTGATAATAATATAAATAATAATAATAATCACAATTTAAAATACAATTTTGAGTTTAATCCTAAACCAATTGTTTCAATATTAAAAAATAAAACTAACAACATTACTAAAACTGAAAGTTTACCAGTAAAAGCTAATTCGTTACTACATCGATCAATTGAAAAATTTATTGAAATGGAAATAAATTATCTGAAATTAATGAATTCAAAAAGTCCAAATTTTAAACGATTAACAACACCATCAAATAAAAGTGAACAAATTATTGACGATTTCGTTGGTATTTTATATAATAAAATATATTTTAAAATGAATCGTCGACAAAGCCATAAGAAAATATAAAATCTGTCTAATTTGTAAAATATCTAAGAGATTTTTTGTAAATTATTTTGATTTATTTATTTAATTTATAATTTATATAAAAACAAACAAAAAAATTTATTAATTTAAATTAATTTTGTATTTAGAACAATTTGTGTTTTTATTATGAGTAGTTATGAACTGTGAGTGTATACAATAAACCCCCATAAAAACAATTTCGCTCAAATTTATTTTTCTTTACGTCCTCTTAGGAACGAGAACAATGATGGGAAATCTATTTATCAAACAAGACCTAGTTTACGAACCACATTAAATGTTATGAAAGCGAGCCGTAAACGTTAAACCTATATATGCGATGTTTAAACGTATCCCCGGCTACCTGTGGCAGGCATACCACAAATATTAAAATGCACCCATAGAAAATGTTGACATAATTATTATTAAAATGTCATCTTTAAGGTTTAGAATTAAAATAAATAAAGAATTAATTTAGATTTGCAGCAAAAGCAATAACTGCAATGACTGCGTTAGTATTTTGAATTTAAATATGGCAGATTGCATTTACTGCAAATCCCACTGAACTTCTAAAACTGGGCAGCGCCTGAATTCTTGACCGCACCCAAACTAACCCCAGTAAAACAGGCTCCCTTTGAAATAAATTATATATTTAATCATATAACCTAAACCCGTGAAGAATATGGAATACCGAGGGGAATACGACACCTACGGAAATTGTGACGAATCAAAGGACTATATTTTAGTATTTACTTAAATTTCAAATGTAAAAACATATAAAGAGATAAATATTAAATATCGAGTTTAATTATATCCAATTATCATTTGACTCGCTTTTTATTTGAAAAGTAGCTGAGTTAGTATAAAAATTATTATAAAATTTTGTTCTTTTACATTTTACTACTCACTTTAATTAATATTTTCCTTTTCCATTTACTTAAATAAGAATCCTATCAAATATAAATTACGACTATTTCGAGATCATACAACAAATCGTATAACAATAACGAATCGTATGAAATAATCACAAATAACAATATAAATAAAATTCGATTATGATTCCCTTTCAGCTTTAGTTATGATCTGAACATGTTGCTGGTACATTAAGCATTCGTAGTTCACTAAAATCTTGCTACATTTCATAGAAATTTGGCAAAAAGTTTAGCTTTCTCTTTTGTGGGGTGTGATCTAAAATACAAATGTCGTGAGTTTTAGAGTGGGTCCTTATAATAAATGCATTCTTAGCATTATTTGTTACAATGCTACTGTTAATTACAAATTACTATTGGAAACAACATAGAATGCCATCTTCGGGATAATACTCAGATACAGCGTCTGTTGATATTAATGAACACTTGTAGATTAAATAGCATAATTACAACAAATTTTAGCTATTTCCCTAAGGATTTATGAAGCATTCCACTGTGATTTATCAGCTCTTCTATTATTAAAGTACTTTGGATAATAATTTTAGTTTACATTTATATTTATGTATTGATAATTTTGATATTTATTGATTATTTTGAAATATCATTTTGTCATTTGTTATACAAATGTCGGTAACATGTCAAAAAAAATTATTAATTTTTATTTTAAGATTCGAATAATCAACAAATCATTGAAAAATCAAAATTACATTATAAAAATTTTGATACCATAAATATACAAAATCAGTTCAATTAAATAAATTTACCATAGACCATAAATTTTAATTATATAATAATTAAATTTTTAAAATTTCAAATCTTCTTGGGGCCAAAATTTAACAGGAATATAATTTTTATTTTTATTTTATTTTTTTATATTTATTTTTAACTATATAATAATATAAAATGAAACCTAAAGAACCGCGTAAAAAATTATCATTAACAAAACTACAATCAAATATATCAAAAGATGGAAAAATGCCATTATCATTATCTAATCAATTAACAGCAATATATACACAAGATAAAACTTTAAATGACAATAGTTATTGTGGTTTAAGTAAAAGTGATTTAAAAAATAATTATCAAAATAAAATAAATTTAGCTATAAAAAATAATAAAATCTTTACAATTTATGGTAATTATAAACCAATTCGGACAGCATTAAAAAAACGTGGTTGGATTGAAAAATTTTCACCAAATTATTTACCACCATTACATATTTTATCATTAGATACATTATTAACATTTGCATCACGTGGTAATAATTATGAAGCAATGGCAATATCAAAAATGACAAAATGTTATCCAGTTACATTTTTATGGTTACCAAAAATTGTAACATTTTATAAAAATAAATTACAAATGCCATATTGTAATCATATTCGGTGTGCAGCTAATTTAGATTTTACAAGTAAAGTTGGTTTTATTGAATGTGTTGAACGTAAACATTGGTATACAATTGATGGTATATCAGAAATTCAACCACCACAATTACATCGTTTAACGAATTTAGATGAATTTTGTGAATTTTTTAAACATTATCGTATTCAATATTGTTTAAGTTTATTACAATTTATAAATGAATCAAATAATTTAAATATATTATTTGATGAAAATGGTACATTACCATTTACAATTATTGAAACAGCTATTGAACGTATTAATAATGAAATTAATTTAAAAGAAAATTTAGATATTGATAATATTATAGTTGAAACAAGTAATCTAGATATACCACAGCAATGGAATCAATTTTGTAATAATGTTAATAGTTTTATTAATGAAAATGTACAAATTAAAATTGATCAAAATGAATTAAAAAAATTTATAAATATAATAAAAAAATTAATGGTCAAAATACAACATTATTGGCCAAGATTAAAATCAGATGGTTACAATAATTTATGGATATTAAAACCAGCTAGATCATGTCGGGGTTTAGGTATTGTTATTAAATCAAAATATGATGATATAATTAATTTTGTTAAACAACAAAAGGATGTTAAATATATTATACAAAAATATATTGGTAAGTTATAAATTTATACAGGATGTTCGTCGGGAAGGTTTACTACTTTGTTAGCTACTTTTTTCAGTATTTTTCGTGTTATCGTAAGCTGAAAACATTGCTTAAAAAATTCATTAACATGAATTCGACACCGTTGTCAAGACACCATACATATGCCAATAAAATGTTACTGATTACGTTAACCCTCATTCTCATGAAGAAATCATAATGAGTAATTTAAATGGATACTTTAACAAACGAAATAGTCGGTTCTTGGCAATATAAAATCTTCAAATTATACATTTGTCACGTTTGTTTCGTTTCGTTTTGGTACGCTATGTGGTCTGGAGTAATCATTGGGTCTTGCTTTTATAAAGATGAATGTGGTGCTACAGTAACTGTTACTGTTACTGGAAAATTTTATCGTAATATGTTTAATAACTTTTTGATACCAGAATTGAATGCTTTGGGCTCGGTTAATATATGGCTCTAACAAGGCGGCGCAACTTATATACGGCTAATATTACAAGAGATGTTTCACAACAAATTATTTAAAAAAATGATGTCGATTGGTTTACACGACCGCTAGAATTAATAGCCCGAACTTCTTTTTGTGGGGATATCTAAAGAACAAGGTTAACGCCAATACACCAGAAACACTTGACGATTTTAAACAATATATTATCGTGACGAAATTAATGAAATACCGGTTGAAATGTATGAAAAATTATATAAAAATAGAACGCATTTATGAGGATAATTCCATAAGTAATTCCCAACATTTGTGACGCAATAAATTGCACAGGATAAATTTATTCCACCTCCTAATTAATTGCAGATCATTGTTCTTCACCCTCTTCGAGAATAATACAAAGAGAAAGAAGCCAGTGATTGCGATATATTGGTTAAACTTAATGAGTTGAATCCTGTATTTCATGGGGAGCAGGCGCTGGTTATTTTGGTGGTGATTATTAAGTATTTAATTCAGAATCAGTTCACACAATCAGTTCAATAACAGTTCAATTGAATCAGTTCAATAAAAACATTTATCAGCATTAAATAATTTTGTTTTAATTTTCCATAAAATTATACAAAAATAAAGTAGTAAATTGAAATTAGTAAACCTTCCCAGCGAATTTAATTAAATTTTCTTCAAATTTATTTGTAATTTCTTTAATTTATTTATTTTTTCAAAGAACGACCTCTTCTTATTTATGATACAAAATTTGATATTCGTCAATATATGTTATTAACAATAACTGATAATAAAGTTAATATTTGGTTATATAAAAATTGTTATTTACGATTTTGTTCACAAAAATATCAACTAAATAATTTTGATAATTCAATTCATATAACAAATTATGCTATACAAAAACAATATAAAAATTGTTATGATAATATTAAATTACCAGATGAAAATATGTGGTCATTAGATGAATTTCAATCATATTTAATTGAAATAAATAAATCACATATTTGGAATCAAAAAATATATCCAATAATGGTAAAAAATATTATAACAATAATATTAGCTGGTATTGAAGAAATGACAATTACACCAAATTTATTTGAATTATATGGTTGTGATTTTATGTTAGATGAAAATTTTATGCCAATATTAATTGAAATTAATGCAACACCAGATATGTCATTAAGTACAAATGTTACACGTAAAATTTGTCCAGCTGCATTAGAAGATTTAATTAAAGTTGTTGTTGATTTACCAAAAGATTCAAAAACAACAACTGGTAAATTTCAATTAATACATAGTATTAAATATATGTCACCGGAAATAAGAAATTTATCAGAAATTGAATTAATTGGTAAAAAAATAAAATTAAAAAAATAAATTTATATTATTATATATAAAAATAATAATTATATATGTACATAAGGAAATTATTATATACTTTACTTAAAATATATAATAAGCTAGAAAAATAAAACTTTCAGATAATAAATAAATATGATGTTTTTTATTATGATAGGGTGTACGGGACTTCGGTATTTTTTGACCAAATTACCATTTTATTATTTGGGTTGAATTTCGAAAATACAATAAAAGATTGGCAAAATTAAAATGGTAGTTGGGCTCATAATTGAGTTCTTTTAAGAAACGATAATTGAATTTAGTTTAGTAAGATCAGCTAATTACTTTATCGATATAATCATAACATCGGTAAATGTATGACCTTTAACAGAAAATAAGAAAAACTAGAGATAATTAGATTTTACCAGAAAGTATTAGAATTCATTTAAGAAGAAATATGGACCGATGAATTGAGAACCGATCAAATGAAAACCGATTGATTCCCTCAACAAAAAATGGAAAAAATTGTATTTTGGGTCGCATATACTTTTGCTTATGGAAATTGTACCGAAAACCGAAAATGAAATTTAAGAAATGCTTTGGTCTTAAATTCTTGCACTGAAAAATTAAATTAAATCCAAAAGTATTTCCAAATTTCCCAAGATCCATTTTCATTTAAGAATTAAAATTTAATTTAGGTTTATAAATAGAAAATTTTAAGTCCCAATGGTGAAAATTCGCCATTCGGTTTATTTTTAAGTTACTATAATAAAATGTATTTAGAGCCTTACAGACGTCTTAATTTCCACTTATCATTAGCTCATACCAATGTCGATTATCCTGCCATGTTAAATTATGTTCAAATTAATTGTTTTTCTTTTGCTTGGTTAATTGTTTTGCTATCCGAGCAATTATCATGCCGAAGTTTACTAAATCTAAATACATTTCTTGTTTTTACCTCTTCATATTTCTTAATTGAGGAGCGTCGATTTACACACTGTATGCGTTCTTCCAGGCGTTACGTGTATCCTACTAAACAAATATTTGTTGTTCAATATTCTTGATGTTTTTGTAATTATATGTTTTGAATGTTCAAACCCTTTTTCACATCTATTTTAATGATACTATTATTATTTTTTTCAATTTTTACTTTATAAAAATATAGCAAAAACTATAACTTATAAAATTCTTACACTATCTTGCATCAATAACATCCTCGACTGAGTGCAATTCGTTCGTATAGCCATTATTCCATTTTTCAGAGGCAATATAACTTAATGTTGCTAATTTTGAATGTATTCTTAATACCCTTAATTTTACTCTTTTTTACATTTAGTCCTTTTCAAGTTTGTTTTTAGTTCACTTTATTACGTTGGCGATATAATACCGATTCCGAGCTTGTTGTTGATTTACCAAGAGATTCAAAAACAACAATTTTTACATAGTGTTAAATATATGTCACTGGAAATAAGGCATTTATTGAAAATTGAATTAATTACCAATTAAAGAATAAATTAAGAAATAAATTTATATTATTAGAATGAGAAAAGTATTACTGATGTTAAGACTTCTAGTTTCTCCATTTATTTCAAACATGTGGGAAGTTGTTTAATTTAAAACCATTTATAACAAAGAATTATAATTTTTCACGTGATTGAGCTATAGCTGAAAATATAGATCACATTGGATCAACATTATGTACCATGTAGAAAGGGTTAATGCCAATTTAACTAGTATGAAAACAAAGAGTTACAAATTATAATACAGTAAAATAACAACTCCATATTTGAATGTTAATTTTTTTATTTAGAAAATATATAGTTGGTTTTTAATTTTCCCAATTTTCTATATAAAATACTAGAAATTCGGCAAATTCATTATTTTTTTTTTCAAAAACAACTGACATAGGTACCTTAAATTAATGTCAATTCACAAAATTAATTTTTATTCAAAAATTTCAAATGTAATTTTACATTTCGGTTCATTAACTAAATTTAAAAAGTATTTAATACAACGAAATCAATGCATTTTCAATAATATTAAATTAATAATAATTAAATTATTAATTGATCTGATCAAAACCAACAAAATTACATAAAATGAAATATTCGATTTACTAAATTATATAAAATTAATTAATGATCACAATGTAATAATTATTCATCCAATAATATAAAAAATAATAATATGCAAAAGAAATCAATAATGGCAGCTCCAAACAAGAATAATAATAATAATAATAAAAATAATATTAATAAAAATAATATTATTAAACCATTGCCAAATAATTCCAATTTGACCGTACCACGAACAATTGGTATTAATTTTCAATTTCATACAATCTATCGACAATTACAAAATCGAGCCAATTCCGCAGCAATATCACAAAAAATCTTCATGATTAATGGCCGATATATTACCATACGTAATGAATTAAAGAAACGTGGTTGGATTGAAAAATGTTCAGCAAATCGTTTAAGAAATTTACAAAATTTACCAATGTTTGCATTAGTAACAAATTCACATGATGGTAATGATTATGAATGTATGGCATTATCACGTTTAATTGATCGTTTTCCAGTTAAATTTTATTGGATCCATAAAAATGGTAAAATTAAATCAACACCATTATATATACCATATGTAAATAATATAAAACGTGATAATAGATTAGATTTTACAACAAAAGAAGGTTTAATTGGTTGTATTGAAAATTCCCATTGGAATATTATTGATGGTATATCTGAAATAAATGTACCACGTTATCATCGTTTAAGATTTAATACCGAACATATTGAATTTTTAGAAGATTATCGTACCACATATTGTTTAAGTTTATTACAATTTATACGTGAAACATATAATAATAATTCAGATTTATTAGATTTATTTCATGAATGTGGTACAATACCAATACAAATAATTGATTTTGCATTAGCTAAAATTAAATCGGATTTAGCTGAACGTAATTGTAATGATATTATCAATGAAACAAAACAAATACAATTAAAAAAGAAATTTAATGATATTAATATGGAATGGATGATTTTTTATTATAATGTGAATCATTTAATTAATGGTCAAAATAAAATTCATAAAATTAGTACCGAACAAATTTATAATTATAAAATTGAATGTAATAATGTAATGACAGAAGCTGATAAATATTGGCCATTAATACAATCAGATGGTTATAATAATTTATGGATAATAAAACCAGCATTTGCATGTCGTGGCTGGGGTATTACTATTAAAAATAATTTTGAAAATATATTAGGTTTTATTGGTAGACGACATAAAATTCGGTATATTGTACAAAAATATATTGGTAAATTTTAAATTTTATTATTATTATTTAATATTTAAAGTATTTTTTTGTTTTTTTGTAGAACGACCTTTACTTATATATAATACAAAATTTGATATACGTCAATATATGTTAATAACAATAACTGATACAAAATTTAATATTTGGATGTATAAAGATTGTTATCTACGGTTCAGTTCACAAGAATATAATATAACAAATTTAACTGAAGCAGTTCATATTACAAATAATGCTATACAAAGAAAATATAAAAATGGTAAACGTAGTAATGAATTACCAGCACATAATATGTGGTCATTAAAACAATTCCAATCATATTTACAAAATATTGAAATTGATAATATATGGTATAAAAAAATTTATCCTGGTATGAAAAAAAATATTATTGGTATAATATTAACTAGTTTAGAAGAAACTGAAATTATACCAAATTCATTTGAATTGTATGGTTGTGATTTTATGTTAAATGAAAGTTATGAACCAATATTAATTGAAATTAATTCAACACCAGATATGTCAAGTTCAACAATTGTTACAGCTAAAATATGCCCAGCTGTATTATCAGATATTATTAAAGTTATTATTGATTTGCCAACAAATCGTAAAGCTAATATTGGACAATTTGAATTGGTTTATAGTATTAATTATTCATCAATAAATCCAATTATACAAAGTACTGGTTTAGAAATTATTGGTAAAAAGATTAAATGAAAATAAACTAAATATATAAACACTAAATGAATAAATAATATTTCCATTAAAATTTTAATAATTTTTAATAATAATGTTTTTAATTATTAATTAAATTATCATCAAATAAAGAAATTAAATACATAATTTTTATCATCATTTTTATTTTAGTTTTCATTTATTTTATTAAATTTGATAAATAAGTAATCAATAAATAAAAAATTGTGATTAAGAAGTGAAATCGAATTGTTTTTATGTTTCCAAACAAATTTATTGAATTACCAGAAGGACCACAAACGATTCATCATTCTATTTACAACAATTATACTGTCCCAACCCAGATACAAAATATTTAAAGTTTTAACTATAAAGAAATTATTGGTTTAAACTTCAGCGTATACATTTTCTACGACATGGTTAAATTTGTAGACACAGCTTCTTGTTTTTGTAAATTTATATTAGCATGATTTTCGAATTTTGTAAGTTCTAATAAAAGACTATCTTGTGCAAGTAGAAAATTATATAGAAAAGTTTAAGTTTAAGTTTAATTACGTTTTAAGTTTTGATAATAATTTTTTCAATTACTTAAAACTTCGATATATTTTGGATTTTTCCTGTGTACTCAATTAATTTATTACTCGAGTATATAATCCTTTTTAATCTGAGGTGCAAGCAGTACTTTCACGTTCCCAAGAAAATGGCGACTTAAGAATGAAACTGATTATTTGTTTGGATCAGTGATAAAAAGCGATATTTAGTATAGGTTCATGAACAAAAGAGAAGAAATCAATAAAAAGAAGATAATATTTTTAAACTTTAAGCTTAGATTCTTGCGATTTCTACACAATGTTAAGATAAATTTTACTATCCACAGTGGCTGAAGCTGAAGTTCGGATGTGTCCATCACATAGAAAACAAACAAAAATGTTGAATTAATATGCTTACCACTTACATAGAAATTAACAGATCAGATGACAACTCTACTATTTCTTTCCGCTGGCAACCTGTAAATTATATTTCCTCTGGCAACCTGTAAAACTCTATTTCCCTCCGCTCTGGCAACCTGTTAATTCGATAAAATTTTACAAAAGTAGATCCTGCTAATAGCAGTAAGTCATAAATCAACCACTCGTCAAAGTTAATGAAGGATTTAAGGACTTTTTATAAGTTGAAGTTTATTATTAAAGGTAAAATTAAAGGTAAAATTTTATACGAAAATGTCATTTAAATTTGAAAATAAATATTTCAAAAAAAATTTTGATTTCTAAAAATTAAATTAAGCAACTCAGACAGCAATACTCAGATAAAATCTATATAATTTTTTTTTAATTTTTCATATTATACCTTAAATTTTAAATTACATATTATAAATATATAAAAAATATAAAAAAAAACATAAAAAGCAAAACATAAAATTATTATAAAATTTTTACAAAATTTTCAGTTTAATACAAAATTTTAATTATTTTCTTATTTCTTTTTTTTAATAAATGTTATTCAATAATAATCAAAAATTACCAATACAACAAAACAAACCATATCAGTTTTTAACAAAAAATAATATTAAAAATATGTTACATCAATTAGATAATAAATTATATGAATTTTCGAAAACATCAACCGATAAATTACCATCACCAAAAGATTTTTTAGCAACAATGAATAAACAATTGAATATGACAAATCAAGATAATAAAGATATCCAATTATTATGTAAAAATCAAAAAAATGTTGATGAAAAATTATATGCAAAAAGTTTACAAAATTATCGAAATAAAGCCCAAATGGCAAGAAATAATAAAAAAATCTTTACAATTTATGGTACACAACCAATAATACGTAAATCATTATTAGAACGTGGTTGGATTGAAAAAACTTTAAATGATAAAATTGAATATTTAAAAGCATTACCAAAAATATGTTTAATTCGGTTAGCAGCACCAGGTAATAGTTATGAAAAAGTTTTATTATCACAATTAATATATAATTATCCAACAAATTTTATATGGAATCCGAAAAATTATCAATGTAATCAATATTTAAATTCTCATCCATATCGTAATCGTATTAAATTATATGGTAAATTACAATTTTCAAATAAATATGGTTTAATTAGTTGTATTGAAAATTCACATTGGAATTTAATTGATAATTTATCAGATATAAAAGTACCAAGATTTCATCGTTTAACTAGTACTGAAGAGCATACAGAATTTTTACAAGATTATCGGACAACATGTTGTTTAAGTTTAATAAATTTTATATGTGAACAAAAAAAATTAATAAAATTATTATTTGATGAAACTGGCACGGTACAATTAAGTAATATTGATTTTGCTATTAAACGTATATTAAATGAAATTGAATATCGTGAAAATGGTGGTGATATTAATCAATATATTAATATTGATGAAAATCAAGATAAAAATGGTGAATGGAAATTATTTTATAAATGTGTTATTGGTATTGTTAATAAAACAATCAAATTTATATTACCAAATAAAATAAATATTATAAATGATTATTTTACAAAATGTATAAATTTAATGAAAGAATCAATTAAATATTGGCCAAATTTATCATCAGATGGTTTTAATAATTTATGGATATTGAAGCCAGGATTTGCGTGTCGAGGAAGAGGTATATTTATTAAACAAAATTATGATGATATGCTTAATATAATTCTTAATCGACATGACGTTAAATATATTGTACAAAAATATATTGGTAAGTTTTCAAATTAAATTTTAAAATATTAAATATTTTGTATGTCTTGTTCATGTTAAGCATAGCGTAATTCAAATCTGGTGTTAGTGTTTAATCTGGGACATAAAACGTTCTAAGTCAATCATATCGAAAATGTTGAATAAAATTAAAAACTACAATTATTTATGACAAGGTTTTCATCGTTAAATTATTTTGATTTATATTAAAATAAAGTTAATTTGTACAGAGTCTACTTACGTCCAGAACTTAATAAATTCAATATTAATGGAAAGTAATATATAAAGAACAGTTTATCTGTAAATCTATCAAAACTTACTCTACACTACGGTAAAAGAGTGTTAATGTGGATAATACATAATACCAAAGAGTATATGGTTAAAAAGAGTTCAAAACTCTAACAAATTTTTTTCTATGGACGCAAGTTTGAAGATTAAATCCCACAAGTATTAAAGCTTTTTAAAAATGCATACATATGTACTTATGGACTTTGCACATGAAACGCGAATTACGAATATTCGTAATTTTTGATATTTCTTTCACATGAAACGCGAACTGCGAATTGTGAATATTCCATACAAAAACAAATTTGAGGTTAAAAACGAGCGAATTTTTTATTCGCAACAATGTGGATTGCGAGTGCATCGAGAATAATGATTGACAGTTCGCGACCAGATATTCCAATTCGTAGAAAGAAATTTAAAACTGAATTTCATATTTGAACTCTTTTTTATATATTCTTTTTGATAACGTATAGCTTATTTTATGGTTTTTTAAGTGTTCACCTGATAATTTTTGAAATAGCCACTTTACTCTGCACTATTCATTACGTGAACAAGATAATTATTAAAAATGGTTTTCTCTTTTTTTTTATTTTGTAGAACGACCACTTCTTATCTATAGAACGAAATTTGATATACGTCAATATATGTTATTAACAATCACTGATAAAAAATTTAATATTTGGATGTATAAAAATTGTTATCTTCGGTTTTGTTCACAAGAATATAGTATAACAACATTAAATGAATCAATTCATATAACAAATAATGCTGTACAACGTAAATATCAAAATGGTATACGTAGTTATAAATTACCAGATCATAATATGTGGTTACTTGATGAATTTAAAACATATTTACATAGTATTCGTAAAAGTGATATTTGGTCAACAAAAATTTATCCAGAAATGAAAAAAAATTGTATCGGAATTGTATTATCTGGTTTAGAAGATATTGAATTTATGACAAAATCATTTGAATTGTATGGTTGTGATTTTATGTTAGATGAAAATTTTATGCCAATGTTAATTGAAATTAATTCAATACCAGATATGACACCAACAACAATTGTTACAGCTAATATATGTCCAGCAACATTAGAAGATGTTATTAAAGTTGTTGTTGATTTACCAAAAAATCAAAATGCTGAAACTGGAGATTTTGAATTAATTTATAGTATTAGTTATGATCTACCAATATCAACAAATAATTTTAAAGATGAAATTATTGGTCAGAAAATGACAATTAATGAAGTTTATGATGATGATTTAGATTTATATTATGATTGTAGTCAATATGAAGCTAAAGGATTATGAGAAATTCTGTTTTGACAGAAATCAAATAATCTTAGAAATTATATTACTAAAATGTATAATAAGAATCTAAGTTTTGGAAATTTTTTAAACAATAACCTGATCCATATTGGAATATGTTATATATAGCAGGTACATATATGAGGTTAGATGAGGATATTGCTGAATTGTAAATACAACCATTTTCTGATGGATTGAAGAAAAACAAAAAAAAATCAAGTGGAAAAAAATTTGAAAATTAAGTATATTTAAATAGCTCTTAATAATTATAGATGCAATTTTTATACATATTTTTAAGTTTTTTTTTTTTAAATACATTTATAATTCGTAATTATAAGTGAATATATTTTGCTTTTTTAACAAAAGTTTGTTTTTATTATTTTTGATTTCTAGTTTTAGAATAGCCACCAACAAACTTTAGTATCGGTTTGTAAAGCCAATATTATTTTAATGTCGTTCTAAGCTTATTCAGCTGAAAATAATTAATAATTGAAATATTTTCGATAATAAAATTTGATTATGAACTATAATTATAGTTTAATTTATGAATATCAGAATCAGTAACCAAATTCAGAAATAAAATCAAAATTTACCAGATCTAATCAATTGCCAGTTTCTACCAATAGGCAATGCATAAATTACTAAAGACGTCACTGAGTAATATAATATAATTTAAGGAATTTAGGAAAGTCAACAAAATTGAACTTTAATATAATATAAGATACGAAAATATAATGATCCTTGACTATACAAACGTAAACGATGAACGCAGAGAAAATCAAATTCAAATTTTAGATTTCACATATTTTATTAGGCGCATTACATCGAACAATTTTTGTAGAACATATTTCATTCTCTTAAATTAAATTTTCTAACAACTGTCAATACAAGTAGCATGATATCGGCCCGTTTACTTCATCACTTAAGGTTTTACTAAAAGTATATTCTGCTCACCAGAATGTAATTACAACTCGACCGTTTTCACTCTATTGAAGAGATTTGCAACCGATGGAAATGGCCCATTTATTCACAAATTTATGCTGGATTTTCAGTATAATCGTCTTTCTTGGTCAGAGTCTCTCTATTGTAGTCAAAGTTGTATCGAGAGTTATATAAATAATAATTTTTAATTAGTCAATTTAATTTTAAGATGCAATCAAATTCAACTCTGGTAACCGTTACCGCTTAAACAAACTACGCGACTCGACGAAACGAAGAAGCGCATTCAATTGTCAAATAAAAGTTTGAATGTATAGGCGAATATATGAAACGCACACCACGACTGACACCACGTAGACGAAGGACACAACACTTATAAGCTCCATTAGTATAATTACGAATAAAATATACTCACATTTTTAAAGGTTTTGTTGGACAGGTTTGTCAAAATTCGTAATATCGACACTTAAGAAAATCGTGCCAATGATTTTTATAAATTGGCAAAAAGTATGTTCAATAAAAAAGTTGCATAAATGTGATTTGAAAAATAAAAATGTTTATGTTAAATATGATTTAACATAAACTTTCATCATATGGAATTTTTAAGAGATTATACCGAATTATTATTATTTGTATACATGGACTTTTCCCGATCGAAAATTCTTGTCCGTCAGTCGAGTTTGTTTAAATTAAATTATCATTTTAATATAATTTCAGAGCAATCTTTTGATCTAGTTTCTAATATGAAGTATTAATTTAAATTTAAAAAAAATAATAAAAAAAATTAACATCAAAATTTGAATTTAGTATAAATAATACAAACAATTTTGTATTACCAAATTATAAAAATTTCAAATTTGAAACTAATTATTTGGAGCATTATTTATAGAACTTTTTGATATATTATATATAATACAAAATTAAACAAAAAATGAAATTAAATAGTATTCAATTATCGGAACAACAATTACGTACCGAACAAAGTACATTAATTAAACAAAATATTAAAACTTTAATGCATGTTTTGGATACAAAATTAATTGAACTTTATAATGAACCATCTGTAGAAAATTTACCATCACCAAAAGATTTTACAAATGCAATTGAATCAACATTAAATTGTGTATTCCGTAATAAATATGATATCCAAAAAGAATTACATTTTGATATTGATCATATCCATGTACCATTAAAAAATCGTAAATTATATTCAGATCGATTATTATTATATCATAATATTGTAGCTAAAGCTGCCAATAATAAACAAATATTTTCAATTTGTGGTGTACAATCACAAATATCGAAATCATTAAAAAATCGTGGTTGGATTGAAAAATTAACAAAACATCAATTGTCATCAATTGAAATGATACCACAAAATGCATTATTAATGTTTGCTGCACCAGGTAATAATTTTGAAAATATGATATTATCGAAATTTGCTCAAATGTATTCAACAAATTTCCAATGGCAATATCGTCATGTCAAACAAACACCAGCAACAGCAATAGCAGCAGCAGCAGAAACATTAGATTTAAAAAATAATTTACCATATCGTAATCGTATTCAATATTCTGCTGGTACATTATGTTTTTCAAATAAAGATGGTTTAATTGATTGTATAAATAAAGCTAATTTTAATATAAATGATAATATTTTGAAAATTTATACACCACGTTTACATCGTTTAAGGAATACTAAAGAACATATGGCATTTTTAAGAGATTACCGAACAACATCTTGTCTCAGTTTATTAAAATTTTTAAATGATGAAAATTTTTCAAGTAAATTATTCAGTCAATCTGGTACAATACCATTATCACTAATTGTATTTGCTATTGAGAAATTACGTTATGCAATTAATTATAAATGTAATCCGAATTTATTATATGAAACGACTACGAATGGTGGCAGTGATAAACTTTTTGGTGAAGATAATTTATGGGAATATTTTTATAAATGTTCTAAATCTGTGATTTGTAGAAATGAAAAAATTAAATTAACTGAAATGAAAAATTATGAAAAATGTATAAAGACAATTGAACAAATAATAACAGATACGTTTAAATGTTGGCCACATATGATATGTGATGGTTATTATAATTTATGGATAATAAAACCATTAACATCATTTCCAAGTCGTAGTATTTCCATTATACAGGATTACACGGACATAATTAGTTTTGTTGGAAAACACCCAAATATAAATTATATTATTCAGAAATATATTGGTAAGTTTGATGATGATTTTTTTATAAAATTTCGAATATACTAAGAGTTCGAATTATAGAGTAATCAATACTTAAAAAAATTGTGTAGTATTATTAGTTACGGTCAATTGATCTTCGAACTTATGTTTATAATCTTAACATTTTACATTGTTCAGTTTAGAATTAGGGATCAAAATTTGATATAAAAATAATGAAAATTAATATAAGAAATATGCAAATATTTGTTCAATTTTATGATTAAAATATCTTCCAGAATAATGAAAAACGTTGTTTCTAAAATCACCTGAGTAGGTCAAACGCATATAATAATTATTTTACAATTTGTTATAAAAATACCTTAACAACAGTAGTTTTGGTTGGTTTGGTTTTAAAGGAGTAGAAACTTCGAAGTTCCTACACACACGTAGTACACATATTAGTGAACTCGTTGTATCATCCAGTCCAAAGCAGCATTATTATCACAGCGTGTCGACCCATCCCATTTCTTTTATCACTGCAATCACTTACGCTGGTTTTAGTTTACCCACGTCTTCAAGATTTTCGAGAAAAAATAATCATATTTCCTATATCTTTTACGTTGACCTGAGGGATAATAGCATAACAAATGTTCCAATGTCTGCTCCTTCTTAATATACCGACAACAAGGTGATGTAGCAGTAAGTCCTAATCTCATTGCATGCTTCCTAATATATCTAGCGTCAATTCCCGTGTATAATCTAGTGCGTTACCTTGTTAATTTTAAGATTTATCTTGGACTGGTTACCCAGAATCCAGAACGATCATTCTGCGCATTCCATTTCAAACTTGTATATCGGCTATTTATTACTCTTACATTCGATAATGTAATGCCTCGGTGACCAGAGAAGCTTTACGTTCTTATGGTTTGGTAATGCGTTACGATTAGTTTTACAATATATGTAACATTTTCCACTATTACTTAAATTTCTAAAGAACACGGTCTTTTTTAGTACGACCGCAACATAAAGATAGAATTAGTATGTTTCATGTGTATGAATTTTAGTTAAATATACTCTCAAATTAATCGCGGTCATAAAAAGTAAAAACGAAATGGTCAATCGTTATGAAAATGTATCGAATTCGTTATTGTTATTAATTATTTTATGTACGAATTACTCGAATTACTCAGTACGAGCTCTTATTATATTCAAAGCTTTGTATATTAAATATCTATATTATAAATCTTATAAATATAATATTCTTTTTTCGTAATTTTCAGAACGACCTTTACTTATTTATAATACAAAATTTGATATTCGTCAATATATGTTAATATCAATTACTAATATAAAATTTAATATTTGGATGTATAAAGATTGTTATCTACGGTTTTGTTCACAAGAATATAAATTAAATAATTTAGATAAATCAATTCATTTAACAAGTAATATGAATTCGAAAAAAATTAAAAATGGTAAAAGAAATATAAAATTACCACAAAATAATATGTGGTCATTAGAACAATTTAAAGATTATTTAAAATGTAATAAAAAATCTGATATTTGGTTAGATAAAATTTATAGTGGTATGAAAAATATTTGTATGAAAATTGTTGTATCTAGTTTAGAATCAATTCAATTAACACCAAAAACATATGAATTATTTGGTTGTGATTTTATAATTGATGAAAATTATGAACCAATTTTAATTGAAATTAATTCATTACCAGATCTATCACATTCAACAATATTAACATCAAAAATATGTCCAACTGTATTAGAAGATTTAATTAAAGTTGTTATAGATTTACCAAAAAATCAAAATATTGATACTGGCAAATTTGAACTAATTCATAGTGTGAATTTAAATGAATTAATAAAGAAATAAAAAATCAATTAAATAAAATGATAATTATAATAATTATATAAAAATAAATATCTTAATTTATCAAATTTATTATATATATATAAAAATACATATATAAAGAGTATATGATTTACGAAAAGTATATAGAATTATCAACAAAATAATGGTTTCAAAATAATTCCATTTAACAATATTTTATAATTGTATATTTGAAAAATTAAAGATCAATTTAACAACAAATTACATTATTGTTATTAAATTAATACATTATTTTTTTTTGTATAATTAAAATTTTGTTAATTGGATTTATTTTGTTTGGATCAATCTATTTAATTTTAGTAAAATCACCAATTCATTTACATCTATTAAAAATTAATATTAATTATAATTAAAAATATTGACATTTTCGTAAAAATATTATAGATCTTTTTTTTTTTATCAAAAATAAAATTTAATGTGAATAGTTTTTCATTTGTTTTATTCAAATATAGAATGAGAAGGATTTCATCGTCCTTTGAAGATAACTGGTGTTCCACAAGGTTGCCATCTTGGTCTTCTCCTTTTTATTATCTCAATTAATTATGTGGTTTCTATAATTAAGAGTAGTAACATGAAAATACATAAAAAATCACTTTGGATGATTCCAATTATATTCCAGATAACTTAAAATCGCTTTTCAATGTGGTGTCGTTCCAATTGTCTAAAACTTAATGTAGCAAAATGTGCAATAATGACATTTTCGTCAATATTCTACGTTTCAGTTCGATAACCGTTTAAATGATGAAATCGTTCCACGAGTTGATACATTTAAAGAATTGGGTGTATTGTATATCTACACCAAAAACTTAATTTTAAGTTACATTATGTAGTTACATATAGTTAACAAGGCGAACTCAATGTTAGGTTTTATAAAAAGATGGTCCGAGGAATTTCGAAGTTTTGGAAATTTCACTAAAAGTGTTCCATCTTCAATACATCATCATGGATCGTTATACAAATGAACAGCATTTACAAATCATTCAATTATTTTATCAAAATTGGCGTTCCATCGTTCGACGAGCGCTTCGTGAATTATTTAGGATTCATTTAATCGATTGAATGGATACGTTAATAAACAAAATTTCCGTATTTGGTATTAAAATAATCTCCATGCATTTAAAGAATTCCGAGTACATCCAAAAAAAATTAACTATTCGGTGTGCATTTCATTCTGATGATGTCATCGGACCATATTTTTTCAAATTTGATGTTGGTAACAATTTTGCTGTCAATGGAGTTCGATAGAGAAATGCTGAATGATTTTTTTTTTCTCCAAAAATTGATGAAAATTGAGGTTTGAACAATACATTATCATACTACTCGTGAAACTATAGATTTCTAGCGTGGAAAATTTAATGATTCGTTTATTTCTCGGTTTGGACTTATCATTTGGACAGGAAGATCGTGCGATTTAAAACCTTTACACTACATTCATATACTATACTAAGTCATTGGTTTATGTAGATTAACCATTACTACTTGATGCACTCGAAATCAAAACATCGAACGAGTTTTTAATGATAATCATCTAGCTTTTTGTGAAAAAGGATGCAAAAATTGGACTGATCGAATTGGTTTTCTCAGGGGTAGCCGTAATGGTCATATGAATGAAATATTGTTCAAAAATTAATAATAATATCATAATTACAAAACAATTTTACAAATAAAAATAATTAAACTGAATTTACATTGTACTAGTGCCCACTGTTACCAAGTAATCTGAATGTGATATTACCATACTTACTTTGAAATATTTTTGTTAAAACAATTTTTGTTATCAATTTTTTTTTCGAAAAAACTATAAGTCATTCAAAAAGTCATAATAAATTTTCATAAATTTTCCTAAATTTTTTATATGTAGTTTGTAATTCATATATAAATAAAATTATTCGATAAATCCTTACTTAAATAAATTTACCGTGAATCTTTAATAGTGAAATTTCTGTTCTTTTCAATTTTTACATTTATTTGATTTAATATAATAATTTAAAATAAAAAACAACACCAAAAACAAACAAGTACAATCGATATACATTTTTTTAGATAAAAATTTAAATTATTGTATATAATTAATTTTTTAATATAAATTAACTAAATATAACTATAACAAAACGAGAATATCAAATTTAATAATCAATTTCTCAAATATTTTATAATATAAAATTAATTTTTGATAAAACAAAATGGATGACTCTACAAAATGTCTTTATACTAATATTATTAATATTAATAATGATGAATCATTAGAATTATTAAAAAGTATTAAATCAAATAGTGAATTAATTGATTATAATGTTTGTGATGATCGTCGTTTTCATAAATATTATGAAAAAATCTTAAAAGCAGCTAAACAAGAAAAAATATTTACAATTGAAGGACATTATCCAACAATACGTAAAGCATTATTGAAACGTGGTTGGATTGAAAAAAGTATACCAGAATATTTAAAATCATTAAATATTTTATCATTTAATACATTAATAAAAAATGCTAAATCTAATAATATTTATGAAACATTAGCATTAGCTAAATTAGCTAATTATTTTCCAACAAATTTTATATGGCAACCAAATTATAATAATTCAAATAATTCAATTAATAATAATAATAATAATAATATTAATATTGTTGGTTCGCCATATCATAATCGTATTTATAGATCAAAAATGTTAAATTTTACAAGTAAAGTTGGTTTAGTTGGTTGTATTGAAAAATCCCATTGGAATATTATAAATGATTTATCTGATATACAAGCGCCACGTTTACATCGTTTAGATAATAATAAAGGACAATTAGATTTTTTACAAGATTATCGTACCACATATTGTTTAAGTTTATTAAAATTTATAAATGATGAAAAATATCCAAAAAAATTATTTAATCAATATGGTACAATATCATTAGCTGTTATTGAATTTGCAATAGCTAGAATTAAATCAGAAATAGCAATTAAAGTTAATAATAATGAATTAAATAAATCAATTGATAATAATAATAATATAAATAATAATAATAATAATAAAAATAATATTAATATTGATCATTTTATTGATTTATCGGGTAAATGGAAATTTTTTTATAATATTGTAAATGATTTAATTAATAAAAAAGAGAAATTATTATCAAATGATAAACAGGAAATAATAAATTATATTAATATGTGTAAAAGTATTATAGATAAATCTAGTATATATTGGTCACATTTATCTGCAGATGGTTATAATAATTTATGGATATTGAAACCAATTGCTAGAAATCGAATACAACAAATTTATATTAAACAAGATATAAATGATATTATAAATGTTGTACAAAAACAACATAATACAAGATATTTAGCCCAAAAGTATATAGGTAATTTTAATTATATAATAAATTATATATACAGGATCCAGGATGGACATGAAATAATTGATTGACGATATAAAAACACGATATTTGTGATAATATTCGAGGAAAAAAAATTATTTGGTTCGCATTTCGATTGTTTTTCGGTTCGGTCTTCAAAAAAAAATTAAACTATTTTATGTTTAGATTCAGAATGGGTAAATGGAGAATTATGATTTTTATATCATTTATATGTAAATTTTCTTTTACCATTACCAGACGTAGCCGTTTTAATATCAGGTGTTATGAGACAAGTAGATTGATTAATTTTTTTTTCTATTGGACACGTAGTAAAAGCACGCAATATTTTATATGAAAGAATTATTTCATTTGGAGGCAAAAATTTTAAATTTGAGGTCTTGTAGTTTCCAAACAATGTAGAAATCATAAATTAGCTCATTTAAAAGCAACAGCGAAACTTCGTAGTGTTCAAGGTGTTTATTGAACACCCAAACACATTTATAACAAATATACGTTGTAGTAAATGGCACAAGATGCTGAAGTGCTATTTTAGCTAATTGTAGATATGATATTAATTGAGTACACCAGAAATTTTCCAAACTCAATGTTTCATATTTCCATTACATTATGTCCATTTGTCCGTAGTTCAACAATTTGTCCGTAATTCAACAATTACTAGCTTCACGGGTACGTGCACTACCCATTAAGAACAACTGCGTAGCTAGAGCATATAGTAATTATCAGTTTTTATTTTATTTTTTTTCATGCATTAGTTTTGTAATCTAGTTTGTGCCTATAAAATTTAGGGCCAGCAGATTAAGTAAATTTCTATTAAAATTTCAAATTTTTTTAACAAGTTACAAAGGTAACGGTTAATTAAAGAACACTGTTGGACACAAACCACTGTAGAACCTAACAAGAAATTATCTGCATCCCGCACTGTTAGCACTTTTTTTATATTTATTGTACTGAACACCCGATATAAAAACATTAGCTTCGCTATTGTTTAAAAGGGAATTTAATTACTAATTATAAGAATTGACCCATTCTGATGCTACGGACGATGTTCCTTTTTTTCATCAAACTCGAAAATACTCGAAAAAGATGCCGAATCTGGGAAATCGCATATAAGAATGTTTAATGTTAAATTTTACCTTTTTGTTAGATCATTATATTCCGATTTTTTCATTTGACGTTATAACTTTCTTAACTTTTCTTCACTTCCGCGTGTCTTGCTTGTTTACGGACGGTATTCTTAATCAAAATTTTGTTTTTTATCAATATATAATTTTTATTTCAATTACAGAACGGCCACTACTTATATATAATACCAAATTTGATATACGTCAATATATACTATTAACAATAACTGATACACGCTTTAATATTTGGATGTATAAAGATTGTTATTTACGGTTTAGTTCACAAGAATATGAATTAAAAAATTTAGATAAATCAATACATTTAACAAATAATACACATAAAAAGAAAAATTGTGGTAAACATAATAATAAAATACCAAATCGAAATATGTGGTCATTAAAACAATTTCAAATATATTTAAAATCAATAAATAAACAAGATATTTGGTTAAATAAAATTTATCCAGCTATAAAATATAATATTATTGCAATAATATTAGCTAGTTTAGATGAAACAAAATATATACCAAAATCATTTGAATTATATGGTTGTGATTTTTTATTAGATGAACATTTTCGACCAATTTTAATTGAAATCAGTTCATCACCATGTATAACAAATACATCGGTATCAGAAAAAATATGTACATCAGCATTAGATGATTTAATTAAAATTGTTATTGATTTACCAAAAAATCCAATGTGTTCAAAAGGTAATTTTGAATTAATATACAGTTTAAATTGGTTAAATCCATTAAATGATACACCAAATATTAAAGATGATTATGAGAATTTATTAATACCAGAAGTAAAATCATTAGATTTACCATATGTGAAACTATTACATAAAAAGAAATCAATGAAATATTCGATATGTGATATGAAAAGGAAAATTTTAAGATTTAAATCACCATTAGTTCATTAGTTCAAGTATGTTTCATTTACCATCAATAAACTATCTGATATAAATATTTAAATATTCGAGGTATGACCTGGGAAAACTGTAATTAAGAGAGTTTATTGTTGGAAGTATATAATTGTTATTTGTAGTTTGTTTTAATGTATAATTATAATTATTATATTTATAAATATGTGTTAATATATTTTTATATTAAAATTTGATATTATTGAAATGAGTTTTTGTTATTGATCAATTATTATAAATACCTTTTTGGTTTTTCTGAATATATTACAAAAACTAACTTAAACTTTTTGTTCTAACACCATCTCCGTTTTCATACCACCACCATTGATGGTTGCACGATGACTTATATTTTACCAAAAAGAATTTTATAATAAGAGTTAAAATCTCGAACGTGAAATTTAGTTTATTGTTTGAAATTATTTTTATGAAAAACTAAATCCAACCTTCGAATCGCACCGGATTCAGAAAGCACGAGTAATATATAAACTGATGGTTCCACGATGCGAGACGGGTGCTGCGATATACTCTGTCGAACTAGATAGTAACTTTAGCTATAAAGTGACAGATGAAAATAGCATCTTTCAAGCTGAGATCCTAGCGATTAAAAAAGCGGCGCAAGTTGCATGCGGATGCGCAATGTACTATCCCGCACACAATGAAGAAGAGCAGTAGATGTCATAACCGAAAACTGCATAATTGGCAAGCATGCTATGAGACTAGAATTGACAATTAGTAAACTTTGTAAGAATTGGAAGGAACTAAAACAAGAAGAAACCCTTGAGCATCTTCTGTGTCACTGCCGAGAACTCGTAAGAACAAAAACGCGTTTCTTGGGACTTAAAGAATCAGTCTCAGGATGATTCTAAATTTCTCATACAGAAACACTTGCAAAAATGATCTGTGTTTAGTTAAAAATATTTCGAGATTTGTTGAAGTATGTGTTTTTGAAGAAGACACAAAGTCCATAGAAAATTATTATTTGAATTTTGAACTCTTCTTATATATACTTTTTGATTTCACTAAAAACAAATTCATAACAATAAACCAGCAAAATTTTATTTAATAATATAATTTATAATAAATTAAAAATTAACATAATTAAATTAATTCTCGGTAAAGAAAAATAAATAATAAAAAAACAATAAATTAAAACAAATTATTTTCAAAATTATTCTTTTGCTGGAATTAACGTCTCCCAATGATTTAAATTCTTTCTGATGTTTTCTAACAAATGTTTAGTTTCTGGTAAAATATTACCTAATATATCAAATGCTGGTAATACAACATCATTTATAAAATCAGCTTGTAATTGTGGTATTATAGCTTTCTTCCGATCCATACTTTCTTGTGGATCTAAACCAATTTTTTTTTCTAAATCACCTTGTGCAAAGAATTCTCTATAGATCATTTCCTGAAAATAATTATATAATTTTTTATATTGAAAATAAAAAAAAAACGTTCATACTGCAACTTTTTTTGTATTACTCCATTTTTTAGTTTGATCATTTAGATCGCAGCACGTCATTAATAATGACATTGTTAAATGTTTACTTTGAAGACAATTATGTTGATTTATATCACCTAAATTTTTTAATACTTCAAAATGATATGCTAAATCAGAAGCTACAATAAATTCTTTAATTGTATTTATAACTAATTGATATTCATCAGTTGTTAAACTATCTAATATTTTACTATTATCATCATTTAATATTTCTATTGTTTGTGTTAAATGATGACGTTCATTTACACTACCCTCGCAATTATATAAATATGCTAAATTACTTCTAGTAATCATTTGATAAAGATTTGATGTACCACGATGATCGATATCATGACAAAATGTTGATATGAGAAATGCGAAAGCTTCAAGTTCACTGTACAAAAAATAATAATAATTAAATTTATATAATTGGTATCACTACCAATTTTAATTCGGTATTGCAGTTTTATAAATATACCTTAATATTCCTTTCTCTACCAATTTACAATTCATTAATAATGCAAAAGCAAAATGTGCCACTGAAAATGCATGCATCCAATTATGAAATGGTAAATCACGATATGCTTTTTGTATTATTACTAAAAATCTAGCCATTCTGTCAGGACGTATTTTATATTTACTAATAAAACCTAAATCATTAAACATTTGTAATGAAGCTTCCAATGTTTGTTTACGATCTAATTCTCTTGTAACGAAAGTAAATGTGTGCAATTTTGGTATTTTTATTTTATTTATATTATCCAATGATTCAACTAATTCTTTAACATCATCTTCAGATATTTTCATATGATGAATTATTAATTCGTGTGATAATTTATGTCTAGCTTCTGATTTTGTTACTGATTTACTAATAATTGTTTCCATTATAGAAATAGCTGCATATGTTGAAAATGCTGTTGCAACTTCTTCATCACATTTATCAAAATGAAAACCATTTAACTATAATAATAGAAAATTATAATATTCTTTAATAAGATCGAATTTAGAATAATTTACCTTATTACAGAATTGTATTACTCCAAGTACATTTTTTTGATCAAAAATTGGAAAGCATAAAATGTTTCTAATAAGAAATAAATTGTACCATATTATTAATAAAGACTACTTCAAAAATTTAATATATATTTATCTATTATAAGTTTTTCTGTAAAAATACATTTAAAAATTGTCTGAAATTTTGGGCTGTATGAAATAATCCCAGAAACCAAAACCTCAGAAAATAATGAAATCTAGAAATACTTCGTACTAATGTTTGCGGTTAAATTTTGGATTTTTATCATATTTTCTGGTTTCATTTTGTCAGTAATGCAATTTTATACAATATGAAATAATCGCAAAAAAGCGGAAAAGAAATTAAACCAGAATATTTGCGCAGGGCCTGAGTAAATAAATATTCTAATTGTATCACATAATTTTTAGGAAATCCCAATTTATATTTTTCTAGTGTTAATTCTATATTTTTCTGTTTTTATTTCCATTATTTTATGGGATTATTTCATTATAATAATCTGCCAATTTTCATTAAAAAAACACTATTTATATTTCTGCTGTTATTTCTACATTTTTCTGCTTTTATTTCCTTAAAATAATCTGCAACATTTCCATTAAAAATCATATCCTAAACTTACTTCAATAGAATTTTTTGAGGTTTTATTTTCTGGTCTTATTTCATTATAGACGAAATTTCGAACTTGTATTTTAATTTTTATTATAACAAAAATAATATTAGTTTACCGTGTTTTAAAGCCATTTTGCTCATCGATATCTGGATGAAACAATGGATGATCATATGCATTTCGTACATTCAATAATTTCCCAGTTTCAGAAACATGACCAGCAATTCCAATAGATCGTTGTATTTTAATATTATTATGTGGACTCTAAAAAAATTATATTTAAATAAAGTTTTCCATAAATGTAAAAAAAAAAATCAAACCTCGTTAGGATCGTAAACTTTGGATATTAATTCACCAGTATATTTATCACGTAGAAATAAAGAACAACGTTCTGCGTTTACGAGTTCTTGTGCCTCAGCTATAATACCATCGAGAATTACATTAAAATCCCCTGTAATTAAAAATGATGTAAATAATATTCAATTTTTATGTTTTTTCAATTCATCGTATGATATTTTTTAGCAGTTCGTAAAGAAAGCCACTTTAAAGTCATTTTACGAGTAGCTATGGAATAACTTTGCGTGGTGTAATGGGCTGTAAAGAAATTGATATCGTATTTTTTTAAAAATTAAACTACACAGGCTCGCTAGAGTTTTTAGTTGATGCCGATAACCAGTGGTGATTTTACGAAAAAAGTGCACACACAAATTTGGTACACAGCAATATTTCATGATCGTGCTTTTACCTGATGCACATTTAGCAGATTCGGTGGGTTAATGGCAAACTAACTATAAGTATATATTGTTAATGTTATATGTTCTAAGCTCGTAATTATTATCGGGTTTCAATCAATGTGTAATACATGTTGTTTTTTTATTCGGGATGGGTTTCAATCAATGTGTAATACATGTTGTTTTTTTATTCGGGATGGGTAACTACAGCCGGTCTATTTTTAAAGTAAAGGCTCGTTTTTGTTCTCAACATGTTGCTGGCATACTTTATTAGTTTTGTGTGTTATAAGATGACTGAAAGCCCATTACTTCTCAAATTAGTTATTAGTCTATAGATTCGGTCATTATTGTTTTAAACTTGACTATGTATTATTTAAAAAAAATTGGCATTCAGAAAAATTTAGTTAGTTTTGTCAGAAAAATTGTTTTTTTTTAAAAAAAAAATATAAAAGCAGTTTTTAAAAATATTAACATTAAAATTTAAAGTAAACTTAAGAAATGAACAAAATTCAAAACTCTAATAAAATTATTATAAATTTACTTGTTTCGTATACATATTGGCTCGGAAAAAACATAGATCTTAAAATATCTAGTTTAATTGAATATTTGCGATTGCCAGGAGAATCACGATTTTCCATTAATCGACCACCTAAAAACATTAAATTCATTTTTAAATATAATTATAATTATTTCGTGTGTAATAATTGAAAATATTAAATTTTAATACAATTTTCTTTATAAATTGATTTACTGACCAACTTTTCCCAATAAATTTCGAGAATTTTCCAATAACTTTTCACATTGATTAAGTACTCGTCGTTCTTCTTCAAGTTCTATAGCTGTTAAAAGATGTCCTAGAGTAAATCTAAATTATTAAATTAAAAGTTTAAGAATAAATCTAACGTGAAACTAAAATAATTGAACCTTAAAGTTTCATAAATACAATATCGATAATATATTCGTAATGATTCATCACCACCGATACAAATAAAAAACGTTATTTGTAAAATACCATCATTATTTATTGGTGGTAATGTTAAGTCATCATTTAAAATTATACTACAATTTGTTGATTTGCCTTTGTCTTCATATATAGATTCTTTTTTTGGTGGTAACAATGCTGGTAAATTTGATCTTAAATTTTTATTTATTTCATTTATATCGAAATATATTGTATTATTTTCATTTCCAACTAACTAGAAATAAATAAATTAATAATAATTCATTTATAAAATGTATTTAAGAGGCCATTTCATTAAAAAAGAAAACATTTTCATAGTAATTTTGGCATCCTATTAAATATACATAAGGACTTTACTTACCCCTTCAATAACATCTCTAAAATTACGATTCATATCAATAATTTTGAAATTATAACCTCGTACAGAAGCATTTCTTACATCGTTAGCTGTTATCTAAAAAGAAATATTGATTAAGTCATTCATATAATTGAAATCTACATTAATTAACTCACCGTAAATCGAATTTCATCATCTAATACTTTATCATTAATTACTTGAATTAAACCTTCTTCATTAGTTAACAATATTGGTATAATTACCACATGTGGTGCATTTGTAATCTGCTGTATCTGGAAGATTAATCAAAAAAATAAATTCAAATAATTATAATTATAATGATCATAATTAGCATTTAATTTTAATAGAAAACTTACAAACGTATTTAATAAAACTTGAACTCGTACTGAACTTTTCTCATCTGATAAATTAGCACATAAATTTAAAATTTTCAATGGTGTAATAAAATTTTGTTTAATTGGTTTTTCAAAATGACCAATTTTATAAACTCCACTAGCTTTACCAACATTTTCAGATTCAGATTGTGATGATGAACACTCTTCTGACATTTCTAAAGCTGAAGTTTTTTTTTAATTATAGATAATAATTTATTATTTAATTTTTTGGTTTAATCTGTTAATAATTATTATTTATTTTAGATTTAATTAATATTTTTTTTTAAGCTTTAAAATATTATAGTTTAAATTTATTAATTAAATTAAATTTTATTATAATTTTTTTCGTTTACTTCGATTTAGGATTTAATATTGTCATAATGTAATTTTGATCAAGTTTTTATTATATTTTTTTTTATTAGAATAATTAATTTCAACCATTCATCCATCTAAGGATGGTGTGAAGTGATAATGAAGTCAATTCTTGTAATAATTACCAAGTCAATTATTGATCATCTCATCATCAACCTGATCACTTTTTATCTACTAAGCAATTTAATTATCAAATTTATTCCTAGAAACACTGTTGATAACAAGTAAATGAAAGAGTTTGAGTTATCATCCTCAAGACAGAGTGATAATAACATTGCTATCGCTCAGCAGTTAGCAGTTAGCATCAGATATTTTAAATGTTACAAGAGGCACATTGAGTGTAATAGGAAATAATAATAATAGTGTGGTCAATGGTAAGGACAATAAAGTTAATGTGGCTAACTCTATGCTTGGCTTTGATAAATGTTGGTCTAAGGAGTTTTCTGACCCATATGTTACTATAGGGCTCTTTATAAGACTTTGTTAGGCCGATACTGGAATATTCGAGTAAAATTTTGTAAAGAGTTGAGTCGATCCAACGTAGATTTGTAAGGTTTGCTCTTTATGGGACTCATTGGGTCGACACTTTCATTTTACCTCCTTATGTAGACCGTCTCAAATTTATAGATTTACAAGCGCTTCAAAGGCATTGATTCTCCTTTTTCTTTCAGAATGGATGAATCTTATTATTTATTTTGGCTTGCTTAGATCAGTGTCACATTTTAAAATATAATTTCATTGCACGGACTATTGGAAAAATGTGCCTATAAGAAGGCGAATATTACGCGATGTTAATAATAGCACTTCTAAGTACAAAATACTTCATTGTATAACAAAGTAATGCACGGTACTTCAATGAATTACTTAAAACTTAGTAAGTACCAAGTAATTCAAAATACTTCAAAGTAATTCACAAAAAAAAAGCGAAGTACTGGAATGCAGTAAAATTGTGCATTACTTTGAAAGTATTCGATGTAATGAATTACTAAGTACCAATATAGTAATTATGTACTCCAAATTTTTAAGCATAAATTACTTTAAAAAAAATAATGCAGTATATGACCGTAGTACTCAGTAATGATAATGCATTACAAAAATAATGCAGTATTTAAAAACGCTGTCATAAACTGACCATTCCAAGGCCCAAGTTTTCTCTCACATAAACGGAGAATTTTAACATAAATCTACTGAAAGTACAGATCTCATTTGAAGTCAGGATGTCATATTTCATGTGTCAAATTTCATTAAAATCTGAAGAGCGGCTCTAGATGATGCTGCGCAGATGCAAAAGTTTTATGCGTGCACGTTTTTTTTATTGCATTTTAGGAATCCTGAAAACGCCCAGAAAAAAAAGTTCATGTAACACTCCTAGTTATACTAATTACTCCTAGTTATTTTTAATATTCTAAATGAAAAATAGACAAATGATGGAAATTAAAAGTTCCGTAATGAAAACGGGTAACCGGTCAAGAATTCAGCCGCTAAGTTTCACAATCAGTCCGTCATTAATTAGTGCTTTTTAATTTTTTCTAAATGTATTACAATGAATCCAGTATCAACGCAAACTACGCAGAAATTCAGCCGATATAAAATATATGGAAACAAAACTCAACGCGAACATTCACAAAGCAATCCAACGTTGACAACTAAGTTTGAGAAGACTAAATTTTACAGACAAATTAATATATTTTTATAAAAGTAATTACGTCTTCGTTTAAAGAAAAATTAATTGCAAAATATTAAACGATAAATCTTTAAGTCTAGTAATTTTTGCGAATGCGTAACTCGCATCGAAACTAACTCCCATATAATAATTTAAAACAATAATCTTATTATTTCATAGTATAATTTACAATAAAATAAAAATGAACACAATTTAAAAGATTTTCAATAAAGTAAAACAAATTATTTCTAAAATAAAAATTATTCTTTTTCTGTAGCTAACGCCTCCCAATGATTTAAATTCTTTGTGATACTTTGCAACAACTGCTTAGTTTCTGGTAAAACATTAACTAATATATCAAATGCTGGTATTACAACTTTGTTAATGAAAATAACTTGTAATTTTGGAATATTTGCTCTCTTCCGATCCATATTTTCTTCTGGATCTAAACCAATTTTTTTTTCTAAATCACCTTGTGCAAAGAATTCTCTATAGAGCATTTCCTGAAAATAAAAATCTTAGATGCAATTTTTTATATTAAAAAATCCAAAAAAGAAACTGTCATACCGCAACTTTTTTTGTATTACTCCATTTCTTAGTCTGATCACACAGATCGCAACATGTTATTAATAATGACATTGTTAAATTTTTGCGTTGGTGACAATTATCCTTATTCAAATTTACTAAATGTTTAAAAACTCTAAAATGAAATGCTAAATCAGAAGCTATAATAAATTCTTTAATTGTATTTATGACAAAGTTATATTCTTCAGTTGTTAAACTATCTAATATTTTACAATTATCATCATTTAATATTTGTATTGTTTGTGTTAAATGATGCAGTTCATTTACACTACCTTCAAAATGATATATACATGATAAATTACTTCTGGATACTGTTTGATAATGATTTGATGTACCGCGATGATCGATATCATGGCAAAATGTTGATATGAGAAATGCGAAAGCTTCAAGTTCACTGTACAAAAAATAATAATAATTAAATTTATATAATTGGTATCACTACCAATTTTAATTCGGTATTGCAGTTTTATAAATATACCTTAATATTCCTTTTTCTACCAAATTACAATTCATTAATAATGCAAAAGCAAAATGTGCCACTGAAAATGCATGCATCCAATTATGATATGGTAAATCACGATATGCTTTTTGTATTGTTAACAAAAATCTAGCAATTCTATCAGGACGTATTTGAAATTTTTTAATAAAACCTAAATCATTAAACATTTGTAATGAAGCTTCCAATGTTTGCTTACGATCTAATTCTCTTGTAACGAAAGTAAACGTGTGCAATTTTGGTATTGTTATTTCATTTATGTTATCCAATGATTCAACTAATTCTTTCACGTCATCTTCAGATATTTTCATATGATGTATAAATAATTCGTGTTCTACTTTATGTTTGCCTTCTGTTTTTGTTACTGATTTGCTAATAAGTGCTTGCAATATCGAAAAAGCAGCATATGTTGAAAATGCTGTTGCGACTTCTTCATCACATTTATCAAAATGAAAACCATTTAACTATAATAATAGAAAATTATAATATTCCTTAAGAGAATCGAACTTATAACAATTTACCTTATTACATAATTGTACTACACCAAGTACATTCTGCTGATCATAAATTGGAAAGCATAATATGTTTCTAATAAATATTTATACATTATTAAGATATTTTTTCAGACAAGCTCAAAATTCTGACATATTGTAAAAATGTATTATATTAAATAAAATCGATGTCGGATATTTTAAATTTGTCGGGATTTTGATTATTATTATATAAAAAAATTAAATAATTTTCTTACTGCGTTTTGAAACCATCTCGTTCATCGATATCTGGATGGAACAATGGATGAGCAGATGCATTTCGTACATTCAATAATTTCCCAGTTTCAGAAACATGACCAGCAATTCCAATAGATCGTTGTATTTTAATATTATTATGTGGACTCTAAAAAATTATATTTAAATAAAGCTTTCCATAAATATAATAAAAATCAAACCTCGTTAGGATCGTAAACTTTGGATATTAATTCACCAGTATATTTGTCACGTAGAAATAAAGAACAACGTTCTGCGCCAACAAGTTCTTTTGCCTCAGTTATAATACCGTCAAGTATTAGATTCAAATCCTCTGGAAAATAAAAGAATTCCGATGTATATATCCTTCAAAAATGGTAAATAAGCAATACGAACACTACAAAATTCGGTTGTCATGAAATGTAGTGTTACGTTAAGCCAAATTAAATTTATTATTTTAGAACAATTTACAGTCCGAATGTAGCATTATTGTATGTTTTTTCAAATTAATTAACTTGATTATTTTACCAATAATGGATTATGGATCTTTGGTAAGAACATGGGGGCTGAGTCCAAAAATGGAATGGATGTATTTTACAATCGTACGTCCGATAATAACATACGCATCAGCGGCTTGGTGGAGAAAAGTCCAGCAAATAATGTACACAACAAGCTAGAGAAGCTACAAAAAGTGTCATAACTGGGTAAACTGGTGCTATGTTAAAAACACCAAGAGTTGCCATCTAGATCAGGGGCACTGAGAAATCAAGATTCTCAGAACTTAGACAGTCATTCTGCAATTGTGGAAGCAACGGTCAATATTACTTACCTAGACCTGCCTAAAGATGACTTTATTACTAGGTTTAATTTCACCAAACTATTCATTTTTTTCCGGACATGTCCAACTGGGAATCAGAAAAGAAACAGAGCCAGAGTGGTATACTGATGGGTTCAAGACAACGGAAGGAGTTGGATGCGGAGTTTATGGAAAGAGGGCAAGATATAAAATATCTAAAAGGATAGGAACTCTTTCCACGGTCTTCCGAGCTGAAATATATGCCTTGGATTTATGTATACATGAAAACCTAAGAAGGAAATATATTAACAAATCCATCTCAATATATTCAGATCGCCAGGCTGCCCTTAAGACACTGCACTTTAATATTAAATTATCTTAAAACTTATATGGGATTGTCTTCACGCATTAATAGAGGGAAAACAGGGCAACACTATTCTGGACTCCAGCCCATGTAGGCTTTGAAGGAAATGAAGAAGTGGAGCTTTGACGAAACAAGCAGCAGATAAGACATATATGCTCAGGCAATATTTTCTTTATATAATTTTGTCCATTTTGTCGTGTGTCAAATAATAAGGCAAATCATAATGCAAAAAAAAATATTTGTAAAGTACAAGTAAAGTTTGAATCATTTTTATTTTGCGGTCTCCGGATAATATCACCAATATTGTACCATTATATATGTTTATGTTTATAGCATATTTAAAAATAAAATAAAAAAGCAGCTTTTAGAAACAAATATTAACACGTAAACTTAAAATAACTTAAAAAATTAACGCAAAACTCTACAACAATTATAATAAGTTTACTTGTTTCGTATACATATTGGCTTGGAAAACACATAGATTTTAAAATATCTAGTTTAATTGAATATTTTCGATTGCCAGGAGACTCACGATGTTGCATTAATCGACCACCTAAGAACAATTTTTAAATATAATTATAATAATTTCGTGTATAATTGAAAATATAAAATTTTAATGCAATAATTTTTTAAATATTGATTTACTCACCAACTTTTCCCAATAAATTTCGAGAATGTTTCAATAATTTTTCACATTGATTAAGTACTCGTCGTTCTTCTTCAAGTTCTATAGCTGTTAAAAGATGTCCTAGAGTAAATCTAAATCGTTAAATTAAAAGTTTAAGATTAAATCTAACGTGAAACTAAAATAATTGAACCTTAAAGTTTCATAGATACAATATCGATAATATATTCGTAATGATTCATCGCCTCCCATACAAATGAAAAACGTTATTTGTAAAAGACCATCGTTATTTATTGGTGATAATTTTATATCATCATTTAAAATTATACTACAATTTGTTGATTTATTTTTATCTTCATATATAGATTCTTTTTTTGGTGGTAACAACGCTGGTAAATTTGATCTTAAATTTTTATTTATTTCATTTATATCGAAATATATTGTATTATTTTCATTGCCAACAAACTGGAAATAAATAAATTAATAATTTATTTTTAAAAAATCTGTTTAACCTATTTAAAAAAACATTTTATTTTATAATATTTTTGTTATCGCATTGAATTATTTATCAGTACGATATTAAACTATCTAAACTATCAGAAACCGTAAGCTAAAACTTAAAATGCAGGAATGCGACTTATAAACAATGGTAATGTTTTGTTTAGTATAAAATCATGTGCGAGACTGCTAGATTAAAGAAAGTTCTCGCTAAAACACCTACACAACCGCAACTAATAGAATATGAAGATGGCAAGAAATCTGACTCAATGGAAGCGTCTTTAGAAATCTTGCGAAATTCAAACTTTCCAGTATGTTCAGATAATAAGAACCAAATGAATAGTGTTAGTCTAACAGAGACAATTATCGATAAAAATAGTCTCAACGCAAGGAACTGATAACTACGAAGAAGGTGATATAGGCAGTAAACTCTTTTAAGCCCCTAAAATCAATAGGTTTAGATGGCTTTTACCCGGAAAGCAATGGTAACAATGGTAATATAGACAGGTAATATAGGCGTATAACAATGGTAATATAGACAGAAGCGATTTTAGAATGCCTCAGTAAAAAGAGAGTAAGCAGAAAACTCATTAAGATGGATGATCTTTTTAAGGAGTTAACGAAAACTGGATATCACATCATCTGTTACGCTACTGGTAAATATGAGACAACTCTCAACGAGCTTACGAAAAGTGCGTTACATATGGTAGCCGGCTGGGATACAAAGAAAGGACTTAATGTAAATGCGGAAAAAACATAGATTGTCTTCTTTCAAGAAGAAATCGCGCAGTTTAAATCTTCCAATGATAAATAACATTATAATAATAATGTTATTCTAGGGTGTATGGAGGAGGAGACAATGGAACTTTGTTGTGCCGTTGCCGCTCACGGTAGTACATAAAGTATTTTTTCTTTCTAGATAAATTAAAAGACGCTGTAAACTACAGCCGGCCAAAATGATATCGTTCATAAAAGTGGGATAAGTGGACACTGTGTAATAATGATACAACTTTTAACTGGAGGGTAGAACGGACTCTGTTTTCTGTGGCCTAAGTGCGTGGGATCCCACTCCTTTAAAACCAGCCAATAACGAAAATCATTAGTTTTGTTTATGCTTTTTATATTTACACCTTTTTGTACCACCAAATTTTTGGCAATATTCAGAAAATGGAATGAGAACTAATTATCTAAATTGATTTGAACATATGGAAACATATTAAGTCAATACACTTTTGTGATAATTTAAGAAAACAAATATTTATCATTATAAATGAAGACATTATTTACCTCTTCAATAACATCTCTAAAATTACGATTCATATCAGTAATTTTGAAATTATAACCTCGTACAGAAGCATTTCTTACATCGTTAGCTGTTATCTAAAAAGAAATATTGATTAAGTCATTCATATAATTGAAATCTACATTAATTAACTCACCGTAAATCGAATTTCATCATCTAATACTTTATCATTAATTACTTGAATTAAACCTTCTTCATTAGTTAACAATATTGGTATAATTACCACATGTGGTGCATTTGTAATCTGCTGTATCTGATGATTGATCAAAAAAATAAATTCAAAATAATTTCAATTATTAATGATCATAATTAACATTTAATAGAAAAAACTTACAAACGTATTTAATAAAACTTGAACTCGTACTGAACTTTTCTCGTCTGATAAATTAGCACATAAATTTAAAATTTTCAATGGTGTAATAAAATTTGGCTTAATTGGTTTATCAAAATTACCAATTTTATATTCACCACTAGCTTTATCTATATTTCCAGATTGCGATGACGAACACTCTTCTGACATTTCGAAAACTGATGGTTTTTTAATTATAGATGATAACTTCTTTATTTATTATATAATATTTCTTCTTTTAATTCTTACAGTTTTTAGTTTAATCTGTTAATAATTATATTATTTATTTTAGATTAAATTAATATTCTTTCAAGCTTTAAAATATTATAGTTTAAATTTATTAATTAAATTAAATTTTATTACAATTTTTTTCGTTCACTATGATTTACGATTTAATATTGTCATAATGTAATTTTGATCAAGTTTTTACTATAATTTTAATTATCGAAATGCTGGCGGTCTAAATAAGAACAAAAACATTTCATTTATCAGCAGCTCTATGTACTTAATCTAAAGTTTTATAATAATTTTATGCCTCTAAATAATACGATTGTTCAAGGTCTGCAAAATATGAATTAATTTCATTTTCATCAGAAACTAGTCACTGGGTTCAGTGGATGTGGAAGGAATTAAAAATGCAATTCATAAATTTTTGGTTATCCAGATTTATGAAATGGAATGTGCTATATCTGGAGTTGCTGTTATTTTTGGTGCACCTTGCACCAACTGATAAACACATTAAGAATGAGCTAAAAACACATAAATACATTTTCAATTTTTTTCAAGTATTATTATTATTATTATTTATTAATGGTATAATTCTAATAGTATATGCCATTTTAAGATACCAATTGTAATGATATTTCGAATCACCCTGTGTATAACATTATTAGTTATCTATACAGACTAAACTTGTCTTTCATTTATGGTATCAGAAGTTAAATTAAATTGAAATTAAATTAAAAGCAAATGTCTACAACAGCAATTGAAGATTCTGCTGGCACTAGAAATGCGAACAACCAAGAAACCCCTACAAATTTTTATATATTTGGATTGCGTCCACCTCAAATGGCTCAGAAAAAGATGGATTGCAAGTTTTACAGCATAAAAAGTAAGATAAACGCAAACCAAATTTCCTTCCTTTGTTCCCTTTTTCTCGGATATTATTTGAAGTTTATAATTCTATCAAGAATAAGGATTAAGGAAACTGTAATATTTAATGAAAAACTATTTATTTTAATAAAACTATTTTATAATTATAAAAAATTAAAGGTATAAGTTTAAATAATAATACAAGCAAAATAATATTAACTTATAAACCATAAAACTTTAGTTAATTAGTTAGTTTAGTACAACTTTAGTTAATTTTTTCCTAATATTTTCGTTTTAAAGTTCCCAAATATTTTGGTTTTAAATTTAAAGTTGTAAATTTTGCCGCATAATTTAATCTTATTTTCAGGTGTACTGTTCAGTGATTATAACTTTAATTAGGAAGGCTCTATAATCCTCAAATAAATCGTCAACTTATTTGAATAAGTTATATGACCATTAAGTTTTATGATACTTCACTTTACTTTACAATGAACTTTTATGTTACCTTCTATTTACTATTTAATTCTATTTTAGATTTTTACGGAATTTTTTAGGATTTTACAAAATACAAATTTACCTCTTTGGCTTTATCGGAAAAACCTGCGGTAACGTACAAAAGTATAACGAAATTCAATGCATTTGCATATTAAATTCATAAAAAATGTTGAATTTGCATTGAAAAATGTTGTACGTATTCAATCTCAAAATCGTATACCAATAATTACAGTTTTTCATTTTATTAAATATGTTCATAATTTGACAATTTATTGAATGGGACATTGTTATATAGCTTCCAACACTATTTTTAAATATCCCATTTTCTTATGTCAAATAGCTGTCAGTGGCTCTCCAAGAGGGGCTCAATACGGCTTTAATTAATGCTAGAACAAAATGTATTGGACATTATGTGTCTATATATTATAAGTCTATGCATAATGAATTTTGTAAGTATGTTGCCTATACGGATGGCGGTAATGTGACAACCGACAAAACATCGAAAACAGGGACTATCCAATTCAATGTTGTCACTTGAAAAATGACAAGCATAAACGGAGTAATTACGACGTCACTATCCATAGAAAACACAGGAAGAAATATCCTCAAGAATTCGAAACTGAAACTTTAATTCAAAACTTCAAAAAAATAATCCAGAAATATTTTATTGTAAACCATAATTTATAAAAAAAAAAAAATTAAGTTTAACACAATTAAGTCAATCCTTCATAAAGAAAAAAAACCACCTCAATAAATTGAAAAAAAATTATTGCTAACATAAAAATTATTCTTTTGCTGTAGCTAACGCCTCCCAATGATTTAAATTCTTTGTGATACCTTGCAACAATGGTTTAGTTTCTGGTAAAATATTAAATAATACATCAAATGCTGGTATTACAACTTTGTTAAGGAAAATTATTTGTAATTGTGGAATATTTGCTCGTCTCCGATCCATACTTTCTTCTGGATCTAAACCAATTTTTTTTTCTAAATCACCTTGTGCAAAGAATTCTCTATAGAGCATTTCCTGAAAATAAAAATCTTAGGTGCAATTTTTTATATTAAAAAATCCAAAAAAGAAACTGTCATACCGCAACTTTTTTTGTATTACTCCATTTCTTAGTCTGATCACACAGATCGCAGCATGTCATTAATAATGACATTGTTAAATTTTTACTTTGAAGACAATTATCTTTATTTATATCACCTAAATATTTTGAAACTTCAAAATGAAATGCTAAATCAGAAGCTATAATAAATTCTTTAATTGTATTAATAACTAATTGATATTCTTCAGTTGTTAAACTATCTAATATTTTACAATTATCATCATTTAATATTTCTATTGTTTGTGTTAAATGATGACGTTCGTTTACATTACCCTGTAAATTATATAAATATGCTAAAGTACTTTTGGATACTGTTTGATAATGATTTGATGTACCGCGATGATCGATATCATGGCAAAATGTTGATATGAGAAATGCGAAAGCTTCAAGTTCACTGTACAAAGAATAATAATAATTAAATTTATATAATTGGTATCATTACCAATTTTAATTCGGTATTGCAGTTTTATAAATATACCTTAATATTCCTTTTTCTACCAAATTACAATTCATTAATAATGCAAAAGCAAAATGTGCCACTGAAAATGCATGCATCCAATTATGATATGGTAAATCACGATATGCTTTTTGTATTGTTAACAAAAATCTAGCAATTCTATCAGGACGTATTTGAAATTTCTTAATAAAACCTAAATCATTAAACATTTGTAATGAAGCTTCCAATGTTTGTTTACGATCTAATTCTCTTGTAACGAAAGTAAACGTGTTCAATTTTGGTATTGTTATTTCATTTATATTTTTCAATGATTCAACTAATTCTTTAACGTCATCTTCAGATATTTTCATATGATGAATAAATAATTCGTGAGCTATTGTAATTCTACCATCCTCATCTTTTACTGATTTACTAACAATTCCTTTTATTAATGAAAATGCTGTTGCAACTTCTTCATCACATTTATCAAAATGAAAACCATTTAACTATAATAATCGTAAATTATAACATTCCTTAAGAGAATCGAACTTATAAAAATTTACCTTATTACATAATTGTACTACACCAAGTACATTTTTTTGTTCAAAAATTGGAAAGCATAATATGTGTCTAATAAGAAATATTCAACATTATTAAGATATTATTTATGGGACAAGTTCAAAATTCATATATGTATATATATTTATAACAAAAATGAATTATATTAATTAAAAGCCATGGTATAAAGATGTGATTATACCATGATTATAATTTTGAATTTGTCGGGATTTTGATTATTATTATATAAAAAATTAAATAATTTTATTACTGTGTTTTTAAACCATCTCGATCATCAATATCAGGATGGAACAATGGATGAGCAGAAGCATTTCGAATATTTAATAATTTCCCAGTTTCAGAAACATGACCAACAATACCAATAGGTCGTTGTATTTGAATATACTTATGTGGACTCTGAAAATTATATTTTAATAAAGTTTTCCATAAATGTATAACAAAAATAAAACCTCGTCAGTATCGTAAACTTTGGATATTAATTCACCAGTATATTTGTCACGTAGAAATAAAGAACAACGTTCTGCGCCAACAAGTTCTTTTGCCTCAGTTATAATACCATCAAGTAGTAGATTCAAATCCCCTGAAAAATAAAAGAATTTCCATGTAAATATACTCCAAAAATGGTAAATAACCAATAACGAACATTACAAAATTCGGTTATCATGATATTTAGTGTTTCGTTAAACTAAATTAAATTGATTATTTTAGAACTAATTAATTAGTTTTAATGTATTTGAGCTTAAGAATAAAAGAATAAATAACATAGATTTATGACTACTAGTAGAATTATTTATAATAATATTAAAAATTTATAAAAGTTATGTTGACTACATTTTAAGCGCGAATCTTACTGCAAAATTTATAATTTAGGATTACTGAATCTGAAATAATTCAAAATATTATAATGGATCAAACGACAACAACCTGTGGTTTTCGAAATTAGATGTACATAGCGCAATGCCTAAATCTCCAAAAACTTCGTAACGAAACAACTAAAGCGAAACCGATAGCTTACCTACATCGCCATTCGTGCAAAATCATACATGGAATGACATTGTAGCTTATATTCAATCAAGTCGGCGAAGAATTAATTGGTGTTGTAGACACTCGCACGAAGAGACAAATTAAATTTCCTAAAAAGAATAGGTGCTGTAACTCCACCAACCTGACAGTTATCTTAATGGCTTTTTACTAATTCCCATTACAAATTCAGGGCAAGAAGAAATGCTACCCGCATCTAAGAAGAAAATTATAATAGTAAAAATTCTGCTTAACTGCAATACAAAATCCTACTAACAATTATATAAGGTAACTGCAGAAGAAAATTGAAGATAGCCTGCGAGATGATCAAGCAGGTTTCTGTAGTAACAATATTTGCGTTGATCAATCCAACACACTACACATAATAACAGATCAATCTGTGAAATAGTGTACACCTTTGTACCTCGTGGTTTTCGATTTCGAGAAAGCCTTTGACACCATCACATGAGTTGCAATATAGAAAGCAGTCTAACGCATTATTAAAGCTACATAAGAGAAATCAGAACTCGTGGTATTACATATTGGAAACATCAGTGCAGCATTTACATTGTCCTGGATGAAATGGATGAAGTCTGCTTAGACAAACCTGGAATAACATGTAGTCTCACACGCCAACTTGAAGATTCAGATTATGTGGATGATATTTACCTACTATCAGTTCTTGGCAAACTAATCTTCTAAGACTAGAACGCAATTTTGTACTGAAAGATAAATACCAAGACAACTAAGGTCAGGAGAGTTAACAACACCAGCAGCAGAAATATCAACAACGAAGGACATCCTAAAGAATACGTAGATAGGAGGTTATTTTATCTAGGTAGTATTATGTATGTCAAATAAATCTGTTGTTAACACCTGTTCAGAGGCAGGCTTAACAGACTCAACAAAAAGATAGAGCGGCATTCGGACAACAGATACACAGATACAGAAGTCGTTTTAAGATATAAATATATTAATATTAAAATTTAAAATAAACTATAAAATAAAGCTCAAAACAAAACTCAAAGCTTTTTTATAAATTTACTTGTTTTTTGTACATATTGATTTGGAAACATTGATTTCAACATATCTAGTTGAATTACATATCTTCGATCACCAGGAATTTCACGATTTTCCAATAATCGACCACTAACTTTTCCCAATAAATTTCGAGAATGTTTCAATAATTTTTCACATTGATTAAGTACTCGTCGTTCTTCTTCAAGTTCTATAGCTGTCAAAAGATGTCCTAGAGTAAATCTAAATTGTTAAATTAAAAGTTTAAGAATAAATCTAAAGTTAAATTAAAATTATTGAACCTTAAAGTTTCATAAATGCAATATCGATAATATATTCGTAATGATTCATCACCACCGATACAAATAAAAAACGTTATTTGTAAATCACCATCATTATTTATTGGTGGTAATGTTAAGTCATCATTTAAAATTATACTGCAATTTGTTGATTTTTGTTCTTCTTCATTTATGGATTCTGTTTTTGGTGGTAACAACGCTGGTAAATTTGATCTTAAATTTTTATTTATTTCATTTATATCGAAATATATTGTATTATTTTCATTTCCAACTAACTAGAAATAAATAAATTAATAATTTATATTTAATAAAAATGTAATAGTGCTTTTCGCAATTCGGGTATAAATGGAATAGTTTGAAAACTTGGATATTAAAATAAAGAATATCCAAATTTACAAATTCTAAATGTGAAATATTCTATTGCCACTTTGATTTTACAATTAGAAACATTAAAAGCCGGCTTGCATGTACACTAGATACATTCCACGGTGTTAATTCCATCGAATAATAAATAACACATGCATTCTAATTAATCGTTTATGGCAGAGGTGGACAGGGACATTCGAATGACATATCTCCCTTTTTAATCCATCACTGAATATAAAACTGAACATTAATACATTATTTACCTGTTCAATAACTTCTCTAAAATTGTGATTCATATCACTTACAATGAAATTATAACCTCGAGCAGAAGCATTGCTCACATCATTAGCTGTTATCTAAAAATAAATATTTTTTTATTGATTAAGTTATTGATATAAGATCGAATGAAAAATTTAAACTTACCGAAAATCGTATTTCATCATCTAATACTTTATCATTAATTACTTGAATTAAACCTTCTTCATTAGTTAACAATATTGGTACAATTACCACATGTGGTGCATTTGTAATCTCCTGTATCTGGAAGATTAATTTAAAAAATAAATTCAAAATAATTTTAATTATTAATGACCTTAATTTAATAGAAAAAACTTACAAACTTATTTAATAAAACTTGAACTCGTACTGAACTTTTCTCTTCTGATAAATTAGCACATAAATTTAAAATTTTCATTGGTGTAATAAAATTTTGTTTCATTTGTTCATCGAAATCACCAATTTTATAATCACCACTAGCTTTACCAACATTTTCAGATTGTGATGATGAACACTCGTCTGACATTTCAAAAACGAATGATTTTATTATTTATTCTTTTAATATCTATGGATTTAAGTAATTTAAGTAGCTTTAAAATATTTTGGTTTAAATTTATTAATTAAATTAAATTTCAATATAATATTTTTTCGTTCCTATGATTTCGATTTAATATTGTCATAATATTTGATCAAGTTTTTACTATAATCTTTTATATTACGAATTATTCAAACTGGAACACAGACGACATGTAATTTAGTTTTTCTTCATGAATTGTCCAAGAATAACTAATATTACCTTATGCTGGAAGGAGCGATAAGAAAGGATGCAAATATCCTAAACTAAATTGAATAATACTTCTATGGCAACATGGAGGTAGAAATTTGTTTTCTCGCTGCGAACCATTTTTTACCTCATACTCGGAACAAAGAGGCACTCTCATATATTTCTATATGTTTCAACTTTTATTTGAAATTTGAAGGCGGTTCTGCGAATCAGGGGCGAGGCGAGAGTATGTATACCCAGAATAAAAAATGAATAAGTTAATGTTAAAAAATATTTATAAAAAGTCTGCTAAACAGCTAAAGTTAATAAAGTTACTCATACTTCGATAATTGCCCCAAATTTATTAATTTTTCTTATTTGGCAGCCCAGAGTCACTATAATAAACTTATATTTTTTTAGTTTATATAAATCTGCAAATGGTTGACGTTGACTACCATTACCACACATTTGAATCCGTCTTTGTTTCTTTATTGTGTTTTCAAAGCTCAGGCTACAATTTTTCGATCAGTTCAGTTACGAATCGATTCCTACACTAATTTGGGATTAATTATAAAATTACCGTCTGGATTGACTGGTTAAATAGACTCAACAAATTTTGGTATCGATTGGAATTGATTACAGTTTTTATCCTACATTATATTTTTCCCAAGCATATTTCAACTTTCGTGTTCATGTAATTTGTATCTATAGTTCATATGATTGTTATTATGTCTTTTATATAATTGTGGATAATTTTTAATAATTCTTATAAAATTTTCCAAATACATATTTCATCACACTTGACCTTTTTTTTTTTGAAACTGTCAAATTTCATTAGTTTTGACATTTGCTTCAGTTTAGATTCGTATAAGCACATCAATCAATCCAAACTCTTTTAATTCGATTTGTTTCGAATCGATTTCAATCTCACTTTTATATCAACTCAATACAAAATATAATGAAGATTTTAACTTTTGAACTTTACAGAACAATCAATACGAAACTGATCGCTATATTGTAGTCCAAGCTTTATGTATTTCACATATATATAGTGGTAGAAATAAAAAATAAAAAATATAGTAAATTAAAAATTTCAGCAACCATTTCATTAAAACTTCAAAATATCTAATTTCATATTCAAATTTTAAATTATATAATTCACATCATTTTCAATAGTTTCAAAGTATATAATATATATATAATATTGTAGATAAATTAATTGTCATTATAAATTACCAGTTTATTTTACAAATTACTGTCTGTTATATAAATTTCTTGTATCCTTTTTTTTTATTTTTTTTGGTACCATAATGAAAATTAAAGATAATATCAATATCAATAATAATAATAATACTATAAATAATAATAAACAAAAAGAACATGGAAATAATATTGTAATTAATAATATTAAAAAAATTATTAATACATTAAATAATGACATAACTGGTCCAAAATTTAAGAAGACAACTAAATCCCCAACAATTAAAAATAATATAAATGTTATTACTTTAGATGATATGGTTTATTCATGTACAAATACAAGTACCAGTACAAATACTAAAAGAATATCACCAAAAAAATCAATAATAATTAACATTAAATTACCAAAACCATTACCAAAATTAAATAATTCATCAATATCAGAAAATTCACAAAATAGTAATGAGAAATTTAATTCAAAATTAATTGTTAAATTACCATCTGAATTGATATTAATGTCTGAAAATAAATTATCAGCATATACAAGATCATTACAACAAATCACCAATAATAATAAAATTACAAAACCAGATTCACGAAAAACAATACCATTATCATCAAATTCAGGTGGTAATGCAATGGATCAGTATCGTACATTTCAAAAGATTGCCACAACAGCTGTTAAACAAAAAAAAATTTATACAATTTATGGTCATTATCCGAAAGTACGTGAATCATTAACAAAACGTGGTTGGATTGAAAAATGTTCACCAAATCATTTACGTGGCTATAAATTATTACCACAACCATTATTAATTGGTTTAGCTAAAACAAATAATAAATATAAAATAGCAGCATTATCAAAATTTGTTAATAATTATCCAGCTAATTTTATTTGGCAATATAAAAATAGTTTTAAAGATAATTGTAATAATGATAATAAAAATGATAAAAATAATATTGTTAATGGTTATCGTAATCGTATTCATCGTTCGCCATTACTAGATTTTACAACAAAAAAAGGTTTAATTGGTTGTATTGAAAATGTACATTGGAATATTATTGATGGTATATCAGAAATAAAAATACCAAGATTTCATTCGGTAACAACACCAGCTAATGAATTAGAATTTTTAAATGATTATAATACAACATATTGTTTAAGTTTATTACAATTTATTATATCAAATAAAATACCAACAGATATATTTAAAAGTTATGGTGAATTATCTATAGATATTATTAAATTTGCAATTGGTAGAATTGAATCTGAAATACAATTTTATACAAATTGTGATTTTGGTACAACTATTCGATATAATATATTAGAAAATCTTAATTGGAATGAATTTTATAAAAATGTTAAATCATTAATTAGTGGTATTTCATTTATACAATCATCAAATTATCAAGAAATTAAATGTTGTTATGATGAATGTTGTAATATAATGATGAAATCAATAAAATATTGGCCAACATTATCATCAGATGGTTATAATAATTTATGGATATTAAAACCAGCATATTCTTGTCGTGGTCATGGTATTGTTATTAAACGTAATTATAATGAAATTATTGCATATTGTAAAAATCATGCAAATATGCAATATATTATTCAAAAATATATAGGTAATTTTGAATATTATATAACTTTTTTACAGGATGTGACAATTGTTACTCTACGATTTTGGAAAGTTAATAACTTTAAACATTAATAATTTTATTTTCGTAATTATAACGAAATCTGTTTTTACATGGTCCAGAAAAAGTGTTTAGAAATATACACCTTGAACACGTTGTAACTACACTAGAAAGTCTTTATAAAAAAAAACAAGGTTGTTTTTTTTGACCGTGTTAAATTTGACCCGTGTTTTTTTGACCGTATAAAAACGGACTTGCCTGTTCTTTTTAAACCGTATAGTTTATTTCGTTTTTCATATATAATTATTTGGAAATGATATTAGTTAAATGTTAATATCTTTAAATCCAGTGAAAGTTACAATATTGTGTGATAATTTCCCTATTCAATTTATTTATTCTTTAATACTTCTGGTTCTTTTCAATGTTAGTTGCCATCAAAAGAAATCATTTCTGGGGGAAGGAGAATCTTCGACACATTCGTGAAACGTAAAATGAAACTTATCTTACACATTCACCGAAAACGCATGAAGGAAGAGTCTAACCAATCAGAAAACTCCGACACGACAAAATTCTGACAGGGCGAAAAATTGATTCAATATTATTTTTTCCGTAGCAGAGGCACACTATGAAAACCGTCACAAGCTCACAAGAGTAAATTATTTTATAAAAAGTAAATGGTTGTATAAAAATCGTCGCAGAATTTGTGGAGCATCACGGTTTTTCGGTCAGACATGTAAATCAGGCTTTACGTTATGGTGTTATTTTTATGCTAAAAACCATTATTTTTTCGCCGATATAATTTCTGAAAAATAATGCTAAAGCTAAAGCATAGACTTCATTTGAACCTATCCAAATTTTGAAGAACATTTTACCATTTTTTTAATATCCTATAGTAATTGTGATTTAAGTTAACCAACAATATCCATGGATTTGAGTGATCTCGATTAGTTTATTGGTATGGTTTATTGAAAGAAATAAGCCTGAAAACATTCAATAACTTATATAACCATTTTAGTGAAGAAATCGCTGATATCATTATCAAAAATATAAAGGACGAATTAAAAATATAATTAATTTTTCAGTTTTATTTCTATATAAAGTTATTAGCTTTCAAAATATGGTGTAGTAGTGACTCTTCCTCAACCCTGTTTGTATAATGACTAATAAAAAATTTATAAATCTTTTTTTTTAGAACGACCTTTACTTATATATAAAACAAAATTTGATATTCGTCAATATATGTTAATAACAATAACAAATAAAAAATTTAATATTTGGATGTATAAAGATTGTTATTTACGTTTTAGTTCACAAGAATATAAATTAAATAATTTAAGTGAATCGGTTCATCTAACAAATAATGCTATACAAAAGAAATATAAAAATGGTTCACGTAGTGATAAATTACCATTACATAATATGTGGTCATTAAATGAATTTCAATCATATTTAGCAGATAAAACAATTAATATTGATAATAATATTTGGTGTGAACAAATTTATGCTGGTATGAAAAAAAATATTATTGCAATTGTTTTAGCTAGTTTAGAAGAAACTGAATTTGAACCAAATACATTTGAATTATATGGTTGTGATTTTATGTTAGATGAAAAATATGAACCAATATTAATTGAAATAAATTCAACACCAGATATGTCACCATCAACAATTATAACAGCAAAAATATGTCCAGCTGTATTAGAAGATGTTATTAAAGTTGTATTAGATGTACCAAAAGATTTAACAGCAAATACAGGAGAATTTGAATTAATTTATAATGTTAATTATGAAATACCATTAGATACAATTGAATTACCAATTAATGGTCAAAATATGGTAATAAATAAAAATTTAAAATTTACACCAAAATTTTATATAAAATCACATAAAAAATATCCAAAACATAAACATAAAAATCAAAATAAAGAAAATAAAGATAAAACTAATAATAATAATGATAATAATAATGATAATAAAAAGAAATGTTTAAATAAAATTGAATCAAATCCAATAATTAAATCATGTCAAACAACTAAAACACGTTATCTTTTAAATTATATAAAACATAGTAAAACATTAAAAACTGTCAAATCTCTACATAAAATGCCAAATAATTTGAATAATAATTTAACACCAATTCAAAAAGAAAATGTTAATGGTAAAACTACACCAATAGTAAAAAATAATAAACCATCTTTTCAAAAATATATCCTTGAAAAATCAAAATATTTATGGAATAAACCATTTAAAAAACAATTATTTCCTGGAAAAGATATAATTATTGTACCATCACCAGAAAAACGAGAAATTCTGACGAAAAATCCAGACATTTTATTACAAAATTCAAATATTTGGGGAGATTTTATTGAAACGTTTAATGAAGAAATATGGAAATATGGTTTTGGAAAAACATAATGAAAAAATTAATATATGTAAATATAATGTTTTAATGATGACTAGAAATTATCAATCTAAATTAATCAAAATGAAATTGATTATCTTTAATTTTAAAGTCTATAATATTTTTTTTTTTTTTTATAAAAAATTTAAATTGGATATAAAGTACAATTTTTTATTAAACTAAACTTTTGATTAATTTTTTGTATTAAAGAGTTTTATTTAGAAAGAACAAAATTATTCACCGGACAGATTTGCATATCAAACCGCATCTAAATATTTATCTGTCATATAAAAATATTCGATTTCATAAAATGACATTACGAAATTCATATTACATTACTATGAATTACGAAATTGATAGTAGACTCTAATATGAAATATTGTTAATGCTGTACCAAAATGCAATAATATTCGCATTTAGTTCATAGTCATCCAATACTTTCTTCTTCTACCTCTCAACTAATGCATTTTGGCGATCGTGTCTTATTTATATTTGTAACGATATTCGCGTACTCTTCTCGAAATTTTCCTGTCTGAACCGTTCTACAATTGTTTTTATTTAGAAAGAACCAGTTTTAATGACGTCTGTTTTCATCCGATAACGTATCTACCTTTGATTCTTCTATTGCTGATTAATTACACCAATTCTGTATGTTCAAGTAATTTTTTATTCTGGTATGTCAACAAAAATAATTGACTCGCAATTGAGTTGCGAGTGAGAATTAATTAACACAATTATAGTGTACTAATTATCACTTCAATATGTTAATTGACCTTTTTTTGGAATTTTTAATTAAATTTCAATTCCAAATTTTGTTTTCTTTGATTGACTCAAATATTTATTGTGAATCCCAAGTTGTTTGAATAGTTCGAGTAGCGAGCCACGTATAGGCTTTTCAGGCATTAAAAGGGCATTTTACCACAATTTTGTTACTACACATTCTCGTGAATCCTAAGATGGTTGAAGATATTTTAGATACATATCCATTTCGTGGCGTTAAGGAAATTTCGTAGTCCAATTACTGATATCCTGACTGTGTCTTTTTAAAAAATCCTTCAAGGAGTCATCGGTACGAAAAAAGTGAATTTTCAAGTAATTTTGTGAAAATTATAGATTTATTAAATTCGTGTATTCAAAAACCCATCAACAATTTTGTAACGTATACAAATAATAGCTATAGATAGCAACATGATTAGTTAATTATTATAACACGAAGCGTGAACTCAACCGTGCTTTCTCACCAATAATTGATAGACTATCCACTATCCTATTATGGGTAAAAATCACAATCGCAATAACAAAATTCGTAAAGGAACGAATTTCAAACGTTAACAAATAGTACATAAATTTTGGAGGTATGTAGAATAAGGATGGAATTTTTTTATTAAACCCGTACAAATCCCCTTGTGAGTGCTCAGGAAATGCCCATTTTTTAATATACTAAAAAAAATGCTTTACCTTTGTCTGATTTTAATCATTTTTCTGAGGTATATAAACAGCCACTGCCGCTAGCCGAATTCAAAAATTGGAACTAATTTAAATGGGTTTTAAAAGTGAAAAATTTAAAATTTTAAAAGGATATAATGTCGGGACTGTTTGTAGCAGAATGTTGTCAACTTTTAGTAACTAGATCTAGATAGCATTCAAAAAAATTTTTGGAGGTCTAGAAAAATAAAGTTGAGCAACAAAATATAATTTATTTTAAAACTAAAAATTATATTAGAAAAATTAAATTTATTACTCCATCCTTCATCTTTATTGAAAAAACAAGGTCGTAATTCCAGTTCTCCTTTAATTTATCAAAATTAGTATAAATTGTACATTAAATAGAGAGTATATTATTGAAAAAATTCTTATTTTCTGTAAGGCATTTGGATCGCAGACCCCATTATATTTTTAATACACTAATGATATCTCATAAATCTGTATACCTAAGAATAATATGATATGAAGCATTCTGACAAATTGCCAGCTTTTTTATCATGTTTATAATAAATATAGTATTTTGTTATAATTAAAATTATTTTCAAAATTATGAATATTGTAATAATTATTATTAATATCTGGATTTTGATTATCGGATTCTTTCAATTTTCTTCTATTTGCGATTTGATATTTTAACAATTTCCATATATAAAATAATTAATTTATTTATAGGAGCCTTTTTCAAGTAAGTCGAAATCCAATTTTAAAATAATGTAAATAAATCAAAAATATAATTCAAATATATAATTTAAAAAAAAAAATTTTGTTTAGATATCAAAATATGAATACAAAAATTTCGAAAATTTAAATTTCTAAAAAAAAAATAAAAAATGTTTTAACAAAATTCCAAATAAAATAGTAGAAGAAAATTATTACAAAAAAAAACTGTTTAAAGATTCCAAAAATCTCTTCTAAATTCAAAATTTTAAGAATTCCAAAAAAATATGCAAATTTATAAAACCCAAAAAAAAAAAAAATATGTTATATGAAATAGATGATATTGATTGGTTTAAACCATTAACTTCAGCTAATACAGCAAGATTAAAATGGCTCATTTATAATAATGGTAATAAAAATAAAAAAATACCATCAGCATTACATAATACATCATCAATAAATAATCATCCATCATTAATAGTATTTGATAAAAATAGTACAATATCATCTGATAATAATAATACTAATAATAATTTATATAAAAATGATATTAATGATAATAAAAGTATAACAAAATTTAATACAAATTCAATAATACAAAGTCATTATCCATCAATATATCCAAAAGAATTAACATCATTTAATCCAAATCTTATAACATTACCAATAGTTAATAGTAGTAATACTAATAATCAATGTGAAGAACGTATTGATTTAGAATTATATAATGTATATCGGCAAAAAGTCATTAAAGCGTTACATAAACGTAAATTTTTTTCAATTTATAATCAATGTGGTGCAATACGACAATCATTATTACAACGTGGTTGGATTGAAAAATGTGTTCAGCCATCAAAAGAAATCCAAGAAATTCAAAATTTACCAATTACACATATTATGAAATATGCTAATAATAATAATGTATTTGAAATGGTCTTGTTATCAAAAATTGCTGTACGATATAATACAAATTTTATATGGCAAGGTCGAATAAATCAAGATAAAGGCACCGATATATTACCATATCGAAATCGTATCAGACGTTTAAAATTATTAAATTTTACAACGAAAGAAGGTTTAATTGGTTGTATTGAAAATTCACATTGGCATATTATTAATGGTGTCTCAGATATAAATGTACCAAGATTTCATAATTTATCAATTGCTGATGAATTATTAGAATTTCAACAGGATTACCGAACCACGTATTGTTTAAGTTTATTGAAATATATAAATGATATAAATGATGTTGATTTATTATTTGATATTAATGGACAAATATCAGTTGATATATTTAAATTTGCATGCGAACGTATTAATGCAGAAATAAAATATCGTAAACGTATTGATTTAGATACAGATTTAGAATTATTTGAAGATGATAAATATGATATTGATGAATGGAATAATTTTTTTATGAAAGTAAATCGTTTAATTAATGGTATTGAAATATTTCGTACATCTGTTGATTTTTTAAAAGAATATTGTTTATTACAAACAAAAATGTTAATTAAAGATGCATTAGAATTTTGGCCATCATTAACATGTGATGGTTATAATAATTTATGGATATTAAAACCAGCTGCAAATTGTCGTGGTCGTGGTATTATAATTAAACAAAATTATAATGATATACAATATGTTTTAAAACATACTGAAATACCATATATAATACAAAAATATATTGGTAAGTTTTTATATATTTCAAATTTTTATAATATCTAATTCTTAAATTATTAATTTTTAATAATTTATAGTTAATCTGTTCCTTATTGACAAGTTCATTATTAAGCGTGATACAGTGTTAAATTGTAATAAAGCAAAAAGTAGGAAAGGTTTTTTTTATTATGAAAAATGTTCCTATACATTACTTTTGGAACAATATTTCATTTACATGACCACCACGGCTACGTCTAAGAAAACCAATTAGATCAACCCAATTTTTGCATACTTTTTCACATAACGCTGGACGAATATTGTTCAATGTTGACTTCTAGTGCATCAAATGTTCGTGGTTTATATTTGCATAAATCAATGCTTATGTTAGTAAATCACACGATCTTACTGGCCAATTGATAGGCCCAACCGATAACTCTATTATTTTTGTGCAGTGTGACACGTAGCACCGTCTTGTTAAAACCACATATTATTCAAACCATTTCCATTAAGTTTTGAAGAAAAATATCATTCAGAATTGCTTTATTTCGAACTCTATTAGCAGTACAGTTGTTACCAACACAATTTTTGACAAAAAATTTATGTGGATTATTTTTATCTCAAATATGGAATTTTTGTTTATTAACGTATCCATTCAACCAATTAAATGAACCATAAATAATTTACGAAGTGTTCTTCGAACAATTGAACGCCAATTCAGATCAAATAATTGTCGATTTGTGAACGTTGTTCATTTGTATAGAATTCTATTAGATTTGGCTCTAATGAATAAAAAAACATAAATTAATATGTGAGACATCTTTCTCAGTCGCAATCCCTATGGACAAATATATCACACCTATTGAGAGAGCCTTTATATCATAATTTTCAGCATACTAACTTTATTTGAATCCGTCTGAATAGGTTTAGGTTACAGGTGTTTTTTGCCTACATAACTCTACAGCTTAGTTGTTGCACTAATTTTGAACCTTGCTATTTTGTATATAATAAAACAATGAAATATTACATCTATTTACATCCGAAAGGTAGCTTACTGACAACTTTCTGACAAGAAGCATCATAAACAAGTTAATAAGTGATTTTGATTAGAAGTAATTGATTTATTCAGTACCGTCATATAAAATTACTTGTATTACCAAAAACTATGTGTAGAAAAAGATCAAACCTCATATAAAAGTCTCAAGATTTTGAAATTAAATTTGTAACATAAAGCTATTAATTACAAATAATCGTTTCTAATTTTTTGGTTGGAATTTTCTGGAAAAATCCGATAAATTTTATATTTATATTTTTTGGCACAATGACGATAAAATCGTATATTTGCAAGTATTACAGGAGACATAAAAAGCTATATTTGTTGACCCAAAAATTTTGTTTTGTAGATTAAAACATGAAGCAATACAAGGTCATGTATTCAAGAATTGAGTGGTATCTACAACACTTTTTGATTTGATTTTGTGATGTATAGCAATCTAATCTTACCAATTGGGATTTAATTTCTTTAATCCATTTATCCGTCTTCTCTGGATAACTAAATCCTGTCCATTAAGTTTTTCCCGTCCGTTCCGTAGCCTGAACACTGTTTTCATATGTAAAAGGTCATCATTTATGTTATATTAAACTAAATTATATTAAATAAATCTTATAATATTCAATATTAATAAGAAAATTATTCGAGCTTATTATTAATTTAAATAAATTCATATCATTAATTTTATTTTCCAGAACGACCTTTAATTATATATAAGACAAAATTTGATATTCGTCAATTTATGTTGGTAACAATTAGTGAAACCAAATTAAGTATTTGGATATATAAAGATTGTTATCTACGTTTTTGTTCACAAGAATATCAACTTTCTGATCTTAATGAATCTGTTCATTTAACAAATCATGCTATACAAAAAAAATATAAAATTGGTCAACGTAGCGATAAAATTCCATCATATAATATGTGGTCATTAAGCGAATTCCAACAATATTTAAATCAAATTAATAATGGCAATGTTTGGAATGATAATATTTATCCTGGTATGAAGAAAAACATTATTGCAATTGTATTATCTAGTTTAGAAGAAATTGAATTAAAACCAAATACATTTGAATTATTTGGTTGTGATTTTATGATTGATGAATATTTTGCACCAATTTTAATTGAAATAAATGCATCACCAGATTTAAGTCATACAACACCAATAACAACAAAAATATGCCCAGATGCATTAGAAGATATTATTAAAGTTGTTATTGATTTACCAAAAAATCCAAATTGTAGTACCGGTAATTTTGAATTAATTTATACATGTAGTTGTGAACGGCCAGATAAAAAAGATATTCAAAGTGTATTAAAATTTGAAGTAAGTGGTAAACGTATGAAAATTCATAAAAGTGAAACAATTAATTATAATGATGTATTGAAACGACGTATAAAATCAACTGTCAAACAACGACAATTAGAGCAAAAACAGCGAATGAAGCAGTTAAGTCAAATTACAACAACAACGAAAAAAATTAAAAAGAATCCATCAGATAAGAAAATGAAAAAGAAATCAACATCAGAAAATAAATTTAAAAAAAAAACTTAATAAAAAAAAACTGTCCGAGCGAGATTAAAATAGCATAAATAATTTTAGTTTCAAATTTATTGTAAGAATTTTTTTTTTTTTATAAAAATTATAATTTAATCAGCAATTAATCATAAAAACCAATTTAAAAACCATTTTTTTTTATAAGAATATCAATTCTATTTTTCGAGTCAAAATAAAAACAACTCGAATAATTTTTATTTGATTTTAAAAATAATATTAAAAAACTATATAGAAAAAATAAATTTTGGTTTATATTCTTTATTTTGTATAATTTTTTACTAACTAGGCAGAAAGCCAGAACAATGGCACATTTGAACTATCAGCGGTCCAAATGAGTTAGGTTCTGTGAACATTACGTAACAGCGGAACATAAAATGTGTGGCTGTGAGACGTTGCTGTTTAAACGGCTTCGACACATCGAAAGTAACATTATCAACCTTTCCGAAACATGGCGGACTGAAGTATAGTTAAGTCAATGTTATATTTAAAATATCAGGATTCAGGTGCTGTGGCACTCCCTAACTCTAAATATATGCTAACTACAGCAACGCGAATGGCTTGTAATTGAAATTCGTTACGAATATCTCATTTTCATCTCATTGGAAACGTTCACAAACCGTTCGGATAGATGATTCGGGTAACCGTTTTTGACGTATATCGATCATAAATTTTTAAAGTCATCTAATGTTATTGTTGACACATATAACATATTGAAAGGCTAATAAGTCGATATTTTTAATCACGTAAATATTCAAAAATTTACTTTAATCACATAAAAATTCAAAATTCTTTTCGTTTGGTTATTAGTTATTATCTATGAACCCCTACATTTATTTCTGATATATTTATAATTGGATTATGTAGTAGTCACAATAACTTTAGCAACAGTCAAATTTCAGTTTAGTGAACCCTTTAGATTTAGAATGGCAAGTCTACAAATTAAAATGGAAAATTAAAAGAAAAGTTACTAAATAATGTAAGCAGATAACTCGTAGTTAGATTCTTCAACTGTCATAAATTTGTAATTTATTTCCTACCGACGTAATATATTTAACTCGATTATTGTTATAATGCTACCTCTGGAGGACGCTCAGAAAAAGAGTTCCAAGCCCAATGATGCAACACTTCTAGTTATTCTAATTATATACCCGTAAAAGAAAAAGTTATTTAAAATGTTTTTTTAAAAAAAAATTGTTTGTAGCAGCAAACAAATTGTATGTACCACCCTACCAACAATAGCTCCACCAGCAGGATTAGTAGTACGCATACAATGCATTAGTTTTACCAATTTGTGCAATTAATAAATTTTAGCTTCGTTTGTCAGGATTGTATATCGTTGACATCTAAATCAACCGTAGAGGAAGAGGACGTACAATCTAAATAAGTGAGACTGCCAAACATTTTTTGAGATCATAAAGGCTGGGCTATATAGTTTCTATCAGTTTAGTTCAGTTTCAATTCGATTCGATTAGATTTGCTATAGCTATCGATTGCAATCGATTAAATCACATTTTTTATTGTTAAACTGTTTAATTTCATTCCTCTTAAAATTTCCTTCAGTTTGGATTCGCAAAATTCCAATCGTTTTGATTCAGATTCCACCTATGTATCCATTCAATCGATTTCCCTTACAAAATATATGAAACGTCAAATTTGAACTTTACTGAACGAATCGAAACTATGTAAACCACACATAATTTTTGATACATAATTTTTGTGTGCTTCCACCCCAGTAAATAAGCAACAATGAAAATGCTTAATCCTAAATTAATTAAAGAAAATTCAAAATAATTAAAATAATTAAATTCTTTACATAAATATAATTATATTACTATTTTTTATATCTAATATACAACAATTTTATAACAGACAACAAGAATTATTATATAAATAAAATAAAAATATTTGAAATTAATTTTTGATATTTTTTTTAAATATATTACATAAAATTTATTTAACATCTTGTATTCACTCGTACTGGAAATTTTTTATTTAAATTTTTGCATATTTGTTTATTATTACCTAAATTAACATTTGAATTACTATTAATCATACAACCACCATTAATTTCTATACGTCTTTTATTTGGACTTAAATGTGTAATTGGAGCACTTTTACATGTATTTAATGGTACAGTTTTTAATTTACTATTAATAATTATATCATTATTACCAATATCTTGTGCCAATTGTTTAGAACGCCATGCTCTAAAACTTAATCCTTAAAATAAAAAAAAAAAATATTTTAATTTTAATCTAATTTTTGTATAAAGGCCTAAACGTAATGTGAATGGAAACCGATAGCGCTAGCTTTGAAAAATGTTCAATATATGGAAATCAAAATGAAACCAAATGCAATGGTCGCGAACTACCACCAAATTTGAAAAATGTTAAATATTAACCGCCCAGCGTCAGATTATTTCAAAATATTGTTGAATACCTGTCACTTTTGACTACGTTCTAGTTCTAACGTGGTAGGCAAAATATTCTTACATATGAATTTTTACAAACTCAACACAGATAAAATTTAATAATTTTCCGTTTGTATATTTCGACAAATTTACAATTTTCTTCCACCAGCATAAAAGCCAGCATTGTTTGGCGTCTCGCGGAAATTTTAATCTAGAGCTAGGGCTGTCGCTTTGCGCTCACATTACGATTGTACCTTAACAATTAAAAAATTCTTACTCTCTTTTGTATGTAGTCCACCTCCCCCACAAATATATCCACCAACAAGATTAGTAGTACCATTAGTATTAGCAATTTGTATATTTTTCTTATTTAATAAACAATTTTTACGATATGACAACAGAGCTGTAGTACTACTATTACTAGTACTATTCACAATATTTGACGAAATTGGTGATGTTTTTAATGATTGACCAATTAATGATTTTGTTGATCGACTTATACGACCAGCTGATTTTGATTTATATAACATTTCAAAAATTTTCTTACGACATACATTATTTGTACCAACCGTATGTTGTAATGCTGTTTCATCAACTACTGTTGTTGAATTTTCTGTACTAATTAATTCTGATGCATCTAATGGTAAATCTAAATTTAATTTATTACGAATTAAATTTGATTTAACATTATTATTATTTGAGATATCAGTTTTCATTAAATTTCCATTATTATCATCAACAATAATGACATTTTCTTGTATATCATCTGAATTGATTGCAGAATTAGTTGGATTATTTTTAATTGGTAATACTGATGTATTTGGATTTGTTGTACTTATTCGAGGACCACAACTAAAATGTCTTCTTGACATTGCACCAATTGTATTTGCTGAATAATTTGATTTAGTTTTTGTTGTTTTATTAATCGTATCATTAAGATTTTTCCAACTTGTAATTTCATTGGAACGTCTACGATCACCAATTAATGTACCACGTGGTGATAACATTAATTGTTGAGTACCTTGAGTACGATTAATAAATTGTGATTGTGATGTTATAGCTGGTATAATTGGTGTTAATAATCTAGCGTTTTGTTGTTGCTGTTGTTGTTGTGAATAGGTATTAATTGTTGGTGTTGTTGATGAAATGTCTAATGTTGTTGATTGTCGTATAAATTGATTAGAATTAGTTGTAACTAAAGAAGATTTACGCAATACCGAATAATTTGGATCAATTGTAAAATTATGCTGTTTTGTTGTAAATTCTCTTGGATTACAATTTGATGATTTATCCATAAATTGTAATACCGAACATAATTCGGGATTACCACCAGTATTAATTCTTGGTGGTGAACCTTGAAAATTTATTGTTGGCATTGCTTGTCTTTGTATTGATATTGATGTTGATGAACGTTCTTTATTACGATAATATTGATTATTTGTATAATGATTGTTTTGATGAAAATGATGATGATGATTATTATTACGTGGTAAAATTTGTTTACCTTTTAAAAATAAATTTAAACCCATATAAGCTGGTGTTGGTGGTATAACTTGACGATAAATTAATTCAAAATTACCAGTATCAGCTTTTGGATCATTACGTTTATCAATAATAACTATAAATAAAAATATTTCAGTTAAATTTATAAAAAATTGTTTATATATTAATTACCCTTTATAACATCTTCTAAACATTGTGGACACATTCTAGCTGTTACACTTGTTGTTGCACCTAAATCTGGACTTGAATTTATTTCAATTAACCATGGATAAAAATCATCTGATATCATAAAATCAGCACCAAATAATTCAAATGTACTTGTACGACGATCCATTGATTCTTGTGATGCTAACATTGAACCAATAATAGCACGTCTCATACCTGGATAAATACGTTCTGTCCACATATTATGTTGGCCAATTTGTCGTAAATATGCTTGAAATGAATATGAATCCCACATATTTTCATTTGGTAAACGTTTATCACGTTTACCATTAATACGATATTTTTTTTGTATAGCATGATTTGTTAAATGCACAGATTCATGATGATTTGTTAAATTAAAATCTTGTGAACTAAATCTTAAATAACTTTCTTTATACATCCATATTACTAATGGCTGAACACTGCTTACCATAAACCATTGACGTATATCAAATTTTGTATTATGTATGATAAGTGGTCGTTCTGAAATAAAAAAAAATTATAATTATTAGAATTATTAACAAAATTGGTAAATCGCAAAAAGGGAAAGACAGGGCAAGATTTTTGGTAATATTTCATTTATCATTTCATATTTGTTGATAATTATTGATAATCAAAGTTTGCCAATATCTTAAAAATCTTAATTAAAAATCAAAAATTGACAAAGAATTAGCTACAAACGGAATTGGTTTGTTAGTTTTAAAGGCGTAGGAATTTCTTGACTCCTACGCACGTACGCCAGATATTATTGAGCTCGTTGCACCCTCATGTCAAACGCTACATCATTATCACAGCATGTCGACCTATTCCCCCTATTTAATGAATTTACCAACGACTTCGAGGTAAAGAAACTGACAAATTTCCTAATTTTTTTATATTTGACAGAGAGGCAATGGCACAATAAGTGTTTTATTCCAATTTTACTATAATACTTTGGTTTGGATGATCCTCCTTCATACAACCACGACAAATGGATGATGGAGTAAGTCGTAATCTCATTTTCATCTTAAGAATCTGATGTCCCGAGTCAATTTCCGTATACAATAAATAATTAGAATTACTATTTATAAGTTACAATAAATGAAGTAGTTTTACTTTTTATGAAGAGTTACAAAAACGAATTACAACTTTTTCTAAAAGGTATAAAAAATTTGGTTAAATGATAATTCTCATTTCCGAAAGCTCATATTCTTTTTTTATAGTTTTTTAGGTTGTAGTTCACAACGCCGTTTTCAACATGTAAAACATTTCAATTTTTGGTTTGGGCGATCTATAATTTCCACCTTTGGAGAATTTTTTAAGAATATTTAATTTTTTGATTTTGGGCTATCTTTTACCCTTTTATATGAGCAATTTCTTTTTGGCGACATTTTCTTTTTGGCGACATTTTCTTTGAAGCGAAATTAGAACATGTATCAGAAGCATAATTTCAATCCCAAACCTTTTAATAAGGTTTTCTTTTCTCGCAGCTTACTTCTCAAAATTAATATTACCTCAACAGTGAAATAAAATACATAAGATTCTTTACAATAATTGCGATTTTTTCGAAGTAAGGTGCTATGCTAATCCTACGTTCAAAAACAAAATTTTAAATATTTCATTCATTTAAAAATTACTAAAAATATTCATTTTCTTATCATATTTCCCAACGAACAATGAATTACACCATTAAATTAATGAATTAACTTGATTTAATTGACTGGCCGAGATTGACGGTATGCTTGGCTGATTCACTAATGGTAACAACAATCTGACACCAGTTTGAATTTCTCGACTGATGGTAATTGTTGAACTGTAGTGAGCTACTTGTAAAATTTTATTAAATTTATTTACAATTTCATATTAATTCATTTAAATATTTGGAATTTTGATTTATTTATATAATAAAATGAAATATTTTATACTATGAACAATTTTCTTATATATTGTAGAGCTATAAATCTATAAAATGCAACAAGTAAAATATCATATTACATTTTCTTATAATATTCCTTCAAATATATCAAATAAATGAGTTCAAAATGAGAACAAATATTACGAAATCAATCTAATATTGATTTTTTTTCAACAAAAACAACAAAAAAACCTTCCCTCTCAAATCTATAGAAGACTTAAAATATCCTAAAAAATCCTTGAATGAAAAATAGAAAATATGTCAGCAATGAAAATATTATTGTCATAGGCGGAAAATCAAGAAAAGATTATTAATAAAATTTATTTGACCTTAATTATTTTATATTTGGCCAGAAATAATCTTTTGGCAATGACACAAAATTTAACTAGGTAGGTAAAAAAAAATTGTAAGTATAATAAATTATACATAAATCCGGAAGTTAATTTCAATAATCCGGAAGTTAGTTAAAAAATTCTTGTCTATTTCTATTTTTAGCTGAATTTATTTTGTTATATTTTTTTTAGCAAAAAGTCAACTTTAATAAAATAAATTGACACGCAATGATTTCCATATAGATTTTCCTTTTAAGGATATTTTCGCATATAGGATAAAAATATAAAAAAATCAATAATTTTTGTATGAAAATTATTTACTATATACTTTTACTATAAATTTTAGTAATGGTATGTAAATAAAAAGGATAAGAAAATAGTAAAATCGTGCAAAATAATAATAACTATAGTAAAAAGACATAATTTACTTATTCCATATACCAAAGTTTTTATTAACTTTAAAACTAGGTTAAAAAGAAATCAATCAATAAATACTAGAAAATAAATAATATTATTCTATATAAAAGTTACTATTTTACTATTGAAAGTATTCAAAATTTCAAAAATTTCAATATAAATTCGATAATTCAAAAATATTAATAGATAATTTTAAAATAAACCCTAACAAAATTTAGCAACATTATTAAATTTATATGGAATATAATGAGATGTAATGAAATAATATCCTTCCATATTCCATAACCCAAATACTTATATCCTCATAATAAAAATATCAAGGACAATATTCATAAATTATCAAGAAAATATCGAACAGCTGGAAAAATATTATACAAAAATTTTGTTTTTTATCGTTTCTCATTCGCAGATCAATTAAATACGTTTTTATAAAAAAAAATCAATGATAATATATTGATTAAGGAGGGTAGCAAATTGATCGCCTTCTAGTGGCATTACAGACGAGATGATCACAGTACAGACGAGCTTCCCAAGAAAAAGATAAAGAGATCAAAAAGAAAAGCAAAATAAATAACAAGATTCTGTAAAGCATTAAATAAAGAAGCGCAAGAACAAAATAAAATAGTGAAGCTATATTGGTAAGCTAGAAATAAGCTAATGGATAAACAAATAGTCATTAGAAAACAACAACAACATATTGATTAAGGATCATGGATCAGACAAATATGGAATAAATAAAACCTACATTACAAACCAACAAATTCAATTTTTATCATTCCTCATCCACAGGTTAATTTAAATAAAAGAACAAAAACAAAATGGAATCTCATCACTCACCAATATATTTTTGTACAACATAACGACTTTTTGACGTTATTGCCGGATTCACAACTTGCATAATTTTCTTTAAATTATCAGTTAATTGAATACCACGACCACGACATTTATTTGCTGGTTTTATAATCCATAAATTAAAATAACCATCTAAATTATATTGTGGCCAAAATTCTTGCATTTGATCTAATATCTTTTCAGCATTTATAATAGTTGGTTCTAAATTCCGATTAATATCTGATGTGATTTTAGCATTTTCTTGTGTCATAATAAAATGTTGTGCATAAAATGAATCCCAATCATGATCCCATATTCTACTATTATCATTATCATGATCAATATCAATATCATTATGACAACAATTATCTATATAATTATTACAACGTTTACATGCAAAATCAATTGCTGTAAATGGTATTTTACCATTTGAAGAAAATAATCCATCCTGACCATTTGCACGATATTTATCAACTAACCATTTCAAAAAACTAATACATGATGTTGTCCGAAAATTCTCAATAAACTCAGATAATTCTTCGGGACTCCAGGCATTATAACAACGTGGAAAATATAATTCAACTGTGCCTTCTTCATAAAACCAATGAAAATCTTTTAATTGATTACATAAACCTTCTTTTGATGTAAACGGCACCCGTGCAAATTTATTTATAATCATTGATGGATTTTTCGCTTGATCTATATAATCACATTTTTCTTTACGTGCTGTCCATAAAAAATTTATTGGCATATGTTCTAAAAATCGTGACATTATATTACGTTCACATTTTATGACATATTGTCGACGTGTTTCGCCCGGACGACGTTTTGGCAATGTTTGTGCTAAATCTTCATATGTTACTTGGCAAACACCATTTGGTATATGCTTTCGGTGTACATCTAATTTTTCAACCCAACCGCGTGTCGCTAATGCATTTCGTATTGAAAAGAAACAACCCCGTATCGTAAATGTTTTATTACTTTTCAGAGCATCTTGGGCTTTTTTACGTAACTCATTCATACGATCAACGGTAATCCATGTTTTCCGATTACAGTATGTGATTTGTTTGGAAACTTGTTGAACAGCTTCCAGTGTATTACACGGACAATTATTTTCAACATTTGCTGAACAATTTGATGCTGTACCTTGTTTTCGTAATACTTCTGGAATTTCTGAGATTTTACCATCAATATTATCTTCTAATATCGGTTCTTCGATTTCACAAGATTCAATGTTAGACTTTTTAACAATTTCATCATTCTTGGTAGTATCATTTTGCTGGTCATTATCAATTATTAATTCTTTAGTATCACATAATTCAGCATTATTATTGTCTACAATTTCATTTGGCTGATTTTCATCATGTGTTGGTGCTTCAGTATCACAAATTTCTTCTGTAATATCATCGTTTTTTACAATTTCACTACATTGTATTGTTATTGGTGATAATTTTTCGATTCGTACACTTTCAATAGTAATAGAACTATCTGAAGTTGGTTCTAAATTATAATTATTATTATTATTATCAGAACTTTCTGCTATCGGTGATATTTTAACTGGTACTGTTGCTGGTTGTTTTTTAAATTCAATTATTGGTATAACTTGTGGTGTTGTTGTTAAATTTTCAGTTATATTAATATTAGTTTTTAAATTGATTTCAGTTAATGATTTCGTCAATGCTATCCCATTATATGGATCAATTTCTTTCAAATATTTAATATCATTTTGATCATTTTGATAAACTGATAATTTATTTATACCACTTTTAAATGTCGTTACTGTTGGACATTTTTTTGGTTTTTTATTTGTTTTATCGGCGATTGTAACATTTTTACCAGAATTTAATTTATTTTCACATTTAGCTGATTTAATATTTTTAATAACCAAATTTTTATTTTTTGGTGATCTTTTACTACGATTAATTTTTTCAAGCATTTTTTTTATTTGTGTCAAAAAAATAAAAATAAAAATAATAAATTCAAAATAAAATAATTTTGAAATAAAGAATTTTCAAAATTTTTTTTTTTTTTTTTTTGGAAAACTCGATAAATCACATTCACAAATAAAAAAAAAAAAAACTATAAATTTTTTTTTTTTTATGTATTGTAAAATCACAGATTAATGTAAATTTTTATGTAAATTATGAATTTATAATTTCATATTTTAGAATTATATATGTACTATCCTATCCCAATGTAAAATTGATTAAATTTTAAGGAAAATTTTGAAAAAAATTGTAATAATTCATAGTTCTAAAATTGATTTTGTTTTTCGCTTTTTGAACCGTTGAATTCGACAGTAAAATGAAGACTGAAATCAGTGTTCATTGAAATTTCAATGAACTAAACTTTTATATAGTAAAGTTTAGTATTTTACTTCAAAATATCATGATAAAATATATTTTACATAGGTCCCAGTGAAAAATTATTACATAGAACATTTTCTATATATTATTTATACATAATAATTTGCAACCTACTTCCGGCAAGTAAACATAAAAAAAAATTGAATAAAATAAAATGTTATGTCACGATTCATCCTAGTTATACATAAAAATAATGTTAAATTCAATTTTTTTTTGTTAAAGTTAAAAATTAAGCTTTTATGTTATTAAAGCATAAAACATAAAAGTATGTTAATTCAGGAAGTAAACTATTAAAATACACTTGACAAAAATTAACAAAATCATGAATATTATTTTTAGGTAAAGTTTAATTATAAAAATTATGTAAAAATGTATTATTAATAAAATCATATATGATAATTTTAGGTATTGAGGTTATTAATGGTTTAAGAGAAAATGTAAAAATTATTCTTTTAAATGATAATATTGTAGGGTAGATGAATTAATTGTAGACTGGGCAATTATAGTTAGTATTGAAATAAAAATGTTTGAAATATATTAGTAAAAAATGTGTGGTAATGTATGGAAAACTTGGAAAACGTTAAATTGTCTGATTATTAACCGCCAATTAAGCGTTCCTTATATCGACTGTGTTTACCTCCTTGGTATGGAAATGTAAAACAAAAACTTAAAATGGAATTTTCAAATTTACAAATATGTAACTAATTTTCTTTGGTTTTATGAGAAAGTGTAAGAAATATTTTCTTGTCAGAAGTAGGTTTTCAAATAATATGTAAGAATAATTTTTCTTCGGTAGATCTACTACAGGTTTACAATATGCTTATATTCATCTTACAACTGTAGTATAATTCGCATATCTCGAGAGGGGAACTGTTAACAGGACTTTACTATATTTAGATATAATTCAGATTGGTTTGATAATCCGAAGTCCTCTAATATCTTAGCTATACTCACGAATACATCCGTGTTTTGATTAAATCTGTAGCTTTTATATTATGCTTGCGCTTTGAAGACATTTAAGAGAATCACATTCAAAACCTACTCAAGACAATTGCATGTTATAAATTGTACTTTCCGCACAACAAAATCAAGAAGCTAAAGTTTAAATCACGCGTAATTCTAATTAATTAACTACAGAAATATTTACATGTGAATATATTTGAAGCTTTTTTAAATCAGTATATCCTTTAACAGATAATTCCTTTCAAACCAAATTCTCCTTTAAATCCCAACTAGTCTCCTCTTGAACAGATAATAAATTTAAGTTGATATTAAAAAGGACTATAAATGATCATATATGTAAAAAAAACCATATTAAATGTTTACATACTTCAACTTACTTAATACCGAATACTTAATCTACTTACCTTATTTCAGTGTTGTTACTCAACGCGTTCATTGTATAAGCTTTAAATTAGCCAATGACATCGACAAACATATTTGGTGTAGATAATTTGACTATGGTGTCTACAACTATGATGTCTACAATGTTGACTTAATCGTTACAATCAGTTGACCACTGAAAAATATAAAATTAGTTATAGTTGAACCAATACTTGGTACATAGTGTACACTTCTACAAAATAGATAATTGTCTACATAAAAAAATCGACGTGTAAGAAATGATGTAGTCTACATTATAAAACTTATTTAGCATAGTCTACTCGCATAACATTGTCCTATTTAATTATATATAAATAAAAATAAATATTCTAGCATAAAAGGATCATATGATTATACTTTCTAGCTAGAAGAAACTATTTTCGTACATTGTAAACGACTGGTACATAAGTTAAGTTAAGTTATAATTATACTTGCATTTTTACTTATTCCACCAACAAGTTTCAATTCATATCTACCACAGTAATGAACTAAAAGAATGGACATAAAATGTGGAATCCACTTTTGAACTTATTTGTTGGAGGTGGTCGAGTACATCACATTTAAGGGTTGCATGTTCATAGTAAATTGTAAACCGAATCGCCCCTTCTAGAGGAATCAATTCAATTAAATCTAATCTCATCTAATTTAATAAAATTATTCTCGCTCCTAATTTCTTGTCAATAACAAGATTTTAGATTCCGAGTTAACTTTAGTTAACATTGAATAGAATTTCTGTATAAAATCAATATTGTTCTTGTGATTTCTGTTAACATTAACGACTACGACAAAATAAAATATGAAAATTAATGGATTTCGTTGAATTTATTAATAACATTTTAATTATATCTTTAAAAGAAATTATTGTAGAGCTACTTTTAGAATAGTTCTATTTTTATTGCCCAACTTTTGCAAAATAAATTTTATTAATATTTGTAATTAAATTGGCGAAAAGTAATAAATTTTAACTGATTAAGGATAATTTTTCATGGAAGAATTGATTTTGTAATATGGGCACCTGTAGGATGTCTAAAATAAATATAAACTATTAATTTGGTGAAGGTCTGTAATTTGATTTAAAGCAATATATCAAACGAAAATACAATATTTCGTGGGTTTAGTTACTAGTCATTTCGTCACTGAATGTTACGTGTGACATTGTGTTTTCCGCTGTGACTCCTGCACACATATATGAATCACATTTTATCAGGAATAAAATTAGCTACAACTTTGAGGCAGTTTCTGGGTAAGTAATTTTGTTGTACTTTCTAGTTTCTGGTAGAATATTCAATAATTTATTTCAAAATAATTTGTAAAATAGGCAACCTGACGGCCAGACCATTAGATCAAAGCAATAACAATCTAATAATATTTTCAACTTTATCAAGCACATTAGCCTCAAGAAAATTTAAAATTATGTGAGGCTGGCTTAGCTATTGGTCACATTTACAAAAGTAAACAGAAAAATATGAAATTTAATGCATTGCCGTTTGATCATTTTTGAGTGTTTCTTTATTATTGATTAGTGAATATCAAGACTTTCTTTATTATTACAGATTACATATTACACCCAAATAAATTTATAGTGCGAAACAAGGCCTGCTACTGCTATAGTTGAAGTTCTTGATGATAATTTCACATTTAGTTCGTAAGAGCCAAATAGATTTGGGTTGAAAACTGTTTTACAAAAGCGCATTTTAAATGGAGGTATAAATAATAAAATGCAGCTCTAGATAGTAAAATCGTACATTCATAACTAGATTCGAAAGTAGCAGCTGCCAAAATTCTTTTGTATCCGCCACAAAATCTTGACAGAACAATTCTTAAATTTATACAAAATGTATCAAATTAAGCAGTTTATTTTATTTTCATCCTGTATTCTTATCTGACAAAACTTTTTTTGACCTAATTTTTTATTAATATAGGTTCTATACAGGGTGTTCCAAAATATAATATCAAGCCGAAGCAAAAATATTGTTAATTATTTTAAGTGTATACAGTATACACAATAGTTTTTAACAGTGAAGCCGTAACAGTACCGATATGTAAGCGAAATGCAGGATAATTTAACTCATAAAATGTAAAAGTTTGAATTAGGTTTTGGGAAAGACAGTTTATGTAAATACTTTTTTTTCTGAAATGTCATCAAACTTTACGAAAGATCAAAATTTTTAAATTTATATTTATTTTCTGAATTTTTCTGCGTGATGATAAGACTTATGAAAAAAGTGTTATTACACGCTGAATTGCCAAGTTCGTTATCTAAGCTGAAATAAAAAAAATCAAGCGTTACACATGTCACCATAACAAAAATTCGTCGAACTGTTAGATACTACTTTTTGGACACCCTGTATATATATAATTAAATGTTATTTGCAAAATTATCGTAAAACTAACAACGATCATTTTATATATAATAAAATGGAAAGAGAAAGTTCCAAGGATTTGCAATAAGGATTTCGTGCGTTCTTTATTTTATATTGAAAAACTTTTCTATTTTTTTATTTTTTTTTGGTTCGTTGATTTATTAATGATTTTTTATTTGGTTAAATATAAAAATAGCACATAATTTTTGCCTGCCTTTAAAAACTAATAAAATGAAACCTTGGTGTATAATTTGTAATTTGGGAATTTTTTATTTTGTTGTTTTTGAGGTAGGTTAAAAGATATTAAGATGTCGTGATTTCCTTAAAATTTATAGACTTAATATAATTTAACTTGTATTTGTATAAAAAAAAAGATTTAGTTTTGCAGCAAGTTTTTAAAAAAATAAAACTATCACAACTTTTTAAAATTTTAATTATATTTATTGGTTTTAACTTTTTAAATGAAGGAAATGGAATCGGACACGATATTTTTAAGTTGCATTATTATAATTAGTCTCTCAGTGATTTATAATAGTGTATTTTTAACAAATTTTAGTAGGTCAAATTCTGCAGTTTTAATATATAGGAATTTAAAGTATTATATTTATTAACTCATGATTCTCTTTATAAATAAATAGAATTCTTCACAATTTTTAATTAACTTTTATTTTTTGTAGTTTTAATTATATTTTTGAGTATATGAAATTCTTACTAAATGAAATAGATAAAAGCGTATTAGCAAAACCTTATTAAATATTCAGTTAATGTAATAAAAATTCTTGATTTGCATAATATATAATATCAATAAGTTTTCTTTAATAATGTACTTTTATATTATTTTAATGTATAATTAACAAAATAATGATAAATTAAAATTATAGATTGCATACTTTTAGGGTAAATGTGTAATAAATTGCAAGAAATGACAAAGATCCTTGACAGAACAAATATTTATAAGCTTACCGTGGAGATACTTAAGCCACGCCACTGTGTCATGGAGGCGCGAGGGGACTTGACACATATAGAAATACCATAACTCGCCGCTTGCGTTTTGCGAAAAAGTTCGTTCAAGTTTTCCGCTCTGGCGATTTATATTGCATTTCAAAGCGGCAACGAAGCAGCAACGCGGCTTTTGTATCCCCAGTATATGGAATAGAGTCATTATTTATCTAACTGATTCACCGTCGCAGTGAGTAGAAGTAGAACATTTTATCATTAATTGGAACAACATGTTACTCATACAGCTTTTATATTTTTATCTAGTTCGTGTTCGTAGTCTATTTTATACAAAATTAACGCTAACTACTGAAACGATTTCAATATCGATATTAAATTATTTGGTCTCAATTTCAGTATTTGGTCAGAATTGAATATTCTTTCTTTGCGGACAGGGTGAATTGTATATGGAACTTTCAAATTTTAATAAACGACAATCCATTTTAATAAAATTATTTTAATAAAATTAATATTAAATCCTTAATTACGTATTGCATAACATCCATGATCCATTGATTGGAAAATTTATTTGTTATTTTGTCAAGTAAAAGGCTAACTGAAGATGAAATAAGGCAAATGAAAACAGTAAAACAGTAAATCCGTATTCTTTCATTTATATATAACCATGGAAAAATAACCACAATATCGCATGTATTGGGCAGATAATTGACGATTAGACCATCGAGTTGGTGTTCCTGATATAGATATTTCGAGTGACTAAGCTTCATTAGGCTCTCGGGAAATTAATATATGAGCAGCTTAGTTTCCAAGTTTATTTGATTTATGTTCAGGAGCAGTGGTTCTTAATCAGTAGTGCACGTACCTCTTAGAGTAGAAACTAGAATATCTGGAGGACTGGGGTGGAGGTGCAAAGTTTTAATGAGGAGTGCGAAGTTGCAAAATCCAAGAAATAATCAGACCAAGAAATTATCTAAAAACTATTTTCAAAATTCTGAAGATTCTGTAATTATGAGTTATCGTCAAAATGGTATTGGATACACACTGCAATCCTGATATGAAATGTAATTGAACTAAATGTAATGGTAATTTATAATTAAATCACTGAAATTATACACTGTACATAAAATTATAGTAAGAAGCAAATCAGATTATAAATCTGATCTAGATTTCAATTAATTATAAATCGTAAATAAATAATTGAGGAATTTTCAAATCTTGAAAAATAAAAATTGAATATTTGAATATGCAAAGCTTTATTACATAATTAAATATAAATCATATTTCAGATTGAGGCCTAAAGTTACGAAAGCAGTGCTGTGGTGAAGTTGAATATAGAAAGCAGTCGCACAGAACACACAACACATCCCTGTACTACCGCCAGAATTTATATGTGAAATGTGACATAAATAATGACATTTCTTTGACGGTATTTTTATATGATGTTTATTTCTATTTTGTATTAATATAAAGTTGATAAATAATAAATTTATATAAGAAATTTAAATAATTTTATATAATAATGTTAACATTAACTGAAAGATTTAATATATTTCGAAGAAAAAAATTCATTCGATACGGATTACCTTTTTTAATATTAGTTGTTGGTGGTTCATTTGGTTTAAAAGAATTTACAGCATTAAAGTATAAAATATAATAATAATTTTTTAGTTACCAATTGCATAAATATTAAATTTTTTACATATTTATTTTAGGTATCAATTTCGTAAAGAAAGACCAGTAAAACCAGAAGATGTAGAAAAATATGGTGTTACTATGAAAAAATCTGAAGAAGTAACACTTGATATAGAATTTGAAAAAATTAAAAATATTGATATTGATCATTGGGAGAATAAAAGAGGCCCTCGGCCTTGGGAAGAGGGACAATAAAATTTATAAGTTTTATTTATATTGTAATATAAATTATATTAGTAAATTAGTTTCTAATTATTAAAAGAAAAATAACAAATAATTTTTATTTTTTTGAAAGCGAATCGAATTGGTAAAATTGAAATTATTAGTTGAAATTTTGATTCATTTGCAATATACTAATAAATTTAAAAGTCATTTAACTTATAACGTATAATTAAACGCTTTTGAATTTTTAATGGGAGGGCCGGCCCTAGATTTAAATGTTAAAATGACATACATAATTAAAATGTTTATCTTGATCATGAAGGCAATCTGTTGTATGTCAGTTAATATGTCAGTCGATTATCTGTTTCATACCGTTTATACAAGTACTTCATCCTGATCAATCAGAAATAAAAACATTATTGTAGAATGTAGAATGTAGAACCTAAAAAATAACAACTTTTATTTTGAATCCGATTAAAGCCGCCGTATAGAGCGAGTTAAACTCCCACTATGTATAATTCGATTTTAAAGCGAATTAAATCTAAATTTTGATGGTTCCGAATTTATCAAAGAGTGATATAGTTTAACATAAAAAATAAATAAGAACTAACGTCCTCGATATAACGTCACACAACATTTTATACGTTTTTATAACGAATTTCCGATTTTGATGTCAAACTTTTAAAATTCTCGCATCATTCTGATCTGACGAAATCCAAAGTTAAAATATTTTATTAATTTTTTTATTTAAAGGAATCTATTATCCGAACCTTCAATATTTGTGAAACTCACCACAATAATATTTTCTTACCGCCTCGCAAAACCATTTCATTTTTTTATTCCATACAATTGGCAACAATGACCAAAATAAAACATTAAAATATATATTTTTTTTTTACTTTCGCAACTGTCAAATGTCAAAATTACAAAAAAAAAATTATTATACGACGAAGTTGAAAGAAAAAAAACAAAAATAGTGTGACCGCCAATTATTATCAATCAGTGTTGTTGCCAATTTATAATTTTTACAAAAACTAATTGAAATTTACTAAAATTCTTATTAAACTATTAATATTTCTAATATAATAATATCAAATTAATGGAAAATTTAGTTTAAAATAAACAGAAAATGCAATGACATTACGGAAAGTGCAATTTTATTTTCCTTGACAAAAAAATTAGTGTCTCTGATGTGTGTTGCCCCATTTAATACGAAATATTAAGGTATATAAAAAATATATAGCAGCTACTAACCAATAAAAAATATTATATTTTTTTGATAACAAAAACAAGTTTTTTAGATAAAAAAAAAATATAATATAATAATTTTTTGACTCTTGAAACTTTATGAATTTTTTATTGTAAGAATTTTCAAATTTCTAGAATTTCCAGTTTTGTAGTTATTCATAAATTTTATTTCCTGTGTTCAATTTCAATTACTAATTCCAATTTTTTGTTTTTTATTTTACAGAAATCATTTATTTTAAAAACTATTTTTTGCTGCTGCCTGCAACAATTATTAATTCATATAATATATAATTTTTCATTTATATTGGCGACGTCATATTTTTGACATAATAATCATTTTTATCAGCTGCCCGCCCGTGTAATAAAAATAAAAGAATTTAAAATATTTTTTTTTCTTATTCAACAAATCAACAATAAATTTAATTTCTGTTTAATTCGTGTTCTAATAATAATAATAAAGAACAAAAATTCAATCAATAAAAATTTATTGAATTTAGTGATTACATTAAATATTGATAATTTACAATAAACGAATAAACAATAATTTGTGATGATAACCTGAAAAAATTTATAGAAAACACGTAGACATAATTTTTTTTTTGTTAGTTTCCCATTCAATTTTTGTTTTTTGTTGGTTCGGTTTTTTATGTATTAGAAAAACATAGATTTTGTTGTTAGGGTAAAAATTGGGCCAATAATGTCAGAAGAAATGTGGGAATTGAAAATAAATTATATATATATAAAAAAAGAACAGTATTAACAAAAAAAAAATTCATATAAAATTCATATAAAAAATAATTTTTTAAAACAAATCCTAATCTCTAATAAAAAAATTTCCAAAATTAGAATTTTCAATATCGTATATTAATTAAGTTTTTCCGACAAACAGAAAAACAAGAAAATTTTGTAATAATATTTTTTTCAATTTTTTTTTTTTGTGTTTGGTTAGTGCTTAGTTTTCTTACGTAATTTATAATAATTTGAATAATTTTCCGGTTTTTTTTTTCTAAAAGAACTTTTCATGGAATTACAAATATAATTTTCTCAATGTTTTTGTCAATTATTATATGAAAAATGCAATAAAACTTAAGTAATTTTTGTTTGTTTTGTGGAATTGTTTAAAGTTATATAAATAAAATTTAGTTTTAATTTGAATTTAAAATTCAATTATTTTTTTTTAATTGCAATATAAATTTAATTTTGTTTATTTTACTTCAAAAATTTTGTGTGTTTTTGATTAAAAGTTGTATATATATTTTGTAATGGGCAATTTTAGTAAAAATATTATAATTTTTAATATATAGTTTATTAAATAAAATAGTAGTGTAAAATTTACAAAGAAAATTAATAATATAATAAAAACTGTGTATATAAAAAATTGTTGGTGCTCTTATGTACATTAAATTAAATAATTAAAATAAATATAAATTAAAATAATAAATTGAATTCAAGATGGCTTGGACAGACACTAAAAGAAATGTAAGTTAAATTAAAGATTTTATTAATTTAATATTTTAATGTTTATTTATTTATATTATTTATAAAGTTTTGTTTTCATTTTTTAGCATTATACATTTTATTTTGTTGAGAAATGTCAATTAAATAATATATAAATATAAGTGCTTATATATAAATATATAAATTTCAATGATTATGAAAAAAATAGTCATGCGCCAGAATTTTAGAATTTATTTAGGAGGTAAATAAAATTTATATATTTAAGTATCTATGAAATTCTCTTAATAGTTCATAGCTAGTAAAAAAGCCTCGGTAAAAAGCTTTTAAAATAAATATATATAAATAATTTCTCTTTACAGAAGTTGTTATTAGATAAACAAAAGTATGATTTTTTTTAAAAAAAAAAATTAGAAATTCAGATATACTTAATAGTATATGTAAATGAATTCTGTATATAAAAATTGTCTGCCTTAGTGTTTGCTACGAATTTTCTCAAATAAAACCAATTTTCTTAATAAACTGCATAGAACTTATAAATTGTGTTGTTTCTAACTTTTGCACTACCTTCATCCACAGCTCGTGGAACAGTTGTTGTCTGTTGTTATTTTCATGAATATAGTAACGATTTTTTAAATGACACTACGTAGACATCAATTTATATAACAACCGCTAGATAGTTCAGTTCGGTATTTTCTCAAACATATTTTTTGGTTTGTTCGCAATGTGACTGTATAATTTCTACAATTTAGTTCGAGGAGATTTCGAAATTATATATATATAATATATTAATTATAATTACAGCACTTTCGTTAATTATATAGGTAGAAACAATATTTTTTTCGTCCCTTTCGCTAGAAAATACATATTACATATTACTGTTTTAAGCTACTACTAAGCACAGTGCTTTAATGTTAGTTATGTTCATATGAAAATTCACTAAATCACAGCGTACAGTATCTGTCATACCGTCAATATACGTGCAATTAGACGATGTTATTACAGTCTTACATATGACAGGCACATGGTATTAAACTGTTGGTACTCAAAAAAGCTCCATTATATAAAACTATTACACAGTTATTCTACTCGGCTCCCTCTATTTGTTAATTGCCTATTAGACTAAGTAAATTAAATATGCGTACACTTCACATATTACATTCCATTGCAGTTTGCAGAGTCAATATGGTAATTTAACTCACTCAGTGAGTTTTTATTGACTTATTTATGTAACTATATTTTAAATTAAATCTTTTGGAAACATTAAAATAATGTTTTAATTCAGCTATACAATAAGAAGTTCGGTCACAGTGTCATAGTAAAATCACACTTTTTATTTTTTGCTAACTATTTTGCTATACTTATACTTAATAAATAAGAAATTTGAAAATTAAAATTTCTAATGACTTATAAGACGCAAGGCAGAAAGTTCTAAGTTATATCCACTATAAATATTTTATAAATTGTTAATGAAGTGTAAAATTATAAAAATTTAGAGTTTACTTGAAACGTATAAGATTGAGATTTATATAAATTGATGTTTCATTATAAAATTATTAAAAGTATGATTGTTTTGAATTAATTTATCAATTATTTACAATCAGATGAGATGAGTTGTTATACCGGAAATTTTATTTGTTGTTTAACATTTTTACACATCAGAGGTTTAAATAGTCCAATTAACTGTACACTTTTTAACAAAAAATTACAAATTTATTAATTATAAAAAACTTGTTTAACAAAACACAGATAAAAATAATATGATAAAAAGTTGCTACTCGCTTGTTAAAATGAAAATACATTAACAAGAAACTAAATTATAATTAAAACTATTGATTCATTCAATTCAAATTATAATTTTGTTATTAATTGTATCATTTTTATTATATTTATGTAATATACATAAATTGAAAATTAAAATTAATAATTTTAAATCCCAGTTTAATAAAAATTTAAAAGATTGATTTCTTTGGTCAAAGAAATTTAAAAATTGATCTAGATAAAAAAAAAAATTATTTTTTTTGAAAAAAGATTGATTTTTTTCATCAAAGAAATTCAATATTAATATGATTTAAATTAATATGAACAGTTTAAGCTGTCAATCAACTTTAGTACTTTATAAAGGGCTATTTAAAAATTAAATTTCTTAATTAAAATAATTAATTTATATTTTAAAAGCCATTAGTTCATAGTGGTGGCAGAGCCCCGCACCGCACATAAATCGCACTGGGACCATCATCATAACGTGATCATTTTATGAATAACTAACTCTGATTTGTTGTTCAGGGGTTTTCTATAGCATATTAGTCGAGTGATTTCATAATTGCAGCAAATTTGATGCAATTTTGGAACTGCAATTCGAAATTTTAAATATTCGTGGAATATTTAATGTTAAGCTGGTCCCACTAATGGCCAAGGATACCTCAAACTCACTACATTCACATGACGATCTTGTAGGATCTGTTCATGCACTACTTAAATGTTTACCGAAACAACTACAGATTTTGGAGGACCCTTAATGAAATTCGTCGTTGAACGAACTGCTGCCACGTTTCGCACACCATTGATAAACACTGGTCCTTGATGGAGCTACATCGCCAAAAGTCGAATAACGTTCATCAATCCACTGTTGTTGAGTAAATCCACGTGGAAAGTTGTAAAACAAAAATTGCATGAAAATGTTCATGATTTAGTTCCATTTTTTCACTGAAAAGAAATTTTGAAATCACAATAACAAACCCTCGTATATACTAATAACTAACTAAGTACTGACATATATTTCTGTAATTGTATTTTGAAAGCTTACACCTCCCCAACAATTTTTGCAGATTTTTAAATTAATATAATTTTTCACAAATGACTTGTGACTATATATTTCACGTGTGATATTATTCGAATTGTATGAGATCAATCAAAATTGCTTATGACATTAATTATATTTTACTAAACACTTACTAATCATTTAGTATATAAATTCTATAGAAAAATCATTTCATTTTCAAATCTGATATGCTGATCGAAGCAGATTTTTTAGATTATTCTGATTATAAATGTTCTTTATTGTTACGTATCCATTATTACATTATTGCTTACTATCGTTTATCATGCTTATTTATTTACTTACGTCTGAATCAGATGATTATGTCAACGAAAAAGTTTTCATAACGACATCTAATATTGAACTAATCATTAACTTGATTACATATTGAATTTGACTTTTTTATCTGGTGGATGTGTTACTTGAATACAAAACATATGATGAAATATTTCGGTAGTTTCTTCAAAATGTTTGTCAAAAATTGTATAGAATATTTATATAAGGGCTGTGAATTGTGGAGTCGTCAATAAATAGTTTCGACTTCGAAGCTAAACGTATATTATGAGAACATATTTATAAATATTAAGGTCATAATAAATATTATTGATACGATTAAAATTTTGATATGAATAACTGACCCACATAATTTAAATAAAAATGTTCATATTCATTTAGTAATCTGTCAAAAAATTACGTCGCTATTTTTTTTTCTTTTTTGGAAACATATATATTTACGGGGACCGAGTTGCAGTTGTAACCAGAATCAAGAGTTTGTGTAGCGATTCCGATTTTAACTCTGACTCCAATTTCAAAACCGCTAATCAGTTACAAGTTACAACACCCCTGATATATGTAAATACTTACTGATTGTATATATATAATTAATTGAGAAATTGTCATTTAATTTTGAAATTGACAACTTTTCGTCAACAATTGAGGTCAACAATTTCTAGCTCATTTTGTAAATTTTTGAAATGTTTTTATTTTTATATTTGGAATTATTGGAGTATACATTAAAATGCGGTTATCTTAGTTTCCGATTTTTTTAAAATTCTGTAAAGTTATCAAATTTAAAGTCACTGGCGTTACATCAATTTATTCAAAAATTCTAATTAAGTATTATACTATTTTTTTTTATTATTTAACATTTCTTATTTCAAATGTAAAATTCGATGACAAAGTAATTTCAAGTAAATATAAAATTATTTGTTCCAGTAAAATCAGCAAAAATTATATTTACGAAATGCATAATTTATAAATGTTAAAATTTCAAATATTTTGTTTTCTTCGGTTACTTAATTTATACTAGAAATGAAATTATATTTTTTTTATGAAAAGCATTTTAATGAGCAACATTATTTAATGCAGTGGTCGTGCAGATGTAAATTTTTGCCAGTACTAAATTTTGAATATTTTGTATTTAAATGTGTCATGTAAATTGTAATTTTGGTTGTTTAATTTCTAAAACAAAATGTTTATTATTACTTTGTGGCTGAAGCTGCACTAACATTGAAATGACACAAGGATGTAATTATAGTTTTATGTATTGATGGAAGTTGTTTATATAGGTATACAGAAAAATACAGTTAAAAATGTAATTATAGAGTTAAAATTGGATTTTTGGATAAATTAATTGCAAAATGTAATTACTTACATTGTGGTTTTTGTTTCCTTTTAACTTTTATCGTAAAATTTAAACTTTTGAAATTCAAATTTATAAAATTATATATAATAAATTTCAGTATAGGCAAGAAGATATTTAAATATAGTTTTAAATTTGAATCTTCTAATATATGTACTATAATTAAATGTTATATAATTGCATACTATAATTTAAAAGTTCAAAGTCTTACTCACTGATATTTAAAAATTTGTATTTATCCTGCAAAACTCTGTATTAACATAAAGTTGTACGAGCTTAACTAATGTGTAAGAAAATGTTTTTCTGTTAGAAATTATTTGTTGCAGATTAGTAATCAAGAAATCCTTTAATAAAATTTCATACAAAACTGAGTTAAAAACCATCGTTATCTCTTGAAGAAATTCGTTGCAATAATTCTTTGGCTCCCAGTGGACGTATATATACTAAAACTTGAAGTAATACAAATATTAAAATATTTAAAATATTATTTCTTAGACGCTTAATCATGCTTTCTGCATTATAAATGTTCTATTTCTTTATATAAGTACGAGCTTAACTTGACAGAAGTTAACGAAAGTATGTAAAATTTAATGAAAAGCAAATTGAAAGCAAATTCATATTTTTCTAATATAAATTGCTTTTAAGGTTACTCATTATTTTATTGTAATTTGATAGATTGCCAAAAAAAAAAATCTGTCCTGATTTCGTACAGAAAAAGAACTTATAGACTTAATACAAAATGCTAGAAATCAAATCTTTATCAGATAAAATAAATTTGTAAATCTTGAGATACCTTCATAGCATTTTCAAGTTAAGTTTCTACTTTTCCAAGTCAAATTGATCTTTTTCTAGAAACTGTTGAAGTTGAACAGTTTCCACGAACTATTATATATATTCAGCAGTTAAATTGAAAAGCTTATTTGTCGCAACAGTCTTGTTCTATCAACGGAGCAACACTTGACAAGTAAATATGACATTAACTAAATTGTGCTTACCAGCAATAAATTCAGAAAAATTTATTTATAATAAAGACCAATTTAACTTGTAAAAAGAATATGGAGTTTAGAATCTAATGAAATATGGAATATAATAATTGTATGTAAGTAAAAATTCAGAAATATACTTTTATAAAACTAGCTAAGATAAACCAATTAACTTCTATTTTAGAATGTAAATATAATGGAAATTTGTATAAGTTTCATATAATTTTCAATTTTGTATTTTGTTTAAACATTTATTTACATATTTAGTCTTAGATCTTTTGAATTTCATTAATATCGAATTTTCCTATTTACTTAAAAACATATTTTATCCATAAAATTATATATTCTTTATTTTACAAAATATACTGACAAAATTAAACCATTATTTAATTTTGAATTTAATTTATCATTTCAAGGAATTTTGATTGCACAGATTGGATAACGAAGACAGGTACACTTATAGAAAAAGTATACCTAAACTTCGTTATCAAATCTGTGCAATTAAAACTCCTTGAAATTAGTTTTATATGAATGATGATAATTATTAATATCAAAAAGTTATTAGTATTATTTAAAACAATGTACCCGTACAACCAACCCAATGAATGTGCTCTGAATGCTGGTTAAAAAAATACTGACTCACCCGCCACCCAACTATTAAACACAACCAGTTTAATACCCACACAAACCCTAGACTCTGCTCTGTATGCTAGATGAAAATATACTGAATCACCCGCCACCCAATTAGTAAACAGAACCAGTTCAATACCCACACAACTCCTTGAGTGTGCTCTGTATGCTGCCTGGTCATACCACAATTGTGCGCTACAAAATTGTAGCTGCACAAGGTTCTGTTTAATTTTTGGCGGGTGAGTCAGTATATTTACATCCAGCATACATAGTAGACTCTAGGGCTTGTGTGTATATTAAACTGGTTGTGTTTACTACTTGTGTGGCGGGTGAATCAGTATACTTTCAACAAGCATTCAGAGTACATTTATTGGGTTGATTGTGCGGGTACATTAAATAAAACTAATAATATTTTGATATTAATAATTATCATCATTCATATTTTATATAAAAGAAGCATTGACTCATCCATGGACATCATATCAATTTTCGGGAAATTATGTGGGTAAATTGGACAAAAATTGTTACAAAATTATTTAACAAAAAAAAAGTAATGATAAATTTATATTCCATATTCCAATTATAAATACAATTTGTAAGTTTTCCAATTAAATATCAAAATTTATATTTTAACTATCTTATTTAAATTTCAAGCAAAATGTTGCAAAAAGGTGAAAATTAAAAGTAAATAGAAAATGTCAAATGTAAAATTAATTTAAACCAAAATTCCAAAAATTCTAAATTACTTATATAAATTTATCTTATTTTGTAATAAAAGATTCCTTTACTAATCCTTAGTTTTGTCTTTTCTGTATTTACTCTTGTAAAATAAAAGATAATTTTCAATTTAGAAAATATTTATTCTGTTTTTATAGATAGATGTAAATTATTAAAATATCTTTCTATATACTTCTGTAAATATTTTGGTAACATAATTAAAACACTATAAATTATATCAAGTAAATTGATAAATTGGATATTATACATATCATAAAAGTGCATTTTTGTTCATTTGAGTATGACGTTCTAAATTTGAATTTTAATAAAGACGAAATTTAACCATAATTTCTGGATTAACAGATTTATATAAAATGTAATTTTTTTGGTTCTGTGGGAGCTGTTTTCTAACCGCCCTTGCTAAAGCATTCGGATTATGAAGATAGAGTATAAATCAATAAAAAAGGTATAATTTATTGTGAAACTTTCTACATAATATAAGTAATAAACGCTTTCTGCTTAAGAATAAGCTTTTGAAGTTGGAATAACTTCAAATATTTTGTTGTTAATGTTAATTTTTCAGAATTTGCTATAGCTTAATTGTAATGTAGCTCTTTAGCTATAGTTTAATTGTAATGTAGCTCTCTTTAGCTCTTTAGTATTTGTAAGAAAAAGAACAAGGGAACCAATTCTTCAATTGTTATATGGATGCAGTCTCTGCGAATTAGGTGTCCAAAATATTTTATGATAATTTTTAATAGTCAGAAAGAATATTTTAAAATTTTATAATTTTTATTAATTGGCATCAGGTAATTTTAATTTAGTTCAATAATTTATAGAACCAGAATGTTTAAGACCAAAAATATATGAACAATATATTCTGCCTTATCAAATAATGAATTTAATATATGACAAAATGTTTATAAAACGTTCAAGATTGTTAGAAAACAACGATGAAAATTGTCAATAATTAAATAGGTATAAAATTAAGATATTATTTAATTTACATAATATTTACAACATAAATTTCATAAAAATTTTCAATTTTAGAATTCATTAAATTATACAAATTAAATATTTAAATTTTTTCTATATATTTGTTACCCTAATTTTTTTACAATTTCAATAAATTTTATAATATTTAATTCACTTTATTTCTGTGCGGTCTTGCTATATTTTATTTATTCATATTATAATATTGCGCAATATTAATAAAAATAATAATTTTTTCATGGTTTTATTTTTCATGTTTACTTACCATCCATTATAGATTACAGTGCTGATTATTATAAATTGTAAAGTAATACGTTTTTGCCGTGAAATGAAACACATAATCTACAACTATAAATCTAGTTAAGGTCGATGTTCCCTCTCTGATTTCCAAAATAAACAAACTATATAAAATTTAATTGTTTTTTTTTTTCATATATTCTATATATTTATTTAACATTAGTTTAGTATTTGGTCTCGGTTTTGGTTCAGTGCCTTCTCCGGTAATTATTTTATTTGTAAATATATTTTTAAAATTAAACTATTAAGTACATATGAAAATTACTATATACCTGTTATAAGGGTAACTAGCGTTCTAGTAACTAAGTACACTGACATGACTTTGATGATCTCTGCGTTTAACCTGATCGGCCACTACAAAATTTTGTGCGTTCTATTGGTTAATTGTTAAAAAAAACGGAAACTTTAATGGTTAAATAAATAATTCGAATATGGACTAAGAGCCATGCAATAATAGATAAATAATAAAATTGCCTCAGGAATTGATTAAATATATATTTACATAAGATATAAGTATTCTATGTTTTATGATTTCGAAAGGACTGAAAAACGGATATTCATGTTTTGATTAATCTCTAATTAAGTTCTTCTTTCAAATACTTTTAGTAATATCATTTTTCTATAAAGAAATTGGAGTGTAGTATATCGCAGTTGATGTCAGTCGATTATATCTGTATCATTCCAATCACTAAGTGTTTATTTCATCACCAAATTCGAATTAAAAATGGTTTAATTATTCATAATTCGGTTTCGTAACTTATAAACTCTTACCAATGATTCGGTGTCCAAAATCCTGTAGACTTTTAGTTTTCAAATGGCGTTGGTTTGAATTTATTTAGCCATTATATATCCGAAGAGTAAACGATAATTGATGGACCCGATAACGTGAAATGTCATTGTACAAAAGTGAATTAAATTTTTGATATTTAAAATTTACCAGCTCTTCAACTACATTACACACAACAATTTCTTTTCATTTTTTTTTTTAGAAAATAACACTTGTTATTTGTTATTTATACGTTGCGAAAAAATGTGATTTAGAAACTTCTGAAAACAAGATTTTTCTCTAATTCAACTATAAACTTACAAATCATCGATAATAAATTAAACCAGTTTATACATATAAATTTCTCTAACTTGTCTTTTCCTTATCTATAACTTTGGAACGGTGAAATAATTCTTAGTATAAAAACTACGAAAGTCAGTAATACCATTTTCAATAAAAAAGTAGGTGCTCTGCTAACTTAGGGATAGTTCAAATTTAAAACTGGGGGTAAAAGTTTGCTATTCAAATGATTGGAGATTCGGATTTTTATTTTGAATTTTTGGAATCTGCATAGTTGGCTACATACTTATAGAAAATTTAATTGGAGCAATTCATTATGAGTTGAAATTCCGATATAAAATTTAATAGCTCGTCGTAACATTCTGATATTTCAAAATAAATAAACTAAGGTAAAATGCCTGGAAAGGCTAACTCTAATTTTTTTAAGGCTCATTTTAATTTAAATTTTTTAAATGTCATTGCTGTTCCTAAACTGGAACAATCTATATAGAAAAAACTCAGTGTCCCAAAAACCGAGCACCATTATTTATTTGAAAATATATTGACTCACCCGCCACCCAATTAGTAAACAGAACCAGTTCAATACCCACACAACTCCTTGAGTGTGCTCTCTATGCTGCCTGGTCATACCACAATTGTGCGCTACAAAATTGGTAGCTGCACAAGGTTCTGTTTACTTGTTGGCGGGTGAGTCAGTATATTTACATCCAGCATACAGAGTAGACTCTAGGGCTTGTGTGCATATTGAACAGGTTGTGTTTACTACTTGTGTGGCGGGTGAATCAGTATTATTTCAACAAGCATTTAGAGTACATTCATTAGTTGATTGTGCGGGTACATTAAATAAAACTATATTAACATTTTTATAAACTAATTTTTTTTAGGCTCATTTTTATTTAATTTTTTAAATGTCATTACTGTCTCTAAACTGGAACAATCGTTTCGAATTACTACAATTATATAGAAAAAACTCAGTGTCCCAAAAACCGAGCACCATTATTTAATTTAATTATTTTTAATATAAATACCTTTGATATTTTATTTTAATTTAATTAAATCTATTTTTATATAGACTGCCAGTTCGATTCGTATATTTAACACCAAAATTCTGTTTGAAATGGAGTTGAACTTTATCAATTAGCTAAATAATAATTTTAGATTCATTTTTCTTCATTTGGAGTTAGATCTAAGTATCCCAATTTTACTGAATTCAATTCATATGTCTGAACAGTTGACTGATAATTCTTCAAAATGGAACATCTTTCTTTCACTGAAATATAAGTTTGCAATTTGAAATAATTTTAATTTGGATTTTCAAATAATTTTGCTAACACAATTTTTCGATTGCTATAACCGCCTCACCACAAATTATTTGAGCGTTTAAAAAGTTTAATTACAAATATTACATCTTACCTCAAGCAAAACTTTAACGTAATTCACTATTCGATACTTCACAGTCAATTGACCGGACCGCGGAAGCACATTTAAGTATATAATTTTCTTGATTGTTAGAAAAATTTATTTACGATGTCATTACAAAATGATCAGGACGCATAAACGGATCAGACGCATAATGATCAGGACGCATAAACACAATACTCTTTAGTTTTGTTATATACATTTCTTATTATTGTAGATATAAAAATAGTGTTCGGATTTCGGTACTTCATTCCGCTTTCCGCACATTTACCTTATAATATTGTTTTCGAATGACATTGATGAATAAGTTTCTCACAAAAATATTTTATTGGCTTAAAGTAATCTTATCAGAAACGGTAACACTAATAAATTATAGCTACAAATTGAACAGATTTATTATTATATTTAACTGATTTTGTTATGACAACAGTATAAATCTATGTACTAAAATTGTTGAAGTGTGATTAAATCAAAATTTATACTATCTTGTGATAACAACTCAACATTTCAACAACATTGTCTGTCACTGATAGATTATTTTTCTTTTACTAATATCACAAGGCATATCACAACTACATTTTCCAAAACATAATTTTTCTCGATTTTTCACATTTTATTGTTGTTTTATTATCTCTTTTTGTATAGTTTATTTTGTGCGAAAAACTAAATAAAGGTGAACAAATTTAGTAAGTGTAAATTTTTCCGGCTACACCCCACATTTCAGTTATTATAGTGTTCATATTTTTCAATGTATATACACTGAAAAAAATTTACGTTTTTAATAAATTGATGAAAGCTGAGATGACAGTGTTGTCACTATTGAATATACAATATAGTAAATTATGCAATTATGCAAGCTATTTAAGTTTAGAACAAAAATTAGCCCTAAATACTTAATGAAATTGAATGAAAGACAATTCTTTGAGTACTATTAGCTTCTTTTAGTTCTAATTCTTGGGAAATATGGATAATATCTGCGTTGTTTTAAATTCTATCTTTGCAACTTAAATAATAAGTAAATTTTGTCTTTCCTTCATGAATAAGGATTTCTCTTAGTAGAATATTTGTCCAGATGCAAACTGTCAAATTATTTAATATAATTCTTCTGCTCTAAATGATGCTTTGATTTTTAGATGGTTAATGATTGGATATCTTGTATATACTCTACAGTCTACACATTATCGTCCTCGTCCAAGCATCATTACTATGAAACCTATATCCATGACATGACCATTTAATTTTAATGATGATGATACCTCTTGTACCTGTGTAATTCCATGTTACCCTGGTATATTTGAAGTACTATTTGTTACGGAGTGTTAATATAATCGGTTGTTATTGTCGACGTGGGTTTTTGTCGAAATTGAGTTTTGGCTTCCTCAAACTCAATGATAGAAGTTTTGTTACATTTCATTTCAATTTGTCCTACTAATTTTATATGAATTCCGAACCAAATATTTCTTTATAAGAAGATAAAGAAAATTTGAATTAAGCGAATGGCTTTTAATAGTGAGACATTTGTTGTCAGCAAATGATCTCACCTATTAGCATTTTTCTCATGCTTAAAATCTCAATTACATATTGCAAATTTTAAAATTTGGTTAAAGCTAAATCAACGTAGAGCGACACCGATGCCTCGATCTCGGATCTAGTGCATCACAGCATAAAATGCTACTGCTATGCCACGAATTATCATATATATAAAATTACTAATATTTTTTTTCGGTGTAAAACTTAAATTAATATCACTTCATTAACTTCTCTATGCTCATGGTTTAAGTTCTATGTGATGATTGTTCAACTGCTGTTCTACTTGTCATTGTCATTATCTAAAACATTTTTATACGAAAATCATTTTTTTATTACCAACAATTTTACAGCAGAATTTTTAAAATCGCGACATGCATGATCACTTCGTCATTATTCCAACCCACAGCATAAAAAAAACCAACTCAAAATATATAAAAATCTCATATAAAACCGTTAAAATTTTATAGTATCTCTCAGCAAATTTTCTTTTTTTGTTCATTAGTTTATGTTTTCCATAGTATTCGCAAAAAGTCTGGTTTAATTTGTTGTCGTCGTATTACTTAAATGTGTCTTGCTACGGCCAGTGTCATCAATTCAATCGAAGTGAATTGTTGTTAATCGTGTGCAGAAATTGTGGAATATTTTTTTTTTTTTGGTTTTATATCACATTTGTGATAGACCTAGTGGATCTATATTATTTTGGTTGTCGATAAAAAAGTGTTGCGGTGTCTAATTCCGTTATATACTTAGTCGTGTGTTTAATTTTAAGTTTACTTTTTTTTTTTTTTAGGTTAAAGGTTCCTTATTATAAATTTAATGTTTAAAATTTTAATTTAATTATGAAAAAGTGAAGCGATTTGACCTCTTAGTTTTATGGTTATAACATTTTTTTGTTAAAACAAATAAAATATCATCATTTTATGTTTGCGTATTTAATAGCATCTTGTGGTGGTTATATAGTTAAAGAATTCCTGTTTTAATGATTCAACTAATGGTTATAGAAACATAATAATAATAACCGGTTACATACTTACTAAAAGAATAACTATGAAAAAACATTATTTAGCATTTAATATTATAAATGGTTTTTAATATTTAGTTTTAGATATTAGTAATTCTTTGTATAATTCTTTTTGCTTCCTTTGTTTAATAGTATTTAAATTTTTTAAAAAAAGAAACCTGAAATAAGCTTAATTATGTAAAATCTTAAAGAATTTCCGGATGATGACAAAAAAATTCGAAATTTTTATTTAAATAATTTCTGTTAAATTAACATGCTAAATTTTGCGGATTAATATTTTGTGGTAAATTTGATTCAGAAATTAAGCATGACCTAATTTGAATCATAAGAATGTGACATCGACAAATTATACTTATTCAAATTAAATATTGAACTATATTGGTCGATTTCACAGTGGAAGCTTAAGACTTTGCCAAAGCTTAAGCTTCATTTTAACTTATATTTTCTGGTTTCTTAGTGCAAGTTTAAAGGTAAGGCTTTCAAGTAACGTTTAACATAAGCCGCAAATGGGTAGAACTTAAACTTCTATTTTGACATTATTTATTGTTTGTTTATACGCACTAATAGAAAATAGCTTCATAGGAAATAAATTCGGTTAGTTAGACGTAAGCTTCCACTGTAAGATCGGCTATAATACTTACAATCGAAAAATTGTAGTTTAATACATCCCCCGCCATCTTATAGCTCAACCGAGTCACTTAATAGCTAAATATACTTGACAAAGAATTTCAAAACGCTTTTCTGTACATTGACTGAAAATCATTTATTATAGAAGATTAGAAGAGACTTTGTCAGTTCCTATTGTCCCAAATCACTGCGACCACTATGGACATATTGTAATGCACCCTTAAGTTACCTCTTTCAAAGAAGTACAGAAGGATTTTCAGTGGGTTCGATGACAGTTTCATTGGTTCCATAATGCTGTATCCATGGTAACGAAGTCTTCTTCGAGCTAGTGCTTAGCATTCGTACAAGATGTGTATTCGTACAACCATAGATGGCAAAACTCTATAAAAAAAACTGTATAAATTTGACAACATTTCACACAAACATTGAAATCCTAATTTATTGGAATTTTCTCAAAACTGAAATATTCGACTTTGCACATTCTTCTTCAAATGTCAAAATTTATATTTTATAGAAATACATTCAAAATTTGATTATTTAACAACAATTTTTTATAACATTAAATATAATAATATGTATTTAGAATCCATAAAACCTGAATGCACATTTTTCAGTAAATAAGTATTGCTATACAACACAGCATTGTAAAATATAATACACAATACTCGAGACAATTCTTTATTTCTTGCAAAAATTAAACAAATGTTACATCTTTTAAAAAACAATTTTCAATCTTAATCTTTTTACCGTGCCATTGCCAAAACAATATAATAATAAAGTGCAAGAAAATATAAAAAATAAATAAAATTATGGTGCTATCATCAAATAATTTTGATGCAATGCAGCAGCAACAGCAGCAAATGCAACAAAATACATTACCCAACAACAGTCACAATAATATCTATCAATATAACACTAATAATTCACATTCACAACAAGGACAATTTCATTTACACCATCATCATCATAATAATAATCAAATACATTTGCAACATAATCAAGAAATTATACAACAAAAACAGCAACATCAACATAATTATCATCAAATACAATCATCATCATCAACAACAACAGGAATACTTACAAGTAATGGAGGTTGTAGTAGTAATGGAATTAGTTCTTCAATATTTGTTGGCAAAAATAATCATAATCGTAATAATAAAATGATAAATAATCAGGTGATTATGAACGAAATGTCATGGTCAACAAATCATCAGCAGCAACAACAACAGCAAAACCAGATTGAAATTGAAGATGAACTTAATTCTGAGGTAAAAAATTAAATGAATTTATATTGTAAAATTAAAATGATATTTTGAAATTGATATGAAACTTTAATTGAGGTGGTTAATTGAAATTGAATGATTTTATTGCAATTTAATATTTATTGAAATGTTTCATTGACATATTAAATTTATAAATAATTTGTTTGCTTGTATATTATAGTAAAAAATTTATCAGTAAAATAATTTAAAGAGTTTGCATTTAAAACGCAATTTTATTTCTCAAATTGTCATTTTGTTTGTCGTGAGTTCTAATATAAAATTCTTTAATTTCTTTAAATGCCATATTTAAATTTGATATTGTTTGACATTATTTTGACAATTATAAATTTAAAAGAGGTGTTAAAAGTGAAAAGGTGACTGCCAAACGGATTCTGGTATAAATTTAATAATAATTCAAGATTACTAGGCAGCAACACTTTGATTCAGGGTATAAAGTACAAAATAACGAATAAAATTGTAGCCATATCACGTGACCAATTTAGGACAGAAGAACATGTTACAGCTTCGGCAAGCATGAACACATAGGATAAGTTGGAAAAAACCTATGCTTAGTATGCATGCTCTGCGAAAGAATTAACTCTGGAGCAATATCTGAAACTTGCGATTAGAAAACTGTATATTCATTTCTGTAGTAGCATTTCGAAATTTATCATAAGAATATTTCTTAAATACGCTGACAGCATATGAAATCCTTTGACCTGGATGAAAAGATTTTGTCAGGTATATAATTCATCTTAGAGTTTGTTCGGAACATTTCTCATAGTGGTATTGTTAAAAAGATGGGATTTATCCCTTGACAATTTTCCAGTCATAAATTAATATATATTCATTTTCTATGATAATTCTGTGCCACTTTCTTGATAACGAAGATTTTACATTTGACGTCCCTTAACACTAAACGTAATTTTATGAAATACTAAACCACGCAAAAGAAGAATCAACACTTTTTCCATATAGAAATACGTTACTTATTTACTTAACCTTTTTTATTTTGATATCCTTGGAATTGTTTATCTCAACCTCCCCAAAAAACTATATCCTTAATCAGACATACATATTAACATTACCGCCGCCCACAAATATCCTGAATAAAAATGATTTTCAAGAGGAAATTAAACAAAAAAAAATTATATATTTATTTTATGCAACTTTTGTACTCAGTGCTGTCTACTGTCCCACAATGACTCAAGTAAAATTTTAAATTCAATTTATAATAAAATAATGATTACATTGCACAAGTAGGTGGTCTCTGTTTCTGTCAACTGGATATTCTCCAAGGGAATTGAGCTTCAAGTAATGCAGATGCTCAGATATTACTTGCTCTCTCTACCTTCTTTTACTGATGATTTATGAGGTCACTTAACCTAAGTAACGAATATAATTTTTTGTTGTAATTTATATTTGGTATTATATTAAAGCATATTGAATATCATCAGTGCCTCCTTTGAACTTATGCAAATATTTGAGTTTTATGCTTTATTATATTATGATGAAATATAATTTTTATATCTCATTTTCAATTCTCATTATTTTATAATAAAGGCAAACGAATAAATCTCGTTTTTCTTTGCTATACTTTGTATTATTATCCTTAATGTCAACATTGTAAAAAAAAAAATATTTAAATATTACTTTTGAAAATATACGGAAAAAATATACAGGATGTCCCAACAAGAACGCACGATTTCATTTTAAAATTAAACTCATTTAGCTATTTTATTTTTATTTTAATACAGGTTGAAATTAAGTGTAGAACAGAATATGCGAAAAATCTACGGCACGACTCTGCTGTCATTTTGAATAAATTTCGGTTGATATTGATGCTTTGAATCTCGTTCTTGACATAACCTTAAATTTCGTTCTTGACTTGAATCTCGTTCTTGACAAAACCTTAAAAGAAAAATAAGTCTTACTACGTCGACCAATAAATTTTGGGTGTCATAGGTCAATACTATTTTAATTATATTTATCAACAGCTTTCCTTTTGGTACCCCTCTCGCGCAAAAGAAATCAGCCTTATCTGTATCCTTCCATACAGGCCAACGCCAACGATATTTTGTTTTAATTTTGCACTTGGAATGGAATACGTTCACATTAAGATCTATTAATGGGATAACCGCAGAGCAATAATTTATCTAATACTACGTTGACATGCGTTTAAATGAGTTCCGATTGCAAGCAATTAGCGTACATACTTGATGAAATTTTGTTCTCTATTTATAATGATTTCTTACAATAATAATTAAGTTTTTCGCTCGTACAGTGTACCAGTTCCATGACATATAATTGCAGTGTGCGCGTCTATGACAGTTCTTAAAATTTGAATTAAATTAAAATTTCAAATTGTGCGTTCTTGTTGGGACACTCTTTTTTTTAAACACACAAGAAATAAGGATCACATTAGAATTGTAAATATATTTTTACCATTTTTTGTTCTAAAGTTTTGTGAATATTTATGCATTTAAATTGAGGGTTTCTTTTAAGGGTTGATGGTGCACTTTTTTTGATATTCTCTATATATCAGTTTTATTTATTAATATATATATAAATATATAATATGCAATTTATTAAAATCGTTTTTCAACTAAGAAAGAATTTAAATATAAAATAAATAAATTTGTTTGGTTGGCTTTCTGTCGAACTTCAAATTATTATATAATTCAAAAGTATTTTAAATATTTTATAGAAATATGAATTAAACGAAATTTGAAATTCTAATTAAAAACTTATTTACTTAACTTTTACTTTGTTAATTATCTTTGAAATAAATAAAATTTTTGGTATATAGAAAATTTGATTATATAATTAAGTATAAGAAAAAATTTCAGTTTTTCCTTCTTCAAACATAAATTCACAGCTTATCTTTTTATATTTTCCATTACTTATGATTTTCAAACTTAATTAAAAATATGATTTTCATAAATTACATATTATTTTTATCTATTAAAATAATGAAAAACTTTGTTTTCTATGATTCTATGATGTTTTGATGATAAAAATTGATAAGACAAAATTTTATATAATACCACAAATCCATAATGATATAAGATAGTTTAACGAATTAATCCATCATCATGAAGGAAAAAGTTTTGTTTGTTTTGTATATCTTATTGGGTTTGGAAGGAAATGGAAATAACTTTGTTTAGCTAAGTTTTTCTCAAGTATATTTATGCGAAAATGTGATTTCATTTATTTTGAATCTTAACAGATTTAATCAAGAAAGGCAATTTATTTTGTTAAAGTAAAATTACTGAATTTTGGCTTTAACTGTGACGAAGAACTTTTTTTAGTTTAATTGATCCAAGTCATATTGTCGTATAATAACATTTCTTCAGAAAATGATGTAACTACCAAAGGATTCAATGACAAAATCTAGAAAAGATGGAATCGATTCAGAGACACAAAAATATCGATTATTTTTTTTTACAAATATAACTATCTGAACATGCAGAGGATGTGAGGAGCATGTGCAGTAAGTGCAGCATCGATTGTCCCTCGGTTGAACAGGTTCAAGAAATTTCTTCCTGGACAACTGTAAGAAAACAGGTTGCAAAAATCTGGCTAAAGTGATTAAGTTCATTAGAGTAGTAGGATCATTCGATACGTTACAATGAGAAAAAGATGGTTGTACTGGAGAGTACAAGGGGCTTCAGTGCATGGGCGGGCAAAAGTTTTTTAATACAAAATCATATAAAAATTAATTTTTACAATTTCTGTTAATTCCATGGAATTTTCTTCATTGTCAACTAATCCCAGTTAAAGGATTTTGTGCTGTTGACGCAGAATTAAGTCAATATTTCGTACATTTTCTATACAAAATTTCTATATATACTTAAGTACGTACAAATAATATAAATAATTTAGTTCTATTGAAAGTTTTCAATTTCAGTAGGTCCTCATAAAATCTCTTTGAAATATTTCCTTATCATTTTTTTTTTTTTTTTATAATACTTATAGTTCAAATTTCAAGAGTTATTCGCGTGAAGTTTTGAAAATTCCACTTAATCGAAAACAGATATTAATTTTCTTTTAAATGGGAAATAAAAAATTATCAAAAAAAAAAAATATTTTTTACGTTAACTTCAATTTTCTGTTTAAAAAAAAGAAATATTATTAAATTTTTTTTTTTCATCTTTTATATAAAAATTTCCATTTCTTTTTCAAATTCGTGTCATATTTTCACTGTAGTACAATATATTCGTAAAGTAGTGAAAGCCTTTTGAATTTAACCTAAATCAAATAATTTTCTATAGGATAATATAACAAAAACTGTGTCTGGTATGGTAAAGATCCTTCTTAGAATCCTTTCAATATTAAATTTTCTTTGGATTTTTCTTTATGTCATTCTCTGGATAAGCCTTCAAGGGAATAAAATTTTCATATATAACATTTTATTCAAGATTTATATTTAGGCACCTCTTTTCTACCCCTTATATAAAAATTTGAAATAAAAATATTATGATTTTGAATGAAAAAAAAGGATAATAAAGGAAAAGAAGTTATTGCAGTATTTTTGTTTTTTTTTTATTTATGTGTAAATTTTATACTTTACTTTTATGTCTTTTTATTGGGGTTGATGAGGAATTTCGATAAATATATAGTTTTTTTTTGTGTCATTCATTTTACAGGATCTATAAGAAGGATAATAAAAACAAGGATATTTTAAAATTTATATATTTAGTTTTTGATTTAATATAGTGACAAAAGTTTTGGAGAAAAGAGTATAAAAAATCAGTATAATAGCATATTCACACTTACATTCTATACCCTGGTTATGGGCTTCTATACCCCTGGTATAAAAAATGGTGTTCACACTCAAAATTCTCAAAATACTTAATATATTTTGACATTAAGTTTGAAAATCAGCTGGTATTGAAAATAAAATAATTGCAAAAAAAAAAAAATTAAAATTAAAATTAAGGATTCTAATAATACTTTGGCAAAATTGAAAATAAAACAATAATATCATAGGTGCTTTGATTGACATGATTGACAATAGTTGTGTAGGGGGTGTTAAAATTCATTGAAATATGATCAATAATATCGAAATATTACAAATGAATCGATATTTTCGTATACCTTGTTCAGTCAATCCCTCATTTCGAAGTGGGTATACGGATATTACAATATAGAATGACACTTTTTTTGTATGGAAAAATAAATCAATAACATGTTTATATTATGATATAGCTCTATAACCAGGGTATAGATTCAAGTGTGAACATGCTATTAGTTAAAAAAAAACTCCTTTTTGTAAATCTGTGTTGTTGTTATTAGGTATATGACAGGTTTCTATATGGGAGGCCAAACCTCAGTCAAAACTAACTAAATTGTTTGCTGATTCGCTTAATTATGTATTATTTAATGAATAATTCTATTTTTATTTATTTATTCTAAAGGACGTCCATTTTAAATATATTGTCAATGTCGCTATAAATTACAAATCCATAATTTATTTATGTATAATAATTATTTCAATTCCGATCTTAAGGACCATTTAAGTGTACCAGTTTATATTGAATTTGTTGATAGCAAAAAATATTTATTATTTTTATTTTACTATATTTCCAATCGTGTTTCTTACTTTAAATATCAATCAATCGATCACTATTCCTGGAAAACTGGGATCACTGTTGATACTGGGATATTGTCGATAACAAGAATATGGCAATGATTGGATTCACAACAATACTTCTTTTAAATTGTAATAGAAATATTTTACCATTATATAAAATTCGGATCCCCAGCAATTTCCCATTTTCCGTACATAAATTTTTTTTCCGACTTATTAAATATCTGAAATATTTCTTTCAAATTATCTGACAGATGACAATTTAATATTTTTCTGATATGTATTTAAGTTATAATTAACGTGTAATAATACACAAAAATTCCATACGAAATTTTTTTAAAATCCTGAATAAATCTGCTTAAATTAACCATTAATAATTCTCTTGTGTGAAATAACCTTTAAATATAATTTCGTATTATTTTTTTTGCATCCAAAAATCTTAATCTTTTCCTTCTTCATGACAGAGAATCCTATAAATTTTTTCCTAATAAAATCCTTATTTATTTATTTTTGAACATTTAAAATATAATTTTCATAAAATTGAGGAAAATCAAAAGAAAATTTCGTTTTATATTGCAATTTATTTCCAATTTGTATAAACCACAAAAAATAATAAAAAACAGAAAATTTAAAAACCAGGAAAAACTTTTTATATATAAATTTTCATGTGATAATCTTATTTTCTTTCTTTGAAAAGAATTTCTATGTACGTAAGAAAATCTATAAAATTGCATACTGTTTTTTTTTATGTATATAATACTGTAATCCATTTTTCTTGAACAAATAAAATTTTGCAAATGATGCACGGCACAGTTTTTATTAAATGAACACCTCCAAAAAGGATATTTATAAAATGATTTTCTTTATTTTCATATTTTTCTTGAAAAATATTTTGTCTTTGGTTAAGGATTTATTTTGGAAATATTTCTTTAAAATTTAAATACACAAACACAACACTACATTTTGAATGAAATTTCGTCCTTTTGATAGCATTTTCTTCTGGATAACTTGGTTTATTGAATAAAGAAAATTGATGTATAAATGTTATTATAATTTGATAATCGTTAAAGCATAAATAAACAGTTTAATTTCGTTTGCAGTAAACTTTTTTAATCGTTTTGTTAACATATCAAATTAACCACATAAATTATTGGTAGATTCTGTATTAGAAAGGTTTGGGGGGATGATCTACTCCACGTTGGAAAGGTAATGAAAGAGTACAATGAAAATGAAGTTAATGATTTTTAAAATGTAATTTTATATAGTAAAAATTATGGAACTGCATTGGCAAGCTAATAAATAGTAGAATCAAGTGACTGATTAAATTAAATCTTATTCTTAAAACCTTACAAATGTAAGTTATGATATTCATAATTGTTGGGACTCAAAAAAGCCTATTAATTCAATACTACTGCACAAGTAGTTGTGCTGCACGGATTCCCCACATATATTTAAAATTCTTAAATTTAACCAATGTTTCGGAAATTGTAATTTATTAAATTATTACATTAAATATATTTCTACATCTTATACACATAAATATTTTAATAAATTTAAATTTATAGAATTTTGACTTCTTAAAAAAACCCATAAATTTCATTGTACGTCAACAGCAAATTATTATATACATCAAAATTGAAATAAATAATTCACAATTTTTACAAATCTCTCTTGTGTAAAATAAATTTAAACAAGGACATTATTTCTAGGAAAATGAATAAATACAAAACAAGATGAAAAAAAAAACATAAAGCATAAATATGTTTAAAAATAAATGTATTTCTCCGGTACTCTGAACAAATTCATGACTAAATATATGCCTATAAATGTCCCAATAGAGAGAATATAGAAGTTTATATTATGCCATGTCCTTTTCAATTGCTATGCAAAAAAATTTTAAAAAAAAAACCGACGATACCAAAAAGGATTATATTTAAAAAAAGCATACCCGCATATATATATGTGTAAATTTCAAGACAATGATATCCTTATACGTATAAATACGTATAAGGGTAGTTATTATGATTATATGTTGTTGTCCTTGGAGTTTAAACGTAAGTGCATATAATAATGACTATGAGAGTCATCTACAATAGCGAGGCCATTTTAATTTTTTTTTAAATTATCTTGAAGCATGGCAGTATTATGTTGTTGATTTTATGCTATGTGTATAGATTTTAAAATTTATCCCATTTACTATGCCGTTTTTGGCAAGGAAGGATAATAATAATTTTATGTGCATTTTTGATTTTTTTTTTAAATAGGAATTACAAGAAGAGTATAGAAAAAAAAAACCTTGACAAAGACATTTAATGCAGGTAAATAGAAGGTTAATAATGCAGGGATTTTCTGGTATTATTTCAAAGGTCAAAGAGCAATGATAGCTTCAGGACGAATTAATAACAGGATATTTATATTATATACAATGTTTTTATTATAATAATATTTTCCATGGACAAGTTTTAATGAAAGAATATTAAATTGTATATAAATATAGACTAAGTTCCATTAAAATCTAACAATTTATGCGACAAATTTAAAACAAATATTTTAAATATCTTAATTAGTTTTCTATTATCCTGTATATTTTTTCTGCTTGGTAAAAAAATGTCCGTAGTACATAAAATAAAACATAATTTTTTGTGTATTTAGAAATTTATGTAATTTGCTGGTAATATATGAATTTTCTGTAGCATTTCTAGACTACCAAGAAGTTCTCTATTTGGTTTGGGCTTGTTTCTTTGCAAAATAATAATTAACTTTATTTAGTACCAATTCCTCAAACCTATTGGGTTTGTTTCTTGGAAAAATAACGATAAACATATATTTATTAGCAATTCCTTAAACCTATTGGGTTTGTTTCTTTGCTATGAATAATATACATATTCAATATTTTAAATGCTATTTAAAATCAATATAAAAATTTGAAATTTTTAAAACGTTTTCAAAATTTATGATTTAATTAAGGAAAATATTTATAATAAATATTTCATTTTTCTATAAAATATTTTCTTTAATGCACTTACGCCTAATATATTCTTAGCTATGAATTTCACAATTCAATTCGAATAAATAAATTAAATAAGAATTTTTCTTCTTTTATAATATTTTTATAACGATAAATATATTTATATAAAAGAATATTCAGAAAATCCGTTTTCTACTCATTCTTTTCTATTTTGATTACGACAATATTTGTCTTTTACCATTACATTTTTCCTTCTCTTCTGCTGTGTCTCATATAGGAATTTTAAAGAAATTGAAATTTCTTTTATATTACTATAATATTTTTATACATACAGATATGATAATAAAGTCTTTGTGGCTGAATATTCAATACGAGACAGGATCAATGTATTTTTAAAACCATATTCATTTGATTGAAAGGAAAACATAACAAGAAAATGAAACATTTAAATTTGATAATAATAGAAAGCTATTAAATGTCCTGAGTACAATTTAAATACTGTTATTTTAATATGACAGAAAAAGGTTTAGATTTAATAGAGGATAATGGACCAGTGATGATCAATGATCCAAATGATTATTTTGATGTAAATATTTAAAATTACAGTGTTGTATATAAGAATGTTTTAAATATGTTTTTGGTTTCTTGTTACTCATTCCAAATAGTCACATTTTTACGGTCGTTGAATAGAGAATAGTAGAACTCCACACATTCGAATACACATCTTCTCGTTACGTTAAAAGGACGATCTTTTCCATTGTCCTTAAAAAAGACATGGGTTGGAATGTTTCCTTACACGGTTTACTCTTTCCAGAGGTATTAAAGTTTGTAGACATTCACTTGGTAACTTTTGTATGCAGAGTTGCAAACCACTTAGAAATCTAGTTTTCACTTATAAAATTGGAATCCTAGGCTTCTAAATATTTAGTCTTAGTTTAACCCTCTGTTTATCATTTTATTTCAATTGTAACGTTTCAGTTAAGTTAATGAATGCAGAATGACAACTATACAAATTTTGGTATGGTAACAGTTCAATGCTTTGTCAATCGTTTTGAAACAGAATTTCCAACAACATGGAATGTTATTTGAAATAAAATGTTACAGAATTTATAAATAATCTCTAAAATATAAAACTTTTAATACAATTAAAAATTATATTTACAATAATTTTATTTGTAAATATTATCCATTTTGTGTACTAAACTAAAACAAAACAATAAAAATTTATATATTACAATTTTACTTAAAATATTGTTACAAATTAAATTCAACTTTTAAAAATCTAATTTTCTAAAAGTTTTTAAATGTAAAAAGTTCGTTTTCTTTTGTTCAAATAAAATATCCAACTCTTAACTAGCTAGTCATATATTTATTTTTTTACTCTTTCCACCCTTTAAACAAATACTACAAAATTACAAAAGTTCAAAACACAACATGTGCTCACCGATTTGGAAAATTTTCCAACACAAGATAGATTTTTCCAAAAGGGACTTCATCACCCACCGCCATTGCTATGTGGAAAACCGTACAACTGAAAAAAAACTGGGGATCATGAAGAGGTTTTAAATTGTTATTTGGTATTTCTATCTATAGAGAATAACAAAGTCGTCGTCATTTGGGTGTAAAATTAACCCTTCTATAAAAAAAATTTATGATATAAAAAAATTGGAGACAAAACCATGTGACATATAATCATCATTTTCCCAGTTTTTTTTTTTTTTTTTGTATATCGTTGTCACAAATGAATTCAAGGATATATGGCTGAGTATATTTGTTAGAAAGGATTTTCAAAGCTTTTCCGAAACATAAACAATATATAAAAAATGTATTGTAAAACCAGCTCTACAAATTTCATATATAGACAAATGTATAAATAAAATAAATAAATATCCAATTATCATTAGAGCAGAAAAGAAAATTAATTATATGTTTTAAGAAAACTTGGGGGAAAGTTCAAAGAAAAATATTGAAAATTTATAAAAAAAAATTCCAACTTAATTGGAACTTCTTTTTTTTGGAACCAAAATCCTGAATGGAAATGTCAAAAAAAATTTCATTTTTTTGATATCGTATGGTAAAACCACATTTCTATATCCTTGGTAATTATAAATGAACAATCAATAATCATAGCTTCTTGTTTTCCAAACTATTTAAGACCATTTGAAAAAAAAAGGATATTAATACACTAAATTGTGCTCAGTGGGTGGGTCTATATATACAAAATAATTGAAAAGTAAATTATAATGTGGGGGTGGTAGTGAGCATGTAATATCATTTTAACCCAGCTGTATACAATTTAATCAGCCAACTGTGCAGTTCATGATCATCATTGGATCTATATTTCCTTTTTATAATATATTTCAGTTAATTTTATAAGTTTTTAAAAATATATTTATTATAATATTTTCATTAAGAATTGTTAAATTTTTAGTTGAATTTGTTGATGAATGTAAGAATCCTAGAAATTTTTTGGTTTAAAATGGAAACTAAATTAAAATATAGATTGACATTACTTACAGATTGGTAAAAGATAAAATTGGCAACACCAAAGTCAGTCTGGGTAACCATCATTCACATATGCATTCAAATTTAGTCATATATATTTGTGGGATCATTCCACACAAATGAAATATACTAACACATATGCAATTTGTTTGACACTTTTCTTAATTTGAACTCTTTTCTAAAGGATAATAATTGTAAACATGAAATTCCACATATATGAAAGTCATTTATCCACATGAATATGCTCTTTGCGCTGGAAATCTGTCGGACTTGTGTTTTTTATGAAAAATGGTAGAATATTGGTTGTTTCTTTACTGTCTAGTCTAAACTTAAAAAGGATTTCATAAGTCAATTTTGTAAAAAAGGCTACAATATAAGCTGGAAAATATTTTTTTATATCTACAACAGCTGTGTAAGTGACTGAAAAGTGATAGGTGCAACTTGTAGTTCTTCCTACTTATAACCATTATACTCGAACCAGTTTGTAGATGATTTTTAAACTTACAGTACCCAGTAAAAGCATTAACTTTTCGCTAATACTATAAATAAAAACCTTTCGCTGTGATCTGTTAGATAACAATTGACATCTTTTTAAAACAATCTACCAAAATGAAATTTACAGTGTCCAGAACTTTTCAGTGTGCTGTTCTTACCATTTTCAACATGTCGAGTTTCGTTGAAAATAGTGAACAAGAGTTCAGTACGTCGGATGCATATCTAACAAAGTAAAATCGTTAATTGTTCAACATAAAAATCTGAAATATTTTGATTTACAAAAGTATACATCATAAAATTACCATACTTAAAATCCAATAAAATAAATTAATTCATATTGTAAAACTTTAATGGTAACTAAATTAAATTGGTTGGTTTAAAGTTTAAATTAATTTTTAATGATAATTGTTTCTAGTATGAAAATTGTATTAAAAATTTAATTTAATTTGCCATATGATTAAAAGCAATATAAAAATTGCATCTTGCTATGCAAATATCAATTTAATATAAATATACATAACCTTAAATTTCCTTAGAAAAGCTTTTGAGCTTTAGAAAACAACATGATTTTTTTTTTACATATTGCAATTCGTAACCTTGACAAAATTTTAGGTTATGTATAAAGTTTTGTTATTTTTTATGCATTTTTATTTACAGACACACATACTCTCTCATAAATTAGTGACAGCAATTTACTCTTAAAAAAATAAAGTTTATCTAATTAATTTTAAGGTTATGTATTTTAAAAATATTTGCATTTTACACAGTGCAATGTTTGTATGACGAAATGAAACAGATATACTAATAAAGTGAGAAACAAAATTATTTGAGGACTATATACAATTTCTCTTAAAAAAGCTTTTAATATATTTCTCTTATTTCATCCTTTTTTTTTTTTTTGGAGTAATTGTGTAAATGTCAAAAATCACAGTTAAATGTTTTTAGAGAATAAGAAAATTTACCTCCTTTTGTTTCGGAAAATTCATAATATTATAAATTTTGTAAAGAATTTTCATCGTATAAATATTTGTTCAGTTTGGTTTTAGAATTGTCGGTGAACGGTTTGGAAAATTTCTCTCCCAATAAAATTTAAAGTTTACAGAAAATTTTAAAGAAAATTCTTAAAGTGTTTTGAAAAAGTTTTTTTTTTTTAGTATACTTTTAGGTGTATATAAAAATAATTTTGTTCATTTAAAAGGACATTTTTTATTTTTGCTTTTATATCTGACATAAGGTCAAGGGAGAGAATTTAGACAGTTTTTTTAATAATGTCGTCGTCGGTTTAGGATATTTTTTTTCCGTATATAATAAAATTAATGATGCCAACAATTCAGTGAAACGATAAATTTATAATTTTACTTTGATATTATTGATTTATAATTGAAATTATTTAACATAAGTTTAAAAAATGCAATCTTAGTGACAATAATATTAGATATTTAATCAATGAATTGAAATATTTGTATTTAAATCAAGTTTACCGACAAATTGAAATTCCAAATGTTATGATAAAAGGAAAAACAATTAAAATAGAAATTGAATTAATTTAATCCTTGTGGCACTTCAATAAATTTTAAAATATTTATAATTACCCCCATCACAAAAATCATAAATTTTCAATCAATAATTACCATAATAAAAAAAAATAATTTTAGTTTTTTTAACCCAAAAGTAACAAAATCGGTATAACAATATTTCGACGTTGGAGAACAGTCCATGGGGCTGAAGGACCACCATCAGCAAATGGATTTGCTGCTATGGTCTTTCAAAAATCAACCCCATTGACTGCTGTATCCAACAATAATCAACAACAACAACAGCAACCGCAATCATCATCATCAGATCAATCGGTTTCTTCTACAAAAACTGGTAATGATGAATGTGTTGGAAGTGGAAATGGTAGTGGTAAAACTACAAAATCATCTATATCAACATCTATATCAACTTCAGCATTATCATCAATATTTGGTGTTAAATCATCATCATCATCATCAAATGATAATTTCTTAAATGTTGGCGGTGGTAACAATTCAAAATCTAAAAATGGTAGTAGTTCAAATGAATCATCACCAAGAAATCGTAAATATAATCAGCAACATCAAAATTTTAATGGTTCTAGTAATAATTTAAATCGTAACAATAATGGTAATTCATCATCCAATAATAATAATAATAATGGTAATAATTTATCATCAGCAACAATACCACAACATCGTTCAGTATTAGGTCGACGAATTGGTTTCAAATCTTTAAATAATAATGGAAATAATAATAATAATAATGCTGGTGGTGGTAATCAAAATTATAATAGTTATCGTAGCCCAAAAAAGAAAGATAATTTTCCACCACATGTACAAGAAAATGGAAATAAGGTAAGTCATTTTCTTATGACCAATATAAGATTGAAAAGAAATTTCTGGATTAGATATTCGGTGTAGAGTATAATCGGTATATAAAAAGGAGTTTTTGTGGTGATTAGTTAATTCATGCGATATAATTTTTTTTAAATTATTCTTCACAATTACCCAATTTTCAAATTCGAGTTAATGTAGTCTAGAGAGGCCAATTGATTCGTAAAATAATTGACAATATATTACGAAAATATTTGAATTTGTGTTTCTGACAATAATTTATATCAAATTAATGAAAATTGATTTAGGAAAATGGGGAAATTAAATAAAAACTAATTTCACATTTATTTTGCAACAATTTTTTTTAATTTTTAATATATTATATTTGAAGCAGTTTTAAAATATCTTAGTTACTTGCTAAGTTAAATTTTTTTTTCTTATTTGTAACATGAAACTGTCTTGAAAATTATTCTGCCAGTGTTTGTTCTAAATCGATTTTTACCATGGTGATTTAATTGAAGACAAATTACTATAATAAGCAAAATCAATTTTTACTATATACACGTTTAATATTTAGTTATGAATTAGAGAATTTACCTAAAATGTCGTTAGTTTTATGTTGGATAGTTAATTTTATATCCAAACTGTGGTGCGTTTTCTGTAGATAAAATATTTTAAAGAATGTGATAATTTTAGAGCTATTCTATTTTACAGGGTAAACATATTAAATATCTAAAAATAATAAGATTTAGTTATTCTTTGTATTTTTCCAATCGTTTATAGTTTATACTAAACTTTTAGACATAAATTTGAAATATTAATCGAAACTTCGCAGTTTTTATTAAAAATTATTGTCTAAATGTTGGTCTTGAACATCACTGAAAATTTGTGTTTGAAGGGACTTGTAAATTTGAATCTTGTCTACATATTTATTACAAAATTACCTAATTAACTTTGTTATATAGTTAAATTACATAGTCAAGCAAACTATTAAAAATATGAGATTAGATTGCCTGCTCAATCTCTATTTCGGTGCACCATCGAATAATGCTGATCCGAACAATTTTGCACTTATATCTGAAATTTTTATTAAGAGGATTTAACTATTTTGAAAATGCTTTTTTAAAGTATCAAGGATTTTTAGCTTATAAAATATTTTGAATGATATTGATTTAAAGTTTCTATCCCTTCCATAAGAATCGGAGAATAGAAACAAAGGGACAGACAAATCCATTTTTTACTAATACAAAAGTGTCTTAAAACCGATATATTTTCACGTCCATCGAATACTTTTTCATCTACAATTTTTACTCCACTTAATATAAAGAAGTAACGTATGTAATATAAATTTCAAGATAGTTTATCACAAAGTATACTCGCCCAGTTGTAAATAACTATTTTTTAAAAACATTCCTTATTAATTAAACGTTTCTTGATTAATGGATTTGGACTATTAAACACAATTCAACAGTCGGAATCTAGTTAAATATTATAATAATTAAATTAAATTAATTTCAAATTTATTTTAACTCCTTAAAATGGAAGAAAACGCAATTTTTGGCAGTGTATAGTTTGTAATTTCTTACGCCCTCCTGTTTTACAAAACTATAAATGTCTATATAATAAATTATTTTTAATCAATAATTAGCTTAATTTTCGCTTCATCTTCATCATATATTCAATAAAAATTAAAATATATAATTAGAAAAATTTGAGCGATTCAGTATTTAACTCGGACGCAATTTGTTTTCTAATTATAAACTTTTAATATAACAAAATATACAAATCGAATATCCCAAATGGAAATAGCTTGTTTTTTACTCATGGCACTGCCCAATTGATGAGTAGAACGCCACGAGGTGGATCTAAAGTCAATTCACTATTTTAGCTGAGACAGATGGTCACACAACTTATGATTGCTGTCATGTTGTAAGTTACTCTCCACTTAAACAAACCAACCAACCATACAAATTTGAAACTGAAATATGTTTTACAAAGCTATGCCTCGAACAAACTTATTACAAATAGTTAATTAGAATTACAGAAATTCTTGTACACTCTTAACCAAATGTTTTTTTTCATCATTTTGTATTTGTTTTAATTTTACGCATATCTAAATTAGTAAAAATTTATCATATTGCAAAAACAAGGGTTTTTCCATTTTCCATGTTTTTCGTTCATGTTTTTCTTAAAATATGTAACAGTTTTCGGTTAATTCAAATTCATCAAACTCTCAAATACAAAATTTTCTTTTACCTTTCACAGAAAATTCCATACTTTAATTTTCTCCTACCCATAAATTTCCTAAATATTGAAGCACGGGAAGGAGCAATAACAAAAAAAAAAATCTCAAAATTATCTTGATTACATAAATTAATTATGTATGAAGATGGAAATGCCTCAAAAAATCCATGGATTTAATATAAATATTCTCCTCCTCCTACTTTGGTTTCATCATAATATAATTTAGTTTTATCAGAAAAAATTGTAGTAAAAAGGGAGGCATATAAATGAGAATTGGTGGCGGATTGTTTATCATTTAATTGCCTAAACTTTTTATAGTATTTACGTATATAAGATACCAGATGTGAACACTTAGGAAAAATGGTTTTTTTTTCTTTCCCGTAATGTTTTGTTATTGTTGTTGTTTGTTAAATATCTTGTGGACAAGGAAAATTTAATATTTTCCGATTAAAAAAGTTTTTTTATGTTAATATAATATTTTATTTTTAAGAAATTTTATTTAACAAAAACTCAAAATTAATAATTGAAAATTTTCACAATGATATTTAAATATTTAGGGAAACATTTTTGTTTAATTTCCCATTGGATATTACCTTGACAAAATATTCTTTATATAATTATTTTCTGTAGTGCTGTATAGTATCATTTATTAAATGGAAAAAGTTTAATTAAGATATTTAAGACTTCGTCGAAGTTTATACTGTGGAGACTTCCATATTTCAGCTTCCATTAAATTTGTAGTCAATTTTTAATTTTTGTCTCGAATTACGAGTACCTAGTATTTGAAGAACAATGAACTATAGCTTCAATATAACCTGATTTTTTAATTTTTTTGGTCGACCTGGCTCACTCAGTCTCAGTCTAGCCTACGTGCATGAAAGTATAGCGGTTTCCCTACTTTCTATTTCTTTCATACGGAATTTGAAACGAAATAGGCAAATGAGATTTAGTAAAGCTACCTTACGAAATAATCAATTTAAATAAGTGTCAAGTCTTTTAATTATTAGTGACATATTTCAGTCAAATTGGTAAAAATTGTTGGACACTGTAAAAACAAAATCAAGAAACAGATTAAAATAATTAAGTTAATTTGAAGTGAATAAAAATTCTTTGTGGTATCCGCCACGATTATAGTTCAAATATTATGTCAACTTAAAGTAGTTTGAATATCGCACATGTTGTGCAAAAATTAGAAGGAACCTTGCATTTGACGTCACTGCTGTAGCCGTTATTAAGGTTAACAATTTACAGAGTTCCAGTAACCACAAGAATATATTATAATATAATTTTTATCCGTATTCAATCAAATTTCTCGTAGAACTTTATTAACTAATCTTAATTTATGCCTGCAAAATGTTGGTCTGTAAGTTTTGTCCTAAATATTAACAAATTTTGATTTTCAGGATATCTTTGTTCAGATTATTTTTCTATTCAGGTTCAGTCGCCAGACTTCAATTTACAAGGATATTTTCTGGGTTTCTTTATTCATTCTGTAATCCGATACTGGAAAAATTTATAATTAAAATTTTAATTATATAAATGTTTAAATATAATTTTTCTATATATAATTTATTTTTAATAAATAATTTTTCATCTGCTCATTTTCCTTACACGTAGACACAAACACAATATCGATTTTTGACGTTTTGTTCTAATTTTAATAATTTATGCTGCGATGACAGCCTATATTCAAAATGGTCATACATAATAATAATTTAAAATAAAATTGTCTTCTCTACGACGAATTATTTATAACGAAAAGTATTTTTTAATACATTTTTAAATTAAATTATTAATTAAATGTAAAATTATCCTTTAATTTGTCATCAAAAATTTATGTTTCGTGATATTAATTTTTTGTTAATTATTTCATTTTAATTATTAATGATTAATACTTAAGAAGTCGTTAATCAATATCATATTTATTTAGTATATTAATTAAAAATTAAATAATAAATTAAAATACCTTGTGTTCAGATTATCCAAAGTTCATTTGTGGAAAACTGTTGGTTTTTCTTCGGGATACCAAATTTCTCACAAATTGGTACTGACAATAAGCAAATTTTCTGCGGATTCCAGATGAGAAGTTATTCGCTTCAGGCTTCAAGGATCAAGGTGATTTAACAGATTATGAGGTTTTACAAGTTTGTAAAATGCGCTGAGATTATACTAAACCTTCCTAGTTGAATTCAAGAAAACAATTCGTCTAATGATCAGGTTAACTTACTATAGTCTACGATCTACTTCACCATATTCTAATCGAACATATGAAAACTCTATAATAATATCATTATCTTTTAGTTCACCAACCCAATGAGCTTGATCTCTTTAACAACCTGCTTCCAGCTGACCCCATCTATTATTTTCTAACTACGACCTCAGATCTTGTTCGAATCTAAATCGTTTATTCGTTTTCGTTACGAGTTTCTATATACCTTTATTTCAATCTGTTATCTGCAGACTAAGTTAAAAAGTGCTTCTAACGTTTTTTTCTTAATTCATTGAACGGGGATTGGTTACTCAATCTTTCGTATGATTAGCTCACCACAAAGAGGTGAGTACAAGAATTAAGCTACAAAGCTAGTAATAGCTGCAATCTGTCAATGACCGTTTATACTCTTTGATCTTTTATATTATTATAGTAAAAATAAAAGCATAAAACTACAATTTTCAAATTTTCCCTACAAATTTCATACGAATTTACACTGGAAGCAAACCTAAAATTGATAATTTAATATAAATTTTCTTATAAAACTATTAAAACTAATATAAATTTTCTTTTGCCATACAAATTTTATTCATTACCACAAACAATTATCTTACTTTTTGTATAGCCTATGCTTTTTATAACATAAAATAATTCTTCCTACTCATACCGCTTTCTATTTTAATGGCTACAATATAATCCTACATATTTAATAATTATGAATATTATATAATTCTTCCTTTTCACCCCTCCTTTCCCTCATATAATTTCAATTAACCAAGTATACATATAAATATTTGCAAGAAAACATATTTTCAGGTTTATTTAACACATCTCAACATTTACCAGGATAATAACAAAATAATTAACCAACAACAAAAATGAAAAAGGATCTGGTACTCAAAGTAGATTATATTAAATTAACACTATAAAAATAATACTTGTTTAAAAGTCATTAAATTTTACAACTTAATATCTTTATTTCTGAGGGTGGTTCTACATTACTTTTTGTCCTACTCCACCCTCGCTACGTTTATCATTTTTTTATTATTACAATTTCCCGAGATTTTTTTGTTATGGTTCATGCTTTATTGTGATTTATAGCTGTTTGTTTTATGTCAGCGGCTCTGTTGGGCTGCATAAAAATACGTAAACTAATTAAAAACTTTTATATATATAAGTTTGGTTAGAGTCGGTGGTTGTTTTCCCAATTTTATTCATATGTATTTGTGTCGGAAATCCCGAATGAATCATAAAATAACAATGAGGAAATTACGTTTATTTATACAACGCAAAAAAAACATTCAATGAAATTGTTGAAAATTTGATGGTGTTTTCGTATGTAGCGGAAGAAAAACAAATGAAAAATGTGAAAAGTTTCATTTGTGCATTTTAGCCAGTAAAAAGTTTACATTCTCATGTGAATGTGATAATGATGATTTTTATAGATTTAACGGAAGGAACATTTTACTTTCATTCCACCCGAAATAGATAACAGATTTTTATTAGATTTAGGTTTGTTGATGATTTGGAGAGTTAATTTTTCGAAATTGGTTTTTTATACTTGCTCCAATTTATCAATTTAGTTTAAATTTCCCAGTAGGCTCATAATTTTAAAGGAAATGACAGCATGTAAGCATTTGATCCTACTGGTTTGAGTTAATAATTCTAGATTATTTCTAAACATTTTCTGTTGCAAAAATGGACTTTGTTATGTACTTTTTTATAGGCTTAGTAAAAAAATCGTTGAAATATATGCAACGAAAATTTCGTAGGGAAATCGGATGTGATATTTCATTAATTTTGTAAACTGATTAAACTTAATTCGGTATTTCATAAAACGTTAGCGATTTTTGATTATTAATATTGGAATTATCATTAAAAGTTTCGTCGATTTTTAATTTTTAATTTTTCACATCCATAAGTATTTATCTGTCAGCCTTATTGTAAATTTACAATGAAGGAAATTTTCATTGCTAAGCTAGTGGCTTTTTTGAAACTAACCCAGTATTATGATCTGTTAAATTGAAATGGAAAGAATCATTATTACCTAAAGTGAAAAAAAAAAATCTATAGTAGATGCGAATTTTCTTTAAATATATGAATTTTCTAACTACTTAATTGTAGCTTCTGAATGCTACGCGATGTATACATATAAATTGATCACCCCACTAAACTGGCGAAACACTAATGGCCGATTTTACAGTGGAAGCTTAAGTTCAACTGAACTGATTGTGTAGCTGAAACCTGCAACTTCAGCACACTGATATGAAAATATGAATTATTGTGAATCATAATTGAAAATAATGATATTGTGAATGAAAATTTACCATAAAGTAATATTGAACAATGGATGAAAACGTAAGCATTAATTTTAGCATTTTTCTATTTATAGTTAATCACTTTGTACTAATAAAATAACTTTTAAATCACTTTAATAAAAGTTTATCTTTAAGCTTCTACTGTGAAATTCCCTATTAGTGGTAGCAAAACGGAGCTAATGCGCTTATTTGAGTTGTTTTCATGTTGCTGCAGACTCACCCTTAAACTAACCAACTTTTTAACTAATATTTTTCATATTTTTTCAATATTTAAGTTTCTTTCTCAATATTATGTACAACAAAAACAAATTATAAATGTCCTGTGACTCATAAAAGATTTTGTCTTTTTTTTTTCAGTTTAGATAAATCACTACCATAAAAATTTTGCTCCAGCCTCCCCCAAACTATATTGAAAATTTCCATGAATTTATTAATCTTTTCAAAGAATGAATCATGAATTTTTCTTAGTATTATTATTTAATGATTCATCTCTCCACATTATTTAAATTTACATTTAATTCCATTTAACAATGAATAATAACGATTTTTTTTTTTACATATTAATATGGATGCAGAAATTACTTCGCGAGCGAGCATAAATTATTAATGTGACCCATTATGTAATTTGCATTTGTTAGGTTATATATGTATAAATAATTGTTAGAATGCATTTTAAATTAAATATAAATTTAACTATTTAGTAAAATAAATATATTTAGCGAAACAGTTGGTGAACAATTTCTAAAGTTTTATTTTTGGAAATTTATTGGTCTCGGGTGCAATAGGGACGAATAATTTACCAAAAATTTTACTCCAGACAAATAAATTTTCTAATTTATTATTATATATATTTAAACTAATTAACAATTTTATGTACGTAAAAACTTTTTTATTATATACAAATTTTAATTTAATTTGTTAAACCTTGAATAATGGAATGGTCTAGGTCTAGAAAGTTTTATATTTATATGCAATTATACTTGAATTTGCATGAGTAGTTATACGTATATACTTCAAAATGTAATGCAAGTGGTGGTTATGAATGAAAATGGAATTATAAATCTTGTACGTATAGATGAAATTATATGAAAAACCGAGTCCGTCATTCACAGAACATAGTAAATAGAAAAATATAAAGAATTTTTTTTGCAATTTACCAGGCAAACTTCAACTTCATAAAATTCAATTGTCAAATTTATAAAATTTTATGTCGTAATTTTTTCTACATTTTTTTGCTACTCAAATATTTATTTTAATGCTGGAGGCATTGAATTTTATCGGAAATATGTCATAATTATTTTATTTGAAATGTCGGTTATTTTTATTCTTTATTTACTAACGAACACGCATAATAAATTACGTAAATCCTCACAGAAATTATATTGTGAATTGTGACCTTTAAAAATTTCAGTTGTCAGGGTATCAAGCAATATAATTTATAATTAATTAAATACAAATTTACATCAGTATTACGTATACATTTTAAATAAAACATTTTCTATTTATACAAGCTTAAAACTGTATACGATATCGTAGAAAAATATCGTCCTGGCGAAAAAAAATTCACATAAAAACATGTAAACCAGAAAAAAACTTGACACTTGTAAGTAAAAGGCATTGGTTGATTGAGCAAAAAGAAGAAGATGGAATGTAACAGCCTGTGAAATCCATCACCCAATCTTGATGAGCAGATATATTAAGATTCCAACCGATTAATTGATATCGCCAACAATATTATACTTATAAAAGTGATTGCATTCGGTGGTAACGAATATCCGCTCGCTCAGATAAAGACACCTCTAAAAGTTTCTATATACACAATGTAATTGGTGTCAATTTGAATTGTTTCCTATTAGAAGTACCAATGATTTCAATTCCGTTTCGGCAAGTACAAATCGATTCTGTGCATTCGTTTTGAAAAGAAATTTTAATCAAAATGTTTTCGACTGTTCCGTCATTTGACAAGTTATTTCACAAGCCCACATCATTTATTTCAAAAAACTTAAATAATAATAATGGAAACGTTTTAATTTTTATATATGTAAAAACAAATAGTTTGGCTCCAGTTTCCATTAGAACTTAAGAAATTCTTCCATTTTTAAGATTATGACAGTAATTTTATTGACATTTAATTTTTTACATTCGATCATTCCGTCAAATATAAAATAATTTTATATCCTTTTGAACGAATTCATTGCGACTCCTGTAACTTTCAATCTGTTTAGTTGAAAATATGAAATTTTGCGTTTCGAACCTGCCATTGTGACTTCCACTTAACAGTCAGGCCAATAATTACCAACAAAAAATATGAAAATTTCATTGAAATTGATATTTATTTTAAAATATAATTTTTTAAAAAAAAATTATTCTAAATTGGATTTAAGACTTAAGAGACCAGTAACACCAAAAACAATAGAAAAACAATTTTTAATAATTTTTTATATTTTATTCTTCTTGAGTTTCATTCAAATGTCATGGTTAGTTAGACAATATTTTTTGCATAAATTATTATATTTTCGAACGGAATATCTATGACTTTTGGAAATATACCAAGAATAACAAATATGTCTAAAAATTCATGCCAAAACTCAACTCCCAATCATAATCCCTATTTGTACAAACTCGAACCGAACCCATCGAGTACAAAGTATTTCTATATATGGTGTATTTGTTTTGCTCCTTATTTTTGTTTGCCTCGAGATTTGTTGGCGTACATATATATTTTTTTTATCCTCTTCAACAAAAGTCAAGGTCCTTTTGAAGGAAAATATTATTTTATAGGAAAATTTTCTTTCTATTTATTTCAATTTTTTCCTCTTCTGACAACACAAAATAAAATGGTATTTTTTTTTTATTATTATTATTTGTATTTAAATAATTAAAAATAAACTTTTTTAAACAGACGACGACAACAACGACTCTGACAATAATAATTTTTTAGCAATCCCATTTTCACCCACTATCACCCACTACCCGCCCACAATATAGAAGTATACAAACAAAATAATTTTTCTATAATTTTTGTTTTTATACTTTACCTTCAACGTTTTTTATATATATCCTTAGGACCAACAGTGAAAATTTATAAATATATAGTTCTACTGTGGAAAAGGAAGAAAATATTATCCTTAAGGAAATTTAATAAAAAGTCAGTTAGGATTTTTGGTTTCAGATCAAAAATAAATAATAAAATTTTTTTTTTTTTTTGGTTATTTGTAGATGGACAATAAAATTTTCAAATTTATTTTTATTACTGATCCTTTTGACCTTTTTTTATGAAGGGGTGTTGGGGGTTGGGTTTTGTGGGTTATATTTTTATTTGTAATTTGAAACTAGATAACCGAATGTGATTTAGGTATTCGGACATAAGAATGACAATTTTCTTCAATTTGAGTTAAAAAATATAAATTTAACATAATAACAAATAAAAAATGTATTTTTTTTTCTTGTGTCCTTATAATATTTTTTTGATCCTAATATCCTGAATTTTTAATGGATAACAATTTTCCGTTTTATTTTATTTTTTTGTTATCAGGATTTTGTACGTGAGATTTTTCATTTACAAGGTTTTGGTTGTTGATATTTCCGATATCGATACGAATTCAGAAAATTGGAAAAAATATAGAAAATTTTGTTGAAATAATCAGATTTGTTTCCTAGAACTTGTCACAAAGTTTGTCAGAAATTGTATAAATATAATTAGAGAACTATTGCCATTACATTTGCCTGTAAAAAATGCAATGCTTGAAACCATTCTTAATGATTCTTCTCTTGTAGATCTAAAAGATCGACAAATAGACCAGATACCATTTTAAGTCAAATCAATCGATAATAATTCAAGATTTTCATTAAAATTTGTATAAAATAGAAAATTCGATTATCCTGAAAAATGGTCTAAATTAATTTCTAAAAATCTTCCACATTGTAGGTTGATAAGACGAAAATGTTTCTTTCAATTTTCTTTTTTTCTACAGAAACTTACCTTTTTCTACCTACAGAAATTTTCCTCATTATTTACATTTATTTAAATTATTAATTTGATTTTTTATTCTAAATAATTTTGTCAAGATCGGAGCCAATTATTTATTTTAAAACATTTTGTAACTAATGGCAACAGATATAATTCAAAATTAATAAGAATATTTTTCTATATTCTTTTTTAGTTCATTTTTTTTTACCACCTTTCATTCAACAAAATAAAAAAGGTGTTAAACATAAATAAAGTTAATTTATTATCTAAATATTCCAATCACACCAAAAAAAAAAACTTCTGTTCATTTATTATTATTATATTCACATACAAACAAACAAACAAAAAAAGGATCAAAGGGAATTAGATTCAATTTTTTCCATTGGTCTTTCTACTGAACACCCAAAAATCAATTTCTTTTCAATTTCCTTTAACTTTCAATATTCAAAATTAATTATTCATTATATCATTTCGTAAATTGTACAAAGGATTTTCATCAAATTCTATTATTTAACCCTTAATAATAATGTAAGAAAAACTAATATAAATCAATCGAAAATTGAGCTAAAAAAATATAATTTTCAATTTCTGTTGATTTTTTTATTTCATCACGTACAAAATATAATTGAAAATTGAAATAAAAAAAAACGTGATATTTTAAATTGACGGGGTCAATCTTTGATCTCTGGACATTTTTGTATTTCTGTCAAATATTTAAATTCGATTTTATTACCAGAGTTTGTGGTATGTTATCTCAGTTAATATCATTCGCTGCTATTTGACCTGTGTTATCTCAACAAGGAAACACCCACAACCCACCCACAAATGTTTATTTCATCAACATCGGATGGAAAATGATTTTGATTATTCTCAAAAAAATGGAAGAATTATTTTCGGGAATTGAAACCGCATAGCTGATGAAAACTTTGTGAGGGGAGAATCTACTAGAGATTTCTCGCTTTCGAATTGCATTAGTTTAACTTCGTATCCCCTCTACATCCGGAAAATATAAGCATTCGGACAGGAATTGAATCACATTAATTTTTGTAATGGATTCAAGAATATTGGAACTGTTTTTTGTTTTGTTTTAATTCTATCATTTTACTGATAAATTTAAAATTTGGGTCTATAGAGGAAAATATAAATTAATTAATTATATTTAAAAAAAAAAAGTTTTCCTGAAAATTGTAAAAAAATGACTTATCTTGACAGGCCAGGCGCCATTTATATTTTCTAGTATATTTCTTAAAAAAATTCTTAATTTATTCGAAGTTTTCGGGTTGACTATGAAATTCCATTTCCATCTATTTCAAATTATACTATTTCGGAATAACGTATTGTTAGCTTCAATTGGCCCTTATCCTCACAATATTAGCTTGGAATAATGTGAGGGTAAGGGCCAATGTTAGAGTCAAAATTCATTGTTGATATTATCATCAAATTGGCCCTCATAATCTTTTAAAGACCAGTTGACAATTGGCCCTTACAACATTTTGACAATTCGTAAAATTGGTATGGGATCATCATTCGCAACATATTCATGCTTTAGTTCCTAAGTTAGCATATTCTTTATACAAATTACTTTAAAATAAAACTTTCACAATCGTTCCACTAAATTATTTAACATTTCTTCTACCAAGCGATTCCCAACAATTTATTTTACCATTTTTGAAAAATTATATTTTCAAATAACTTAATTTTTATTAGCTTTAACAGAAGCTATAACATTATAACCTTCAATATTGTCTCTGTATACACGCGGTTGTCATTATCCTTTTTCGGTGGTTCATTAATTATATTGTAATATTAACAAATTTAAATGTAAACCAAATTTTACATACACACTGAGATATATTGCTACATAATTTCGTTGTAATTGATTTTATAATTTATATATGTACACTAACAAATTCTTATTTTAGCTTTTTTGTGACCTTCAGCATAAATAAAATTAATGTTAATGATAGTAGTTAAGATTATCCTAATCTCTAATAAAACGTAATTTTTACCCATTAATTTTAATTTTTTTTTACATATTTTTTATGTTTGTAATATTAGGAATGAAAATGTTTGTGAATATATAATATAATTTTTTTTTATGTTTTATCTTTCTCTTAATTAATTTTTATATTCTATGTTGAGATTATGGTAAAAAGAATTTTTTTATTTGTAATATCTTATTGTTAGATAGAGAAATTGTTAAGGAATTCTTCTTTGACCTTCCAATTGAATATTATATAATATAAAATAGAAATTGTTAATTGGATGGGAAAGTTTAGAGCTTGTTGAGTAATTGTGGAAATTATTAAAATTCTTTTAGTTAATAATAGTCAAACGCAAACCATAGTCTATAGTCAAACAGTGAATATTATTTTTAAATTTATTTAAATCAATTCATAGCTCTACAGTCCAGAGACTTCCGCAATTTTGGCTTCCACATCTTTAGCTCTCCACACTGTTCGACAACTTTCCAATTTCTTATTTATACATTTTTCTGCAATCTTCAATTTCTCCAAATCATCTTCTTCGCAGTCTTCCAGAATTTCGCATTCTTATTTCTTACTCCTTGCATTTTGTTTATAAAAAAAATATCGTTGCAGTTTTTCCTTCTGAAATTCATGCTATATGCCCTACCCATCTAAGTCTCTGTGCTTTTATATAGATAAAATATTTTTATATTGAATCCTTAATTCAATGTTCACGACAATAAACATAGTTGGGAATTTCTTTGATCGTATTTTTGAAATGTAAAATAAAGGATAGTTTTATTAAGCAACATGTGAACTTTCTCGCCGGTATGCCAAGATGTGGGATTCATTAAGTTTCCCGTCCAAGCAATCGTGTCCTGTATGTATCCCCACAAAAAGAGGAAATTGAGCACTTCATATTCAAGTGCCCAGCACTAGTTAAGGCCAAGCATTGTTATCTAAGTATTTATCACCTTAACGAATTAAAATATCTAACCAGTAAACGGACTACGGAAATAGTACATTTCCTGAACGCCAAGAGATGGATTTAAAATAATGTCACCCATGATAGGGTTTACGAAAATTTGTGGTAATAAAACGGTTCAGTCTCGACAGTTCGTTTAGGAATCGTTACTATAACCAACCACCAAAGACATTTGTTAATAATAAAGTTTTTTTGTTTTATCACAACCATTTTTCCAGACTTTCTGGTGAAATTTTCTTATTCAGTCAAAACCCAGTCAGGAAAATTTTATTTTTATAGTTTGATGGTGTAAACAAACGATTACTTTTTATATTTTAATGAGAAAACTGTCAATTTCAGATTGTGTCTGAACTAGCATGGCAACATTTAACGTATTCCAAAATTCTTAGGAAGCCGACAAAATGACGTATGTAAAGTTAGCAGAACCACTTTTGGCATATCGAGTTGAAACCCATTCTATAATTTGTTGTGAGAACCAATTTTTTTTATTGCGTGCGTTTTTTTAATAGAAATCGGTTGTTCTGATAACTTTTCTTTCTTATAATGCAGTACAAATTCTAGACAAAATGAATTATAATTGACTATAAAGTATCATTCAGAAAATGTTTACTATTTTTACCTAATTTCGAACCGACTAATTTACAAACATTTGTGAAAGTGTTGATCATAATCTGATTTATATTCATTTTATCAAATCGAAAAGTGTGAATATAATCAAGGTTTAAATAAATGTGTTAAAATCTTATATACAAACTTACATTTCCCATAACAAGCATTATATAAAATTTAAAATTAAACTACAAATATTTTCTGATCAATCATTTAGCATAACAAATTATCATCTACTGGCGAATTATATTAAATCTATCATCACCTTCTTAATATTAATTAAAATTTATTTATATATAGCTTAAAAAATGTGTTACATCTAAAATCGAATTGTTTTTCTCAAAAAATAAATTACTGCTTGGAAAATTTTATTAATTTTGGATGTAATATTAAATTACCTCGTAAATCTTATCTAAACAGTAATTATTAATGAATCATTTTTCTATTAAGAAAATCCTTTGCAACGGTTCACCACAACAACAGATCAAAAACCTTATAATTATCAAATTAAATACTTTACCCTTACTCCAAAATTGCTTCTACAAAATCATCAATTTTTATACCCTTACCAATTCTTAAATCATTAATAAAACTTTTTTTAAAAAAAAAAAATAATTCTAAAATATTTATAGACTTTCTCTATCAATTTTCTTCTATCCGCCAGGTAAGTTTTCTTTTTTATTTATTTTTTTAAGAATTTTCACTATCAATCAATGTCGCGCCTGAACATATTCCCTATCCAGAAAGGTATAAACTTAAGTGAACTGACAACAAGACAAATAGACAAGGGAAAATAAACTTAAATTGAGATAGTGTAAAAAAATAAAATTCTTCTATAATTTCCATGAAAAACATTAAAATCTAATAAATAAATTAATGTAATTTTCTTCGCGAACTATTAAAATTTGTAAATTTTCACTAAAAAAGTGATTAAAAATTTAATTTTGTGGTTTTTTTTTTGTATCATCAAAATTGCATTTTAAGTTTGCTTCTGCAGCGTTTAAACAAACTCGTATTTCCATTATGTTACATAGATTTTCCACAAAAAAAAAAAAAACTTTTCCAAATAATATCGTGTTTTAATACAAAAGTTTTTAAAAGCTTTTTCTAATATTTCCCAAAAGAAAATTGCTTTTCGTTGATAACATGACACATGAAAATGAATTAAATACAATTCTTAAAATAAAAAAAATAAAAACTTTTTGAATAGTTAAGTTAGAAATTTTACTGATTTATCATAGCTCACAAAGTTATTGATGATGGGGGGTTGAAAAACCGATTTAAATGTTTATATTTTTATTGTTTATCGTAGTGGTTCTTAGCCAGTGTTTCGTTGAAAACTGGTATTACCGCTGGGGTGTATGTATTGTATCTCTCGTAACGTGAAGGAAAATTAGTTTTAAAATTTGTTTCCAACCCAGAAGACTTGCTTTATGCAGTTCGTTCATGTATTAAATGTTTATTTGGGTCGCTGTATATTAAAAGATTGATTCCACAACATTCAGTGTCCTATTAGGAGCGTAGTCTGCCACATACATTGAGCATTTGCTATTTTGTAAGTATTTCTTGGCGATTATACTAAGCTTGGGAATCCCAATAAGTTTTTCGTTATTTTCTCTTTATTGCACGCTTGCCAGCGTTAGAAATGAGTATCATCGGTCCATTTTTAAGGTCCAACTTTTTCGACAAACTGTCGGAATCAAGTAATGGATTGTTTTGTAATTGTTCATTTGCGACAAAGTGTCTTCTAGAAATTAAAATAACTCTAATAATAAAAAATGATAGCAAAAATTTAATTTACTGATTTTTTAGCTATTGACTTTATATATTCTTTTTTATTTTACGATTCGGTTCCGTAAAGTTTACGATTACGATTGGGTTCCGCACTGGTTTTTATGGCTTGTTAATAATAAAAATATTAAGTTTTATAGTTTAAAGAAAATCCTTATTGTTCTTGAAATTGTTACAATATTTTTGTGAATTGAATAATTGAAATTTAAATAGTGAAATATCTTATAATTTATAACGATAATTTGCTGGTTTTACTCTCCGGTCCATCTAAAAAAATAAACCTAACCTAATGAGGTTAATTAACCTTCAGTAAAAACATAATCATCTCTTAATCAAAAGTAAAACCATTGCCAGCAGATCTCAGTCTATCTAAATAATATATTTCAATTTTCCAAGATTTTTTCAGTCTGATTGAATTTTAGCTTAATATTATTTTGTTTTCACCCCAAATCCTTCACATTATTTTGCTATAGATTTAGATTCCATTTCCATGTTGTTTTTGGTTTTTCGAAAGCAATTAGTGTGCTATATGCAAGTTATTTAAATTTACATTTTCCAAACCAACCCCATTTTTGTTGTTTCCTTTTCAGAAAAAAAAGAACATAAAGGATGTTTTCTGTCTGGTCGGTATTACAAATAATTATGTACATATATGTCATTTACAATAATACTTAGTATTACTCAGTAGGATTTATGTTTATACATTCCATTTTTCCTCCCCCCAATACAAAAATTGTAATTTAAATAGCAAAATACACAAATATTTTTTTTCTAATTCCGAACAGAAATAAAAGACGAACAACAGAACTGCATAATGAACGATTTTTCATTTCATATTTTGTTGCATTATCCATGGAAATGGAAAATAAATGGGGAAAAGTATTTTTTTTTTTAATATTTCTGATGGAATATTGTTTCAGCATCTATTACACCATACCACAGAAACCGATTAAAAAGCTTACCGATTGAATAATAAAAATGTAAACTGTGTCTATTATTATTTCGCTAAAGTTTATAAATCTACATTGTTATTGTGATATGAATATAGTCTGTAGAATAATTTTAGGCGCAAAATAAATTTCAATATTTTGTTGCAGCAATTATTATCAATGCGGTATTCTTTTAAATGTACAGTAAAATGTCTATTATTATTCAGCCAAATCAGTCTATTATTACATCAAATTCGATAACTTATAAAAAAAAAATCTTATTCTTTCGAAATATTGGATAAAATTGATAAAATTTCTTGAAATTAATAGTAAATTGTAGATTGACATAGATTAAAGATTAATATGGGGTCATTAAGCCAGAGGTACGAACTTCCTCCTCCGTACACTATGACCTAAAGAGATCTACGTTACCTTACTTAGTAGTATTTGGTCAGTTGATATCCAGGCTTCTGTAGAAACCCAGAGTTTTTCGGACTGTCTGATCCCTGATTTCGTGATGACTCAGAAAACCATTACCCAGGTTTGTAAGCCTTTTCCGTGCTACAGCCTTGCATCCTAACAAAACCGACAGTCACTATTTTCAGAATTTCTGACCTCATTTAAATTTTACTTACCTAAGTGAGTAGTGACTTCTTTGTCAATCAATCTCTCCACTATCTCATTGTCAATATCAAGCATATTTCTTTTCATTTCAACAGCAAAAAAAAAAAAATTATATATATTTTCTGAAAATGAAAACTCGAGATAACATTGTGAATGAATTGATTTAAAATATTTATTTTTTTGCTCGGAAAAACCACATAAATCTAAACAAAAAAATGAAGTAATGAAAAAAAAAAAATTTGAATCCTTTTCATGACGTGAAAAAAGTCCATTATTGATGATAACAACAGAAAATATAAATGTCCTTCGTAGCAGAATCACAATTTTTTTAAGTGAAAAAATTTATATTTATATTTTTATGTATACATCCTTTAATATCCTGATAGCAAATTAAAAAGTTTTTTACAAAAAGATCTCGAAACAAATATAAATTATTTCAATATTGAAATATTTCCTATATTTCAAACAAATTTCATATTGCAGCGGTTTTTATTGTATATGGTGGCACCTTAAATATGGTTTTTATATATAAATAATAATGTTTGTATTTTGAACCACAAGTGAAACTATACGTGGTTATATACGTATATAATTTCCACCTAGTTTATCAGTACGGAAGTACTTCCGACTGTAAATCATTTTTTATTTATACATAATATTGAATAGTAATTTTCAGTTATCACGTAAATTTCTTTAGATTTTTTAATGGACTTTGGTTGTGCAATCCTGTTCGTTTGTTTCTATGAATACATATAGAAATATCAGCGTTGGGATAAAAATATCCTTGAATAAAAAATACATAAAAATCAATTAAATCTATTTGAAAAAATTCAAATGTATATAAAAACCACAAATGTATAAAAACAATCATGGTAAAAAATATAGAAAATTTCTGTTCAATAATCACTACAACTTCGGACTAGCATTCAAAATGATAAAATTAATCTACAATAAAATGTAGGGCAACAGATAGAATAAATTTGTATTAAAATTAAAAAAATTATACTAAAAATTTATTAGAAATCACAAATAGATGTCACTAGTTAGTAATGGATTTATACTGACTTGTATATAAATTTAATTGCTATAAAGTTCCTAGAAAAAAAAAAAATATTTTCTACTTTTAAATCTACTTTTTTACATCAATTTTGAAGTTTATGTTTCCGATAGCGTAACAGCCCATTCCAGCCTTGGTCTCCTCTATAAAAGTGACATAGCTCTTAATATAGAACATTTGTTGTCTTCAGCAAATGGTCTCAATTATTACGATTTTGCCAGTCTTACTAATTTTAAGCTACATCGAAGTTAAACTCGGAACCTAACGTATAACATCATTAACATCATGCCAAACTACTAATTCGCCACTGTGCTCAAATTTAGAGAATTACTTTGCAGACAGTTCTCAATTCCACAGCGCAATCTGTTATTTAATATTTAATTAATTTACGGAGCCATTTGTTAGTAACATTGAAAAATGTTCATAAATTATAGTAAGGATCAGAACTTTAAACATATTAAAATGTCAATTTTTCAAAATCGAATGAATTATTTCACTGCCAGGAGTAAACAGCTAATTGTATTCCCAGTTGACAGTTGTTATTGACATATAAAATCACTTCACATAATTGGTTGTACAAAACTTTTCATTTTCATACAAAATGTTGATGAAAATCAAATCAAAATATCAACATTTGAATTTTTCATACAACTGTCAATTTTTATTTTCACACTACACGATTTTTTGATATTCGACTGATCGATGTACAACCGATTGAACCGTGAATGGACTTGTACACTGCTCACCACTGCTTTTCAACTCATCACATTTCCCTATGAGCTCATTTTGTACTGCAGCAAATCAATAGTATGTAGCGTATTCTGATTTCCGAGTGGAATTCTGTTCTAGTGGATTTTTTTTTTGAAACCGAAAACAATTATTTATTTAATATAAAAAAAACGTGAAACTAAAAAGAACAAAATGAACCGATAAAAAAAATATAGCTCCAGTTACGGTTTACTCATATTTTATTATTTCGTTTCGATTTAGGTTTAGGTTTTCGTAGTATACTATTAACAACTTGTACATAAACTTTTTATATTATGTTTTTCAGTTTTAGTATTTTAAAATTTCATAAAAATATTACATTTAAATATTTTATTTTCGAATGCACAAATATTTTTGAATAAATATTGAAATTAATTTACCGAAAACAATTTATAATATAATTAAATTTTTGTTATTTACGCAAAACCGACAACGATGACAAAAATTTAAAAAAAAAAAAATAAAATAAACATGAATTTCAATTACTTAAAAATAATTTTATTGGTCAACATGAAATCAAATTGATGAGATTTTATTTGATTATTCACGTTATATTTTCAATTTTCAATTTTTTTTTTTATTTTAATAAAAAGCAATTATCACATTTTTATGAATGCCAGTGGCACGTTCCAGATTGCATTACTTTTAATTTTTACTGGATGATGGAATCATTATCAGTTTTTTTTTGTTGCAATTTATCATATCATCAACCAATACAATTAATTGATAATTGTTATTTAAAATAAAAAACCAAAAAACATTTCAATTAAAACATTTTTTAATTAAAAATTATTAAATATAAAATTTAATTTGCCTTATTTGCATTACTGAAAAATTATTATTAAACATGCATGACCAAATTTTCAATTGACATTTAATTATAGTGTTGCCAATTAATTATAATTAATGATATTGATTTAATTATTAAATTTGACAGAAATGAGATTTGTTTACAACAATTTATTTTATATATAATTTATGAGAAATATTAAATAATTAATTTTAATTAATTATTTAATATTTTTGTGTGCCAGACAGTAAGATTTATTAAGGTAATTAAGTTAATTTTTGCATTGTACTAGACAAGTCAATCTAGTTTTTAATTACTATATGATTTTCCCAAAATGATGTTACTTTTTTTTAAAAAAAAATCAGTTCATTAGTTCATTTATTTATTAAAAATATAGAAATAAATGAAATTTTATTTGATATGTCTGTCAGTTCAGACATTGAAAAATCGTACAGTGTCAAAGTAAAAAAAACTGATTTTATATCAGACTTTTTGACATCTAGTCTTATGAAAAGTCTGTTAATGTATATTCACTTTAAACGTATTATAAGTTTGGATTACCAGACATTACTTAGTTTTATGCTTGTTGAAATACCAGTGCTAGGTTAGCCAATCCGTCAATTTTCTTTTAACTCTAGTAAAAGTAAATTCTTATATCTATTTGTTCCCTTGACAAAATCGGCTCATTAAAATCAGGCTTTACTCATAAAACTTTGTTTTATTCTTGTTGAAATAGTTTAATCTGTTTTTGGTTTTAAAATTTTTATTAATCTTTTATTATACAAATTTGGAAGATGTCAAGTTTCACTATTTGATTGCTGTCAAAATTCTCATTTTGCAAGCTGTATCATTTAAAATGCCTTTTTTTTACATATAATATAATTAATGATTAAAAAATTGAACACTTCTCAATAAACGCGAATCATGAAACTACTGATTTTTAACCAATCAAAAAGCTTAAGTTCAAGTTTACAACAAACTGGAAGCTGCGATTTGTCGCGCTACGAGCATAAATTCATTGAAATTGATATTGCTCAACACCAAAAATTGTACAGGAGAGTTTAATACCATTGAGTTTTAAAATTAGGTTTCGCTCAGCAAACAGCTTTGCTTCACTCTGTACATGATCATTTAAATATATGTGAGCAGATTACTAGCATATAAAAAGCTTGCAGCATAGCACATCTTCAGTATCGCTCATAGGGTCACTCTGAACGTACCCTAAGAATTTATCTGCATCTTATGACACAACTATCATAGTGTGTAAATTTTTTAAACTACATATGCATTTAAATTTTTAATAATAGCTGATAAATTATAAATGTAAATGAAAATTTTTATTTTCTCCAGAATTGTCACTTAACAAAACGAGATGCAATTTGAAATTCGGTTTAATAATTTCTTATAATTTCATTTTCATTTTAACAAACCTCAAACAAACGTCAAATGTCTTCTTCTTTTTTGTTTGTGAAATGACATAAAATTAATTTAATTTTCTAGTTATTTTTTTATTTTTTTAAATTATTTTTTTTATACAAGGAAAACGAAATTTCCCATATTTTATTACGAGTACCAAGAAAATTGTTTTTTATTTATTATTATATTATTAATAACAACATGAAAAAAAAAAACAATTCCCATGACAATTACATAAAAAAAATACCATTAGAAAACGCATAAAATTATTATACAGTTTATATATAGAATCAGACAGTATCAATGCTTTATTATAATGTTGAAACTATTAACATCTCCTCCACCTATTTATGCTGCTCCTCCATAAAATAAAAATAATGGTACAAAAATATACAATAATAATAAAAAAAATAACGTGATCATTTTCAACCAGAAAAGATGGTTTGAATTAGACGAGGAGTGTATTTCAGGTGGGGAGGGTCGTCTTGTCAAGAAGGTCTTTCGACAATGTATCTTTAGGTTATCATCCTATGAAAGGGAAATATCAACACGAGCTGACAATAAGAAAAATAATAATAAAATAGGAAAAAAAAAATATTTAAACAAAGATAAAATAACAGGAGGAAAAATTGCATTATAAATTTAAGCGGTTTAACTTTGCTCTTTTTATGAGGTGGGGGAGAGGGGGATTTAATACTGTATTTATTATTGTTTTTCATCTCTTAGCACTGTTAGATATAGAAAATTAGATTTATAGATTTTGATATTTCTTTCAGTTATATTATATAGAGAAATCGCAAGAATTCTATTTAGCAAGGGTCATTTATTTTCAGCAAATACTTTTGTATACCTTGGCGTTGCAGTTAAACGATTGTCACATGTTTATAGATTTCCGACCAAATATATTATACAACAAAAGTAATTTTTCGGAAAAGTTACTACTTCTAGGTTTCACATCTTGATCGGCGTACGTTTGTTGAAATTCAAGCGCTGGTTTTGACAATATGTCCAATTTCTTTTCACTCTATCTAAGAAGTTATACAATGATATAAGTTTTTTTGAACCCTCCTCCCTCCCCATTTGTCACGGTTTACGTTTCTACACAGTTGTCACATTTTTCAACCTCCTACGACCCCTAATGACTGTCACATATTTCTAATTACAACATCATTCAAAAGTATACAAATGAAATGTACGATTTTAGGATCGTACGTCACAGAACACAGAAACTAGCATAGAACCCTCAAATTAAATTTAATATTTTAAAAACGGCTTGCTAGTTATATATGTCATTTATTGCAGAAAAAGTAAGCCAATTATTACAGATTGTCCAATAGAATTCTAGAACTAATTAACTTTTTTGTTTGATGAAGTGATTAGCTGATTCATTTTAGAATGCTTTATTTCCAAATCCATAATTAATTTTTTGTATTGTCTGTCAGTTTGAGCAAGAATTACATATTATTAGAATAGAGAGACCTAGGCAGCCTTGTTTAATATGTGAATGACTTGACGTTATCAGCTGATTATTATTTGTGTACTTTGATTTTCAATTTTCTTTAGATGCTTTACCTATAAATTAATCTGCTTATCAACCATCGTTGTCATCTCAGTCTAATAATGAACTACATAATTTGTAAAATTTCAATATTTTTACTCTGATTTTAAAGGCCAACAAAAATCAATTGGTAAATTGAAGTAATTTGTTCAATATTTCAAGTAAATTTTATTATTTAACATAATTTCTTATAATAAAATTTAAAAATTAAATTGAAAAGTTACTAAAAGTTTTTTTCTTTATACTTAAATCTTTGACTGTATAATAAACATAAAAAATATTTCCAATTTTGAAGTTTTACCAAAATGGATGTTAAAGACAAAAAACAAAAATTGTTATTGACCTCATCTTTTTGGAATTGATTCAATAAACTAACTGGATCAATGCCAATAAAAAAATTTTATTGATAAAATATACAAAAGTATCTCTCAGGATCATTCATTCATTTCAAGAAAAAAGGATGGACACATAAAAAAAATGGAAAATTAATGGGAAAATGTGTCCTTATGGACTTTATAGTTTCAAATGATTTATTTAGTATTTAAGTTTCGGTTTTTGGTATGGGTTCCACATTGCCATAGAAATACAAAATCAAATTATATTTGAAATCTTTTTAAGATTTGGGAATTTTGATAAAGTTTTTATTTAAAAAAGTTAAGATTATATTTTTGATAGGCTGGTCTTTTGATATCAAATTGGAATTTTATAGTCCCTTAAAAAACTGTCAATTCAATTTTATACTTCTGAGAATTTAATTTTAATCTAATAATACATAAAACGTAATTTTTAAGTATAAATGTTTTATTGATAAATCAACTTTTCTATTTTCAATGTCATTGCATACTTTTAGGGGTTTGTTTGTATTTCATTCAGAATTAGATTATTAGATTAAGGTTTGTTTCAAAATACAAATTTGTTTCAGCACATCGCGGTTTAAAACACTTTGTAGAAGCTTAGAACCTTCCTGACGGCTGAGTTATTGACCATTTGGATTGGTTTCAAATTCCTTGCCTTTTCCGTTTACTAATTTTCCATTTACTACTTGTCAGGAAACAGTTGTTGGCTTTGTCAATTTCCAATTTTATTTCAGGTGGTTTTTAATAAGCCTGTGATCCACGATATACTTACTTAGTTTTTCTAAGTGCGAGTATTCATTCCTTTAGTTGAAATTTATGAAAATTTTACGAACTTATTCGCCTGACGTCTTCCTAATGAGTTCTTCTAAATATATCTAAAATTTGTTTAAAATAATTTCTAATTCCCTAATTTTGTAATTAGAAGTTCAGCAAAAAAGATCATATTTAATGATAAGCAGATTTGTACCTGATTCAACTTCAGCATTTAAATCGCTGTTAAGTATTCATTCATGCCCTGTCCAATCCACATCAGACTGACTGTTATTTTTAACCATGTGTTTTGATGAGGATAAGGTGTAATCATTTCCATGGCTCTAATGGCTTCTTATGGCTATTTGAAATTTCATTATAATTAATATTTTGTATTATTAGATGAATTTCTATATCTGCATATTTTCCAAACAGTGTATTTTATTTGTATGTACATTACCAGTTCCATTCAAACCATTCTCTCACACTCCACTCCTTCTAAATAAAAAACCCTGAAAAAAAAACATAAAGAAAAGGGAAACTCTTAAGCCATTGCTTTCCATAATGTCGAACACTACTGTATCGTAATTTTTTTTTCTGAAATCGTGACTTGATTGACACTAACACATCACCTTTTCGATAAACAAAAAAAAATGTCATTGTGAACATTTTTTTTATGAATATTTTCCTTATTTGTATATTGTCATTTTTTTTTGCAATTTTAAACTTCTTCTTTGCCAACTGAATTTCCACCACAAAAAAATGAATAATTTAAACCAATATTTTTTTTTTCGAAACTAAATTTTCTCAATATTAATCACAATAAATGTATAGAGAAATTATTAAATATTTATGAAAATGTTTTCCATCTTTATGATATGGACATGACAATTGCTGCTGCATAAAAAAAACCATGGAATGTCAAAAACCTAATAATGACAGACAACAAAAAACAAAATATAATAGAAAACTTTTAAAAACACCTGGTCTCTTCTTTCTGGTTGTATACTAAACTATTAGTGAGTAAACCTTCAATTAGGGTTACAAAACTGCAAAATAAACTAACGTAACACAACAAAAAAAATCAATATTGCATAATTAATGGGTAAAAAAAAGGGTTGAAAATAAGAAACAAAATTTTATATTTTGAATATTTTATTTTTCACTCTTGTTCTTGTACGTTTACCCGACCTTATCCAATATAATTAGGATTGTCTGTGGGAAGGATTTACATATACATAGTATTTAGACAGGTGAAAATTGTTTACTGTTGATTTTGTTAAAAATTAAATTCTGATGGAATTAACATTTTCAAGGATATCAAATAATGTTGAAAATTTCAATTTGTTTACATAGAATTAAGGACGTCGTAATATTGATTGTAAATCAATAAAGGAAGCATTATGTTTCAGCTTACATTGTTGAAACTTCTTATATATTGTATTACTAAACAGTCCTATTCAATTCCCCCTCCCTAATATTTCAGGGACTATAAAAAAATCGGTGGAGTCGTTATTTAGTAGCATTGAATATGGGCTGATTTTTGTTCATCTCTCTTAATCAACTCACTACAAATGATACACTTATAGTTCGCTGACTCAATCAGGTCTGCCTTTTATTCTGAACTAGATAAACAGAATTTAAGCTGTGATCAAGCTAATAATTATTTGGGATAACTTCTTAGACCTCAAACGTTTAATACAAGCGAAATAAATATCGTAATACTTAACCGTTTCAGTTGGTTGAGGTCGTGGTGTAGTGGTAGTATGATTTATACTGTAATGCATTATGTGACAAGTTCAATTCCAGAATGTAGCATAGATGTAGCTGTTAGTTTACCTACTCCAGTAATTAAAAAATTGTAATAATTATAATTGTGATTTTAAACCTGGGAAAATTGCTAACGGTTGAGACTATTTGCAACAACAAAAGTTTCCCATTAAAAACTATTAGCTTTGTTACAATTAAAAGTTTCTTCATATAAATAAATTTATGGTTCGAAATTCATATAAAATTAGTAAATTCAATAAAAATGTAATGTAACCTTTTATCATTGATGTCCTATTCTCCCAAGTGGATTAAACAGGGATGAATTTGACATTTGACAGATTGTTAAATAAACGCACAACCAAATCAAAATCGAAATTGTTTGACGCCTAAATATATGCATTTTAAAACTTTCAATAATAAAACCATGAAATTTTATTACGTTTCTTCACAATCAATTAATTTTATTACAAAGTATAACTAAAAAACTATTCAAATTAAATCGTTAAACGTCTTAGCAGACATAAAAAAATTTGCCATATAATTATTTATTATTCTTATTATATTTTGATTATAAACGCTTTATTAATTATATATCTTCTTTTTTTTCTTTCCAGGTAAGTCAAATTGAAATGATTTTCACCTAATTTCAACATTTAAATGGTTTGTATTATAACATAATAAAAAAATTTAAATTTAAATTTCATCCATCTAATAATAAACTAGAGAACCAATCAATCTTAGTCAAATTTTCATCGCGCATCAGTAATTATTATCAATCTGTTTTTGAATATTGGATTGTAACAAATCAAATCTTAATTTACATTTTTATTATAAATATTTCCTCGTTTATTACCGATGTTATTATGTCTGAAGAGATCATGTTTTTAGCAACAAAAAAAATATTTTAGTGCTGTATTAAAATTGAAATTTTTAGGATTTTAAAATTGTAATTAATAAAGTTGTTGATTATAATATTGATCCTTATAGAAGAATTTTACTGAAAGCAGGAATGTTTACAAAATTTCTTTCTTCAAAAATGAAATTTAGGAAACAATTAAAATTAGCTTCATATTTATTTGGCAAATATTGAATAAAAAATATTTGAGATAAGTATGAAGACTTCTTATAACATTTCCTATATACAACACTTAATTTGATCACAGATTTAGAACAATTGTCAAAATAAATATAATAAATTTAATGACTTTGATGTCAAATAGAATTAAGTAGGTTTTGTTTATTTGGTAATCTAAATAATGAATGAAATTCGTGAAAGTATTTAAATTTACCGCTCAAGAAGTTCGGCGCAACGGAGACAGAATCAACTAAAGTTGCAATGTATAGAAATATAGTATAGTTACGACGGACGCAACACGCATAAGTTCAATGGATGTCAACTTTCTTGCATTTATTGTTCTTCCGTTATCAGTCATAATTGCTAAACTATTAACCACTGGTTAAATCTTAATCGTTAATTAAATCATATATGATTAAAGTAATAATCGTGAAATCGAACGTGATTGATAAATGCTTTTTAACGGCTTCGGTTTATGAAAGAAGTCCATTTTCGAAACAGATTATGAATATTTAAACTGTACATACTAATATTGCACAATACATGTAGTTTATTTTTATGAAATTAGTTAGCAGAATGCTGTCCCAAATGTGTCTGCAAGCCGTTGGTTGGTTAGAAGTAACTGAACGATAGCAAAACTTCTTCACGTACCTAAGACGACAATGATGAGTTGTATACACGACTTATTACTCTATAGCACATCATTCCATTCACCTCTCTCATGAACGCAATTAGTACATACAGTTTAATCCGATGCCCCTCCTAAATGTCGGTTTAAACGTTCTAAATATTTAAATGTCTTGTATCTTACGGCAGACCAGTGGCAGATGAAGTGTTCTAGTGTTTACTCCTCTTCCCCATACATGACTAGTGGTAACTCCAACATATAATCGGGACGTTGCTTTATTCATCACGATCGTGTTTCTGGATTTTTTCGGGTTTTCGTTTTCATTACATAACATCCATTATGTCTTGTCCAAGAGTTCAAGTGTTCGTTTTTCTTCCAAAAGTATATTAAACTTTGTATCTCTGCAATCATAATTTTAGATATTAGAAGTCATATCCGTGCTTGGAACTGCCATAGTACGTCACGTCGGGTCGTACGTCTTTTTAAACATTCACAAAAATAGATCAATTGAAGAAAGAGTCCAATATTTCAAAATTGGATAAAAAATCATGTCAAGATTGTATGGTTTTACTATACAAAATTTACCTATCATATAAATTTGAAACAAAAAACAAACTTTTTCTAGACTTTTTCATAACTCTCTTTCACGTTTCACGACGTACACTCTTACTCTCTCTCAACGAAAAAAGTATCTATAATTTATAAAGAATCGTTTTAAAGAAATTTCTATTTTGTGATTATTTTTATGCTGTTTTTTTTTTTTTTTTTAATGTACAACATAATATCATAAGTTTTAGCCGTTGATTGCGCATACAATTTTCATATTTATAAAGTATATATTTTTTTTTATAGAAAAATGTTTTCTTCGTCTAGGTATTTATGTTAAAAAAAAAGATACTTTTCAAATTTTTTTTTTTATATTGTATGCAAATTTCCATTTTTACGGTGTGTTGTCGGCCGCCATTATACTTAATGTAACAAAAGAAACCCAACGGCAAAAGCCCCCCAAAAAAAAAACGGTGTGCATTATAAAAGTAGAATTACAAAATAATATTTTTTTATGTGGTTTTCTTCTTAATATTTTTATAAAAAAAAAAATCATCATCGACTTATTAAATACAATTTTCTATACTTTTCTTCTATGTTGGTTTTAATTTAATGAAAACTTTTACCTTTTCTTATGTGTTAAACAAATTTTGTATTTTATAAAAAAAAAAATATGTCAGAGAATATGATTTAAATTTAAATCTGTCAGTTTGTTCATTTTTAATAATTTTGACAGATCAATGACAGAGTATTAAGTTTTTGTCATTTTCAATTTACAATAGATTTGCCAAAGTTAATATTTTTATTTAATTTGAAGAATTAATAGCTAATCGTAATATGGACTGTCTTCAGTTTTTGAGTGAGGCTGTTAAATCCTTTTCTTTTTGACGTTATGCTAGGGAAACTCTTGCCGTACCCGGCTTAAAAAAGTCAACAAATAAATTTCCGTTTTATTTTGTAGAAATGTTTGTTCGATTTCAACTTGTTCGCCCTGCCGCTTTGAAATGTCAAATAATTTTATAAACTATTTGTCTTTAGATATGATATTTCTACGTTTGAACTACTTTTTTTTTTACATTTCAAAACATCAACGACGAGATTATATAAAAATTTGGAATTCTATCTGAAATAGTTGGTTAACTTCAACCTTTTTACAGCACATTTTTGTAAAGTCATAAACAAGCGTCAAAAAAACAAAATATATAAACATTATAGATCGTCATAAAATATATCAGTTTTAAGGAGATACAATGAACTGTCAAAAGAAGTCAATACCCACTTAAATGTGACGAAATAATGAATCTAGTGGGAGCTCATACCTTAAAATTATTCAATTATGTTTTGCAGTATTCAACCAAAAAATAATATGTATAGCTACAGTACAAACCAAGCAATTTTTTATGTTTGAGTCAATTCATCACAAAAATTCATTTAAGTCGTTGCCCCAACTCCAGTCTAAACTTTTTTAAGGTTACATAAGTTCATTAATTTTCATGAAGTCGACAAAAATAATTCGTTTGAACAGAGTTAACTAATATCTGCAATATTTTCAGTAATTCAAAAACAAAAACTTTAGTTTTCTAATATCTTTATTGACAGCTGTCAAACAATTTCGATCAAAATATATTAAATTGGAAAAAATATAAAAACAACTGTCACTCCATATTGAAAAAATGACATTAAAATGACTGTGGTTCCAACTAATACTGTGAAATAGTGAAATCTCAAAAATAATCTTTGAAATAGAAATATATTCAAAAGAAAAATTGTTTATAAGATTATTTGACATATCCAAGCGCTGGAGTGGAAAGGTATAAATCGTGCTTTATTTTCCGCAGAACAACAAGCGACGAGTTTAACTACTCACATATACTTTTTGTTGACATTTCAAACTGACAACGGTCTCCAGAATAAAGGACCAATAATGAACAAAATTTTGAATATTATTATTAACTGAAATGTACTTTCAAACTTACCCATGGATTTGTAAAACTAAGTCTTCACTTTTAAACTGTTTATTGCTTTAAAAGAAATTCTCCATAAAAAATAGGTAAAAGAATCACAAGCCAACAAAAATAAATTGCCAACATAGCAAAGAAATTTTTAAAATAGCAGCGGATATTTAAAAAGCAACAAAAAAATTGCTTATTTTATAGTTTTTCATTTATATAATCACAGTACAAACTAAAATTTTGACGTACGGTTTGGTTTTGTATTATCGTCAATTCGAAGAAGATTTTGGGGAGAACAGGAAAGTGAATAATTTTTTAGTTCTTTCAAAAAAATTACATGCTTCAAATATTTTTTTCTATTTATATAAAGTTTAGATTTAGAAGATCATCAGGAAGTTTTCAAGAGTTTTGTAACATAAGTGATGTAGAAAGTTTTAGATTCTATAAAAAGTTTGGATCTATTATTTTTTGTAATTGGCGTAAAATAGAACTAAAAAGAATTTAATTTTCCAAGATTTTTCATTTTTCTTTATATACAATTTTATAATGAAAGTTTTTGCTGTAATAATTAAATTTGAATCGCTTTATTATTAAGTAACTAGAAAATTGGAAAAATTAATGTTTTTTTCATAACCGAAACCGAAACTAATAATTTATTAATAATTTTTTATTAAATTCGTTACAAAAATTTAATAATTTCTGGTAAAACATTTTTTTAAATTTATTATTGAATTATAATTAAAGAAAATATGATAAATTTTTATTATTTATCTTCCATATTTTTCTTTTAATTATTTATTATTTTGATTAATTATAAAATTTATTATTAAATATCATTATATATTCTAATCTTTGTCATTTACAATTTCTTAATTGTCTATGGTTCATTAATTATTAAAAAGAATATTCTAAATATTATCCTTTATATTTAATATTTTTAATATCAGATGGTAATTATTTATAATATAATTTAACAACTTAAATTAAGTGTCATTTTTTGACATTTACATCAAAATTATTCAATAATTTTATTCCAGATTTTTTTCTACGTTATTTCTATTACAAATCAATTAAATTATAATTTGAAATTGCTTTGATTTATTATGAATGGCTAATAAATGAAATCAATCATTTCGATTTCACTATTATAATATCCAAAAAATTATTTGCAAACTGTTGAAATTAAATTTTACCTGTCAGAATGACCAGAAACTCGAGTTACATATAGAAACACAAGTTAAATTGCAAATCCTATTCCATCGTCATGATGAAAATATATTATGATTGGCCTGTTTTTCCGCTTTGCATGCCATTATCCGTCTAAGGCAATCAATTGTAAATTCTAGGATCGAATCTTTTTCACATCGTATGGGCGATATATTTTTTTTTTTTTGACATTTGAGTTCTAAAAAACGTATTAGTTCCTTTACGTTAGAAATAGTGCTCCAGTCTTTCTACTGACACGAGTGCCACAGTTTTTCTGAGACGCTTGTGATGTTTGTGTGGCAGAAAGTTAGTTCGATTTTCAACTTTATTAAGAATTGTATCAGAAAACTATAATTAAAGTTAATTGATAATTTAAAACTTACCAACATTTTCAGTATTAATTGTCAAAATTGTCAATTTAATTTGCAGTTTCTCTTATTTTTTTATTTTTGATGAATTCTGCGATGGAAACCGCTGGTGTTCATTCACCAAACCTGCATGTTCACACCTGCAGTAGTGCTTGTCTGACCCAACATTTCTTTCAACCGAACCAGAAAATTGGTTTCCAAATTAAAACCACCACTTCATACAGTTCTTAGGAACAAAAACAATTGCATTCGATTCGCAGATGTTCAATCGTCTTGCGATCGTCTCGGCATCATCTACATATTTGTAATTCGGATCGCCATATCTAGGGATGATCCCTTAACATGCAATGTCCTGTTACGAGGTCTGTCGCCAGATATACCGAGCTTTTGCTGCCTTGTAGGTATTTCTTAATGGTTACTTCGCTCGGAACTCGCCATAGACTCTTTGTAACCTTGCCCTTGATAGAAATGATCATCAATCCATTTCTTTAGTTTCTGTTTATAGAAACAATATTGATTGAAATTTCAGTTTATGTTTATGGAAAGTCAACCATAATTCAATTTTCAATCAATACTCAACTCTTTAAATGGAAATTACAGATTTTTAGACCACAATTTAAAAGAAAAAAATTCATTCTGACTAACTAAATAAGGAAATTCAATCAATAAATAAATTTTATAAATAATTTTTTTTTTCTAATTTTTTTTAAAAAAAAGTTGTTCTTTAAAGTATCCTTTTATGACCTAATTTAAAATTATAATTTTATTTTAATTAAATCTATATACACAAAATCATTCATCTTTAAATTATATAATTTCCAATCAATTTAATTATTATATTTCAATTAAATATTTTATCAAACTATTTAATAATCACCTTTGATCATTTAGGAAAATTTAAATTATGTTCTGTCAGGATATCCTTTTTTAAATGATAAAAGAATCTTCATGTTGTGTACCCCTTCTAATCAAAAAAAAAAAATCCTGAAAACTTAATTGTATTCGTTATCCGTTTTTTCATCTACAAAATATAATTGTTTACTCATCTAAATAATATTTTATAGCCCCTTTAATAAAATTATTTGAAATCTTCCAATTGAATGGATTTTAATGTAAAATTTAATATTTTCTTAGTAAAAAGTTAATATAAGTAAAAAATTATTATTGAATATTTTCATATAAAATTTATGGTTCATTGAATTTTTAATGATTTGTGTATAAGTTAAATAAAAAAAAACTTGGAAAGTCAAAATTGTATAACCAAAATTTTTAACATAATTATTTCCTTATATATTTTATTAATAATTTCATTTAAATCATATTTTTCCTATCATGATTTACCTTGGTTTACAAATTTTTGTAATTTTCTTTCATTTTCTTTTAATTTAAAGAAAAAGAAAATTTTACATATATTTTTTATTTTAAATTATAGATGAAAATAAAAAATGGACTTGAAAAATTTCATTTCCTGCTATGACCATTATTAGTCAAAGCAAAGTTTTGGAGTTTCTTCCCAAACTTCTTGACCCAGAATGAAATTGTCAAGAAATTTTTGTTATCTACATTCAAATTTTTAGAAAAATATATTTTATTCTGGACCATATTGACTTTATTTTGTATATTTCTAGAAATTTATGCTTAATAAATTAAATAAAATAAATATTTATATCATGAAATATTTTTTATATAATATAATAAAGAAATCGTATATTGAGTTCTTTAAAGTCCTAAACGCAGTTTTAACATAAATTTATATGAAAAATCTTTGATTTTATAAAATTATCTTTTACATATTATCTTTTTTACTGTTTATGAAATAATGGAACCTCTAACCACCAATTTTCAGTATTGTTAATTTTAGAAGAGTTACGAATTTCCTGGTAAAGTATGCTTGAGCATTGAAATAATTACCTGATCCTGTCAATTATAAATCCGAGATGATAAAGAATTCAATAAATTACTATCTGGAGTAACAAGATGGCCCAATATTCAAGCCGAAATTTGAGAAGAAAGCAAATTACCACTTCTCGAAGTTCAAATAGTAGCACAATTTCCGAAAAAATAGTATTAAAAAAGTAGTAGAATGAACATTAATTATTACTTATATTGTGTGCCTAATCAATGTATCATTATTGATTAGTTTTACCATGAAGGCGATATAATATAATTTTTCCGTTTCAATATTCAAATATGTAACGAAATATTTTATGATATCGTTATATTATAACGTAACAAAAAACATTGTTACAAAAACATGTAGTGCTGCAATTAACATTAAATATAATCAATACGTAAATATCATTAAATTTTTAAAGTGACGTCTTTCATAACAATTTTCACGAAAATATTCAAAGAAAAGTTAATTTTCTACAAAATTATATTGACGTATTTATAAATTTGACATTTACTTAGTAACTGTACAGAGTTACTGCAGGTTGAATAAATTTTGTACAAATTCGTAGATTGTTGAGGAATAATTTTCAAAATTGTGTAACGAAAAACGCAACAAATTGTGTGCGTTATCGTTACGTTTTTCATTACTGTAACACATTTTAATATATAAAACGTTGTGTAACGTTAAATACGTAACGCTAATTTATTTCGTTTGTTTCGTTTTATCGTTATGTTTTGAATAACGTTTTCCAAGTCTACTTTATTTTTACAAAATTGGATATGGGCTCTTTTGAGAATTCATTTTCTTATACAAAAATGATAACAATCTGTATTCAGATATCAGATCTTTGAAAATCGATCCTAACCTAACTTTCATAATTTCTTAGCAATCTTATACCTAAACTGAATTAAATTCAAGTTTCTAACGACGAATAGCACTTTTCAGTATTCCGTCGACGATATTATATATAATTTTCCAAATATTTTCCTTATTTCCTGGTATATATGTAATATAAAAATAATTGAATTTATACTCACGTCTTCACCATCCTTAAATAAAATACATTTATATAAAATATGAAAAATAAATAATAATAATTTTTTTTTTTTTTTAAGTCCTTAAACATAGGAAATATTCTTGATAAATTCTTTATCAACGATAGCAAAAACGTTTGTAATAATAACTCAATGTGCATCAACATCAACACAAACATTTCGGTTTTTTTTTTTTTTTTTAAGGAAAACGGAAAAGTTCCAGTAAATTATGTAAGAATAAATATTTTCGTAAGGAAAAGAATAGAGATTATATTTTAAGGACATTATATTTTCAGTCAGGCAAAGGGATATATTATGATGATGACAGAAGAATGTTTTGATAGAATATATGAAAGTTTAATGTAAAAAAAAGACAGTGTTAAAGTGAATAATATTCTAAAAAAAAAAAATTTTATTTAACTGTCATAAGTTTTTTGGAAAATTCCTTTTTACATGAAATTAAAAACAAATTTATCGTTAACTTTTACAAAGTAAAAATTAAATTATGTTTTATGATGTAAATTGAATTTTAAGAAGGCTTAGCAAAAGTAAAATGAAATTTTAGAGTAAATTATGTAGAAGAATTAATTTTTGTGATAGTAAGGGGAAATATCGGGTCTTGTACTGTTTTAAACAATGAAAATTCTTCTATAAATAGTTGTAAAATATCTCTCATTAATCATACCTCCTAAATAGATTATGGTTCATAATTATTTTGAAAATTTAAAGTTTTGCAAATAATTTATAAATTTCAATTAATAAAAATCATTCTATTATATTGGCAAGTTTAAAAGTTTCAAAAATATTCAATATTTTACAGCTGGAATTATAGTGCTACTTGGCGGTGACCTAAAATTTTAAATTACATTGTACGTGTTGAAAGGAACTGTTCAAAGTTGCCATTTATTTACTTTTTTTTTGTGAAATTGATGTTAATTCTTTAAAATAAGTGTTAATTTTACCAAATACTACATTTATGTTACAAGTGGTGTTTCTGCGCTATATTTTACACAGCTGTCAACGCGACTGTAGTGGTGGCTCTATGATTCCAGTTTAAGATTTGGAATAAATTGAATATTTTTGAAGTATACCAACTTGTGAAATTCGGATTCCTCAGGGTATTACAGGGGAAAATCGCTATTCTTAGTAACCCACTAAAAACACCTCCATTGATCAGGACCATCCCGAGAATAATCACGATGAGAGCTTAGCAATCTAATCTTAAACCTAATAAGCAATTTGTTTTTATTATTGTTGCTTGATTTTGCCTTAAAAACCTTATTCTATATAGTTTCATCTTCACATTATTTTATACCAGCTCAAAATGTTTCACTCTTTTAAGTCTCGGTACTATGTTCGGTGTTACCTATATGAGTTTGGTAACCTGAACATTCACGGGTTGCCGAATCTTTGTTCTTGAATTTGTGCTAGATTTTTTACTATTTCTTCTAGTCTATAGTGTCTATTTTTAGATTCCTATACAAGTTAATCAAATTTAACATAATTAATGATCTTAAAAATGGTGAAAAGTCGCTTAGACAATTATGTAGCTTAATATACTTTTAAAATGTATTGACTAAACCAACCGCCGCATTAATAATGCATATATTGAGGGTGTCAAATGGATCTGATAAAGGTCTGATTCTGAATCCATATTGAAATCCTATCTATACAATAAATGTATGTAAATTTTTTTATTCAATAGTTTTTACATTTTCCTTACAATTTTTTGTATTTTATATTTATTTGCATATTTTTCCATTTATTGATAAATGGCTTTCATAATTTTTCTTATCATACTTTACCAATATTATTAATTTATCGGAAAATTTCAATAAAAATATAAGAAAAAATTTCTTTATTTTTTCACAATTTCTTTAAAAGTACACTATAAAAATTTACAAAATTACATTAAATTTCCATCATAATTATATCCTTATTTTCTTTACCATCATAAATATTTCAATAAAATTCAATATTATTTTCATGTTTCTATTACTTAAAATATAATCAATTATCTTTTCTGCTCATAATAAATTATATATTTTTTACTACTTAATAGCAATTTTAACAAAACGGCCTCATAAAAAATATAGTAATCATTTTAACTAAACTGGAAAATTAAATAGAAAATTTCTTTATCAGTAAAAAAATAAATAAATATAAAATTAAAAGCAATTTATTTTCAAAATTTCTAAAAAGTTAAAATTTAAGTGCTGTAAGTGTTGGACCGAAGTGAAAATTTCCCTATTAATATAAAAATAGGCAATTTATCATCCAAAAAAAAAAAAATAATTTTAATTTTAATCATCATTTTGAAAAGCTTTTACCCAAAAAAGAAGACAAGTTTTTCACCAAATCTCATTCATCATCAATTATATTTGAACCAATTTTTCACACTGTGTTAAAAAAGGCCAAATAATTTTTATATATTTATATATATAATTAAAAAATCCTTTATTATAAGCTTATGTCATCCTAACTATTTTGGATGGACACATAAAAAGGATGTATATACATTAATAATAATAAACGTATATTTTTTGTTTGTTGTTGTTGCTGTTGATGTCCTGAAAATTCCTTCAAATTCAATCAACCATCAATCAATAACAAAGTTATAATAAATTTTATTTGGCACTCATCGTTAAATCAATTAAATTAACTACCCAAAGAGAAGAAAAAAAGCAAACGATATTGGTAGACAAAACAGCAAATATCAAAAATAGAATATGTCAGCATTATACATAAAGGAAATATATTTATGTATTTTACAGCATAGAATTTGGGGGTTTGTTTGGAGTATATTTGGTTTGATAGAGTGCCAGTAAATTAACTCCCATTTGCCATTAAAGATAGATACTATTAGAAATGTTATGAACTAACTCTGAGATGGATTTATCAAGATGTGCAACCACCTGTTATCATTCTGCTCGAAAGTTCTGTCTCATGGTATTCTGACGTTGCATTTCGAATATTCTTCCAGATCTGAATAAAATACGCTCCCTTATGCAACATTCTAACAGTGAGTTCCGGACTGTTGTGTTATATATGTGAAAATTGCCTGGGTTTTTAGAAGATTGTTTTTTCTGGCGGTCATTTCTTCCGACGATTTCATCTCTGTTGGCTTGATTATCGTGCAACGTTAAGAATTTTGTAGTTTACCCAATGAGCACATCTTAATTATATCAAATATTTCAAATCTTACTATGTATAAATGTATCAGAAATTTTCTATGCCACTTGTACAATTGGGTAGTTAGCAAAGACGAATAAATGTTGTAAATTAATAAACCTACTTCAATCACAAGTTTGTTATAATAAATGAACATTCTAGTTGAGTATATCAATTATTAGGATGACCATTTCAATTAATAAATCCTTTATTTTTTATATTTTTAATTAAATCTATTTTTATATAAAAAAATATATAGAAGTAATATAAATTGGAAATGAAAATTGAAAATAAAACAAGAACCTACGATAAAAGGAAAAGTTTTAATTAAAATTGACATTTTAATTTTTATTTTACTTTTTTTCTAAAATCAATGTGTAGTGCAAAGGCGTTTATTAACGTCACAAAATGTTTAAAGAACGATTTAATGATTTCTTAATTATAGTTTTAACACGACAATAAAAATTATGAAATGAACTTCTTTCCATTCAATTTCTTTATTTAGTTTTCTCTTTGGATATAAAATATTCTTTCAGAGTAGGATGATCACAATTTTATTGGAGCTGTCGCTATAACATTTCTGTTTAAACCTAATGCCTCAGACAGTTTCGTCACTCGTTCCGAAAACGTTGAAGGTTTGGAATTTCAAATGATACTGATGACGCTGATAACGACTTCGTGCAGACAAACGCGTCGCACTGAAGCGTCATAAATCATAAAATTGAAAAGTCAATTTTTAGAAAAAAGTTAATTCTTCGACAAATCCTATATTAAGAAATATTTTTTTTAAAATAATATTAATTATATTTGTCAATAACATTTGAAAACGACAACCTCTTCAAAATTTGAAATCGATTGAACTTTACAACAGCACGAGCGGCACAATTTAAAATCCATTATTAAAATGGAGTTTTCTCCATTGTAGAAAGTGTCGTAGAAGTTTTATAGTGATAAATGAACTATTCTTTGCTCTAGGTTAAATTTACTGACTCAGTCAGTATAGCATTCACTGATGAGCATCCTTAGTAATATAATTTTAAAACTGAGAATAATGTTGTTTCTAGGCACTAGGAAGAACCACAGGTTTTTCATCCAACTCTTTTAGAATAGCTAAGAACCATAAGTTTGTAAGGGAGGTTTAAAGAAGACACTACAATAGGTCAACTCATGGCTGCAATAGTGTTTCTAATAATTCTAATTTTAATCTAATTTAAAAACCTTACATTTAAAACTATTAGCTCATAACAAAATGATTGATTTTTCAAATACACAGAAACTGATAGATTGAAATCCACATAAGATTTACAATTCAAAGCTATAAACATGCTTTGACTTTGAATGTTTGAATTGTTCATATTAGCAGTACAAATAGATCATTCAATGAAAACTTTTGGTTAGAAATTCATATAAAATTTAACGAAATCGAAACCTCTGTCACTCTCAGTAGAAAAGAGGAAAACCTCATAGACCAAAATTTTACTCGTCATACGCTATTTTATTGAACCATATAAAAATTGATAAAAGAAAATCTATAAAATTTTATTTTATTTTTAAACAAATAAAAGCGAGTTCATAAAATTAATTCACTTTATCTTAAAAGTACTTAGTTTTTTGGTATCAACATTTTTAAATTTTGTGCGTTTTTAAATATTTTGATAAGATTGTTAAAGAATTTTATCATTTCAAATAACAACAAAATTAATAAAATTAGACAAAGATAATAACTTTTATAATTAATGACATGTGTAATTAATGTTAAAAAAATAATAATTTTAATCATATTTTATTCCAAAAATTCTTTGAAAATTAACGACACAAATTAAAACGTAATTAAGGTAAAAAAAAATTGTTTTTTTTTTCTCTGAAAAATTAATTAATCCAATTTTTATTTATGTAATCAAATTGAATTTTTATAGATAAAAGTTTACATTTGTACATAGATAATTTTTAGGAACATACAAAAAAAAGTTTCAATTTTTAACCAAATTAGGAAGTTTTCAATTTTGGTAAGAATAATTTCCGGATTTTTGTGTTACCAAATCAAAGTGAAATATTGCAAATAATTAAATTTAATTAGAAAATATATTTATCTTTTTTTTTAGTGGTTTTTCTTTTTTTTTTGTGTATTATAGCAATTAATTATTTTCGTATGTGGTTTTCTTATCGTTAGCTTGTATATTTTCTAAAATTAACATTTAAAATTATATGCCACGCACTTGAAAATCACCATTCTTCACATATAAATTTACATATACATTCTTCTTCTAAGTAGATTTGTATTGTGTACTAAATTATATTTTACAGTATTATAAATAAATTTCCATTTAAAGCTTAAGTAACAAATGAAAAATTATCATAAGAATAAAATATCTTCTTATATTTAGCATAAAACCTCATCACATACGCAACATAAAAACAAATTTTTAAACGACAAACATAAAATTTATTTTATACGCCATTTGCCTACCTATGTGAAAATGTTGAATAAAAAATAAAAAAATAATAATAATAAATATACAGTTTTTATTTAAACATAGCTAATCATACCAAAAAAAGATTGTAAAAAAAAATAATTGAAAATTGTGGGTTTGTTAAAAGCATATGTAAAAAAAAAAGAATATTTACTAAAGCTCACTAAATGGATATGTTTATTTATTGATAGCAATTGATTCAGATAAAGGTGACAGTATTAGGCTCATTGTTACTTCTCATAAACATTAATGGTACACATGTTGCCTCGGTTAATTGATCCATATGTTCTCTTAACAATCGAATGACCGATAACATTTCATATTTTGATAATTTTAATCTTAACTATAGTAGACTTCTCGAAATCCTAGAAGTCGGTCACATATAATAAAAACTCAATTTACTCCTCAAAAAGGATCAATTCCATTCATAATTCTAAACAGGCGTTCATTACTTTAATCTAAAACTATACTTGCAGTTATACCAAATTTTATTCCGACGTTTTATGGTTAATCTGTAAGCGAATATGCCTCAATCTTGGCTGAACGGAAGCAATTTGAAAGCAACTGCAACAGAGATAGAGCAATATGGAAAAGGAAATTCAATGAGGCTGAGCCTAGAGTGTGCGGATATAACCAAAAAGTATTATTGTGAGTTGTGGAATTTAAACTTGAAATCTTAAGATTAAATCCCACAATAAAAACTTTTATATAAGTTTTGATTTATAAATAAAAAATTTGAAAGAAATGTTTGTCTTTTTTTGAACACGAAGTATTTTCAGTCTTCAAGCTAAAAAACTAGCTTCGGAAGTTCAGCAGGATCACAAAATGTACATGCTTCAAAGAAGATGGATTCAATCAATACATAGATGTAAATTTTTATATGTCTGATTGATATCTATATCATTAGATATGGTAATCCTTATATACTCATATAGAAAGCCTAGATTCAGATTCAGACAGTAGTCGGCTAATTCCAAAAATTATACAGGGAGCATAAATTTTCTTTTCAAAACATAATTTATTATATTCCATTTTGAAGGTACTATGTTGAAACGATGATTACCTATAAAAGAGTAAAATTAGGATCAAAAATTTTGATAGAAATTTGTTCTAATTTCATTTTTTATTAACATGGTTCAAAGTTATTTCCGATACCCCCGTCCCTGATCAGCTAATAATGTCAAGAATACATTTTGAAAATGTGCTTAATAAGAAAATCTTATATCGTAACAAATTTATTATATGGTAATAAAAAACCTTTTTACTAAGTGTTTTATTTGTTATAATGTTTTGATTTTATTCTGTTATGAATTCTTAAAACGTTTACTTTTTTTTAGCTTACCTTATGCAAAAAACATTCTTTGTAGAAAAAAAAATGTTTTTTACTTAGTCACCTTAACCAGTACAAAATATAAAGTGAACAACAAAAAAAAAACGTGCAAACAATGCGTAATTAGGTTTTAAATTGCTCGATACGACGACACTTTCTACACAATTATAGCTTGCTGCCACGCAGGTAAAAACATAAATAACTTAAATGAATATTTATTTGTATTAGCGAACCACTTTATTTGGAAATTTTTAATAGAATTTTGTCAGACTTTTGAAATAACTGCAGGAATCAGTAATGTAATCGTTTTAGCTTCAACAAAAAAAATTCTAAACTGTAATAATTTGGAATTAATTTCTTCTTGATATTTTCACTATCCGAGTTATTATTAAACTGAATTGTAGAAATTTGTAAAATCATTGTTTACTGTTAGTGAAAAATAAAATTTACAGATTTTGAAAATCTAGAACAGCTTTTGGCAAACTGCGGATCGCTGGCGATATCCTGCCCTTCTTGCTTTTTGTGCGGCCCAATCATTATTAATTTAAACAAATCAAACTCAATTATACAAATCGTTCGTAAAGTATAATCTTTTCACTTGCAGTTCAAATCATTCCGATTTATTCTGATCAGAATTTAATTTTTTAGAATTGGATCGGAAGGGAATTTTTATCCATACTTAATAACAGGGTATAACTGCTGGGTAAATTGAATTTGATTACTCGTGTTTTACTAATTATTGGTTATTGTTCTTATCGATTATATTTCAAACTGACCCTGTATAATTCTCTTTTAAAAATCAAGTCACAGGCCAGGTTAATTGGTTGGGTTTGTTTTATTTAGCAACTAGTGAAAGATTGTTTTTATAGATTAACATTTTGAAAAATATTCTAGAATTGGTGGAATTTCTAACGAAATAAACCAAATAATTATAACTAAAAAGTTTACAAAAATGCTAACAAGATTTTAAATATAAAATTAATAGAAAATTTTCATTAGATTTTCAGATTCTTAAGAATTTTCTGAATAAATTAGAATTTAAAATTTCTGAAATTTTATTAATAAATTTTATTTTTTTTATCAATTTTAGTATATAACCAAAATTTACTGATCTACCTTTGAAATTTTCATCAATAAATTTATTGTAAAAATTTCAAAAATTAATTATAAAATCCTTAAACTTTTCTAATAATTAAAATTTCTCTTTCTCTAATAGCTATAAGAGTTTTTTTCCGAAGCTATATTGGAAATTGATTAAATTTTCTGATATGCAAATTTTTATATTGACATTTTATTTTAGAATCACATTTTCCCCACCCATCTTCCCAATATCCAGGATAGCAAAAATGGCATTATCAAAATCAATGTTTATTATTTTTCTAATTTGTTTTTCTTTTTAATAATCGTAAATTTTCCAAAAAAAAAAAAAGAAAGAAAAAGTGTTTTATGTTAAAATCTTGATTGTAAAATTTTAAGTTTTTTTTTTTCACTCACTGTAATATTTTTTGCGTAAAAAAACCAATTTTTATTTACATTTTATTTACAGAGGACAACAGCATAAAACACAGCACGTAAATCCTCGGAAAATGTTAGAAAAGGAATTTTCTTATACTGTAAAATTTATATATATGTATATTCAAATATTATGCCTTGAATACCTAAAAATAAATATATGTATATAGATATAGTTTTTCAATCAAGTAAAATTACTTGTAAAGGAGTGCCACCATTGATTTAAAAGGTTTTTTTTTTTTATTTACTAAAAATACATTTAATTCCAATCGAGTCAATAAAGTAGGGAAAAAATGGAGGCTTTAATGTTTTTAGTGGAGAAAAAGTATAGTTGTCAAATAAATATAGCAAATTTTGCAAAAAATAAAAATATTTGTAAAAGGGTTTGATGATAGACGAATGTGTAGAGAAGAAAAGTAGAAGTGAGTAGAAGGAGGTATGAGAATTTTCAAACGCACCCAATTTTTAATATAATATACTTTTATGTTACTGTGTACACATAAAGAAAATGTATTAAGTCATAAATTGGTAAAAAAAAATTTGTTTAGATGGAAATTTAAATATTTTTGATTATATAAAATACAGGATGATGAATTAGTATTTTGAAAACTACCAAGGAGAGGGAACAAAATATTAGAAAAAATGATAAGATCGAATAATGTCAAAATATGAAAACATAGAAAGGACCAAAGACCAATAAAAAATGTATAAGTTAATATGTAGGTTAATACCAACTACATTAGGTAACAATTTGTTAGGCTGGTATGATTCCAACGCTCCCATATAGAAATCACAATGCGGAGATCTAATTTTAACCTATTCTTTGCCAATATCGATACAATTCTGTGTCTGTGTCTGCGTCTTGCAGTCTTGCAGATAATCTTAAGTTTTCATAAAATAATATTTTCGTTTGACACATTAAAAGGTCAGCCATTTGTAAAATAATAAATACTAAAGCAGATAAGTCAAGCTAAAGTGATGGCAGACTGACGCGAATACTTGCCTAAACATATGTTTCAACGCATTCGATGCCTGTTTTATGTCACTTTAATATGAAATTATTTCCTTGTTTAGCCTTAATCAGTTTTGATTGGGTAATCCAGGCTTTGGATAACTCGAAAACTATCTATATGTACATAGATTCAGAATTCAAATATGAATTTGATAATAATACTAGTGTATAGAGCACCCTGTAATGAAAATTTTGAAAAATTATTTATACATTTTCTAATATTATATTTTATATATAATAAATAAAATAGAAAAGTGTTAGTCATACTTTTATTTGGATAAAGTTTATTCAAAAATTTTGATTAAAGATAAATTTTTTATTGCTACTACGAAAATTTATAATAATTTTCGCTGATTTTAAAATTTTTACCTATACATATAAAATATCGAATGAAAATATTTTTGTTTTTCATTTTAACCATTGGTTATTTTGAATATTTAATAATATTATTTTATAAGGAAAATATGTAAATTTTTAAATATATACCCAATTTTTTAGGTAACCTTTAATTTATATAGTATATTTTTAAACTGTATATCAATATTAAAAATATACCAGATTACAATTTGAAATTATTATAGTCTGATGTAATCTTAACAATTATTTATATATTAACATGATTTTTTGTTCATTGTGTTTTTATCATTATAAAAATCATAATTTCACTCATGACCATTTTACCATATCACCTATAAATATTTGGGTTAAAATACAAAAGACTTGGAAGTCACAACAAAAAATTATTATAATGACATTGAACTAAATATTATTAAAATAAAAAAATATATAGCCAAATTAATCTTTTGAAATATTGTATTTAACTATAGAAATTTTGAAAATACAGGGTACTTTTTTTGGTTAACATGTGATATGGTTCCAACAAGATGGAGCAATTTCACATATAATACAACCAATGTTACAATATCATTACTGAGATGTTTGTTTCAACGCCAAATTATCTCAAGAAGTTGATATGACAATTAGCCCCTACATTCGCCGGATTTAACAGCTCCGAACTTCTTTTTGTGGGGATATTTAAAGAGCAAGATTAATGTCTCTACACACCAGAAACACCTAAGTAACTTAAACCAAACATTCGTGACAAAATTAATGAAACAACGTTTGAAATTGTTATAAAAAGACCCCAAATTTGTTAGGGTAAAATAGGAAGACAGTTGACAGTATTTTCCATACGTTAATCCTAACATAAAATTTTGTTTTAATTTTCCATAAAATTATACAAAAATAAAGTATTAAACATTTCCGGTGAACAACCCTGTATTTAAATTAAATTATTTATAATTTTTAGTATACCAGTAAATAATTATATACAAATTTTATTTTAACAAAAAGGCAAAAGACCTAAATCAAATTAAAATTTCATACAAAAACTTCAATTAAACCATAAATTTCAATTAAACTTTAATCAAAAATGGTTAAATATAGATCAAAATTAAAATTACTCATATATACAATAAATATTGTAAATTTTTAATTCATTTAAGCAATAAAAATATCAAAATTGCCCTCCCTATAAACATTAATTCCATTTTGTTGTTACGTATATTTACTATAGTCTAAAAATAAAGACCAAAGAAATTGTGTAGTTAAAAACCAACTTACTACAATCAAATCAAAGACAAATATCTGTCAAATTTTGAGCTATTTTGAATTTAGGTTGCACTTTTTCCCTACTAACGATATTGTTATATAGCTATATAAATTTTAATTTCTATAAAACTTTAATACATATTTATGATTATATGTGAACTATAAAACTTCTTATAGCAATAAAAATTTGAAAATGAATGATATGTAAAAAAAGAAAAACAGTCTCGATTCACTACTTACCTACATTGTAAATCAAACAAAAAAAAATCTTATATTACCAATTTTTTAACAAAATTCCCATTCAATTCGATAAAAAAAACGCTGAGAATAAGTCAGTGAGCCAGTGAGAATATGAGAATATGTTTAGGTTACTAAAGATATATTTGCATTTTCGTTATTTCCAAATTATTTTCGAAGCACAGCGATAAGCATAACTATGTTTAGCAGAGAAGTTGTAGTAAATAGTGGTACCAACTACCACCATAGTTAATACTTAATAGTCAGAAAATCACTGGCGATTTAAAAGTAACTTCTCTCGCGCTCGCTACTACAAACTACAATACAAAACCAAAAAAAAAAAAAAACTCACAGCTGAACAACGACTCACCTGTGTGTGCTCAACAAGATCATATTATAAAAAAAATGTTAGATTCTATGGTGTCAATGGTAGAGTTTCATTAAAATATTAATTTATTGATATCTTTTTCCTAAATGGGGAATGTAAGACAGCACTGCCCTAATATCGATCTATTGTACTTTTATAGCCCGTTAATGTACCACAATTTAATTGACTTAAAGAAGCGTATGGTGTTTGAGTAGGCTTCGGTGGTGAGCAAATCTTATTCCAGAAGATTTTTTCTTTGCAAATGCCTCGTAGTGGCAGTAATTTGTTAACTGGAGAAGAACGTATAAAATTTTAGGATACTGGCTAAACTAAAAACAGATTTCAGCAAGAGCTGCATTTAATTAGAGTTGTCAGAAATACAGTATTTAAAAATTATAACGTCACCTGAAGAATATTGAATATTAAAACAGCTAAGTTCAGCTTGAGACTTCCTGAAAATAAAGAATTCAATTGCCAAGTAACCTAATTTTCAAATTAACACACTTGTCAAACTTAAGTTCATCAAATTTATCTTTTTAAACTAAATGTAATCTTAGCGATGGACGTTGCATATTTCAGTCACTTATTATGAACGTTTTTGATAGACGTCATTTTGTCGTGAGTCATTTTGTTGATATGTACATAGAATACAAAAATGTTTACATAAGCAAATATGTTTTCTTTTTTTCTATCGTTTGAAATCAAACTTATAAAATTAAAATATAATGTCATTTTTGACATCTGTCAAAAGAAAGTAAGTTCAGCTTAAGACTGAATCAACTTCAACAAAACTGAATTTTCTTTTATACATATTTCTAATTCAATCAAATTCTGTACACAAACACAATAAGGAAACTAATAATACTGATTCACTTCAATTCACATTCTATATCATATCTATTTACCATATTTTTCGTTCCCCTAACATTTTTAAACCCGACACCGTTGTTCCGTCACTTTAATACCGAACCAAAATCAAAAACTAAATGTATACAATTTAACTGCAAATTGAGAGTTCAGATAATTTCAAAGCGTATTCGTATAAATTCCAATTTACTGTTCTATGAAAGTTGCTGAAAAAGAAAAAAACACAGTTTAACTGTGCTCCCGCGCTCAGTCTTACATTAAGCTTACAGTGTATTGGATCGTAGTCGGGCGTGCATGCGCAATTTTATTGAAATTTGTAAAAATAAATAAATAAAAAAAACTATATTTTTTTTTTTTGATTTACCTTTACCCGATCACAGGTAGAAAAATATTTTAGGTAAACATGTAAAAAATTATTTTTGTAATATAAATAGTAAAGTTTTGCTTTCGTGTTGAATTTCATTTCGATAAATAATTTTTTTTTTTTTTTTCAATATTTATTCATGTGTAACGACGAAATTTGTTTTGTTATATAGAGAAATAATTATATTAATGTTACGGATACGTTGTATAGTGCCGCGCCCGTATCGCACAACAATATAAAAGTCGTCCGAAATATTACCGCCCGCCGTCGCCACAAATATAACCACGTCTCCGTGTAATAATTTTTACAATAAAATTTATATAGTTTTGTATTGCGACACCGCGAAAATATTTCATGATCTCGAGCTCGGTAAATAATAATAGCATATTGTTGAATATGATTTTTTATGAAAAGTCAGCTTTAAAATAAAACCATATGAAATTATAGCTATTATAATTATAATTATTATTATTGGAATACCACAGTAACATAAATTTACCTGGGATTATAAATAAATTATACAAAAATAAATAAATTTGAAATATAATTACAAAGCTTTTTATAGTTACTTGTAACTCTAAACACCTTCGTAATTATAATAATTTGTAGTGCAATTTTGAATTCAAACACTGTTCAAGGAAATGAAAATGACTTACTTAGAATAATAAATTAAAAGTGATTAAAATAATATTAAAAAAAATTAATCAAAAGCAAATTTATTTGCAATTTAAATATTAAAAAAAAAAAAGTTATTAGAGATTAAGGTAAATTATGATAATATGGAACAAATTGTTAAAACTTCTGAAATATTGCATATATGTCAAAACTTCATGATAAACATTTATTGTTTGCTTCGAAAATTGCTCAAGTATAGCAGATTTCCATAATTGTTGATAAAATCATTAATATAAACAGTATAATATTAATTATCCCGAATTGTATTCAAAACTTTTCAAAATTCTGACAACTGTCAAAAAAGCTACGTTCTGAACATGACATCGCATTAATATAAACAGTATAATAATATGAAGATCTACAATTGTCCCGAATTGCATTGAAAGTTTTCAAAATTCTGGTAACTGTCAAAAAAGTTACGTTCTGACATCGCATTTTATTGTTGATCGATAAGTTACTAACGACATCGTGTTAAAAAGAGGTACTAATGTCGCGTGTTGTACTACGGAGAATAAAAATACCACATGACAGGTGTCAATATTAACAATAATAAACATTCGTCATAATGAAATTATATAATAAATTGACATAAAATTGATGTTTCAGAAATTTTTCACTTGAAAACACATGAACTTTTTGAAAGTTTTAGTACGTCAATTCAATTTTAAAATCAAATTCAATTAATCAGGGACTTTCGTAAACTTATATATCAATAATTTTATTAATTCATGGAAAATCCATTATTATTATTAACCTCATTCATATATTTCACTGAATTGTTTTCATGTGATAAGAATTAAATATTTCATTTAATGGTCTGTTTTTTGACAGTTTTCTTAACAATTTATTGAACCATATTATCAGTATTTACCTTAATAATTATTTATATTTAAAAATATAGTGCCATAAAAAATGTAATATTAAAAACAAGTGTTTTTAAAGAGTACTATAAAAAAGTGAAATATATAATTAAATTAATAAAATTAAAATTAATTTTGTGTTGATATTAAAAAATACATTAGCTGATCTAGATAGAGTCCATATAAATTGGAATTATCAAAAAAAAATTAAAATTCTTTTCTCTATTAAAAACTGTTTGCGTAATTCGCATAAATAAAACTTAATGCATTATGAAAATGTGGCGTGATCATAGTCAAACAAATTTATCATCATCATCAATACCGTCATCAACTGCATTACATACAAATCCATCTGTATATCATAATCAATATCCGCCACCGCCTAGCAGTACATCAAAATGGAATGTACCAGGCCAACGAAGTTCATATTCATTACCACATCCTGGACATGCAGCTAGTAATATGCGTTGGCAAAAATATGATAATGTATCAGCATCAACAAAGAATTTAGTTAATGCTGGTTCACATTCACCACCTGCATATAATAATCATCAGCATCATCATAATCATATGCAATTACAACAACAACCACAATTATTATCATATGATCAAGTTGATAATAGACGACATTTTCAAGGTCCACCAGGTGGCGGTGGTGGTGGTATGCGTCAGAGACCTGCTTCAATGTATGATAGTCCAAGTTTTGCTTTTAGTAATGCAGGATTTAAAATGTCTGGTGGTGGTGGTGGTGTAGGTGGAAGAGGTCAAAATGGACCAGCACCACCGCCACCAAGTAGGGGTAGTAGTGCAATAAATACTAGATCAAATGGTGGCAATAGTAAAACAAATGGATTACGACAAAGTCCTAGTGAATTGGTACGTTTTTTTTTTAATTTCTTTAATGACTAAAATGTAGAATTTATTACGATAATTAAAGTAGAACAACGAAAAATTTTGTGACTAATGAAAATCTGGTGATTATTTTTCTTCAATGAGCTATAAAGTTTATGGAGTGATTATGTGTTAAAATATTTTAAAATCAAACTTTTTAATTTTTTTTAAAACTTACACTTAGTAGTAGTCAAATTTATATGAATTTATTTATGATCTTCATTTGTCGGTGTTCCCAAATTTATAAACATAATTTTCTAGCTTTACCATGTTTAACATGCGAAATGTTCTGTCAAAAAGAACTTTGCAGTATTACTAATTTTTAGTGATGATTCCAAATCATAATTTTTTTTATTGAAAAAAAAAAGCTTTTAATTTCCCAGTTTTAAAATCACAATTTTATATAACTGCAAATTTGTATTATTCAAACTGGTCAATTTTTGAATAGTTTGCAAAGAGATGACATTCCTGTTCTTCCGGAAGCTTAAACACCTTGTTATACATTTCTATTGACAGCTTCTTTATTCACTCAACAAATTGAACCCATTCTACTTTTCTGATGATTCAAATTAATTTTGCACACCTAATAGTATGTACATTCATTATGTTGGCGATGGTATAGTGGTAGAGTATGTTGTACTGCGTTCTATTCCAGAGGCATCGATTTCGATTTCGCTCTAAGTTACTTCAAATGAGTTCCTGTAAATAAAATTTTCAGTATTTAATTGTGATGTAAATAATAGATTAGTTAATACCATTTTTGCTGACAACAACTTGTAAAAGCCCCGTGTTAGAAACTTATAATTCGGAATCCACATATAAAATTAAGAGCTCCACATTGGAATAAAAATGTAACGAAACCTTCTCCTATGCTCACAAGTGGATTGAATAAAAGAAAGAAGAAAGACTTTCGATCTATAAGCTCTTTTCTAAACGTCTAGACTAAAATCTGAGTATATATAGATAATTCTTAGAGTTATTATATTAAAGTTACGGTTCGTAGCATCAGTGATGTTGTTTAGAAATTACTATATAAAATACTTTTAACAAAATCCCTCCATTACAAATCAACCTTCATAAATTTTATTTAATTGACTCGATAAAACCACAATTTTAGAAATTATTTCTATAATTATTTATTATTAAATTAATAAAATAAAAATTATACTAAATTAAAAAAAAAATTATAATCTTTAACCACTGATAAATAAACCGTCATTAAAATTACAAAAAAATTAAATTAATTTTTTTTTTTTATTTTTCACACTTTTGAATTTTTTATTAATCTATTTTTAATATTGTTCATTTTAAATAAACTTTTTATGGCTCTGATTAATAATTTTAATCTAATCGTATCATTTTTTTTATTACGATTCCATAAATTTATTTACAAAAATGAAATTCTGAATTTAATTACCTGTAAAAATTACCAATTTCTATCTAAATAAAGAACTCATTTCCGCATTAAACTGGAATAAAATATTTTTTTTTTATTATTATTTAATTTCATTTCCTCTGTAAAAATTCCAGTTTTTTTTTTCGTTTTAAAAGGCCCACCATTAATTTTGACTGTCCTTTGGGATTATTGACCGCCACCAAAAAAAAAATACCCATAATATCAAAACAAATAAAATTCATTAAACAATCAAAAATGCGTTTTTTTATATATAAATTCATAGTGTAACAAAATCGGTGATTGCATAAAAAACATCATCAAAAATGCACAAACAAAACACGGAATGAAAATGTATCTTTCATAAAAAAAAGGTATAAAATTACCTTTTGGTAACAGGTAACAAAATAAAACCAGTTTCCAAACAAGTTAAAAAAACAACAAAAACGAAAAAAATCTAATGCTATCAATTTACATTCCGTAGTAAGTCAGGCTAAGTCGAGGTTTATAAACAAAAATCTGAGAATTTTTCATGAAAAAAGACCTTCCTCAAAATTTGAAATATAATAATTTTTTTTTTTCATTTTTTTTAAAGGTGTGACTTTGAAAATATCAAATTTAGTGTTGTCACACAGTGTGTAGTAAATCACTGAATAAAAGTCTTAAAGGTAGACAAAGTGTCATCTTTATTTTATCTTTTTGTGACAGTACGGATTTGAATTACGTAATATTTTTTTTTTTTTTTGTTGATTTTTTTGTCTTCCAAAAAAATAAAAACTTTTTGCTGTTGTGACCCACGCTGTTTTTTATAATTTTACTGATTCCGGGTTAGAAAATTGTTTGGGTTTTTTTTTACGGTGAGAGATTTTTTTTAGAATTCTGTCACTGATTTTACATTTACATATGGGCATGGTAATTTTTTTTTTTTGGTTTAATTTTGTTGAAATATAGAATCTAAATATGAATTTGAATATTAAGAATACGAGAATTGACTTTTATATTTGAAGTAATTTTATATCTGAGTCATTTTTGGAAGATTAATTGATGGAATATTTTATGGACAGTATGTGAAAGTTTAAATCAAATTCAAATTAGAATTAAGAAATAAAATAATATGAAATAAATTTAAATTTTTGAAATTTATTTAACCCTTTAGCGGTCGTAATAAATGGAATTTAGTGTGTTAAGTTTGGTTAATTAATGTAATAGATTTTTATTTCATAAAATTCATTTTTTATGTACAAAATATAAGCTCTAAAAATTGTCAGGTTGTATTTTCTGTACTAGCCCCGTCAAAGTGTCGATTATTTGAAAAATTTATTGTACGATTTTTTCTTTACTTTCTGAACTCTGTCGGAAACATATTATCCAGACAACACGGGCTCTTCTTCTAATAGGCTTTCATGCTTTGAAAGTCTCCTATCTGAATCCATTTAGTTAAGATCTGAGAAGATTTCTATATATCTGCTAGCTAGAAGAAGACACAAATTTAATTTTAAATTTTTATATCTTCCTTGAAGAGAGCCTATCGAAAATTTGTTATGTTTCCCACAGCAAAAGTAGGGTTAATTTGATTTGTCAATGGATTTATAGATCGAATTATTTAAATAAGTCTACTACTATGGTTAGGTTATCACATCAGAATATTTCACAAGTTCTAATTTATTGATTTTTAAATAAATTTGATGCAATAAAACAAAATACCAAAATAAAATATAGAAAAAAAACGAAACACATAAATTTCAAATACAAATTTAAGTCCTGGTCCTGTGAGATTTATTACTGCAATTTATATCCTTAAAACAAAGTGTATATAGACAATAATAATACACAAAAATAAAAACACTTTTCCAGGTGAAAGAATCACGTATTTGGTATTAAAATATATAAATCCTTTCTCTGATAAAATAAATTTCTAATTTAAATATTTAATTTTATTGAAAAAATTATAATATAGAAAATTTGACTAAAAAGTGATAAATTGTATCAAATTTATTATATTAATTATTATATCCTTTCTCTCTGGTGTAATTTTAACAAATAGCCCAATCTAAGTTGTTGAAAAGTTAAAAAAAATCAATAATTATTTAGATCAGTTGAACAATTATTTGACCTTCTTTAATATTTCATTTATTTAATATAATTTTGAATAAAATAAAAAAATCAATTTAAATGTATTAATGATTTAAGGCGGTTTTAAATTTATTAAATTAAATTTTTCAATGTTACCACTTGGTTCTGTAATATTTCGTTTTTTTTTTCTATATATACATAAGAAATAATCACTTAAAACTTTAAATTTTTACAAACTTTTAGTTTCTCTCATAAATTACGACCATATTTTAAATCAACCTACAGAAATTTCTGATGGTAAATTTCATATTTACAGAGTTTTGGGATATAATTTAACAATAAATATTTAATACTTTAATTTGACGTTTATTTCCGTTTTCAACAATTGTAAATAATAAAATTTTGTTAGTTAACTTTTGACAGATACAATTTTTTATGTTCTTTAAAATAAAATAAAATTCTTAATCAAATTAAAGATTACTTTAAATTTTATGATGGTTTTTTTTTTTTGTGAAAATTACTAAAATTTTATAAGAAATTTGGTTACAGCACAGGAGGACAGATTAGTTATTCATTGCTCTAATTGATATGAACAATTTGTTTCTTTAAATTTCTGTATTTTATGTTTCTGGAGCATTGAATTTAGGATTCCTTGTTTTAAAGACATTAAAACAGCAACAGAAAATTGAGAATTTCAAATTTGGGGGCTGGTAATACAAATTTTTTACATACAATATTGTCGAATTTTCTAATTGCTTTGAAATTGTCATGAATTAAAAACTTAAATGTGTTTTCAATAAAGAATATTTTTTTTGAGAATTAGCCAAGGCATTACAATTTTTAACCTCTAATTGACTTTAATTAATTAACTCTAATATCTTATTATTTTGCCATTTTAAAATAAACGAAATTTACCTTTCAAAATTACCAATTTTGTTTTAAATTATAATTATATCTAATCGTTATTTTAATAAATGTTACTATGTGGAATCAACTACTTATTTTCAATTACATTTCTTTGATATATTATTACCAACTTTGCAGTTGTCTTCATACATTTATTTCCGGTACTGTTCTTTCAAATTACCATTGATATAGCTAAGCCGCATACCATCATTTAAATGAAGATCTGATTTGCCTGACGGTTTCTTTATCTTTTCTTTATGTTTCCTTCATTCATTGAATTTCGATGATTTCTAATTTTTATTAAATATTTGTTTTAATGAATCCTTTCACCGGTCGCCCTTCTTTCTTTAATTTTTTTTTTAAATTAATTATTTATTTTATTACAAATAATATCCAAATAAAAATCATTTTTACATGTTATTTTTTTATCCTTGAAATATCAATAATGAAATTGATTTTTCAATTAACACAAACTTTATTTTATTTCTTTTAATCTATTTTATTGATTAATTAATCTTATTTTGAAACAATTTTAAAATTTAATTAAATAAGTTTCATTTTTTTTTTATTTTTGTAATGATTAAGAGAGAAATTGTAAATAAATTTTTAATAATTTACAAGGTTTTTCCCCCTCAAAAGTAATGATAAAAATTCCACAAGTTCATAATTGATCAAGTATAAAAGTTTTAACAATTTTATGTTTTAAAAGGTGCGATCATAAATTTTTAATTAATTCAAAATTTTGGTTAAATTTGTTAAATTTATTTTAATAGATTTTTCAATCATTTTTTTAGCAATCAATAAAATTAAGATGCTTCAAACTTGTCTAAATTGGAATTTAAATAATATAGAAATTATTTAACTTAAAAAGATTTGGTGGGACAAATTAAAACTGGTTAGTTACTTCAAAAAATCTAGGCTAAAAAGTTATTTTTAAAAAAAAAAATACATTAAATTCCAAACATTTTCATAAACGAGTCGTGTTTCATAAATTGGAAAATAGTTTATCGGTTAAATCATCGGTTAGGTAAACATAAAAGATATAAGTAATAATAATCATGTTTTTTTTTTAAAAGAAAAAAGGCTGTTTTTTATTAATTGCCAAGTCTTTTTTCTGTATCTTAACACGGAATTAAATTTTAAAACATACTTCAAGCGCCGCCATATCTTATCAATATTTATTTTGATGATAAAATTTTTATTATTTTTAATTTCTACTATAGTTTTTAAAATATAAATAATTAATAATAATTTTAAAAATAAAATTTATTAATTAATTTTTAAAAGTCACGATTTTTTTGTTATTTGGTCAAAAATTATCAAATAATTATAAATAGAAAATGAAATATTTCAAAAAGTTTGATTCAATTGAAACTTTAGATTTGCTAATTAATTTTGCTAATTAATAAATAAATATAATTATATAAGTTTAACTAATTACTGTGAAATAAATATAAAAAATTGTTTCTGATCAATTGACCAGAAAATTGACATTAATTATTTAAGTATATAATTAAATAATTTAAAATTATACAGAGGGATTCGGTCAAAGTTAATTCTACTTGATCGCATGTTACTGTTGTAATGAAATTTACTGCCCCTAGAATTTAGGAAATTCGAGATAAGTTAATAATGAATTTAACAGAATCTCCTCCAACACGAAATAGTTGATATATTTGATTGTTACATGATCAGAAATACAATTTTTAATCAATGACCAGCTCTGAATAATTTTAATGTAAAATTATAGCATTATAATTTAATTATAATGCTATAATTAAATTAACATAATTATGAGTAACGTTATTTAAACTAGAATACCGCATCGTGAAGATTTCTTATATGTAACATAGAACGTTATTATGTAAATATACAACTAAATAATTACAAAACGAATTTTACAGAATAATTTTTGTATAATTAGTACAAATGTTAACAAAATATAGGAAACCCTTTTTCTTTAATTTGGAATACGGTATAACGAAATATAATAACGAAATAAATAATATTTCGTTATTTTAACCATATTCGTAACAGAAACGAAACTTTAATTGATAACATACGAAATGAACAACATTTTCTACTTTTCTACTGGTTGTAAACCTTATTTTTGACAGCAAGTATCTTGTGCATATTTGATTGGTTGATTGATTTATATAGAAGGGAACCGCTAGACAATCCTCTCTATATAAATATACCAGAATTATGGCCATTATACCCTTCATGTTACACATACCGTGACGGTTGGCTGTGCCAGAAAATCTTTCAATTCCTGAACTAACTCCTAATTCATACAACAATTCGTTGATATAGTAAGAACCAAAACATCAGCGTCGCAGTTTATATATACTAAGAACCCGTGACAATAAACTGTTCAATCATAAAAATCAAACCAAATCAAGTTCCAAATAATAATGATAATGATCCTACTAATTTCTGTAAGTTCATTAATAAAAAATTTAACAATTTCAAACTTTTTTACTATAATATCAGTCAATTTTCTATACATAATTCCAACCTTAAGTTTCAGTCGTTATTTCATTAAAAAGAATATTAACAAAAACTTGATCTAAATTAACTTAATCTGATAATAAATTTAAGCATTTCTTGTCCACAAGTAAATTTTTTTTTATTATCCAAATTACAATTTTTTTTATATTCATTCAATAATATCCCCCTTAACATAAAAATCTTTTACTTGTATATAATTTCTTGACTTACGAAACCCACACTTACGAAAACCAAATCACAAAAATCAACTTTATCTTTTTATTTTTTTCATTTTTTACATAAACAAAACAGAAATTTATCAACAACAAAAAACCGAAAACCAAAATTGTCCATTGATGATGGCCTTTAGGTCAATAAAAGTTTATATTACTTGAAATAACTAGAAAACCTCAAAAATAAACCATCTGTGATTGAATCTAAATGTCTTCAATTTTTTACCTTTTTTACCATAAGTATCTAACAAAAATGTTTTTAGTGAAAGTCTTATTTTGTTATGGTTAGTTGTTGTTGGAAAAGTTTTTTTTTTTTTTTGTCTCTGTTTATGTTTATTTATAATTTTATGTTTTTAAGATACTTTTACATAAAATTTTATTTTGATTACATGAAAATATATAAAAAAAACTGTCCAGGTAAACAATAAATATAAATAAAAACAAATAACAAACAATAATTAAAAAAAATTAAATAAAAACTTGGAAAATTTAGTTGGAAGTTATCGATAATAATAATTTATAAATAAAATAATGTTGTTTTTATGTTGCAAGGTTAAAATGAGAATGTCTTTTAGCTGAGCATTTGACCAAATGGTAGGGTGACCATTTATTTTCATGGTTACTTCAGATCATAATATAAATAAAATATTTGGTAATAAAAAAAAACTTTTAATAATATATAAATATTTTTAATTATTTAACATTTACGATAACATCATAGTTTAATGAAGCCACTCCAGATACGAGAAATGATAACAAACAAAAAATTGAGATTAAATTGACAGACAAATTTCCAATCCGGGCAATTTTGTATTTCATTTAAATGGCAGTCGATATGTTGTGTCATAACCAGGACAAGTGTTTATTTCACCAAAAAATGGTTTAATTATAGTTTAGTCTGAGAAGAATCAACTATAGAGACTTAGATTTCGAAAGATGTTTGTTTGAAGTTTATATCTTTGCAAAGTGAAACCTAAAAGCAAGTTTTACTGAAATAAAAAAGTGCCTAAATATATGCGTGCTAAGAAGTCACAAAGTATGGTTGGTTTAGTTTTAGAAGAGGGGAATGGAAGCGGCCAAACCTCATACATAGAACATACGGTCCGTTTGTACCCCCTTACGAAACGTTACCCAATTTCACCACGAATCGTGCCATCCAAACTTTTAATAAAGTTGATCAGGTTAGCAGGCTTTTCGCTTGCTATACTTCTATTAAATCTCCTGCAAAATAAAAACCGAAAAATTTTAATCTTTTATTACACAGAGAAGCACAATGACAGTTGTCTCGTCATACTTACCTCTACAAGCGGTTTCCGTTGTCAGTCTTTTGTCAGTCTTAGTCGCATATTTACCTAATAGTAATTGCCTCGTAATCATAACTATTCTTGATAGTTATATAGAGTACCTACTGAGAATCCTAAATATATTAAATCATTCCGATTTCATCATTAAAGTTTATGTAATCAGTAATAGTTTAAAGTTTAAATATTTCATGGTTTCCTCAGTGTTCGTTGGTTTGATTGAAAGGAGCCCCATTAAATTAACCCGACGACGTTTATTTTCTTTTGTTGTTTTATTTTACAAGGTTGTAACTGTCACTATACCAAAAATTGTAGAATTTTAGCATGAATTAAAAGTCATTTTAAATAACAGATATTAGAAATTGCTCGAAACATCAATAATATGGGAATTTGTAGCCACATAACATTCTGAATAGTATAATTTATACCTTGCGTTCAACATAACCTCAACATTGAACTAATTAAAAATGAAAGATATATAGCGATTAAATTCAGATCAAAACTTCAGTAAAATGCAATTTTAGAAGTAAAGTATTTTCTTAGTCGATAAATTAATTTCACTTTTACGGACTGGTCCACATATTATTAACTATAAAATGTTGCATTTGTTCCTGGTCCTACACATAAAGTTTACATATAAAATATTTTTAATATTGAATTCGGATAGGAACGTTGAATAATTTGAATCTCATTACTGAATTCTGATGCGTTTAAATGTTATTTTATGCTTAAAATAAACATAATATTTAATTTTACTTTATCAATTATCACATTATCGAATTTAATTAAAATAATTATTGCAATTTGAATCCATAAATAATATAATTTTAAATTTTTCATATTGAAATTAAATTAAAATGAAATTTAATAAGAGTAATTCCTTAAATTTCAGTATTCAAAGTACTGTCAAAATCATAAGACATGGTAACTCTGTCCAATGGCAAATATAATAAATTTAATATATAAAATTAAATATTTAAATAGAAAATTATTTAAATTTTATTAATAAAAGAAAACTGGTTTATTTGTTTATGTGTGTGGGAGAAAATATAATTTTTATTATAATTATATTTTATTTATAATAAAAATGTCATTTTTTGCAAAAGTTTACCTTTAATAATTCCAATAAATTAAAAATAATTTTATACAAATATTTTAATTTATTTGCATTTTTAAAATTCCATTTAGATAGAAGTGCATAAAAGTTTCTTGTGAATAAATAAATAATTTATATTTAAAGTGTTTTTTTTTTTTTTAAATTAAAAATCATTAAAATCTAATAATAATAAAAAAGAAACGTAGAAAAATTAGAAATATAAGTTTTTAGTAAAATATTTAACATAATTTTTTTTTTCATTTAATAGAAATATACTTGGTAACATTCGTGGTGTAATTATTTATAAAATGAATCAGAATTTAAGTATCAGAAAGAATTGTGAAGTATATAGAAAATACCGATTAGCTATTAGCACATAATCTTCTTCCAAGAAATCCTATCTTTTGCTGAAAATTGCCACTGATATTCAAATTTGAGATCATCTATTCATCTGTTTTGCGGTATGTCTACTTTTCTGTTGTTGTCTCTTGGGATCCATTGTGTTGTTAATTTTATCCTTCTATTTTCCTCTAACCTTGCTACGTGACCAGCCCAATTCCATTTATGTTTTTTTTGCTACATCTATGGCATCTCCAAATTCTGTAAATTGTTTTATTGCTTGGTTTCATTAGTAATGACATTTCCATTGATCTTTCTGTTGTTTCGATTTTCTTTTTTTTACTAGTGTAAGGCTCCATGTTTAATATCTATGTTAACACTGGAATTATTGTTGTTTCACAAAGATATTTCCATGTTTTATTACTTAATTTATTAATTAACCATCCGTTTTTGATGCGTCCTATCAATTTCTTTCGAAGGATATACTTAGCCCTATAAGTTTGAATAATCATCTTCTAAATAATATTCTACAAACACTTATTTTAACCCTAATTGATCCATTGTCAATTTTCTAACATAGCCTCTTGGCTACAGACTAAAAACAGTTGCGGTACGCGTTCCTCTTGATTACAGACTGAAAACAAATTGAGTTGGGTACCAATTTTATTTCATTCAGTGGGTTAATATCAAAATATCCGAATTAAGTATGTAAAATACGTTCTTAATGACATCTGAAAGCTGAAGTTCCTGATTTTCTTTATTACAGAGCACTTTTAAAACAAACTAAAATTTTCGAGCTACTATTAGAGGTTAGTAGGTTATTTATAAGACTTAGCTGTGGTTGGTTATATGGGAAATATAAATAAGCTTTAACTTAATTGTTCCAGAGTTATAAAAATATGGACAATAAATTATTGAATTTAAGGCAAATTTTGATATCAAATAAGACTAAAAATGTTATGCAGATATTATTACCACCACCACCACCAATTATTTAATTAAATTTTGATTACAAAATCATAAAATAATTATACGCAGATTTGGTTTTCAGATTTTGTTTTAAAAGCTAAAATTAATCATTTTTTATTTATTTAATTTGTAATACTTAAATTTTTATAATTAAATAAGTAGTTAAGTTTTATATTGTTAGTCAGTCATATAATTATCAAATTGACGACGATGTGAATAATATCTTTTATTAATCTGGAAAGAAACAAGGGAATGGCATTTAATTTTTAATATATATTTAATATCCCGCACTGTTGTCGTGGGTACCATGGGGGATATAATTAAATTGCACAAAAATTTATTAAAGTTTTTGTATAATTTTAAGTTTTTTTTTTTAAATTAAAAAAAAACTCAATCAAATTTTATATGACATGCGAATCTTTTTACCTTCATTTTAATAGAAAAATAATATTAGGTAAACTCTTGAGAATAATTGGTTTTTGTTAGATATATTCATGTACCTATAATAATTTATTTAAAAATTTAAATGGTTACAAAATTTATGAAGCTAATTTGTTTAAAATATGATTTTTATGAATTATTAACCGACATTTTTATCTAGTTTTTATTTAAAATTGTCGGTTATCATCATAAAAAATTTAATTTTTCTGTAGTTTTACTATCTGTAGTTTTAGTAGTTTTTTATAGTAGCTGTTAGCTGTTATAATTTTCAGCACAAGCTGGATTTATAATACTAAGTTAACGCAACTGAACATAATGTTACACAGTTAAACTATGAAAATAGTAAATCTATTTACAATCAATTCCAATTCCAACAGAACCTTTTCGTTTACGAAGGAAATTGTAACTATTTTTACCTGTTTTTTTTTATGTAGGACTAAATTAGGTACTTTTACCTTATAATTATATAAAACAGTGTCAAATGTTGAGCATCAAAGTGAGACTACAACTACATAACAGCGGTTAGTCGCGGTTTATTTATTTTGATTAAAAAAACATAAAAGCTACAACTGCTGCTGATAAATTACTGAAACTTCTACTGCACCCTAATAAAACTTATACACTGTTTGTTATAAATGATTATTCGTAATATCGTAATACACTTAATCGAAACTCACGTTAATCTGTCTATAGAATTAAAAGTTGAGCTGAAAGATTTCTTTTAGGAAACATCATTAAAAACTTCTTCATAAAAGCATTACTTGCTAGGAACTCCGTTTCTATAAAGAAGTCCTTTCTGGGGCACATTGAAGCTGTGCTTTTTTTTATATGCTAGCAATCTGCTAATATACATTTAAATGATAGTACACAGAGTGGCGGAAAGCTGTTTTCGAAGCGAAAGCTGATTTTAAAGCTCAATGTTATTGAACTCTCCTGTATACAGTTGATGTTGTTCAAATATACGCAATTTCGTAAAAGGTTTCGTAATTTCGAAAAATGGTGTTTGAAAGTGAAGATTTAATAACATTAGTTTTTACTAGAATTCCTTTGTGGACCCAACAATTTTCTGCTAATTGATAAAAAGTGGGAAGAAATTTCTATAGAATTAAAAGACGAAAGTAATGTAGATTGAAATATAAAACCAAAAACGAAACTCTTTGCGTACATTAAAGCTTTACTCTGTGGACTCTACGATTTACTGATAGCACTAACAAACAGCTTCCAGCACAGCTCATATCGTGACTTTGAACGTGCATTGCTATGTGGTATGTCTGTATTTAATTGTAAATCAATAATGCTTAACATAACTTTCATATTTTTTTTTGCAAATTTCTCATTTATGTTGGCAATTTTGCAAATTTCTCATTATGTAAAAAATATTTCTAAAAAAAATATAATTTCCTTATTACCAAATTTAAACACAATTTATTACAATTTTCTTCCCGCCCTGTAAAAGAAAATTCACATGATTAATTGTAAATATATTAGTTACAGCTGATAAGTAATCACACTTTTACCATTTTTAGTCAGCTTATTTCTAAAAATTCTTTTATATTTTTATATACTTTCCGCATATTTTTATGAAATTTTTCCATTTTACCATAATTTTTCATTTTCTATGAAAAATTTCAAGAAATTTATATATATGTAAGTAGAGTTTTGCAATAAATCGATGTTGCGTGACCAAAAAAGTAAAACGTTCAAGGAATTTTTCATTAAAAGTTTTATGTCTCAATATATATTTACAATATATAATTTTTTTTAAGCTAACTACGTAAATCGATTGTAACCTGATGACTTTAAAGGTGAAAATTCAATGCGAAAACTAAAAAAAAAATATATATATATAAAGTATGAAAATGTGAAAAATAAATTTTCACATGTTTTTCGACTTATTACGATGTTAAAGTTTTGTACAGTATATCAAAAACGCTACAAAAAATTTATGATAAAAATATGACTCAGTCACAATGTTAATTACTAAAATGGTAACCACAACTAAATAATATGTGTTTACATTATGTAATTTTAGTGGAGAATTTTATATGTAATTTAATTTATATTTATTACAAAATTTACTCAAATTATTCTGACATTATATGAAATAAAGAGAAAAATAAAATTTCATTAGACTTTAAACTTTTAGATTGTATAATTATATGTAAATTCCTGGAAACCTTTTTTTGTAATTTTACTTGTAAATATATAGATTAGATTCATTAACTATTGATCATTAATTAACATGGTAAATTTAAAAATAGCCAAATTGCAGAATATTTTTTAATGCCGACTTAATTTCTGAATATTCAATTTCTTAGCTTCAAATATTTACCACTTAAATTCATGCAAATTCCTTTACGATTCTTGAGTCTACTCATCGTTTTGATAACATCTTCTTAAATCTATATCGAAATGATGGTTTCATATATAATTCCTAAGCTTGAGCTACAATAGTATCGATCAGGTTACTATAGATTGGTTCAGTAAAGTTAACATTTTACGGTTTCATATATTTTGTATTGAACGGACACATCACATATCGGTGCAATTGAAATTGAATTGAACGAGTTTGGTATTGAAAATATTGAACTTTTACGAATCCAAACTGAATCATATATACTTATGTCAAGAGAAATGAGATTTGACAGTTTCAAAAAAAAAAAAATGTTTGTGAAGAATCATGGCTGAGGAAAATTTTATAGAAGATATGAAAAATTATCGAGAATAACATTACTAGAATAAAAATTACATCAAATTTGATCGATTGCAATCGATAACTTATATGTCTACTTAAACAGTCGACAGGCTACTGTACGAATCGATTCGAAACTGAACTGATCGATGAATTGTAGCCTAAGCTTATAGATCTGATCAGTAGCATATCATTTCATTAAAATTTTCCATTGTTGTAATTTATATATTAATAGTTTCATCAGAAATCTCGTATAAAATGAAACCGATCAGTATATTAAAAATATTTAATTATCGATATAATAACTTTAACTTTCGATTCCAGCAAATATATCGAATGTTGTGTACATAGTTAAGAGCTCAATATCATATTATTAAACTGAATTCTCTCATTTTTCTTTAATTATATTTTCTTATTAATCAAATTGTAAATATTTATTGGAATTGTTCTTTTCTTTTACTGGTAATATAGTCATAAATTTTCATCAACAATATGAAATCAATTTATTTGTCATAAAGAAATACAAATATTTTTCATAAGAATATAATAGAAATTGTCTAACAAAATTAATAGGAAGGAAAAATTAATTGAGTAAGAAAATATAAAAAATATTTACAATTGGACTATTGATCATAATGTCAACTCAAACATGAATTCTCAAACCCAACCCAAATTTCTGTCACAAATTTATTTATCAATTGAAAAATTATATTTATATATTTCGGAAAATCATTTTCAAGAATGAATCATAATTTTAAAAGGCATCGATATTTCCATATTTTTGCCGAAAGTTTTGTAGACCAAAAAAAAAATAAAATCGAAATTAAATTTCGATAATTTATGGTTAAAGGAAATTATTCAATTTTACAGAATCATATTTTTTTATCAATCTTTAACAATTTTTTATAATTTCTACCAAATTTGAATAACAAAATCTATGAAATTCTAATATTTTGGTTTTGGTAACCTAATCCGTAATAAGATAAATATTTAATAAATTAATTAATTTTGTAACCAAAGTAAAATGTGATAAACTAATGTAAAAATCTTCTATGGTCGAACCAATCCCATAAAAAAATATGTTTCTAAAAATAATATTTATTAAAATGATTTTTATATAATTTTCTGTGAACATTTTTCAGTCGATTTTCTTTTATTAAATGAAAAAAAAAATGAAACCATATAAAAAAACGATTTTGTAAGTTAAATCGATTTACGGGATAGAATTTTCTTTTTCATTTTTTTTTTGGTGAATAATATTCAAGGTCTGAGAATATTGTTTCTTTGAAAACCATTAGCTCAATTTTTTTTTGCCTCTATTCTTTGAAAGTTAAAAGTTTGAAAAAGGTTGAAAAATAAGTTTGAAAATGAAACATATTTATATTAAATTAAATTCACAAAACGATGAGTTTGAAAACTTGTAGATACATATAAATTTGATTGTATATTACAATAAATTAATAGCTAATTCATTAGTCGATAAATTATTGAGAATTTCCGTAATTTTGGTAGGATTCGAGGCAATACTGAATTTAGTTGTTACTTCATTATTATCAACTATCATAAGCTAACATTAACTAAATCATCAACCAGCATTATTTATCTCCTCTGAACATGACACATTTAATGCTGCATTCATAATACAAAATTAAAGCAACTCAAAAGTTACATAGTTAAACTTAATAAGGAACACAACGCAAATTAACTCTAGGCTAAAGTTGACCAATTTTTAACTTTTTACGATTATTCAATATGCGAAATCTCAAAATCAAGTGTTAAAGAAAGTCAATTATTTTTCTGATTGTTTACTACTTTATTAATTTATTACTCACTTATGAAATTAATAAACAATTTGCAATATTTTTTAAACTCTTAAATTATAATTTATATCAGCAGAGTTGATTTGACACTCGCTGTAAATGAAACAAGTCAATTGTGAATTTTGAAAACTTTTAAAACCGTCCTCTCAGTTTGCTTTGGGTTTCAGATCAGATGCGTACGTTGATAACATTATGAATAAGGGTTTTGTTCGTTACACTTTCCCAGTTGCAACAGAAAATAATTTTAGACTTTTACTTATATAACCTTTTTAACAAATTACAGTGTCCATTAAATATGACTAAATAACTTTTTATGATTTACTGAAGGAATAAACGGAATTTTCTGTAACGATAAAGAATGAAATAGGAGGATAAAATGTATGGGAATAATTCAACTATTTTTGCCAGGCACAAATAATTGATATTTTTTCCATATACAATTAAGAAAATCTACTACAATTCAAATCAAAAACAAAAACTCTTTAAAATAATCAACACTCACCACACTAAAAAAGAATTTGTTATAAGCATATTTTTCAACAAAATGTTTTATAAATAAATTACAAATTCAAATATATTGAAAATATAATTTTCCACTCCTTCAAATTAACAATTTATGAGTTTTTTTTTTATTTTTCATATATAATAGCTTCTTTTGTATATGAATTTACTAAAAAAACAAAACCAAGACATAAATGTATCTACACAACAAAAAAAAAACATATATTTACTTTTTTATTGAATAAAACAAGAATACAAAAAGAATTACCTTAATCGTTTTTCCATTATCGTGATTATTGTTAGTCATGGGGTGACATAAAAATCTAATGAGCCGAAACATAAAATCACACACAACAATAATAAAAATCAGAATTTATCAATACATATAGTAAAAAAAAATACTTTCCATTACAATTTTCAAAGATACATTAAGTAATAAATGTAAAAAAAATATTTAAACATCTGATAAATTTTCACGTTTCATACGCCAAATTGAATATATAAAAAAATTCAAGGTTGCGAAAAATCAAATCCATAAATAATAATAAAAAAATCGCAAAATCTTTTCGTAAATTCATTTTTAATGTTTCAAACAAAACGTATGCTAATTTTATTATACACGTGTCCAAGTCCATTATATATCCGTTAATATTTAGAGAGAGTTTTTATTGTATTCACAACCACCAGCCCAAAAATGTTGCTTATAAATATTTTATATTACATTGGTCCTTCGAACCGGATTGCGATTATGGTTAGATATGTTAAAATTCCTTTAGAGTTTAGACTGTATTTAATATTGCCAAAAAATTGCTGTGCCAAAAATTGGTTTTATGTCAGTATATGGAAAATGAATTGGTTAAATTGGACTTTATACAACTATAATACATAAAGAAGAAATTATTGGCTCTAACCTCTAACGGTCTAACGATATAAAAAATAATGAAAATATATAAATTTCATTTTCATTCTTTAAAATTTTATGATATTGGCTAAAAGTTTCTGGTATTTGCTATAGACAATTAGTCACCGATGTTTTTTTTAAAGCCATTGATGAAAATTTTCCATTGAAAAAAGGACATTTTTATGACGATATTTTGGAAAATGAAATACATTTCGGATAAATAAAAACTTACAAATAAGAGAAAAACATGTCGACTAAAAATTAGTTGTTTTTGATTTGCTTTATGTGAAAAATGATTGGAAATTTCTATATTCACTAAAAATATTTCTATTTTTCGTGGAGCTATTTCAGACTTTAGTTAAAATTTAATACCAAATTTCCCCTACTACTCGTAATGAAATTCTAGTATAAAGGTCTTCTTAATTAGTATGGATAAATAATTTTTTAAAATAACCCATTATAAAATTGGTATTTATTAAAATGTATATAAACTAAAAATTAATTATTTAGAGAAGGAACTTGGTCTTAGGAAGATTATAGGCTAACTTACTGCATTCGGTAGGATTGAAAAAAGAGCCTTATTTCAGCAGCAGGATTCTTCTGCACCAAGATCATTATGCTTATTACTTCGATATTTTAATAATGATAATGAATTACCAAATAACACACAACATCAGGCCACCAATTGACCCACTATCTATTTGTATATGAAAAACCACTAAACTTTTCTTTATTCTAAACATTAAATTTCCCTTACGAATCTTAGAAATGTTCACTATGGGAATTCTCTTTCCTTCAAGCTATCAAATAAACTCTCTTAGTCTTCTTCTGTTTATAGACTTGGGCAGTCCCATTCCAAATAATCTTATGAGAAACAGTGTCAAGACTTATATCACTTTAAATTTAATCTAATTTTGCTAACAGATATGATCGTACTTTCGTACTATATTTGAATATTATGTCTAATTACGCGGTTTATTAACATAATATCTTCGGGATTATTTTGCTATACAAAAGATTCAATGCTATTGCTTATTGGTATACAAAAAAATCTTAAGGATTTTAAAATGAAAAAACTAACAAATGAATAAACTTTCCTGTAATTTACAATTTAGCCGGCTTACTTTTTCAAAAACCATAATTTTATATTTTAAATAATTATTAAAAAAAAATCTGTTTTTTTTTTTTTTTTGCCGGTTACTTTTTATAAATATTTCAATTTATACCATAAAAAAGCAAAAATCTCTTCGGCATACTTACAAAAAAACATAATTAATTTAATTTTATATGCAAACTTAATGTAATTTTTGTGTTTTACAAACAACCTTAAAATTTTGCAACATACAAAAATAAAATTTCAAATCATTAAAATCCGCAATGAAAATATTATGTAAAAAAAATCATACAAACAAATGCGAATACAACATAAATATACAACATATAAATTAAAAGGATATAATTTTTTTTTTTTTTACATAATTTCATTTAACCCGTTCGCGTGATTAAATGAACTCAATTTTTATTTCCCTTTTTTTTCAATATTATGTTATGTTCTTGTGTACCTAGTATTTATATTACTCCCTAACCTCACTTCTAATAAATACCAAAAACATATAACAAAAAAAAAAAAACTGAACCTTTTCATTAATATTTGCATGTTACGAAAGTTAAAATTACTGGGTAGATTTTTTTTTTTTTATGTTTTACCATTTCGACTTTATACATAGTTTTTTTTTTTTTTTTAAAAAAAATTGTTCTTTAAGATAATTTTTTCCAGGTTAAAACAAGAAAAAATAAAATAATATGCGGAAATATAAATTTCTATAGTAAATTAATGTAATATTGTGTTACAAAGACGATATTGAAAAAAATAAAAAATCTAGTTCAAATGAATTTATTAAACACGGAATGTTGAGTAGATTTGATTGTAGAAATTTTTTTCTTGTAACTTTTACATTTTATACATAATTGTAAAACTGACTGTTAAATTGATAGTTTGTTGAATAAATTTGATGTGGTATAAAATATTCTTTTAATAGTAATTAAATTTTGTAACTCTAATTTAATATAGTTTAAATTTTAAATTATTAAGGAGGAAATTACATATCTAATGGGAGCAATTGAAATAGACCTAATTGTAGAGTGGTTATGTTTAGGAATGATATCCGGTCATTTATTAAAAGTCAATTTAATATGGTGCTCTCCTTCATATGACTTGTAATCACTGCGCAAAATAACCAAATTTTACTAGAAATATGACCAGTGTAGTGCCGGTATATAAGGGTTAACAATATAACTACGTGTAAAATATATTGTTAACCAGAAACTATGTATCTACATCTGTTTCAACTAGATTTATTTCAAATTTAACTATAATAAGAACTCCTAGATTACTAGTTAAAAATATTTGACTATACAATTCTAGTTGAAACAGTTTGTAGAGAAATGTTCAATTTGAACTATAGAATAAGAAATAAATGATCTATAGTTTAAAGCTTAAAAAGTTTTAATTTTTACTAATTATCTAGCTATGACTAACTTAAAATTCTAGTTAGAACTTAAATCATTCCAATTATTTTAATGTCATATCTAACTATAGGTTAATTGTAAAAGAGTAAAAACAACTTCGAAATCCATTCGTAAAATATGCAGAATGTAGTGAATTTTGTTGCAAAAGAAGTTAGAAATCATGAAAAACTAGTTGTAAGGATCTAGTGAAATGTCTAGCGAATTTACTTGTATAAAAAAGTCGAACCATCCGGAATTCTAGTAATAAAATAACGAGAAACGTGCAATATCTAGCGAATTTTATTGGTACACTTTTATTAATATTTTTTAACTAAAAAACAACGCTAAGTTTTTTCCAAAGGAGATTCCGATGAATAAATTGAAATTATCGAGTTGTCGTAACTGGGATTTTAGTGAAATTCAATATAAATTAATTATATTTAATTGTAAAACTCGAAAGAATTGAATTTTCAGATTGGTTTTTCCTTTAAGAAATTAATTTTTATTAAAAGATAAAATTAAGCATAAATCGTAACCCAATTTTAAAGAAACTATTAAAATAGCTAAAGCTGGAGAATAATACTTGTCTGATTACGTCTGAAAGTAAATACTTTACACAATTCTGTACGTTACAATTTCTTTATACAAGGACAAATTCCGAAATGTTTTTTATAAAGTAAAAAATATATAAATCCCATGTTATCCATCTAAAGTCTAAACCAACCAGTAAAATCGTATATTTAGAATAATTTATGATTAAACAATTTTGTTTTATTCATTTTTGCTTTTTATTTAAAATTTTCTTTTAATATATTATCTCTCGAAAATGTTACATTTAAAGATATCCCATCCACTCATACCTAAACCGATAAAAGCATCCTTTAACGATGGATAAGAGACAGGCAAAACGCCATCATTTCTAATACAATTTTGAGTTTTATTTATTTATTTATTTATACATTTTGATGAAAAAAAACGTAAACCAGTTAAAATATTTATGCGGTTGCATTCCCTCATTAGTCTTTAACACGTAACATTGCAAAATATTTGGATACAAATGTTTTATAATAAAAAATTGAAGCAGGTGCCTTGGAGGCATATAAAATATCACGTAATTTATTTTATTACAAAATGATTTTTTCCCATTTATCTTCAAATAAATTCTATTTACAAATTTTATGGTGAAAGACAGAAAAAATAAGGTAAAAATTACCTTAAAAATAATTTTCTTGTTTTGTGTAAAAATTTTGTATAGATTATTTATATGCCATTAAGACAAAATTTTGATTTGATTTTCGTATCTATTAAAAATTTATTCGAATAAAATCTTTCTTTTTTTTTTATGAAATACTTTTATTTTGTGATGTAATTTAAATGTATTTTTTATATGGCGAATGGAAACCAAACCCTTACGTTGTCGTTGAAAAACTTGATGAACCCTTATGTAAAATTTTTCATCAATAAAATATGTTATCGCCCTGCCCAGTCTTCTGTAATTCCAATCGAATAACATCGTTTTATTATTCGAATGTCAAAATGTTCAAATAAGTTAGCTAACAACCAACCTCCCTCGTTAATGCGAAATAGCCTTTAGGGTAATATCGTGTCATAATAAGTGTTAAGGGGAACTTGGACATATACTATATAATAAGATACGATGTCACAATCAGAAAATATAATTTCATCAACTCAGAAGATACAAAATGTCTTGTTGTGTTCGCCAAATTTTGTAGATCTGGTAGCCAAACCTAGAATTCCAACCTAGACTTATTCAAAGGATGTCCAAAAATCAATTGCCAATGAAATAAAACTTAGAAAATGAAAATGTTTCGGCCATATACTTTGCAAACCATGACACGAAATTTTTCGCCAAGCTCTATATCGGAATCCATAAAGTAGTTAGAGAAGAGGTCAAATAAAGATCACACTTGAAAAAGAAATTGGTGAAAAGAAAAAACTTGACGTGAAATCAAATATGTAAATAGCAAAAAACCACACACGCTGGTTTTATTGCCGCCCTATATGCTCCATGGGGAGTGAAAGGATTTAGTGGTATAAACCGTACCCTGATTCAATTATTTTGTAAAATTTACCTTTTCTTATGTAAAAATTACCCCATTGATTGTAATTTTAACGCCATCTAAATCACTTTAAAGTTTAATGTCACACTAAAATTTCGTAACATTATTATACATAAATTTTGCATGTCCATAATTCAATTAACTACGGTACTTGTTTTTATGCTGAAAGCTACAAATTTTTGTTGTATTTATTTCTAACAATTTTTTTAATATCAATTCTCTAAAAACAAAAATTTATTAAGATTCGGTAAAAATTTGTTAAAAGTCAATTAAAAATTAATAGTGCCCGAAACTATGATTTTTTTAATGAAAATGACATTGATTATTGATTTTTCTTAAAGGAAAATTTTAGTTTTTCACGACGAAGTAAATTTAATCGTGTATTTTCAATATTTAGTATATAATTATTTTATTAAAGTTTTCTCTTGTGAGAAGCTTTAACCCTTTAACACATAAATCGACCCTAAATGATTCGATCTGTATTTCGGTTTTGAGGAATTATTGGGTTAGCTAATGTGTCAGTTCTTGATTTAAAATTTTATAACCTATATTGTAGTCGAGCAGTATTTTAGATTGTTATTGTAGGTATAGGAAAGATATTTGAGCTCGAATGGCCAGACGAGTGTTTATTGGAAACACTGTAATCGTCGGAATAATTGTAAAACACTCGTTATCATATGATAATAATCTAAATGGCGATTTCACAGTGGATCTTTAAGCCTTTGCGAGATCTTAAGTCTCGGTTTAACTTACTTTCTGGTTTCTCAGTGCAAGCTTAATGATAAACCTTGAGGTTTAACTTAAGCCGCAAATTGGTTTCAATGTTACATTTATTTTTAAGGTACTTTTTAATTAATAATAACATTATTTCTAATTATCAGTCACAGTAATTTACATTTTTTTTTTTTGGTTTAGCTAAGCTTATGGAAAATTTTAATTGAGAAACCCAATGAGCTTAAGTTACAGGCTTAAGCTTACGCTGTGAAATCGGATATTACAGACTCACATATCTCAAATCTGTAATAATTATTTAAACTTATAACACGTTTCTGTCTAAATGACAAAATTGTGTAATTTTCATCATTATAAAATTTAGGAAAAATAATTATTAATTATCTGATGGTTAATTTGAAAATTTTGTTATCATTAATTTTCCAAAATTGACTTAATGAAAATTCTTATATCACTCACAGTAAATTGTACATAATTTTAGAAAATCTATAACATAAAAAATTCTGTGATGAATTCTTAAGATTGTAAAACGTGATTTCGACCCTTTTTTTTGTTCTTATATTGAAAATATTAAAATATATTGTATTTATTATTGGTCCATAATTTAAGGGAAAAGAAAGGATCCGAGGACATTTGATTAAAAAAAAAATTTTAATTTTTTTTTTGGTAAAATTTAAAAGGACTTTTTTGGTTCATACATTATTAATCATATATTATTAAAATTTTTATGATAAACCCAAAAATTAATTAAATTTTATAAAATAACTTTAACTTTATAATATTTTTAAATATGTAGTGTGACTTCCAAGGGTGACCCTTATCAAAATTTACAGACAACAATTGAATTTGTATACATTAATTTTATTCAGAAACTTATACAATACTAAAATTTAATTTTCGGAAAATTTATTAATATTAAATTATCGAATTGGAAAATTACTTAAATTCGTGAATTTATTTTAATACAAATTATTACTAGAAAGTTTATTAAAAGTCATATAAATAAAATGTCTTCAGTCTATAAACTCTTAAAGGACTTCATTAAAAAATTGAATTGTCTGTGTAAAATAAACACAGAAGTTTTTCTATTTTCTGTTTTTCTTCGGAAAATATTTTTATTTCTGGTTTTTTTAAAAAAAATAAACTTTGAAATGTTTTCTTCTTTTTTAAACAAACTCAGTTTATTTAAAAGTTATAAACATTTTTTTCTATTTGATTGTTGGACAAATAAAATCGTGACATGGAAACTTAACAGAAAAAAATGTATTAAAGTTTTTCTGTACAACCAGACAATTTTCATCGCCACAATAATTATCCAAGTGCAATTGCATATTACTTTGTATAAAACGGACGTGTTTAACTCTTATAATTTTCATCATTTGAGAATATCCATATCCTTTTTTGTCATTGATCTTGTTTTGTCCGTAAAAGTTTTCTTTACGCTGCATAAACATAAAAAAAAAATGAAAATGTTGGGAAAAGAAAATTGTTTCAATTTCATTTGCAGATAAAGTAAAGAAGCTTGTTTTTTTAATATCCCAGAATTTCAAACTTAAAATATTGAAAGTTGCAAAAGAAACTTATTTTTTTGTGGATTGGGTATTTTTGATCGGTTATCATTTGATGGTTATTCATATTTTATCGGAAAATCAATATTAATATTTTGTTTAAAGACGATAAATTTTCTTTTTTGAATTTTCTGTAAAATGACATTTACGACTTGTTTCCGATGTTATAAAACGTACCATAATGAAGAAAATAGAAAACTGACTTATTGAAATTCACTATATTTTTTTAATATTTAAATTTTTTAAAACAATTTTCCCAAAGTTTATGATAAATTATTAAATTATTTCCATTTTTTTCTTCTTATTTTTACAGAAAGTTGATCCAGAATTAATATTTACAAAACAGGAACGAATAGGAAAAGGTTCATTTGGTGAAGTATTTAAAGGAATTGATAACAGAACACAACAGGTAAAATTAAATTTATAAAATAATAAAAAATAATTTTAAAATTATTAAAAATCATTGAAATTTAGGTGGTTGCTATAAAAATAATAGATTTAGAAGAAGCCGAAGATGAAATTGAAGATATACAACAAGAAATTATGGTATTATCACAATGTGATTCACCGTATGTCACAAAATATTATGGATCCTACCTGAAGGTATGTTAATTTTATTTTTTTAACAATGATGGTGACTCAAATTTTATAAACCTCTAATTAACTATAAATTATAATTATGGCGAATTAATAATTAGACAATTTCTTGTATTAATGGTCTTTTTTCCGAATGCAGAAAATTGATTCGGTTAAAATTTAATATTCATTAAGGAAGTAGATGTCGTTGGATGGATATTTATATATTTTCAAGCAAAACCTTTAGATTACACATTAGATTACCATTATATTGATTAATCACTATGCTATTTGGGTGGTTACAGAGTATTGGGTCAGCAACTAACAGAGATAGCTTTTAGTTGCTGATTTGGAAAGCTGTAAATACGACATGAGCTGTAAATACAACATGAGAGTTTAACAAGCTTTTTATTGATTCTTCTTAATCTTTCTCGCTTTCAAGCTAATCAATTAGCCAAATGACTAATAATAAGATTATTTATTTATTAATTAAATAATTAGTGAGTCTCACAAATAAATTCTAAATTATTAAAAGAAAATTATATATTATAAAATTAAATTTACTGAAAAATTTTCATCAAGATTAAAGAAAATTTTAATTATAAATTTCGTTAAACGATGACGATTATCGATTGAAAATCTTTTTAAAAATTTTCTTATTAATATTAGTTTTTTTGGTCTTGAACTTGAAAGCTTGTCTAACCATCAGACATAAAAAAAATTATAGTCCTCCTAATGAAAAATTGATGCTGGCGCTACATAAAATATTTTTTTTATAGATATTTGTACAAAAATAAATATAAATAAGGAAAAAAAAAGCACACGCAGAAGAAAAATCAATAGAAAAATTGCTTTATTCTTGAGACGTGATATCTGATATCCTCTGACATAATTGAGGATAAATATCAAAATAATGATAGTATGAGTGAATGTTCTTTTGTCAAGACGATTTTTATATCAAGGATTTTTTTATGAATTTATCAATTATCAGCAATTTAGTATTAATTACACTAATATCATTAATAAATTTGATGATCCATGTTATCTAGGATTCAATAGATTGAATGTCAATGTCAACTGAACGAAATTTTTGGGTTGATTGTTGGTTGTAAAACGTTAAATGCATTGAAATTGTGAAAGGAATTATTTTAGGCTAAGAAGCTAGCGAACTTGAACCTTTCTTTAATATAAGACACTCGAAAGAATATATCCATGAATTCCAGTTACCATATTCACGGACGTTTATGAAATAAACTAATCCTTTTATATGTTCATATAATTAAAATGTACAATTGGAGGCCATTAAACGATAGAACTTAAGGTTTTCTTATATGGAATGTAACTATGGAAGTGTCCAGATACCATCTGCATCTTCAGTTCGAAAAATGATTTATAATACTATAATCTATTTTTATCATAAAGAAACAATTCAACGAAAACTATAGAAGCTATAATTATTTCAAAGTACACAATTTTCTGCTCTAATACTTCTTGGATTAAAAATATTTCGTCCTTTTGAGTAATTAATTTTATCTAATCTTCATTATATTACAGCAAGTAATGCAGACTTATTAGTAATTATTTATTATATTGTATAGACAGATAATCTTCTCATCAGATGACATAATAAATTTACAAAAATTAATTAAATGGAATTTTTAAGTAGCTTTAAATAACATTTACATTAAAATTTGTGGGCAAAAATTTAACAAATTAATAATCAATTATCAAAATTTGACACTAGGATCTGGCACAGAAAAAATGTCCTTTTACGATATTCAAATTTACTGACAAATTTATTAACAAAGTAAAAATATTTTCTCATTTTCTTTTGTTATTTTACTAAATATTTTCTTTAAATTTTCCTAAATTGGAAAAAATTAAATATATTTTTTTTTATTATTATTATTATTTTATTATAATTTCCTTTATAAATTACCTATAATAAATTTGTTAGTAATCTTATTTAGTGAAACATCACCAGAATTTGGTAAACAAGTTTATTTTTAGCTAAATAATATTTTGTGTAAACAGCAAAACAAAAAAAAAATATGAAATTTATTTAGTCAAAGGTGAATGACAACATAAAAAAAGTAGACATTTTTTTTTTCATCCTTATTACATTTTTCTATGTCCTTTTTTTGTTTGTTGTGTGTTAAAGGGATTTTTTCTTAGAATTGTTTGAGTGAAAATTGATTACTCAACATCATTTTTTTAATAAATTACTAAAATAAATTTTATTATTCTATTGCTGAGATTAACAAAGATTAGATATTAATTTCAATTCTTAAGAAGTTTTATAGATTATTAAAAATAGTATTTGGCTTGTTAAATTTCTGGATAGGCAAATGACCTTAGTATGGCCTTGATAATATTTTGCAGATATAAGTATATTTAGATATAAAATTTATTTTATATAGGAATATATCATAAATAAATGCCTTTGGCGTCAGACACATAAAGAGCTAAATATAAAATTATAGGAAAAACATTTTTTTTTGTCTACAAAAGATTTTTAATATATTGTGCATCGGAAGTCTTTGTCGTCTATAGTTAGAATATAAAATAATATCCTTTAAAATTTTCATATTATTATTGAGTAATGAATATTCAAGGACTAAATACTTTAAAAGAGTTTGAATTATTATAGGAGGATCATTATTAAAGTTATTAATTGTATATGGTATTACTTTTTGGGAGCGAAAATTGCCCATGTGGTACCGGAATCGAATTAATTTGATGGATCCTTTAAGGTTTAAGCTTTACTACACGCTTCAGTTAAACTTTATTTTCCGAAAAGGTTATTATTAAAGCAAATTAGAAACGAAGTTTAAGCTCTGACTAACCCTAGGTTCATAATTATATTAATGCAATTGAATTCAAAGCCAAAGCAAACTGTTTACAGCGTTATTTCTTGTTTTCATTTACAGCGATTGGCAAATCAGTATCAATTATAATTTAAAAATTTAAAAAAGTTTGTAAATTGTTTTTGAAAATGTATAAATTTTTAAGTTAATATGAAATATGAATTGAATAAATTCACTTTTTAACATATTTATTCATAATTAGAGCATAAATTCAGTTTTACATCTCAGTTTTAAAATTTTTTTTTTTTTTATATTTTTGACATTTCACAGATTTTATAATCGTAAAAGTTGAAAGTTATGTTTAACTTTAATTTAGAGTTCAGTTAGTTTGTGTTGTTGACATTCCATTGTAATTACAAATACTATTTTTATAAAGTTTAACTTTGTAACTTTTGAGTTCAGATGCGTTAACTTTGTATTATGAATTCAGCATATAAAGCTTAAGCTTGCATTGTGAAACTGGGCATTAGAAATATGAAAATTTTATTTCGTTTCGTACTACAAAGTACCCTGTAAATTGATGGATCTGAAATGATTTAAATAGTTCTGGTTTAATCAATTTAATGATGCATAATTTAAAAACTCTGATAATCTAGTTCAAAATTTTGTTTCTGTTCAAATTTGTAAACTGTTTCTGTTCTAAATAAGAAAATCTGAATATGAATAATTTTTATAATTGTTATATTTTATGAAAATCAATAGAAATTTTATGGATATATAATTATAATATAATTATATGATGACAATAAAGTTTATTTGTACAAATGTCAATATTAAATAACTTAAGGAATTCCATTTATTTTCTTATTGATTTTTTGTGTTTTGTTTTGCCTTCTGTTTTAATAACAACTAAAAAATACATATATAAATTAAATATTTATTTAAAATTTCTGGTAATAGCGAACATATTTAAAATGTTATATCATCATTTTAACTATTTTGTTATAAAGAAAATTTTATTTTAATATAAAATAGATATAAATTTATTAATGATGATTATGTAACTTTGATATTTTGCTTCGGGTTATATTATTTTACAATTAATAGAAAATATAGTTATAATATTGATTTTAAATAATCATTATTATCATAATTAAATCTTAAATATTAAAAAGAAATTGATATTTTTATTCGCCATTTTGTAATTAAATACGATTTGTATTAGCCGCCATTTATATACTTTTAAAGTTACCACACCATTTTGAATTAATTATATTAAATAAAATTTTGAGCACCATTTTAAAATGAATTTTCTATATAATTTTGAAATGTAAACCATTAATTTAACTTTTTTATTTTTTTTCAAAATTTAAAGGGTACAAAATTATGGATCATAATGGAATATTTAGGTGGTGGTTCAGCATTAGATTTAATGAAAGCTGGTTCATTTGAAGAAATGCATATTGCAATTATATTACGTGAAGTTTTAAAAGGTTTAGATTATTTACATTCAGAACGTAAATTACATCGTGATATTAAAGCAGCAAATGTATTATTAAGTGAAATGGGTGATGTTAAATTAGCTGATTTTGGTGTTGCTGGCCAATTAACAAATACAACATCAAAACGTAATACATTTGTTGGTACACCATTTTGGATGGCACCAGAAGTTATTAAACAATCAATGTATGATTCAAAAGCTGATATATGGTCATTAGGTATAACAGCTATTGAATTAGCTAAAGGTGAACCACCAAATTCTGAATTACATCCAATGCGTGTATTATTTTTAATACCAAAAAATAATCCACCACAATTAACTGGAAATTATACAAAACCATTTAAAGATTTTGTTGAAGCGTGCCTAAATAAAGATCCAGAAAATGTAAATTTTAAAAGTTTATTTTGAAATTTTAATGATTTATTAATGATTTTTATTTTTATTGTACAGAGACCAACAGCTAAAGAATTACTTAAATATCCATTTATTAAGAAAGCTAAAAAAAATTCATATTTAATTGATTTAATTGATCGATATAAAAAATGGAAATCACAAAAAGGTGAAGAAAGTGAAACCGAATCAGAGAATTCAGATTCGTAAGTATAACATTTTTTTTACTAAAATCGTTTTGGATGATGCCAATTTTTTGAAATATACTATTATACATTTTTATTTTAGGGAAGAATCAAAACCAGATAGTGATATGGATGAACCATGGATAATGACTGTTAAAGGTATGCATATGCAAACAGCTAATTTACTCGAACAACAACATCAAAATGATATATTTGGTTCACCAAATCGACATAATCATAATGGCTCAACAAATCTATTACAATCAATTATAAATAGTTCTAGTGGCGGTGGTGTCGGTGTTGAAAGACAACATGGTGGTCGTGATACAAATTTAAATCATTATAAAATGACAACAAGTGGACCGACAACAATACAATCAACAACAATATCAACAAGTGGTTCAACACCAACTAATAATGGTAAACATCATAATAATCATCAATCGCAATCACCAACCCGTAATAAAGATAATATAAATATATCAACAACAACAACAACAAATTTAATATCATCATCATCATCACCACCACCACTACCAACATTAATATCAAATTCACCAACACAAACAAATTCATCATCGGCAACTGGAATATTATTGGACAATTCAAATAATTCAACAAATAATCGTAAAGAACAAATTTTAAGGGAAAAAGAAAAAGATCGTGAACGTGATAAAGAATTAATTAAAGAGAGACAAAAAGATTGGGAAAAAGAACAACAACATCATCAACATCATCATAATCATCAGCATGATAGAAGTGAACGTAATGATAATAGGGATAACAGAGAAAATAGGACTTCTAAAGACGTAAGTTTTGTGTGATATTTTTCTTTAAAAAATTTTATTCAACCAATTTTTCCTTCTACCAGATGACACATTTAGATCATCAACGAGGTGATAATTTAGCTGATGATCGCCGATCATCAAGTTTACTTCGACGAGATAATAAAGATAATTCACCATCCCATCATCATTCTTTATCCCAATCATCATCATCATCATCATCTAACCAAGGATTGTCAAATAATAGTAGCCATAATGGAAATTCAGGAAATTTACAGGGTGTTCATACAATAACATCATCTTCCACAACAACGTCACAACAATCAACGACATCAGCAGCATCATCTTCATCAGGTAATCGTTCTTCAACAACAGCTGATAAATTAAATGCCAGTCGAATTGTTCAGACAAATAGTCCGTGCCTCAATAATTTTGTTTTTCCACTTTTAACAGAGGTAAAAAAAAATTAATAGAATTTTATTTTTAATTTATAATATTTTTATTTTATATTTCGATTTTTTTTTTTTTTTTGTAATAGCTTCAACGTAAACAATATTATTCATCAACAAATAATTCAAATGGTATTGATATGATTGATTTAAAATCAGCATTTGAAATGGCTGAAAAAAGTAGTCCTGGTGTTTGTGATCTTTTCATTAAAGAAATTATTCATAAATTAGTTCCTGGATTTTCAGAAACACGAATTAATACGCTTATGGATAAAGTAATGCGGTAGGTCAGTATAATGTAAGATGGTGATGGCTTTTCTGTTTTTAAATTTTATATTTACTATTTATTTTTAATATTAAATGCTTGGTTACGTTAGAATAATTAATTTTAAATTAATTTTTATTTATTATTTATTTGTATTTTTCTTATTATATCTTTTCAGAAATAAAAAATAGCATGGAATAAAAGAAAAATCTAAATTACTTTGAAAAAAAAGGATAATTTATTGTAAAAAAAAAAAAATAATAAAACAAATAAAAGTAAATTATATAAATATAAATAAAATGAAAATATATTATCTTGTATTTAAATTTAAATCAAATATTAATGATTAAATTATTTTAAATAAAAATTCAATAAAATGAAGAAAAAAAAATAATAATTAAATATATAGAATGAAAAAAAAAATATGAATTTAATCAAACTTCCTTAATTGTAAATGCTACTAAAAAAATATATTATATCCATTATAGTTTGTAATTAAAAATCAGAGGCAAATCCCGATCAAATATTTTTTTTTAATTATCTGTAAACTACTACCCTCTTTAATATAATTAAAATCGAAGCATTGGATATCGATTATTTATGAATATTTTAATTGTAAATCATCAAATTTCTTTGTAATCTTATCGTTTAATGACATTTCTACATCAGCTAATTATGCCTTACTACGAAATACAGGATTTCTTCTTTATATACTTAATATTATTTGAAGATTTATATTTTTTTTTGTAAATTTATTCCAGTCTGAAAACACTCAAAAAAATATTGTATAAGTCAGAAAATGTTTAAAACTATCCAAAAAAATTGTAAAAACTATCAGAATTCTTTAAATCGATATCTATTTCTTTCATTTGATTTCAATTAACTGAAGAACAGAGCCACAATAGAAACATTTTATATAAAATTAAATTGTTTTCATTAGTTTCATTAGTAAATTTTTAATTAATTCATTATAAAAAAAAATAACCAGCATAAAATATAATATGTTTTATTGGTTTTATGTAATTTTAAAATATAATAGAAAATAAGAAAATAAAATAAATTATTGAATTAATGAAATTAAAAAATTCTTTCTTCTTTTTTTTTTTTTTTATTGCATATTTTTGTTTTCTATTATTATTTTTCATATAAGTTTTAATCAAATTATATAAATAGTGTTGAATATATTTTAAGTAAATAATAGCAAATAAATTTTAATAAAAATAATGTTTCGTTTTTTAGAAAACTGAAAATGAAAAGATGAAAAAAATAATAATTTGTAAAAAGTTTTAAATAAAATTATATATATTTTCTTCAAATGTAATTTTTTATTACATTTAATTTATTTTTTTTTTGTTTATATTATTTTGAATTTTTAAAACATTAAAAATGAAAATTATTAAATTTAGATATAAATATTTTTTTAAATAGCAAATAATAATCCAAAAAAAAACATTTTTTTTTTTTGTTATTTAGATTTTATTTTTCTTTGATAATTTAAAAAAAAAAAAACATTAAAATATATTAAAAACACTTAAAATTGTAAAAAGAAAAATAATTTTCAATAAAAAAATAATAATAATCATTAAAAACAACAAAAATAAGAAAAACAAGCTAAAAAAAATTATTATTACCTCTATTATTAATTATTATATTGATTAAAGGAAAAATAAATAAAATTCAAAAAAAAAAAAAAAAAAATACGTTGAAGAAGCGGATAAAAAATAAATTGTTGAAATTAAAATGAAAAAAAAAATAATCGTTTTATTTCTGTAATAATATGTAGGAATAGATTTTGAAATAAAAAAAAAATAGTTAAGACAAAAATAAGGAATACCAAAGCAAACAAAATTGCATCATTACAAACTTTAAAATTATCGACAATTATTCAGAAAAGTATCTCAATCGAAGTTAATTTTACTTGGGCCCTTTTCAATTTTCCTTTTATTTTCTGTTCTGTTAATTGATTCAATCAATTTTCGTTGATTGAGTTAATTTTTACGTTAAATTTTTTATTAATGTCTGTATAAAATCGCCATTTCAATTACATTCTTATTCTCAGACTCAGTTATTATATGAGCAAAAATGGCTCTGAATTCGAATTAAAGTCACACGATATTAATTAGATTAACAGATTTTATAGCACATTGCCAAATATTCGAATTACCCTCACGCTACATTAATTCGTTTTTAAAACTATTTCGATATTTACCGAGTCAAAATGAATTAAAAGTTCTACAATTTTATATAGACGATTTGAATTCACAATAACTATAAAATTTTATATAAATACATTCATTTTTGTGAACGTTACGAGTTTATTTTTTAAACTAGAAAGAATTTTAGGGTTTTCAAACAGACAAATATTTTAATTTGCTCGTGGTTGTAGTTTCCTCTCAAATTTCAAAAACTGCTACAGTACGTAGCCTTTTGATTTAAAGCTTTTAATTTAAACAAATTCGGAAACTGTAAATTTACTATTTCTTAATTATTATTATAAAATATTCATTAGTCATTATTAAATAGCTGGAAGAATTTTCGCCAATTTAAGACAAATTTCCCATTTTCGAAAATGAAGGGATATATGCGAGTTTTCTCACAACTCGCAATTCTCTGTAATCGCTATTCTGATGATTATTGAATGTTGCTATCGGGGTGAAGTGAAATCAAATAAAAAATAAACTGTTGCTTTTACAGCACTACCAACTTTGAAAATTAAATATAAATATTCTTCATTTCGTTTCGTGGTGAATTTCTATCAGCTGGGCTGTCAAATAAAGAATAATTTCTAATTTTGTACTGAAAGTTTGTGAAGTCTGAAGTGTAAGTGGAAAGCTCTAAGTTGTGTTGTGAAGGAAAGGAAGAAGGGTAACGACTGACGACGATTAAAGCGGTTTATAAAATTTAGGTTACTTTAAATCATCGGAAACTAACGAATTAGTTCAAAATTACTTAAATTAATTTAATTTATTTTACTAAATATTATATGTTCTAAAATTATTATTTGTAATTGGAGAAATCGACCTATAAATCCGAACTTTTACAATGTCAGCTATAAGATTTCTTAGTGCATTTGGCCAAGTCACCAAAAATCAGTTAATATACAGTAAATTCCGAAAAGGTAATTAATTAAATCCTCAGTAATAACAGTAATTAAATATATAAAGTAGTTTTTTAATTATCTACTTAATTATAATCTCTAAAAAATGTCATAATCATTTTCATGGACTTTGCCCTCCGCGGTGAAATCTATTTTCTCCTCACTTTCATCACTCTCTCTAACACAGTATTACGCAAATATAATATTTTAATTATTTTTATTATTTTAGCACCTAGTTTTTGGAATCCAATAAGAAATATGGCTGCAGTTGTTGCTACCGCTCCAACAAAACATTCATCAACAAAGGTTATTGATGGCGTTATGGTTTTTACATTGGATACACCAAATTCAAAAATGAATTCTCTTGGCACAGAAGTGTCAGCCGAATTTGAAGAATTCTTAAAAAATCTAGAAATGAATCCAAGTGTCAATTCGGCTGTATTAATATCAGCTAAACCAGGTTGTTTTATAGCTGGTGCTGATATTGGTATGTTAGAAAAATGTCAAACAGCTGAAGAAGCACGTAATTTATCACATGGAGCTCAATTAATGTTTGATCGTATGGAAAAAAGTCGTAAGCCAATTGTTGCAGCTATTAATGGTGTTTGTTTGGGTGGTGGCTTAGAAATAGCATTAGCATGTCATTACCGAATTGCTACCAAAGATAAAAAAACTGGTCTTGGTTTACCTGAAGTTATGTTGGGTTTACTACCAGGTGGTGGCGGTACACAGCGTTTACCAAAATTAACATCAATTCCCACTTCTTTGGATATGGAATTGACAGGAAAAACAGTTAAAGCTGATCGTGCTAAGAAATTAGGAATTGTTGATTTATTGGTAAGTCCATTAGGTCCCGGATTACAATCAGCTGAAGCAAATACAATTGAATATTTAGAAAAGGTTGCTATTGATATTGCAAAAGATTTAGCAAGTGGAAAACTTAAGGTAAAACAAAAAAAAGTTTATTTTTGTATGACAAAAAAAATAATATCGTAATTTTTTAGGTTGACAGGCAAAAGAAAGGTCTAACTGATAAATTGATGAATTTTGCCATGGACTTCAATTGGGTACGTGATAAGGTTTTTGGTAAAGCTAAAGAACAAGTTATGAAAATGTCAGGAGGACTTTATCCAGCACCACTTAAAGTTAGTTGTCATAAATTTAAAAAAAAAAAAAAATATTTAATGATTTTGTTTTGTTAGATTTTAGATGTTATACGTACTGGTGTCGAAAAAGGACCAGATGCTGGCTATGAAGCTGAACGTAATGGTTTTGGTGAATTAGCAGCTACACCAGAATCAAAAGGTTTAATTGGTTTATTCCGTGGCCAAACTGAATGTAAAAAAAATCGTTTTGGTCAACCAAAAAACCAAGTTAAAACAGTTGGTGTACTTGGAGCTGGTCTAATGGGTGCTGGTATTGTACAAGTTACTGTTGATAAAGGTTATAATGTTATTATGAAAGATACAAATGATGCTGGCTTGGGACGTGGTATTGGACAAATCCAAAAAGGATTACAAAATTCAATAAAACGCAAACGAATTACAAATTTAGATGGTGATAAAATTTTATCACATTTAACACCAACTTTAAATTATGATCAATTTAAAAATGCTGATATTGTTATTGAAGCGGTTTTCGAAGATATTAATATTAAACATAAAGTTATTAAAGAATTAGAAACTGTTGTACCTGAACATTGTATTATTGCAACAAATACAAGTGCAATACCAATTACAAAAATTGCTGCTGGCAGTAAACGACCAGATAAAGTTATTGGAATGCATTATTTTTCACCAGTTGACAAAATGCAATTATTGGAAATTATTACACATCCAGGTACATCAAAAGATACAGCTGCTGCAGCTGTTGCAGTTGGTTTAAAACAAGGCAAAGTTGTAATTACTGTTGGTGATGGTCCTGGATTTTATACAACACGAATATTGGCAACAATGTTATCAGAGGCAATTAGGTAAAATACGACATTTTAATAAATTGAATTAAATATTGAAATCAATGCATATTTTTAGATTATTACAAGAAGGTGTTGATCCCAAGGATTTAGATAAAATGACAAAGAAATTTGGTTTCCCGGTTGGTGCAGCAACATTAGCTGATGAAGTTGGTATTGATGTTGGTGCTCATATTTCTGTTGATCTAGCAAAGGTAAATAAATGGAACTAAAATATTTTTGTATTTTTAAATATTTAAAAATATTATTTTAGGCTTTCGGCGAACGATTCAGTGGCGGAAATCTTGCTGTAATGGAAGATTTAGTTAAAGCTGGTTTTATGGGACGTAAATCTGGTAAAGGTGTATACATTTATGAAGGATCCGGCAATAAAGGTAGCCGGGAAGTAAATCAAGGAGCTGTAGAAATTATCAAACAAAAATATCCACTTGTATCGAAAGGTGCAAATTCAATTGAAGATATGCAATTGCGTATGGTATCACGATTTGTTAATGAAGCTGTATTATGTTTGGAAGAGAAAATTTTGGATAGTCCATTGGAAGGTGATGTTGGTGCTGTATTTGGTTTAGGTTTTCCACCATTTACTGGTGGTCCATTCCGTTGGGTTGATCAATATTCTGCATCAAAATTAGTTGATAAAATGAATTTATATGCTGATCTTTATGGTGCACCATTTAAACCAGCCCAAACTTTATTAGATATGGCTAAAGATCCATCTAAGAAATTTCATAAAGCAGCTGGTCAAGTAAATACTGCAGCGAAATTATAAACGATAGAAAGACAAATTTGAAGTTTGAGGTGAAAAGTTTAAATGTTATTATTTTTTTTTTATTATTATTATTTTTTATTAACATTCAAAAAGTCTACAAGTCTACAACATTTGCATGATTTTGATAGCATTTCTTAAGTAAAAAAAATAAAAATTATTTTATATTCAATTTCCTTTTTTTTTGTTTTGTATTTATTATTAAGATAAAAACTAAATAAAATCATTTTATGTCGAATATTTTGTAAAAGTTTGTGCCTTGTTGTAACTATTTGGAAATAAACTGGGAAAAAATATATATTTTTTTGCCAACCCAAATTTTATAGTAAAAGCCTAAAATCTTTATTAACAATTAAATAATATATCTTCTCTAAATAATTATTTTATTAAATGTGGTGAAAGCGTACGACTGATATTAAATGTACGTTCTGTGTGGTAACGCTTTACGTTCTTTATACGCAGTTTATTTATTAACATAAAAAATTGGACAGGCATTGGCTCCTTCTATGAGTTGGTGAGAAAGTCGGAAGATAGAGATTTATTCAAAATTATTGTAAATAACATCGAGAACAACTTTTAATAATTCAATAAAGTCGCTTGCATGCAATAGTGGATGGCAGTCAAAGAAGAAGAAGCTGCAGTTTACCTAATTAAGAACAAGAATTTTATTGTTGAAACAATCTGTTTTTAGGTATTTGGTATCAAATCAGATTTTGAACGCTTTTCATTCATCTTTTTAATTGCTGTACCATTTAGAATCAATGAAGAGTTTCCAATTAAGGAAATCAAAATGAGTTTTCGCTACACTATTTTAAAAAAATCGTTTTAAAAATATGTGGCAAATCGAATATATATTTGAAAAAAAAAAAATGTTTTTTTTATTTATTATTATTAAATTAATGATGGTACGTACCATTTAGTAGATCGACTTAATAAAATACTATCCTAACTAATGATTTGTTGTAAGTGTCGGTGTTAATAATAAAATAAAATATTTTGTTCTTTTTCTCGTTTCTATATTAAATGGATCAATCAAATTAACAATAATTTATCATATTTTTATACAAATATATTTTGTATATCATTGTAATATTAGTAAATACAAGTTTTTTAGGAATTTTTTATTTATTATAGATTATGTTATAGGAAAATCTAAATATATTGTTTTTTTTTCACACATTTTTTTTTTATTATTATTTTCCTCGTTACAAACTTACTAAAACTTAATACTAGTTCAAATGGTTGTACAAAAGTAACCATCAAATTTAACTTATTCAGTAAATATAAATTAATTAAGATTCAATAAACAAAATGGAAACTAATCAAACAATGTTTACGTACAAATATCAAATCACATTTTTAATTTGATACTTTTTATATAGACAATTAGTAAGTTCAAAAATATTTTAAATTAAAAAAAAACTGGATTTGTTAAAATTGTCTGTTTTAATAATTCTTTCCCTTGTTTATAATAATCGGAAAACACAAATTTTAGTATTTTATTCAATTTATTTATTATTGCCTTTTTTAGTATATATATAAATGGGCAGTGTTTATTCAATAACAGCTTCCCGTTTCAATAATATGCTAGTTACAGAATTTAGTTCGACAACATTAAAATAAAATCTTAATAAAAAATTCACGAAATGCAAATATTCAAAAATGCTTAAAATTAATATTTATTATACTCACAAATACAGACTTTTTTTAAAATAAAAAAATAATATACAAATCTACTTTTCAAAAAAAAAAAACACAATAATCATAATTAAAAAAAAATATACAATTTAAAAGTGGAAAAAATGCATTGATTTTAAACTTCCTACTTTTAATAATCGTTTTTTTTATCATATAAAATTTATATATTTTTTCTTCTATCTATTTACAAAATTTACAATTATATTAATTATTACCATACATACAATCAAATATTTTTATGAATACATTGAATTTTGTATTCGATTCAAATATTGATAATTTGGTATAATTTCTTCAATCCATTCTGATTCAATAATTGTACATAATCTTAAGAAATTCTTTTCGGTTGATACAATTTCAGTAAATATAATTAATTGCGGTTTATTTGCTCGAAAACCTAAAACACTTGATGGATGAATTTTAGCACGTTGCCGGCCATTTATTGTTAAATAAAAATTATCACGTTGTTGTAATTCAGCAATATTTGTAAATAGTCCTGATAAAAGACATTTACGTATTTGATCAAAATTTGTACCACAACTTGTTATTTTTAAATTACAATAATTTTCACATATTTCTTGTAATTGATTTCGTACATCACGAGCATACATTAAATTACGTGTATTTAAGAAATTATCATGACACCAGAGCTAAAATATAAAAATTGTATAATAAAAATTAATTACAAAAACTAATAAATGTTTACCTTAATTTTTTCAGTTTTACGAAATGCTGAAAATACATTTAATAATGTTAAATGATCACCAGTTTTTGATTCAAATTTAGCATGTACTAATGCAGCTTGTTCACGTTTATCAGTTGATACAATAAAAATACTTTCACCAGACATAACAGCAACTAAACTTAACATTTCATCTAAACAATTAAATTCACTGGCAGCTAATAGTAATTTACTAAAACGTGGATCTAATGGAAATAGTGCCATTTTACGACCTAAATCTGTTAGTTCTGGACAATGATTTGAATATCTTATAGCACCAAGTTGTGATAATTGTTTGTAAGCAATTTCGATAGCTTCAGGTGATGGTTTATCAAGAAAATCAAATGTTTTGCAATCAATACCAAGTGCAAGTAATTGTAAAACCTAAAAATATATACAAGTTTTTACATAATTCGATTTCAATTAAATTGTATTTTTTTATTTTTTTAAATATTTTCTTACCGTTGCTGTAATATTACTTCTTAGAATTTCTGGTTTTGGCATTTTTTCAAATAAATCCATTTCATTTTGTGTATACGTTCGATAACAAACACCATCAGATTCACGACCAGCACGTCCACAACGTTGCCAACTCTGTGCCTGTGATATTCGAACAACTTTCAATGAATCCATGCCAGTTAATGGATCAAAAATACGTCGTTTTACAAAACCACTATCAATAACATAACGTATACCTGGAATTGTTATTGAAGTTTCGGCTATATTTGTTGCCAAAATAACTTTTCTTGAATTCAGTCCAGATGGTATAAAACATTCAAGTTGTTTATTTTGTGGCAATTGTGAATACAGTGGAAAAACTCGTAAACTTGGAGCATTTAATTCATTAGTCTGCAAAACATATTTATTGTAATTATGAAAATATTTTTTTTTTTACTTTACTTACTTTAGCTATAAGACGAATTTGATGTGCAATTGCTTCAATTTCCTCTTGACCAGTTAAAAATACTAAAACATCATGATTCGGTGGAGCATTTCGGTGTATCTCGAATAAAGTAACCAAACAGGCATGCAAGTAATCACTTTGTTTTTCTTTTGTATGCATTACACGAACTGGATATGTTCGCCCCTCTAAATACATACCACGTACACCGAAATAATTACCAAAATGATCAATATCCATTGTAGCTGATGTTATTATAATTTTTAATGGTTGATATTCGTTTGGTTTTAATTTACGTTGATGTTGGGCTTCTTTAACAATACCAAACAGAACGTCTGTGTTTACGGTACGTTCATGTGCTTCATCCAACATAATAACATTATAATTTTTTAGCAAACGATCTGATAATGCTTCACGTAATAAGGAACCGTCAGTAATGAAACGAATTTTTGTTGATTTTGTTGTACAATCCTCAAACCGTACAGTAAAACCAACTAATTCACCTAATTTACAATTCATTTCTTGTGCAACACGTTTTGCAACCGTTATTGCAGCAACACGACGTGGTTGTGTAATAGCAATTTGTCCTTTTTGTGCATAACCGGCATCATAAAGGAATTGTGGTAATTGAGTTGTTTTACCTGAACCAGTTTCACCCATAATTAATAATGTATCAGATTTTCTGGCTTCAAGTATAAAACGTTGACGACAAACAAAAACTGGAAGATTTTGTCGTTGCTGTTGAATTGTCTGATGGTTTTGGTGTTGTTGCTGGTGATGTTGTTGTGGTATATTTTTAATTTGTATATCTTTGTTATTGGATGTGCCATTATTATTATTATTGTTTAAATCATTTTTTAGTTTTTTTGGTGATTTATCGTTACCATTTAATATTTTACGTTTTACCGAGAAACTATTAAAAACTCCATTACTATGAATTTTATTAGATGGTGATTTATTAATTAAGACGTATTTTGAATCCATTTTATATTAGATTAGATATATATTTAGATTTGATATCGTTTTACATTGCAAAATGTTTTAATCTCTTAATAAATTTCAATTTTTGTAGATAGTTGATTTATAAAAACACTTTTGTTAATTCTATATTTTTTATTTTTTGGCTACTTAAATTATTATTTGTATTTATATTTCAATTGTAATTTCAAATTAAATTTTTCTTATTAATTTTATTCAACGTGCACTTTTACTTTTTTTTTGTTTATATAAAGTTAGGTTAAATTTGAAGTTGGAAATGTCATTTGAACCGATGAGGGAAATTTTTTGATTGAAATGGAAAGCATTATTTGGAAAAATATAATGTTGAAAAGTTGAAAATGTAGATGGCGTACGAATGGAAAAAAACGTTATTATTATTAGATTTAAAAATAAATTACAAAAACCAATTAATTGTGCCAAGTAGCACTGCAATTTAATTAATACTCAATGTAAAGTACATACTTGTATTATGTCTAGAATCGTATTAGGTATCCTTTTCCTAAGATTAAGCTTGGAAGAATCTCTTCTGGATATATACTCAATACAAAACCGCTGCATTAACGACCATGTAAAATTTAAAAGCTATTAAGGCGACACATAATATACTTTAATGAAGTGTGGGTCAGATATAATTCTTCAATATCATATTTTCTAATCATACCACACACTTTATTCGCCTTTATTGACATCAACAACAAATGATAGTTCCAAGTCCAGTGCCAGCCAGTCCTAAATATTTTGTTCTGAAAACACGGGTAATTTTTTGATTACTAAGATTATATTATTCACTTTTTGTCTGTCTGTCCATGTTTATATAATCGCTTATTCTCTTGGTCTACAAAAAGGACCAAAAACTTCATACCAATGACATTTGATTCGAAAGTCAAAACTCACTAGTAGATGCTTCCGATCTTCCAGATTTTTTTCGTCCAAAATCCATAGGACCCTATGCACCAAGTTAAAAGACTTTAAATGTCACTTAAATCGATGAACAATTAAACTATTTTCCATTCGATTTTGGTGAAATAAAAGATTGTGTGCTTGAGATCTGACATGTTATCGACTGACAGAGGTCTTCAATTTGAATATAAAATTATTTTTAAATATTTATATTTGAAATTTAAGATCGACCGGGCTTTTAAAAAGAATCGAAATTTTTAGTATCGACCCGCCATCGTCATTTTTTAGAAACGTTTAATAGAAGTATACAATATATATTGTAAGGCATATAAGATGCATGAATTCGAAGGCATATAATATGAATGGAACGGCAGGCTTACAGAATACATTAATTTTGGAAGACATAACATATGCCTTCCCATTTATTATGCTTTCTTTTGCGGAACCTAGCACGAAAAATGTAAATTTTCATAGCTTCTCAGTAAAGCTTCCATCACCATTCACAGGCAAACCTTTTATTTGTCGTTAGTCGTTGCGATATTAATCGGGTCAATCTAATCTCACATTTAATCTAATCTAAAATATATTTTAAAGTCTAATAATTAAGACTCTTGTCCTTGTGTAAATAAAGCTTAACTATCTTATGTTAAGCATCAGCTATGTATATCAATTTATTTAATATATTAACTATGTATATCAAAAGTGTTTCCAAATAAATATAAAAAATACAATTTAAAATAAAACTACCTAAATACAAATAAACTTCATATCTTATCAAGTTCTATTTCTGAAGAAAAAAAAACTACAATTAATTAAAGATATCACATTTAGTATTTGCTTTGCAAGATGGCAAGTAGTTACTCTTCCGGTCATATACAATTTATATTATCTAAAATTAGCTGAAAAAAAAATAAGGTTTAAGCTTATTTTAAGCTTTTTATCGCACTATTTATTACGAAAAATCTTCAACACTCCTTAAGTGATTTCCGAAAAAACCAAATCTAATTCAGTTGAGCACGAAAGCTAAACTAGCTCGGACATCAATTTTCGCAATGTTAAACAATTTTTTTGAAAATAAATAACTTATTTTATATAAAAAAAAATTACTTCTTGTTAATAGTTTTAAGTTTTGTTATAACAATTTAAATTTATAAAAATATATGTAAAAAAATATTTATAAAAATGAAAATTTATAAAATTATTTTCGTTCTTTTTATTTATAAAATATCAATTATTGAATCAGTTCAAATACCAAATTGTTGTCCACAAAATAAAGAAATATTTAAAATAATATCGGGTAAAACATCATCACGTCCTGATCAATTTAAATGTATTAATAATAATAATAATAATAATAGTGAAGTAATTAATGGTTTACGTATTGGCCAACAGGATAATTTAATGAATATACCCGAATGTGAAGAATTAACTTTTATAAAATTAATAGATCAAATTCATGTTGGACATAAAACATGTTTAACCAAATGGAATAATGATATTTATGCAATAACATGTAAATTAAATAATGATAATATAAATACAATAAATATGATTGAAAAATGTTGTCCATTTGGTAAAGTTTATAATAAATTTGATAAAAAATGTATTAATAATAATAATTATAATGTGAATATATTTAATCGTTATTTCCAAGGACCAACAATATTTGAATATAAACCATTAAATTGTCCAAATAATAATGATATAATTGTTGAATATTTCTCAAAAGATCATTTATTTGAATTTGATGGTAACACATTAATATTAAATAGTGATAAAGGCAAATTTAATTCATATCATAAAAATTCATATTGCTTAGATGTTTCAGTGAATCATAATAATAATTTAAGTGATAATAATTATAATAATAATGAATATGTTGTAAGGACATGTAATCATCCAAGGATATGTCAAAAAATACCATGTATAAGAAGTTGTTGTCCAAAATATCATAAATTTATGAGAATAAATAATTTACCAGTTTGTGTACCAGATGATGAACATAATTTATCAGTTGTATTTCATTCATTTGAAACAAAAAATGGTGAATATTTGGCTGATACTGTCACCCCAAAAGGTAATATTTCGTTATTTATTTTAATTTTTTTAATAATTTAGGGCCAACTAATCGGAAAGTATTAAGTTGAATGAATTGAAAGAGGGGAGTCCCTGAAGGACTCAACCACTCAGGCCAGAACTAGGCCCAGTGTACCCCAATTATTAAGTTAAATGAAATCCTGTGCCTGTGAGATGTTGATGTTTTAAGTTAAATGAAATCTTATGATTTGAACGTGTAAATTACGAGCTAAATAAATAATTTAAAATAATTAAATTGTAAAATATTTAACAAAAAAGATAATATTTTAAAGATAATTATTTCAAATATCAATAAATATTTTGTAATCAATTTTTGATAATTTCTTATCAATTATAATAAAAAATTAAAAATTCCAGACATTTTTTTATAACAATCTGGTAACAATAAATAAAAATTCTTTTCTGAAATTACAAATTAAATTTCATATAAAATTTTGTTTACAAAATTTGACCAAAATAAAAAAAAAATAAAAATGTTCTTAAACATAACATAAACATAAAACATAACATTAGCAAAATAAACTTTCAATTGTAAATAAACTCTAAAAAAATACAAATTGTGATAATTCAAAATGATTTCCACTGAAAATTCTTGTTTAGATTTTTTTTTAGACTTACTAAATTTGAAAATTATGTATTGGAAAATAATCAATTAAAAATTATTATGCTCAGCAGAAGATTCTAACGTAAATTTAAGACGATTTCAATGAATCTATGCATAATTGATCTATTAGCGAACCCAGGTGATGTGCAGGGAACACATGTGTTGATTCTTAACCGACTTCGATACCTCGAAGACTATATTGTCAATCCTTGTAAATAGCACGGGCTTGATCAGTGACGAAAATTATAAGAAATATCACAATAAGCTAAATGGTTTCAGTGATTAGAACTTTCTGCTGTCCTCCCTTACTCTAAAGTCTAAACCTAACCTCAGAGCTGATAATGATTTTAATTTCTTAAGTAGTAAACCCTTTGGAACACCACTGAAAAATGTCTTCAAACTATTTATTAATAAGTATAAATATAGCCTTCAAAGTGGATGAACTAAAAATTATATTTATTGCATTTACTTGTCAGTCAATTAAAGAACGAAAGGGATCTCAATAAAACCATCAGCAACGTAATTTCAAGGTCCAAATGAAAATTCTATACTCTTCTGTATATCCAGCTCTTAAAAAAATTGTTAAATTCATCCAATTTGTGATGATACCGTGGAATCAATGGAAATTATGTTATAAAAAATTTAAGAATTTTAGTATTTTTGTTATCTTATAATTAGTCAAATTAATGTCAAATGTTCTAATGACAAAATATTTAATTACTTAATTAACATAACTAATTAATTGATCTAAAAATTCTAAAACAATTCTTTTTATTGTTAGACTAATTTTGAAATGAATTCTTATTTAAATGTTTAAAAGATACTTTTTTTTTTAAAATTTAACCGAAACAAAAAATATAATTAAAAATATTTTTATGTAAACATTAAATTTTAAAATTAGCAAATATTTACATTTACAATTTAAGTAAAAAACTAATAACTGGACGATTCTACAAGAACAATTCCTATAGGTAACAATATTAAAAATTACATAATTATAAATTAGAAAAATTAGATTTAAAAATGTTATCCAGAGATTTTAGGTTTATCAGTTTTTTTTTCGAACTGGTGAGTTAAATTTTGCTAGTTGACTTGTACCCAAGTGAAATAATTGTCCTTAGTGGAACTATTCTAGAGTAACAATTCCACCGGGTAACAATTATTCAACTTGCATATAAATTAACTTAGATAAGTTAACTTAGAAATTTTAGGTTTATTCGCCTTTTTCCACTTGAATCACATTAATTAAAAACATTTACAGACCATAAAAAGTTAAATTTTACATGTTGGATTTGTAACAAAATGGAATAATTGGACCATTGGAATTGTTCTAGTGGAATCGACCTAGAATATTAAAAAAAATATATCATAATATTTTTTTTCTGGAAATTGAAAACAAATCTTAGATTAGAAAATAAATATTACATTTAAAAATTTAACAATAAAATTGATAGATTTATTTGGCCATTAATCAATTTCATTTCTTAAGAATTTTTGGTAATAATAATTGTAATTTTCGGATTTTTTCGATATAATATAAAATATTATTAATGATTTTAATTATTTATGAGACATTTATAAATAATTAAGGATATTTATAAATTATTTTAATAAATTTTACATTCTAAATGAATTTTTAATTCAAATTCTAACGAAAATAAAATTATTTTTTACAAATTTTCATACGTATTAATAATTTTTTTTTCAGCTTATGGAATATTACATGGTCAATCATGCCAAAAATATAAGTTAAATCCAGATATAGTTGATGATGACGTCCATTATATCAATCATATTGATGGTTCCATTCATTTTCCAAATATCAAAATGACTTATGATAATAGTAGATTTTGTATGGAAAAATATGAATCTGCAAGTGGAACAATACAAGTAAATAAATCTATAGGCCCAATCGTAATGTGGGCGCAAACATTTAGCGTAAACTTTGAAAATTGTTCAACATATGGAAATCAATGAAAACAAACACAATGCTAGCGGTCACCGCTAAGGAAAAAAAAGCTACAGCCAAGATTGAACAATGTTGAATATTAACCGCCAGCGCTAGAGAATTTTAATAAAGGAGGCGAATTTTAAATTTGACTGACATTTTTCATAGTGACAGTTTAAATAAATAATAAAGATTTCACGCAAAAAATATAATAATATTATAAAATATAATTTTCTCAGCCACCGCCACCGCCAGCATTGTGCGTTTGTGCTGGATTTGTCTTGGCAGGGAAAAAAAATCTACAGCTACCGCTAAAGGTTTGCGCCCACATTACGATTGGGCCTTAAAATTAATAATTATAATTGAAAATTATCTTTTCAAATAATTTGTTTTTATGTAGATAGTAACATTTTTATGTTTTGATGATCCGGATAATGATAAAATTAAATATTATCTTTATGCAACTGGTACATTCATTTCATGTGGATTTTTCTTTATTACATTATTAGTTTATATGTGCGTGCCAAAATTACGTAATTTACCTGGTAAAATATTAATCTGTTTGGTATTAAGCTTATTAGTGGCATATTTAGGAATTGCTATTGGACAAATGGTACCAATATATGATGATAGTATATGTGCTTCATTTGGTAAATATATTATATAAAAAATGAAATATTTATAGAAATTACTTATAATTTTATAATTAAATAAAAATATCATAATAATTTTATTTTTTATTTTTTAGCATATTTCCTTTATTTTACTTTAATGAGTGCTTTTGCTTGGATGAATGTAATGTGCTTTGATATTTGGTTAACATTTGGGTAAGTGGTTAAATTGGAAATACGATAATAATTATGATAAATAATGAATACATAAAAATGTCTCGATTTTGTGAAAATTGAAATGATTAGATAAGATAAATTGAAATTTGTTAAATACTGAACTGTTCGAAACTCTCAGATTATCAGCTATAGGATTTTTTGTTAATATATAAAATTAATATTAAATTTTTTTCCTATGTACCTTGCTTGGTAAATAAATAAATAAATAATTGCATTACGTTATTCGGTCAATTTACGTCAAATTCAGTCAATTGTCAATTAACAGCAAATTATTTTAATGTATTATTAAAATATAATACAAGAACTAAAGGAACTAAAACGATTTAGCCACTAAACGACCTACGTAAACGTCGTTTTGAACTCTACGAGGTGGATCTATAGATCTAAACAATCCAAATTAACTAATTTCTAGTGACGGTTCACGAATTTAAGTGATGATATCAAAATGCTACTAATTGGAGTGTTATACAGGTTGTTCGAGGCTCGCCATTTTAACCAATCATAACTGAAAAGGTGCCTTGAAATTTGAAATTATAGCACAGCAATTAATGACACATAGCTAATTTTTTTTATAATTTTACTCCTTTCGTTTCGACCTTTATAATATGAAATTATCATTATCGCTCGAAGTAAACCATACCATTTACCTTTAAGTAATTTAATTCATATTTTCAATAGAATCTTAAATTCAAAGTTTTGTAGTTATTGACTTCATTGCTTAATAAGGAGTTCGAAACGTACAAAAAAACTAAGGTTTATTAATAGATAATTGAATTTATTTGCTCTATATTTTGATTATTTTTATAAGTAAATTGATTTTGTTACGCTGATACTATAGTTTATTACTAATAATGATAAGCACATACAATAAATAAATAATTTTTATTAAATTAATAATAATTTGTAAAAAATTATAGTTAATAAATTTATTAAAATTATATAATATTTCTTATATAACGAATATTTAACATTTTCGTAGCTAATTTTTAGACTTAATTATTTTTAGACAAATAACAAATTCCAAATTTAATTAATGAGCTTAAATTTCATTTGATTTTGTTTGTTCAAATTTCATTTTGTTTGTCTATTCTATATTTGGTATGGTTATTTTTCGGATCCAAAAGTGATAGAACACGATCAAAACAATTAACCAACGTCATATGAAAACTAAGAATTTCTATTTGATCTCCGCAGTTTTTCTTCCCAGAAGTTTTAATTTTTAATTTTTTCATACTATTGGAATAGTATAAATATTGATATATCAATCAATAAATAATACCACAATTTCAAAATTGATAATATTATTCTAAGAACTGACCAATAATCATTCTGACAATAATAATATTTTCGTTTAAACGAAATTTCTATTTTTATAATCATTTTATTTGCCATCAGAAAAATTTATTTATCAATAACTTTGTACAAGTCCCAAAGGAAGTCGTTTTTGTTTTGTACCTTTCATCAGTGGGTTCATAAATACGCAGTTTTAGTTTCCGAATTATATATGATTATATAAGCATGTAATTGTTAATCGATTTCAATAAAATTTGGTTCACAGGTTGGGTTCCTAATCATTTATATGTCTACCGAATTTGAAGTAAGTAGCTTCATTAAGTCCGTGCTGATATTTTAGATTTATATTATTATATAATTCTTACAAAATTTAGCACTCATGATAGTTATATTTTTGGTGCCTGTAAAAATTTAGGTCATTAGTACCGATTAAAATTCACAATTATATTTCATAAGTTCAAACCTACATCATCATAAAATAATTGTTATACGATTTGAATCATATTTCATAATGAACGTGGTTTTGCCATTTTGTTTATGCTCCTGAAATTTGGTGTCAGTAGGTTCAGTATCTTCAATTATCTGTTAAGTTTTCGAAGTTTATTTGATTTATGTTTTATACTTTTTAGAGCATGTAATTATTATCCGAATTCAATGAAATTTGGTACATAATTGTTACTTTTATGTAATATAATTTGTGTCTATAAAATTTAGAGTTGGTAGTTTTAGTCGACATCTATCAAAATTCCGAATTATATAAAATACATTATTGATATTTTAAAAAATATGATATTTTTAACAAAACTATGTTTGTAAAAAAACGTTGGTATGCAGTATCAATTACAAATCTATACTGTAAATAAACCTCTACAAGTGATCTGCTCCCCCTAGTTATCAACTTTTTATATTTTATTGTTCCGATTGTTTTATTTATTCTTTTTAATTAAATTTATAAATTTTAACAACTTCAAAATCAATACGAAATTATATTAAGAAACCAAGTGCAAATTTCACACCATTTTTTTTTTAAATTTCATAATTCTGACTTTATCTGATTGATTCATTTAATTAATTCCACCTGGGGTGGAAAATCCCAAACATTATTTTTTTCATGTTGACATTGCAACGTGTTTGTTTAACATAATATTTTAATAAAATCATTTAAACATTTTTAAATAAATATGAAAATTAAATAAACATAAATTGAAGAATAACGAAAATAATTGAATATTTTTATGTAAATAAAATTTAAACTACGATAAATTTTCTTGGAAACTTACAAAAGTTTGAAATTTTTTTTTAGTTATATTCTAATTTAAAATAAATATTTACTAATTTAATGACGGATGTGACTAAAATATTATATTTTTTTACAATATCAATATTTATACTTTGATGACTTCAAGTCTGTCAATATAAAAATCACAAAATCACAGAAGATCAATGAAAAAATTTAAATCTTATTACAAATTATTATTTAGTTGTAATGGAAACTAAATAAAATTTTCTATATATAAAATATATTTATGAAAATCTAAATTCTTATAAAGATTTTCACAAAAAATAATAAATAATTATTAAATTTCGTAGATAGACAAATAATGATTCTATTAAAATGTGGGCTTCTCCAAAAAAAATATTGGTATTTTTATAATTAATTAATAATTTTTAAAATTAATTTTTCTCATTACTTTCTGAAAATATCAAATTTTTTGTTATAGACAAGTTTCGGCTTTTTGATAATTTAGATTATTTTTTGGATACCATTCCTACATTTAATGATTCTTCTCTAAATTTCTTGTTTATAGACTATAATAAAATTCCCAATTCTTTTTTTAGCTACAATTAAATTAAATACTATAACAAAAAATTGCGACTTGGTAATAAAATGTTTTATGTACGCCAGAAATTAAAAAAAAAAATAAAAATGTAATAATATTGATACACAAAATTAGAAATGAAACATTTGCTTAGCGGGATAACAATTAAAATCATTAATGATTAGATTCTGTTTCTCAAATATCTATTAATATCAGGGACGGAGGGACGGTATGTTAGTTAGGGCCGGTAAATTAATTTGGAAACAACAAAAACAAAAATGACAGGGGCCATAAATTTTAAACATATTCGTGATATGTCAAAATATTTGTATTTCCAAGGACTATTACGTAGCTTTATTATCCACTTTTAGTGATTTGTTATATCTTCTTTATGCTTTATCATTAATTAATCTGTATATTTATGTGTACTGTCCCTAATCCTAATCCATTGCGGATAGTGTAAATTGTAAAGAAAGTGCATTGAAATCGAGATTAAAGAAATGGACTAATTATATCTTTACTAATTATATCTTTCTTTCTGATTGGTTCTCGCTATTCCATACAGATAATTGATTCACTCAGAAGCTATTATTTTACACTTCTTGATATTAAGAAATATTCTATTTGAATTAATGTGGATTAGAAATTCAATTACTTACTTTTTTATTAATTATATAATATGATTTTTATCAAAATTCATATCATAAGTTCTGATATGTGAAGTCAATACTTGCTATATATCCAAATTTGTAGCCTGTTTCACGAAACAACTTTTTTAAATACTTCTTACCAATATGAAGAAACCACAAAATGTTTAACTTCTTCCATTTAGATAGGAGAAGGATTTGCTGTTTTCTGAAAAATCACTTAAAGTGGATAATCGAAATGTAATTGACACATGTAAAATAATTTTTTTAGCCTGTCCTATTTTAATGTAACACAATAATATGTTAGAACATTTTGATAGAAATATTTTTTAATTCGGATCACTCAAATTTATATAATTGAAACCTTGGTCAAATATATACATACTACATTTGGAAAGAAGCAATTGAAACCACAAGAAGCAATTGGTTTCACAAATATATGAACGCCATCAGGAAAATATCATACATAATTACTCAAGCCGGCACTGATAAATATATTAGCTAAAACTCAGCTGGAAAACTTTCTATCTGGCACATTAATCTAAAACTAATATTTACGTTATGTTACCGAAACAAAAAAAAAATGAAATTATTTTGCAAACATTTAATTAAATATAATTAAATTCTTGACAGAAAATGTTTGATATCATGAAAATGTAAACAAAAAAAAAAAATGTAATTTTCTTTTAACAAATTTTTCATTTTATAAATTGATATTATATACTATCAAGGATAATTAATCTATATAAGGTGAGACAAAACAGATTAACCTGATTATTCTTGAGGGACACTAGCTATTAATTATAGTGAAATTTGATAGAATTTCAATTATAGTGAAATTTGATGTCAAGTTTATATCAATGAAAATTAGCTGTTACTATATTAATCAATTTTTATAATTTTAGTTTCCGCCAGACGAGACAAAACATATTTTTATTTACTTCTGTTATCCTTCTATATAATATGGTCTTACTGACCTAATTTTACCAAACTTACCACCCTAATGTAGTTAATATAAATATTTACATCCAATCCTTTTTTTTGTATACATAATAATTTACTATAAAATTATTGTAAAGCTTTACTTGCCTCAATCAGATCACTTGCAGTGGAACAGTGTAGTTTTCATTATTCTGCTTCCTCGCAAGCTGATTTCTAAACACAAACAGGCCGGGCAAATTTAAATAATTACATATTTCACCCAATTTATCAATTTATATTTGTTTTCAAATAATTTATATAATATTTAATATTTTACAGCACTACAAAAAGTTCTCGTGGCATGCCATATAATCAAAATGACCTCAAACGTTTTTTATTATATCTTCTTTATGCTTTAGTTGTACCAGCTTTGTTGACAACATTTACAATTTGTGTAACAAAATTTAAGTTAATTGATGAAAGCTTGCAGCCAAGATTTGGTGAAGGACGTTGTTGGTTTTACCGTAAGTAAAATAGAATTAAGTTATGATGATGTGTCTGTCCATTGGCTATTTCAGTTTGCAAGCTATATTATTACAAACATCTACAGTAGTTTCTTACAGTATAACGTTTCAGTAGAACCGATGTTATCAGAAACAAACATTTTTGATAACTTCGGTTCTACTCTACAAATGACAGAACACATTATCTGCCACTGCGAGGCAGTAGCAAGGATAAAATAACATCTTCTAGGAAAGAACTTGCCAATATATCAACCTCAAACTTTCCTATAGGCTTTTTTTAAGTCTATTAAGTTGTGGTAGGGAAAGAGCATATAAACGTACTATAGATTGATAACGTCGCAGTGCTCTCTTGTGTACCCCTCCCAAAAATGGGAATCGACAGTAATCAAATGTCAAAATTGCCATAATTGAACCGTTTCAATGGTTATAATTCATTTTAGTTTGCATTTTCGTCGATCATTTTGTTTTTAGGTTGTCTATATCCCCCTTTACTTGAATGACCCAATGGTTATATGAAGTGAAAACCTTTTACGATGAATTGACCACCGGATATAACAAATTCATAGAGTTTTCTATTAATGTCATTATTAAAAAGATTTTAGTTTGCATCAATTGAGCTGAAAATTTAAAACAATATTAATTAAATGTAGAGGAATAAAATAAAAATTTAATGAAAATAGTGACACTATATGACTTGACAGTTCACAAATCAGATTCGTCTAGTAAGTGGGAGTACAATAACCGCATTTAGATTCGTGGCAGCGAGAGAGTGTTTATTTTCAATAAGCAATTGCACAGGAATGACAGATTTACCATTCTTTATTTAGTGAGTTTATAAGACTTTGCGGGTTGTCTATTCATTTTCAGGACTGCGAAAATAACCAAAGTAAATAAGTTGGTAGCTGTCTAGGTGTTACTATATATATAATATTTTCCACAATAGCTTTTAGGTTCTTTAGTAATAAAATTGTATAGTAACTATGACATTATTTTTTTTTAATTTCAGAGGAACATGCTGGTTCACATCTTATCTTCTTTCTGGCACCTATTTTAACACTATTTCTAATAAATTTAATATTATTTATATTAACGTTACGTTATTGTAATCAAGTGAAACGTGAAATTCATCGGATGCAATCAGATTGTAAAGATAAACCATTACAAAAGAAGAGATTTTTTATAGATCGTACTAGATTTTTAATGAATACGAAATTATTTGTTGTAATGGGCATTACATGGATTTTGGAAATAATAAGTTCAGCATTTTATAATCGATCAAATATGTTCTTCTGGATAATCAGTGATATATCAAATGTATTACTAGGAATTTTCGTATTTTTTATATTTGTATTTAAATGGCGTGTTTGGAATGCTATATTGGATAGGTTAGGTATATTAAAAAATATTGACATATTAAAAAAAATTGAAAAAAATTATTAATTAATTATAACATTTATGTTATAGGTATTAAAAGAAAGCATTTACCACATTCGAGAGGTGGTACAACTGGTTGTACAACAAGTACATTTGCTGGTAGTACTAGTAATCTTAATTTAATGAGAATGAAAAGTATGGAAAGTACGACTTCATTAAATGTAATTGCTTTAAATAGTAAGTGTAGATTGAGTCCAAAATTATAACAGATAACAACAAAAATTATTATAATTTATTATGTTATAATTTTTTGTAAATATAAATGCACAAAAAGGAAAGTAATAAAATATAATTAAAATATTTGATTTTCTGGATCATGTACTTGAAACCTCAGATAAAAGCTAGAAAATTAACTGTCAAAAGGAATAAATTATTATAAGGAGAAGCCAAGCAATTAGGAGATTTTGTATAGGGTCTACCAATAAGAATAGTTCTGTCATTGAGTATTTTTCCATATTCACAGTGTAAGGTTGTCCATTTATTATAATGAATTCAATTTCGATCCAAAATCGTATTAAAATCATTAAAATCTATTATGAAAAGGGTCGATCTGTGAAAACAACGAATAATTCTGGCAATGTTAACGAGCTAAATTGTCGTATTTAGGCTTCTGACTTCTAAATATACAATGGCACCTGTTGAGCAATTATTTACATTCATCTCGTGTCACTTTATGATGCACTCTATGATCTGGAGGCATCATTGGTGCGTATTATTTCGAAATGAGTGTGGTGTAACTGTCACTACGGAGATATGCTAACAAACTTCTGCTAGACAATATTTGGTTAATGATTTCTGCTTTAAACAGTACGGTGTTACATACCATAAAACTAATAAACACTCGATATATTGAAAACAGATTTACTGGATGATTAATTTCGCGAAGAGGTAATGTTAATTGGCAACCAAGAACATTCGATTTAACACAATTGGACAATTTTATTTGGAGCGTTATATGAAAAATAATGTTTATGAGAATAATCTACAAATAATTCAAAACCTCAAAACCAATATGGAAGACGTCATTTAATAGAGATAGAGAAAATTTCGTACAAAGGAGCAATGTCTGTCAACGTACTCGTGGAGGATATTTGATTGATATTTTTGTTTCATTCATAATGATAAAGAATGATAGACATTTCGATCAAATGTGAATTTAAAAAGAAGAATATTCTAATTGGTAGACCAATATTTGCTAACAGAAACATTAAAAATGATAGTTTTCGAATTTGGTACTGTGCCCGGAAGTTTGGATGATCCAAGAGTTAAAAGTTTTATAATTAATTTCTTTATATTTTTAATTATATTAGATTTAATTTAATTTTTATTTACTTTGTTTACTTTTAATTTAGGTACTTTTAATTTTAGTTATTACATAATTTTATTTTATATTTATTATTTTAAGGTTGAAAAAATAATTTATGATTTAATAATAATTAAAGAATTTTTGTTCAATAAATATTTAAAGTTAAGTTTTTGTAAAATTTTAGTTTTATTTAATTTGCCAATAATTGTTTTTTTTTTAATTTTTTTTTTTTTGCATGTCTGAAAATAGAATAAATTACAAATATAAAATATTCGAGTGAAAACGTCACCTGCAGGCTGCAAGAGTGAAAAGGTCACCTCCAGGCTGCATGATATTGTATCAGTGTAAAGGAAAGAAATCCTCAAAAAACAGGAAAGATATTATAATAATTGTTATCTATCTATTTATCAGTGTATCTTGGTATTTTGTAAGAAGCCTTTCAATATTATATTTTTTATTGCATAAATTTAGGTGTTGTGAATTTAATGTGATTTTTTTTTAAAAATAATAAAGTGATAAATTATTTTAATTAAATAATTTAATAATTATTTTAATTTTGCAACAAAATATGGTAAAACTGTAATAAATTTAATAAATTTGGAAATATTTACTTGGAAATATTTACTTTTATTCATACAAGAGGAGTTAAATGAATGCATTCCATGGAAATCGACGATGCCGCTGTAATTCTCAACCTCCTTCCATTGATAGGTATTTTTAGAAACCAACGTAACCAAAATTTTATGTCATTAAACATATAAACATACTAAGAAGAAAGAACATAGACCGAATGGCGTTATTATAATGAATTTGCTGACGGTTATTTGATTGGAGTTGTATATTATCTACCCAGTTTCAATATAATTGATCTTAGTCAGAATATCCGCACAGTCGCACAGTTCAAGTATCAGCATCAGAAGACTGCGTGATTTGATATCCAATAAAAAGTGCTAAATGACCCAGTCATAGAAATCTTTAGATTCGATGGATAAATTATGTAATTGTCGTCTCAGGGAACGGAATATTCTTATAAATTCTCGGCTTAAAATCCAAAACAACTTAAGTCGACTTAAGTGTGAAATTAGTTATATTTGACATTGTATCTCCCTTTCATCTTTCTTCATAAAACAAAGATGATTATTCCGTTTTTTATCGTAACTGTAAGGCAAATCTTAATAGCTTAAATCAGTTAAAGGAATTTGTTCGAAATCCAAAAAAGATATTTAATTTAAATTTGGATTTGCTTATGTCGAATTAAGTGTTGTTTCCATTATTTTCTTTATCACATACATAAATCTAAAGTAGACTTTGCTATTGTTTCGTATATTGCTAACTCTAAGTCCACCTAGGCGGTATATTAACAATAAAGTTTAAAGAAAATTGCTTAAGTGACTTAATTTCACTACAGAGGCTTATATAAAAAATTTAACAAAACAGTTTAAGTACCAGAAATCTTAATGAAATTTAAATACTAAGAAAAATTTTATATTTTAATCTAAATACCAGACTTTACCTTATTTTCAATAACTTAAACTAAACAATCTTCTCCACAGATTTGTTCATTAAAAAAGCATTTATAAAAAAATATTATTTTAGACTTAAGCTGTTTTGAAATTCTACTCGAGAACTAAATAGTGTCCTGTAGCGTTTGATGTTACTCTGCAATACCAGATGACACCAAGTACTTAACTAACTATAATTTTTGCAAATTATATTTAAAATTAAAATATTTTATTTAAATTAATATTAAATTTATTTATTTTTACCAAAAAACATCAATATAGAATTTAAGAATTAATTTAATTTTAATTTATATATAACAACAAAATAAATCAAATATATTTTTAAAAATAATTTCCAGTCCATTAATATTTTTTTACCTTGTAATATTTTTTATATTTATTTATAATAAAATACATTCAAAATTTGATTTTCTTTTAACAATTTTTGTAATTAATAAAATTTTTGATTTTCTTTTGCATATAACATTTTCTTAATAAAATATATATATTTATTTAATTTAATTTAAACATTTATTATAATAATTATTCTTGGTTTTATTTTGTATAAATTACATAATTTATATTATATTAAAATGATATTTTTTATTTTTCCAGATAAATTGAAATTAGAATTCGTTTTAAACACATTTCCACAAAATTTAGATAATTATATGAACCTTACTTAAATAATATTCAGCCGCTGCCAAAAACGATAAACAATTTTTTTTAAATATGAAATGTAATTGTAAAAAGTAATTGAAAATTAAAATTAGATTTAAGTTTCTTTTACATTAATGAAATTATATAACTTTTTAAGATTTAATTAGTTTTAATATAGAAAATAAATTTAAATGAGAGTTTAAATTTAAATTCAATCTGGTCTGGACCATGATAATTTTTGTAAAAATATATTTAAAAAATTTATGATTATATTCACTTATATCGTAATTTTTTTATTTTAATTACATAATTATTAAAATTTATAATATTTATTTTATTAAATTATTATTCGAAAATTTCAAATGGAACATTCTTTTACCTGTATCAATTACTATGTTATTAAAAAATTGTATTATTTTTAATTACAATTTGATTTTTTTTTAATGTTAAACTTGAAATATAAATTAATTTTATAGAATTTTTATAATAATATTTTCTTAAATGAATTACAATAATTAAAATTATGTAATAATTTAGAAAATTTAACTTCTTTTCTCTTTGTTTAAATTAATTTTGATTCTTTTCAAGTACAATTTTCAAATACATTTTGTAATGATTTGTAGTGTGAATTGTAATTAGTGGAAATTATTAATTTAAATCGATTGCATTCAAAATTTAATTTATTTTCATTATTTACATTCATTTCAATTGATTTTTCTCAAACTCAAATACTTTTTTTAAGTACTTTTTCAAATACTTTTTAGAATGAATTGTGGTGTAATTTACTATGAGAGAAAATATTAATTTTAGACAATCGCATTCGAATAACTAATGAATAAATTTTTCATTACAATTAATAAATTTAAAATGAAATTTGTAATTATTCTTGATAATTTCAATTACATTAAGAAAATGTGTTTTAAATCAAAATTATATTCGATTTTAGTAGTTGTTTAAGGATATATATTTAATGATATATTTATATAATAATAATATGAAATTTATGTTTAAAGATTATTTATTTTAAATATACAAATATATAATTAATAATTATTTAATTTGTTCATTATTCAAAACATTTAATAAATATCACATTTATAAAGTTTAATTTTTCTTTTTCTTTTTTTTGGATTTTACGCATTTGATAGACAGAAAAGTCAGTTAAGATTATAATAAAAAAGAAATCACGAGAAAAATATTAAATAATTTTCTTTTTTTTTAGATTATTTGAAAATATTTAATTTTATTTTTTATTTTTAATTATATAAAAAAAAAATTGTTTATAAATTGTGTTTTTATGGTTTTAAATCTATTTTTTCAGTTCGTTTAATAAAGTTGACTTTTTGTGTTAAAAAATATAGAAGAATTGATGAATAAAATAATATGAAAATAACCATTAGTTAGCCAATAATTGGTTCATATTTTGATTTTTTAACATTTGTAGCTAAAAACCATGCTAAAATTGTACCAATTAATGGGAAAAATGCTAAACCAGATGCAAAACCAGCAATTAATGACATATTTGAATTTAATATTTCCATTAATTTACTATAGCAACCCTAAAAAATAAATAAATTTAATTTATTAATGTATTATTTAATAATTATATTTTTAATATAATGAGAAAAATTTAATTTTCTTACATTTGGATATAAAAAGTTCTTATTACTTGGATCACAATTTGCCTTTGTTGCAATACAACATGATAACGGTATTTCAAGGTCTGGATTTAATGATTTCCAATCTTTATAACTATGAATGCCACAACAATGTAACTGAAAACAAATAATATAAACATAATTATTATTAATATTAAAATTCCTTTCAAATTTACTGTCGATTATTTAGTGTCAATTTGCTGCATTATTCCGAAATTCAGTAAACTCAGCAAGTGCAACGTAAGTCTACATCATTGTTTACGCGTCGATATTTATGTGTAGGCGCCATTATACTTCATAGTTTAAGTGTAGATAATGCCGACAAAAAAAAAACACTGAAATTGCTTTTAT